>OZ026628.1:57428021-58108407 GCA_964020975.1 Hermodice carunculata | reverse complement strand
AGGGCATTAATAGGCACGTACTCAGTGACAAATTTGGGGTATTTTGGGTAGACGAGCAACTAAATTGGAAAATACTTGTTATTTATATTTAAAATAAAACTCAAATTTATTGCTAATTTTAAGAAAATCAGGCAAATATACGTAGGTGGTAAAAAACTGGCAGATCACCATTATACAACAATACAGCTGCGTTTTACATATTGCATTACAATTTGGGTTTATAAATTCAAGTACTTTCCGTGAAGATTGGTGAAACTTGGAACGAAAATATTTACATATGATCACTTCTTCACAAGTTCGGAATCATTAAACTATATTATGGAATCTGAATCATTATATACATTCTTAATTTGTTTATTTTTATCAAATTATCAAAATTCAAGATGTCATTCAACAGCATTTCAAATAATCTGTATAAAACACCACCAAATACGTGTACACATTCGTACATACACACAACAGAAATTTAATCTGTCCCTTTTCCCTTGTCACTCTGATTTTTTCTCTGCTTTCGTCATATACCATGGCCAAAGGATCTGGAATCATGTGTCGCTTTTCATCAATTAACTTTGATTAACCATAATTATGACCTACCAGGAAATGTATTTTTAGGTGGGTCATAATTGAAAGTATTTATGGTAATTTTATTGAAAATAAGCGCGCAGCAGCCTTGGAAGTACGAATTTTAAGAGATATGTATGTATGTATGTATGTATGTATGTATGTATGTATGAATTATATATATGTAAGTGCATGTGCATGCGCTTGCGTGTATTATCTCTCTCTCTCTCTCTCTCTCTCTCTCTCTCTCTCTCTCTCTCTCTATATATATATATATATATATATATATATATATATATATATATATATATATATATATATATATATATATATATATATATATATTATGGATTATAGCATGCTTTGTTGACGACATGAAGTAAAACAACGAGCACCGGATGCAATATAGCAGAACCAGTGAGCGAAGCGAACGAGTTCTGCCATATGGTATCCAATGCGAGTTGATCACTTGATATCGTCTACAAAGCATGCTATAAATTTTTTACCTCATGTTTGGGTCGATTTATACATTTCAATACACAAAGCAAAGATAAGAACGACATTTGCAGAAAGTTTTACTCCTCATCAACACAATTAACGATAAAACCGGAAGAGTACCGATACCACCGGCCGAGTGCCGATACCACCGGAAGAGTACCGACACATCATATCGCGGCACTGTAGCTTTTAGGCCTATGATACGGTATTTATACAAGCCTGTTATTGTACTAAAATCGACCCAAACATGATAGATAGATAGATAGATGGATGGATGGATGGATGGATGGATGGATGGATGGATGGATGGATGGATGGATGGATGGATAGATAGATAGATAGATAGATAGATAGATAGATAGATAGATAGATAGATAGATAGATAGATAGATAGATAGATAGATAGATAGATAGATAGATAGATAGATAGATCCCCGAAACAAAGTTTTGCACCCAATTCCGTATATACATGTATACATTTTATCACTATGTAGAACAGCAAATAAATCAAATTCACTTGACACTGGGAAATGATAAAGTTATGATCAAGGTATATTTCTTCTTTCACGTTCAAGAATCCTTCTTTAACTGTTTCCAAACAACTTCGGGGCAGTCATCACCACTGTTGATTGTGCATCTTGTATATAAAGCAGTGCCGCTCGCATATGTATTCCTCGTTGAGAGAGAATGTTGCATACGTGTATAAGTGCATCAAGTCCATCATGACGGGTCCGGTCTGTTCCGATATTCGCAGGCTGCCGGGCAGATACCGGTTCATTTATGTCACTTCTTCAAATGCAAATGTACTTAATGTACGAACTTATAGTTACTGCGAATAGTCGCAAACTGAACGTACGGAAAATCTTCATGGAATTGGACCTAATCAATTGACATAATGGTGAGTAATTGTTATATATGTGAACAACCATTCGAGTTCTGTTTACTTTATTAAGAATATGGAGTACAAGTTGATGGAACAAAATACAACACGCTATGTTGGTGGATGTACCTCTCGCATTAGGTTTTTTTCTTGGGGGGGGGGGGGGAGGTTAACGCTTTCGGTACCAATTTCAATAACAGTCGATGTACAGTGAAACCTCATTATAAGGACACTCAGATATCCGACATATTCAATATAATGACACAAATCTGTATGGGAAAAAGATTATTTTCTTTGTTACTTGACTCATTTATCTGACATATTCAGTTATCTTACATATTTTGTAGGGAACAGATAGTGTCATTATAAGGTTTCCCTGTACTGCGATTTGTGATAACGACATTAGATTCCTTTTTTTTCTGTAAACCGACCTTTCATTGGAGTATCAACATACTTACAATTACCCTAAGACAGTAAAGTTCAAAGGAACGCACCAGCTCAACTTTTGCTGGGTTCCCTTTGGCCGCAATACACCCTAAGCACACCGAGGAAAGTTGTTGACTCAGTCAAAGCTTGGCACTGAAAGAGTTTTAAAGCTTCCACTGTTTTCCTGTTTATTTGGCGGGCCATGTGACGGATAAAAGTTTGTCGACCAGGATTTTCATCTTCTAGAACTAGCGGAACTACAACAGAGTCTAATATCTTTATGCAAATTCAGAAAATATTCAGATCTATATACATAAAATACTGATATCTAAGTTGCATTGTAATTCGTTTTTTTTTTCTCGTCACTTTTCACTTTCTTACAGTGTCGCTATGTTTTGGCTCTGTCGTTAACAAGTAATGTGACGTAAGCCAGTACAGGCTAGCTCGGTGGGATCATTTTCTGTTCTTTGCACAATTTCCTTAATACTGTCAGAATTTTTACGGACGAGGAAATGTTCTTGACCCGGTGAAACACTTATTGACATGGAAATTTTGGCTGTAACGTTTCATCCACTCTGATAATCATTTTACCAAGGGGTCGGATTAATAGGAAGAAAAAAGACAGTCCACACTTTTCAATACCAAAAATCTGTAAAACTGAAACGGCGCTTCATTATGCAAAATATGTACTGTATTAAATCAGTGTTCTTTGGCATAGCAATCGATCTGAAGACCCTACGGAGGCAGATCCAAAAGTTTGAGTCGCTTAAGAATTCGCAGAAATCTGATGGTATGCCTGAGTTGTTGCCTAGCAGACTTCCAATGATTTTTGTTCATCACTGCCGTAAACCGTCGTATCAATGGGCTGGCTGATTTACGGTCGTACTGCATGCGGTTGAAGAAGTCGTCCAGGTCCGTAGCTTCTGTAAACAGAGTCACAACATGGATGCTAAAATTTGATAACCAGCCAGGCTACATTCTCACTGTAGCTTCTTTGGTTAAAAAGTACAAACATAAGAATAAAACATAATTTCCTTTGGTTTTAACATATGTTATCCCATTACCAACGATACTTTCCAGCTGCCAACTAACAGGTTTGGTAAACCTGCACGTAATAGGAAAGGTCAGAAGTAGCTCTAAGGTGTGTATTCGCCCCAATACACAACTGAGTACACAAACATTTGGAGGGCTAGAGCTGTGTATTCCCATTAGTTAGTATGTTAAAGCAACCTTAAATAAACCAGCCATTTTTGTAGCTGTGGTTATATGATTTTTGTGAGATACTAAGTTATGCATCTAGATTTACTGTCTGAAATTTGTTTGGGTTTTTTTATATGCAGTAGTTTTCAGGTTATTCAAGAACAAATTACAATGTAAAGTAATGGGTATACACAACCCTAGCCCTCGACTGACTGCAGTGCCCTCTTTTAGGCAGCTCTTGAACCTTCTGTTCTTGCCCTTGCCTATTCTGCTGTAAAGATGATGGTGATAATGACGGTGATGATGATGATGAGGAGGAGGAGGAGGAGGAGGAGGAGGAGGAGGAGGGGGAGGAAGAGGAGGAGGAGGTGGAGGAAGAGTATGATTTCTATAATTATAAGAGTCAAGTGTTTGCTGTCATTTTAACTACAGTCATGGCAATGGTAACAAATTGGCTGCAATCTCTATCATAGTGATAAAAATGACGCGACGATGACGATGATGATGAAGAGTTGGAGGAAGATGACGACGACGACGACGACGACGACGACGACGACGACGACGACGACGACGACGACGACGACGATGATGATGATGATGATGATGATGATGATGATGATGATGATGATGATGATGATTTTACTTTAAAAACCATGACAAATTCAGTTAATGACGGATTCACCAGCATTCCCGCGGCACGTTCTGTCAACAATCTCAATTATATGAGCATGTTGAGGACAAGGGGACATTTTTTCATGATTAATTTGATAGAAGCATGTGTAATGAAACTAAAGTAGGCAACATCGTCAAACTCAGCTAATATGTCAAATTCTGCATCCATTGATGCAATGCATGTAGAACCAAATCATGGCCCTGCAAAGCAACAAATCTTCTGAAGCAAGTCAGATATAGATAACAGATGGCACACCCTGTTGGAGGTATTAAGGATCGATATACGGCCACTTAGCATTGGCTTTAGTGTCGAGGGACACTTTCCTTTAGATAACTCTCTAAATACACTCAAAAAGTCTGTAAAGTAGACATTTTTTAGAAAGCAAACAACATAAAGAATAATTCTGTACCACTGCAGTAGTGTTTACTAGCTACAAATGTATACACAGCAGTTATCAAAGTGTATAGAAGTGACTGTCATTCGTTGATACAAATTTGGCTTCAACTCCTACATTTTAATAGATTTTAATATAAAATTAGTGGCAAACTACAGAATACCCTATAAATATTAAAAGCATGTCTCACATTTTAAACTTTTGTTGTTCCTCATATACATCTGTTTGAAGTTAAAAAGATGATGCATCAAAAGCAAGCCACCTTTGATCAATTCTAGTGACAAAACGGAACAAAAATTGGAAAGCCTGAGACAAGCTTTTCGGACTTAATCCATAAACTTCAGTTTGCTGCAGCTTTGAGGCCCCTATGTTAAGAATTGAATATGATGAAGTGATATTTGTGCTAAATTATGATCACTAGTGTAATAGTTAAATAAACATTGCACCCAACGGACAAAGTGAAATTGAAGTGAATGGCATCCTCGTTTTGTTAGCTTTCTGAATATATACAGTTTACCATACTTTATAGATGAATCCAAAGTTATTTTCAACTATTTCTGAAGGTCACTGCTCGCCTGCCGTATATCGTTAACTTCATTGAATGCCACCATGAAGACTGCATTGTTTTGATTTGTGATGAGTTTGCCTCATTGTGAAAACAGGAACACACTAGAAAAGAAGATTTGCTTCAAAGTAAACAGTTTGTGTGCCTTCAAAAACTGTAGAAGAAAATTCTGATGTCCAAATGACCTGGACCTTTGACCTTTAAAGGTCGCATGTAAATTACAGAAATGCGCAGTGTTGCAATACCTACAATTTAAGCCAACATGAACTAAATCAGATGAAAATTTACCAAGTTATGACCAGCTAAAAATTTGAAAGGCCCAAATGACCTTGATATTTCACCTTTAAATGTCACATTTAAATTACAAAAAATGTACAGCATTACAATACTTATAATTTAAGGCCAACATGAACCAAATCAGATGAACATTGGCCTGGCTAGATGAAAGTTTCAAAGGGCAAAATAACCTGGACCTTTGACTTTTAAAAGTCACATGTAAATTACAAAAATGTCCAGCGTTGCAATACCTAGAATTTGAGGTCAACATGATTAAAATTGGAATTGATCAAGTTATGGCTAGATGAAACGTTCAAACGTCCAAATGACTTTGACCTTTGACCTTTACAGGCTACATGTGAATTACAAAATGTGTTGTGTTGCAATACCTCAATTAGAGCCCAAGACGAGTGAAATTGGAAAAAAATTGACAACAGCTAGATGAAAATTTCAAAGGTCCAAATGACCTTGACCTTTAGAGGTCACACGTAAATTACAAAAATGTGCGCTGTTACAATACTTACAATTTGAGTTCAATATGATTAAAATTGGATGAAAATTGACCCCAAGACATGGTCAGATGAAACTTTCAAAGGTCCCAATGTCCTTGACCTTTGACCTTTAGAGATTACATGTAAATTATAAAATGTGCAGTGTTGCAATACCTAAATTAGGGCCCAACATAAGTGAAATTGGGGGAAAAATGACTCTGGCTAGACGAAAATCTCAAGGGTCCAACTGACCTTGATCTTTAAGCTTTAGAGGTCATACGTAAATTACACAAATGTGCACTTTTGCAATACCTACAACATGAGTTCAATATGATTAAAATTGGATGAAAATTGACCAAGAAATGGCCAGATGAAACTTTCAAAGGTCCCAATGACTTTGAGCTTTAGGGGTCACCTGTAAATTAAAAGAATGTACTGTGTTACATTATTTTCAATTTGAGCCTAACATGACCGAAAACAGACGACAATTAACCAATATGGCAAGATGAAAATTACAAAAGGGTCAAAGAACCTTGACTTTTGACCTTTAGCGGTCACATGTAAATTGCAAAACCATGGAGTGTTACAATATCTACAATTTGGGCCCAACATATCAAAGTCAGATTAAAAAAATGACCGAGTTGTGGCTGGAAGAAAATTTCAAATGCCAACATAACCTTGACCTTTGACCTTTAGAGGTTACATGTAAATTTCAAAATTGCAGTGTTGCAACACCTACAGTTTGGGTCAAACATGGTTAAAACTGGATGCATATTGACCGAGTAATGACTGCATGAAATTTCAAAGGTCCAAATGACCTTGACCTTTGAGCTTTAGAGGTCACATGGAAATTACATGAATATGTAGTGCTACAGTATCTACAATCTGAGCCAACATGATCAAAAATGGACACAAATTGACAGAGTTATGGCCAAAAATTTCAAATGACAAAATAACCTTGACCCTTGGCCTTTAGAAGTCACATGTAAATTACAAAAAAGTGCAGCGTTAAAAACCTATCTATTAAGTTGGATTGGTTGCCTGTGCCTATAACAGTTTTGGAGATATTCAAGTTTTAAAAGTTTGAATGCCCTCAATTTGCATAATCTTCAACATATTTTCTCCTTTCTATGATAGGCATAAATTCATGTATAGACCTATAAGCATGCCAATTTTGAAGTTTCTGAGTGTAATAGTGTTCGAGAAAATTGGCGAACAAAATTTAGTAGTAAAGAAGAAAGATTGACGGAAAGAAAGAAATAAAGAGCTCTGGGAAGCACAGATGTCTGTGTTTGCACACAGACATAAAGATACTGTACAAATCAAAACATTCCAGCTGACTCCGCCAACTTCATATAGATATTGTTTTTTCAGCAGCTTGCAAGGTGTTAAAAAAAGTGCGGGTCACCCACTTCATATAGATATTGTTTTTTCAGCAGCTTGCAAGGTGTTAAAAAAGTGCGGGTCAATCGTTTTTGACAGAAGGGAAAACTCGTGGCAGATTCCTCACACTGGCTAAGAAAACAGAGAGCAAACTAGAAAGGAAACTTTGCTTCAAAGCAAATCTGTCTGTGTGCCTTCAAAAGTTGTAAATATTAAATGCTACAACTTTTTCTCTCGTTACTTATGGCTGGATGAAAATTTCAAAATCCAAATGACCTTGACCTTTGACCTTTACAGGTCACATGTAAATTGCAAAAGTGAGCAGTGTTACAATACCCACAATTTAAGCCCAACATAGGCCAAATCAGATAAAAATTGACCGAGTTAAGGAAAGATGAAACTTTCAAAGGGCCAAATGACCTTGACTTTTGCCCTTTAGAGGTTACATGTTCTAACAAAAATGTGCAGTGTCGCAATACCTACAATTTGAGTCCAACATGCTTAGAATTTTTGAAACTTTTTGGAGGTTTGGAGTTTCTATGTGTAATACTTTTTTCAAAAGAAATGTCGGACAAATTTGCCTATAAAGAAAGACAGACAGACAGAAAGACAGACAGAAAGAAAGAAAGAAAGAAATCAAGCAAGCAAGCAAGAAAGAAAAATAGAAAGAAGGAAAGAAAGAAAGAAAGAAAGAAAGAAAGAAAGAAAGAAAGAAAGAAAGAAAGAAAGAAAGAAAGAAAGAAAGAAAGAAAGAAAGAAAGAAAGAAAGAAAGAAAGAAAGAAAGAAAGAAAGAAAGAAAGAAAGAAAGAAAGAAAGAAAGAAAGAAAAACAATGTCTGTGTGCCAACACAAACATAATAAAAGGAATGGACTCGTGATCATTTTCAGAAAATTTTCTGACGAGAAACTTTAATTTTGGAGGGCTGAATAACGAATTAAACATGACAAGATAGACAGCTGAAAAGTACTTACCTACCAAATGATGCACTAAAACCTGGACGTTGGTAACATTTTTGTACTTGTACCTTCCAAGAACAAGTTTTGTTGGAAAATCAGGGCCAAAATCATGAACTAAGGAGGAGAATAGTTTCAGTGTCTTGTTATATGATATCTTCAGGGGCCACTTTGGAAACCCTGCCTGCATGGCTTGATTGCGAAGCCTCACCAGCAACTTGAGGCTGGTTTGAAGGCCATGTATCCCTCCAGCGTCTCGCAGGTATCTTTTGGCAGCCTTGTATTGCTTGAAAACCGTTTTGTATGGTCGACGGATAATTTTGGCCAAATGGCGAACACTTTTGGCATCTGCGGGACAGACAAGTACAAACTTTAGATCAAAATGACATGCATGTGTGGACATGAACATATACCATGAGATGCCACATATTGTCTTTGAGTAAAACCATTCAGCCGTGTATAAATACGTTCATTATAAATACAGATAGCAAAATTATAGCTGTAGCAGTAACAAGAACAGTAAAAACCAGGAGCTACTCAGGTGCCTTCCTATTAATGCTTAATATTTAATATGGGCCTGGGATCCATCAGTGCCAAGAAATAAATCAAAATGCTGATCTTCCTATGCAAAATTGACATATTTGACCTGAAAATGAGATCACAGTCACACATGTATAATATCGAAAGCACTGTCCAAGAGGAACATAATCATGTTCTAACTTTCGTTGAAGAAGCTCTTTCCACTGTACAGTTACCATGCTGACCCATGAATTTACAAAGTTGGCCCATGTGACCTGGATACACGACCATAGTCATTATTGCGCAATCCTATCCAATCTCTTGAAAGGAAGCTTCCACACAACAAATCTGGTTGACGCACCTCTTGTTTTGTGACGTCATCACAATGACGCATGTGCCATAAAACTGATAGTTCACCATTTTGACCAATAAAGTAGACCCCTATGACCTTCACACAGAGTCAAGGTCATTGATATGACACCCGGTCCACCCTCGCTATTCTTAATTTATCGCGCGGAGAACAGACAAAAGTTTTGAAGGAAGAGGAAACAATGTTTCGCCCGTGCGATGGGAGGCATAATGGGTCTAGATATTTTTTCACTCTTGATCACAGGAACAATTGTAATTGAATCTTGTACAATATTTTTGATGTCTTGTGTTGAGCAGATAAATCTACAAAATCAAGTGCAGCTCAGAAAGAATATTTGCTTTAAAAAAAATCTGTCTGCGCTTTGAAAAGGTAGTTTGTTGCATTGAAATTTTAGATTAAAATTAAAAGAGCTACACAACAGAAAGCATTTAAGTACGAAGACTGTAGCCAAGTAAAGTTCTTGGCATAAAAAATATTTGACAGCAAATGTCAAAAAGCCAGACAATGAAATAATTCTTGAAAAAAAGTCATGTCGGCAAGCAAACCAGATTAGGTCAACGCAGAAAAAATTGCCTTATTCTGGTACACATCTTACGTTACAACTTTCATTCAGTTGCAGACTCCTGTTGATGGTAAGGCAAGGACCGACAACAATCCCAGCAGCTGGCTGCTGCAGTATGTATGGCCATATAGACATAATTCCCATAGGACAACATATACTGATCAGGATAATATATAATATCCTCAGCGCGTCACAGAATTCCAAAAGCCCTAAATTAGACAAGTTTAAACACCATGACTCCACCACATAATAATACTAAATGAACAAAGGCTTAACCATAGCAAATGTTGAGATTTTTGCTGGTGGTGTTTCCGAGTAAATCTCCAGAGGAGCTTTTCTCGTACCGAAAAAAAAAGGAACAAGAGAGAGAGAGAAAATGCGAAAGGAAAGAAAAAAAGAAAGAAAGAAAGAAAGAAAGAAAGAAAGAAAGAAAGAAAGAAAGAAGAAAGAAAGAAAGAAAGTGGAAAAAACAGTCTGCCGCTGTTGTCACACAGACGTACATAAGCAAGTAACTGACGGTCATGTGAACAGCCCATGTTCAGCTGACCTTGCAATATTCAGCCATAAAAACGTCTCAACTTCAGCAGAGCTGTCAGAACCAGAGCAAAGCTCAGCCGGGCTGAGCTGAACTTTGAGTTTGTTGCGTGCAGGTGACACTGACCCAGGTAATTTACATAATTTCTCATCTTTTCTGAGACATGTCCTTCAGACCTTATGCCGTTATATATAAGGCTTCATTAACAGAATCAACAAACTCTGTCCAAACCAAATGTAAATGGATATGAATGGCCTAGATACTTGACCTATTGACCCTGTTAGCACTGCATATCATGCATTTTAGTCTTGGTTCATTGGTCTGGGAACCTTTCTTGGTCAAATATTATGCGAAAGAAGTTATTGCCAAAAGATGAAAACTCAACAGTTCATAGATAAATCACGCCCACCCAGAAAAATTACGTAAGGTGCCACAGTTGCAAAGCTACATGTATTTTGGACTCCCACATAATATCCATGGGAGGTTTGACGACAGAATGTCAAAGGACAAGGCACTTGCGTGTCACCTGTGACTCGGAGACTTAACCTGGCGAACTGCTTTTAATGGCATGTATTTCAGCCCTGTTGTGATTCTGTTTGAATTTCGGGGCAGGGAGTCAACGAGGAATGACGTCATATCCGGGGGATGGTTTGTTCATTGATGTATCAGAGAAAACTATCACTGAGACCCAGGTATTGACATATGTGTGTTACATAACACGCCCACGTGCTCTAATATACATGAGGGTAAAGTTTAGTGAAATCAAGTGAAAGTTCAAAGCACTTGTAGCCTGCAAATGTACATTTAGCAATATCTTACCATTGGTAAATATAAATATGATAATCAATGGTAATGTATAGATTTACAGAACACGGTGGAAATTAAAACTTTATGAAAAGTAAAGACATGTCTGCAATCCTTCTGGTTGTCAATTTTGGCAACATGAGGCACATTTCACAAAGTCTAAGGAAAATACAGCTGGTATATTAAGGGACGAACCCACAAATTACAAAAAAGACAACATCAACAAATATAACTAGAGGACTGTCGCGGTCCTGTGCTCATGTGACCTAACATTCACAGACTGAAATGGTTCTATGACCTTTGGAACTATATGAAGTTATCTTTCGATAGCAACATCACCACAGTTTTCATTCATATAGTTCTGGAGTCATCAATGTTCAAATGAAAGTGACCATAACCCACTATTACCAACACAGGAACCAATATATCAGTTACACCTTTAAAAATGAATCAAGGTCAAAAGTAGTTGACAACACCAAAAGAAATCCTGTAGTTCCCTTCCTATTAGTGGTATTAATAGTTACCATGGGCTTAATATCCAGTCACAGAGATAAAAGCCACTATGTCAGAATTGCAGCTATTCCTACAGGATTCCGTTCCTATCCCAAAACAGTTAACCAGACTTAAATCAATAAAGATCCAAAACAAAACGAAAAAATCTTAAAATATCACTTGGAGTCTTGTCATATGATAAAACGCGATACCGACCGATCTAAGGTTTATCCTCAGCAACTTTGAAATGCATGGAGCAGATAGTTTGGAGAAGCCAGAAATGTGAATCACCATTACAATCCACATGGACTTGCATAGTAATCAATATCAGTATTATGCATAAACTGACAGGTGTGAGAATGTAAAAATTCGTTAAAAGATCAGGGTTCGGCAGTACCACCACCTGGTTAATTATTGCTTTGACCCTTTGACCAGTTACATTTCCAACAAGTTTCAGCACACCATGTTCATAGAGGGTCCGGCCAAAGGTTTTGGATATGTCGACAATGTGAATTACCATTGCAGTCCTCGTTGACTTGCACAGTAAACAATGGTAATGTATGCATCAGCCGACAAGCACGCAAATTGAAGATCGCGAAAGCACATAAAACTTCATTATAAAACATACAAAAATCGTAGCGCCACTTATATGTATTGAACAAACGGGTGTCCCCGTGTAATTTTGAAACATTTGGCCCCGCGGCTTCGATTCAGTATTTTCTTTAAGATTTTTCAATAAAATGTACACTAAAGATCGTTAAAAATAATACAATGTGACCATTGAACCGACATGGTAGAAGCCCACACAAGGCATACCCCCAGCAAATGTGAAGATAATCTGGCCCCAGTGGTTTTAGAGAAGTGCCTCATGCCAATATTTGACCCAGGGCGGACGCACTAATGAGGCCAAAATATCCTAACAGCTCAGCTGATGAACAAGACACGTCATAAGTATTATGTAGAGAGAGATGAGTCAATAAGTAAAACTCACTTGCTATTGAGCACAAACGCCTCTTGTAGCTCGGCGCAGTCCTGTTACTTGGCACCAAATGTTTCAGAGCTCCCTGGAAACTGCGTGGTAGACTTGTTACGAGTATCCGACAGCGCTTGTGGCGTGATTTATCCGATCCCTGTGATCCTCCTGCAAATACAAGATCAGACACCGAGAGTCAACTTTAGTGACTTGGGCACGGGGCTTTAATTTGCCTGTTTACACATGTTCCAAACAATCATAGGACAGGACAAGTCTAGTATTAAACAATAAACTTTTCCTGAGTTCTGCACAGCACAGCAAGAGTTTCGTTGAAAGTTACCGACTAAAGGTACAGTCGTTCAGTACTTTAGCCAATTAATAAGTTTAAAGACATAAATGAAAATAATTTAAGCAAGCAAAACTGAAGCTTGCTCAACCAGATGTACGGATCGGAGAAGAGTTCTCGAGTCTGCACAACATAACACCGGAACTCCAAAATAATATCAATAAGTAGCTTGTGTATACTGAACTTGGCGAATTGCTTTTTGCACTGGAATAAGAGTATTAGAATATTCTTATTAAGCAGGATTACCAAATAAAACTGACAGTTTTGTTTATTCTTTGCCAACACCTCCATCAAAACAAAGCCGGAAGGAGGTGAAGCATGTCATTTGACAATGAGACACGTTTCATATATTGACTTTGCAGTTGGTCTTCCATTCTGAACTAATAACAACAGTAATAATGATAATAATAATAATAATAATAATGATAATAATAGTAATAATAACAATAATAATAATAATGATAATAATTATTATTATCATTATTATTATTATCAATATTATCATTATTATTATTATTATTATTATTATTATTATTATTATTATTATTATAATAATTATTATTATCATTATTATTATTATCATCATTATTATTATTATTATTATTATTATTATTATTATTATTATTATTATTATTATTATTATTATTATTATTATTATTATTATTATTATTATTATTATTATTTACCGTCGGTGCATGCACAATAAAAATATCAGTGCCCATTCCAGGGCACTATGAGTCGACACCATGAAAATCCAAATGAAAAATGGTATAATACAATGAAACGGGTGAGAGAGTACATACACCGGCGAATTAGTTTAATGCCTGTTAGAGCCTATGGTAGGACGGGCGATTTAGGGCAGCGAGGAGAGAGTACAGAGAGGAGATACATGAGAGACCTGTCCATGCTTTTGTCAGTCGTTTGGAATGGTTCACATCTGTGGCCTGTTTAACATTGTGAGGTAAGATATTCCACAATATGGCCCCGTGGTATCTTAGATAGTCTGGCCCATAAGACATGAGAATTTCCCATTTCAGGTAGGCGACTGGTGCCAAAGGTTGCAAGTTCGAGTCCTGCTCGTTCCGAATATAAACATATTTTCGGCATTTCCTTAATGCTGGTGGATTTAAGTCCCCGATCCTGGAAATAAATGTCGAATCAGTACAAATACTGCATAACCGTGTTGATATGCCACTCACACATAACTACATGTACCTCCATTGAACCATTCTTTTTAGGAATGGGGATTTGGTCAAATGGATATGTACGTTTCCCATTTCAGCTAGGCGACTGGTGCCAAAGGTTGCAAGTTCGAGTCTTGCTCGTTCCGAACATAAAATAGACTCATAAACAGGTTGATGAACTTTGGATGATGGATATGTTTTCTATTAAACCTATTTTAAAATGTCGCTTCATTGTGCAATTACTTGAATGGTTCCCTGTCGTCAGCGAAGATAAGAGAAATGTAGGGATACTGCTAAATTAATATAATTTACTGCAGTATAGCTCTGCCTAGCCATGTTTTACCCCACCCTGCCCCGCGCGGCGCCACTTTACCCTTCCTATTTTAAAAAATGGTGTGTAATTTATTTTCTTACATGTCCAAATTTGTTCGCCAGGTACATGTGTATCGATGTTGATGAGACACTCACTCAGAAATTACCATGTGCTAAGGCAAATTAAAATGAAGAACTAAGTGCTCTGGTCGACTATGATTTCAGTCTTACCATTCCCAATTCTGTTTTCACTGTATACGTTTAAGACTGGGCTGAGGTAGCTTCCATCACAGAAGTTCCCTCATATTTAGATCCAGTAAAACCTTACCAAGTGCCTTTCACACCAAAGTTAAGCGCACTCTTCTGTACCTACTTCCCAGCTTTTTACGTTCAATGCCATAGCTTAGTATTTGTTTTCGTCTAAATATAACAGGGACGTATATGTATACGTCCCTGATTATAATTATGAAGGTGTCAAATATATTTTCCTGGTTACCCTGTACCAAGGACGTATGATTCAGTGACATGACAAGCGATCTTCCGACAGAAATAATACTTTTTCGGTCGTCGTCTGTTGCAGACAATAAACACAATATATTTCTTCTTGTACAAAAAATATCTTTGATATCAAAAGGTTTGTTCTACAAATATTTTCAAGCATCTTAAATGCTTTTGTACTAATCGTTTGCCTCTGTACGTTTTAAAAACGCCCACTTTATCCCCACCACCGCAACCAAAGGTGATCCAAGTAAAATGAATAGGTTTTTAGCGTAATGCCCCACCTTGCGTACCTCACCATATGGCAATACAAGGCGAAGACTATCTGGTCTTTCTGACATTAATGAGCAAACGTGCTTCTACATGTAAATCCAAGGGTGAAAGATTCATCATTTGATTCAAAAAGGAAAGCGTGTACTTTTTTAACCCCCCCCCCCCTACGCCACCTCGTATATGCATCACGAGAACTTGATTGGCTTCTTCAGTTGAATACAGTCTGTTGGACCTTTAAGTCAGTTCTGACTTTATCTTATTTTGATCACTTCTAGATTCCTGGGTAGTACCGACATTTTAATATGATTATACACAGAAAATAATATAAACTGCCAGGATAGTGAGATGAGTATAAGTGTTGTGTGTGCAGGGTTTTTTTTCTGTGAGTAGTGCCTCCAGATTTTAATGCCATCTCGCGATGTTTCATAGTACCTTACCAAACAAATAAACGCGAAAATATATTTTTCTCTAATGAATACATACAGTTATCTGTCGATTTGCGTGATGTTGATGTGTATGGAGAGTTTGGCTCGAGGCGTAACGTTTTTATGAATTGATAATGGATACGAACAAGGGACCGGAGTGCGTGTGATGGAATACATCTGCGTTGTACCTTATCACCTTTCGCGGTTGCCACCGCACGTTTAATTATTCCGCTGCCCACAATTGTGCTGCGTCCTTAGATAAAAAAGCAAACCCGCGTGCTTGATAAAGTGAAATGACATATTCCGTATCAGGTACTGTACGTGTCAGCTCTACCATATGGCGAAAATTGGATTGATTTATCATTCACATATTGTAATATGCACATATTATGCATCCAGTTATGAAGAGAATCGTATGTCAACAATAGAGGGAGCCACCAACACATGTGACTTCTTGCCTGATACTTTACCTTCTTTTGGGATGAAATCACCATTATTGATTGATTGAGTTTATTCGGTAAAATATGGTGGCACAAAAGTGCCAACTAAAATATTTTTCTCTCTCCATAAAAATGCGAAGGCGAAAACAAGAAAATAAGAAAACAGAACAGCGAAAAACACGAAGGCGAAAATGCGAAACACAACCGCGAAAACACGACAGAAAATATGTCGTGTTTTCGCATTCGCATTTTCGTGTTTTCGTATTAGCGTTTTATCGTTTTACTGTTTTCGTTTCTTGATCGAAAACGTCACAACTTGATAAAGGAAGTAATTTGGGATTTTCAGAATTTCACGAGCAGGTTTTTTCAAGATGAGGTTCATATTATTATATATTATGCATGTACATACATCATTTATGTTAGCTAACGGAATTAATCTACTGAACACTTGAACTTTTATAGTTTGTAATTTGTATTTTACAAATGGATTCAAAGGAAATGTATGGACGCACCAAATAACCCCGTTTGATTGGTGCCCCTGTTGTAACGGGGTAGTTTTCCAAATACATTGTTGTTGTTGTTGTTGTTGTTGTTGTTGTTGTTGTTGTTGTTGTTGTTCTTCTTCTTCTTCTTCTTCTTCTTCTTCTTCTTCTTCTAATTATTATTATATCTCGTGTATACTAACTAGAACTGCTTAGCGGACGGCTATGATATTAAGATTGAACGAACAGGTAATACTGGTATTAGAAAGCACACCTTTATACATGTTACATTTTGATCCTTGAACTAAACTCTGTACACAAGCTAACAAGTAAACAAACAAATAAACTTAAAGCCAGTCATGTCTGAGGAAATTGATGCTGATTCATGGAAATTCTGGTGACAAAATTTTCAGCGCCAAGGACCAAGAGGACAAGTCCTTCATGAGTAGTGTTAGTGTGGAAAAATAATCTTTCGTTGGAAAAAAATTGGGTCCTGAATAGAGTGTTTTGACATAAAAGTCATAATATTTGCCAGCACATGACATGTCATATGAATAAAAAAAAATCATTTATTATTTGTTGCTGGAACAATGCGTGGATGATGCACCGAAACGTGCTCGTGAATTTCACTGGCATAAGTCCCAGAACTTCGCTTCGGTGGTTGATCACTTAAAAAAGATTGTTATTTAATAGTTTTCATTGTAATACATAATTGAGCTCTTATGCCGGTTTCCGTTTCTACACGATTAAGTCCAGCAGGCATGTGTTAAGCTACATTTCTGCATGTGATTAAAGTGCATGCCCTGATATGTAGTTCAGTAGTTCTAAATCATTGCATATATGAACGTCCTTATTTCATTTAAAGAACATATCATGTTCATCAAATTTGAATTTAGAAGCAAACATGTAGGCTTTATTAGCCTCTGTGTAGAAATTGGGTCATCAGCGGGGAACCAGCACAAGACTCGTTTCAGTGCCATTTATCCCAAAATATTACATTCATGTGATGTTCGTTATTTTTGTGTTTTACATATTACATACACCTGAATGTGATATGAGATAGTAACAAAATGATGGATAACTACTGATAAGAGATTTTGTGTATCATATACACAAGGATGTGATATGAGATAGTGATAATATGATGGATAACTTAGGTCTATATGTTTCCTTGTACACGTTCTGCAATTTGCTTATGTATGGCATACACAAGGATGTGATGTGAGATAGTGATAATATGATAGATAACTTAGGTCTTTATGGTTCCTTGTACACATTTTGCAATTTCCGTGTATATATTTATTTAAATTCCTTGAATATATTCTGTTGTCAGCTGTTGAATTTGTGTACAATATACGATCCATTTTCGTGGGTAGAGTCTGAGCTTTGGTAAGAGGTGCATTTGAGCATTTCACACAATCCCGGGACAGGAAAATTGTCAGACGGTGTCTGAAGACCATGACAAAATACATCTATAAATCTGGCATATCACTTTTTATGTAATTTTTCTTTTCATCTAATAATGGAAAAGGATCCAGAAATGAAAACAAATTTTTCGCCTTCCAAGAATCAATTTGCTTTGGAAAGTTATGGCGAATAATCTTCCGTACATTGTCCTGGTGTACGATTATATATCTACGAAAATGCACGAGTCTTATATCTCTTTATAAAAACACGAATCACATGAGCTGAAAGTCTATTTCATTTCACATTTTGCCTGTATATATATATATATATATATATATATATATATATATATATATATATATATATATATATATATATATATATATGTATGTATGTATGTATGTATGTATGTATGTATGTGTGTGTGTGTGTGTGTGTGTGTGTGTGCATCCTAACGAGATCGGATCGATATTTCTGTATGAAAATTCAGATGTGATCAGATATCTTGTTACATACTGAAAACTCCACCCTGTAAAACATGTTATCAAACTTTATATCCCCTCGCTACACATCAGAAGAATGTTAATATTCTTGTCATCATAATATGTACACAACAAATATATTTTTGTGTTTAATTTTTCGATGTGATGATACTTGGCTACACAAACTTCCCCATAGGAGTTGATTGAGATTGTCGTATAAAAACATGATGATTATTTTGTCACTTTCACCTTCCCAGACCTAGTTGACACTTTTATCTTCCTTGCGTGGTAATACTATTAGCTATTAGGATAGTTCCACAGAGCCTGATACAAGTCTACTGCAATAGACCAGTTGATAGGACTCCGGTTTATTCGGTTCACTTCGGGAAGCGCCCCCTGCTTTGTTATGTCTGGTTGCCAACCCAGACATTTTTTCCAAGAATTCTTCTTTCTTTCTTTCTTTCTTTCTTTCTTTCTTTCTTTCTCTCTCTCTCTCTCTCTCTCTCTCTCTCTCTCTCTCTCTCTCTCTCTCTCTCTCTCTCTCTCTCTCTCTCTCTCCTCTCTCTCTCTCTCTCTCTCTCTCTCTCTCTCTCTCTTTCTTTCTTCTTTCTTATTTCTTCTTCACGACCAAATTTGTTCGGAGTTTTTCTCGGCCGCCATTTTTCCGAACCTGGTTTGGAATAGTCGTGCATCCAATGAACCATGAACCAAAGTTGTAGGATTTTGATTTATACGAATAATGCTAAAACACAAATTCTAAATATTCAATAACTTTGGTTTGGGACAAAAGGTGCATTCTATGAACCATGAACCAAAGTTGAATAGCTTCATAACTGCTGTAGATAGTGGTGTAATTCAAATTTAAGTTTATAAGTTTGTGACATAGATCCAATATACCTAGAACCAAAGTTGTAGCATTTTAATTTATACAAATTAGGCCAATACACAAAATTTAGATTATGTTGAAAAATGGCAAAGTGTATCTTTTCAAACTGTTCTCATTTTGAAGGCACCAAGACAGATTTGCTGTGAAGCAAATCTTCTTTTCTAGTTTATATTTTGTGCTCGACCTCGCTGGCCGGATCACACGTGGGAGGATCAGAAAGTAAAACACAGAAAGTGCTTGGGTTTAATGAAAACCCAAACCGTCAGCAAAATAAAAATGCACGTTCACCACTGATATGACATTTTAGGTAAAATATTTGCACTGTTCAGCTCAATACATGCTGTAATCACTGGCGTTAGCCGCGGCATCCGTTATGAACATACGAAGGCGTGAGCCCGACTCTGCCACTTGCTGATTTAATAATCAGGCCGACAATGGAATGCCTAATTAATTAGGGTCCGGATAATTTCGGTACAAGTTGGTATGAACAGGTCTATTATGAGTACAAGAACATCTCTTAAAGTACTGATATAATAGTGTTCAATATTAGAGAAATTCGTAGAGCACCAATAAAAAACTAGAAAAGAAGAATTGCTTCACAGCAAATCTATCTGGGTGCCTTCAAAATCAGACCAGTTTGAAATGCTCCACTTTGACATTGTTCAACATAATCTAAATTTTGTGTATTAACCTAATTTTTATAAAGTAAAATGCTACAACTTTGGTTCTTGATCCATTGGTTGTGGGCATGTTACAAACTTAGAAAATGAAGTTTGAATGACACTTCTACTATGTATACTAGTTTTGAAGCTATTCAACATTTTAATTTTGCGTATCTGCCTAATTTGCCTAAATTGAAAGGCTGCAACTTTGGTTTATGGTTCATTGGATGGGGCTTTGCCACAAACCCAGAAATTGAAGTAGGAATGGCACCTCTATCTATACTAGTTTTGAAGCTATTCAAGATTTACATTTTGCATGTGTACCTAATTTGCATCAATTGAAAGCCTATAACTTTGGTTCATGGTTAATTGGATGTGGCTTTGCCACAAACCTATACATTAAAGTTGAAATGACGTCTATGTATAATAGTTTTGGAGATGTTCAACTTTTAAACTTTTCAAAGCCCCTTATCAGCATAATTTGAAATTCTACTTAACTTGTACTGTCGATTATATCGGCAGGTGTCACAAACCTGTGGATGCACATTGCAATTTTGAGTATCTGCAATATTTTGGAAGATATGGAGCTTTTGAAGTAATTGCCCGTAAATTTGCATACTTTTAAACATCATGACTATTCCAAATGAGATTCACAAGTTCACTAGTTAGGTTAGTCACCATAGCAAGTTTGGTGGTTTTCGGAAAAATAGTGCTTGAGAAAATCTCCAGCCCTAATTTGGCTGTAAAGAGAGAAAGAAAGAAAGAAAGAAAGAAGGAAAGAAAGAAAAAGAGAAAGAAAGAAAGCAAGAAAGAAAGAAAGAAAGAAAGAAAGAAGGAGAGAGACAGAAAGAGAGAAAATTCCAGTGCTTACTAATACAGTGAAACCTGTCTAAAGTGGTTACCCTTGGGACCAGAAAAAAGTGTCCACTCTTGAGAGGGTCAGCTCTCTGGGTAGTATGGATGAGTATGTGTGCATGTATATGTACATTATTTATACATGCACATATATATGTACAGTGTATACATATTATAATTCAAGGGGATGTGTATACATGCAATACAAAACTGTCTTTCTTCCTTTATTACATAAACAAATTTTAACAGAAGCTGTCAAGAAACTACATAAACATGTGCCTGTGAACCAAGACAAAAACTATACTGTCGCAGTATTGGCTATGAAGAACAGGCTTCATCTAACTGGTTACAAGTAAACAAAGACATGAAAGTGTCCACTGAGATGACACAAATTCTACCCTCCTTGGTCTGGCCAACTCAGCTCTGTATTGAGTCAATTTATAACAGAGGGTACACTCAGGCTTGTTCTGCCTAGACGTCTGGAGCCTGTGTTCCCTTGGGACTGGTAAACGCAGCAGACTGACATTGCCTCAGGCAAAAATAGACCAGCTAGGACACCAGTTTTAGTCATGGTTCATTGACAGGTCTGTTCTGCACTAGTGGAAACTACAGCCTGCCTGGTACTTATGGCAGCATGGAGTCAATCTGTTCCTGCATGAACAGAAAGAGATTCTCTGTATTTTATTGAGAGCCTCATTACACAGTTGTTGGGAGTCTCCCCACATTTTTTTTCTTTTTTCTTTCTTTTTTTTTTTTTGCTGCAAGATCCAAACCTTCCAAAGCATACACATAGCATGCATGGATAGAAAGCTGCCTGTGAGACAGGTTCAAGCTAATTAATTATGAATTCAAAATGGTTACCTGGCACCATAGAGGTCAAGCAACAGGTCATACAGCAGGCAATTGAATGCCTGCATGTGGATTGGGGAGAAATTTGGAGAATTTAGCATACATTAAAATTCCCCAAGATTTGTTTGTATGCTATTGGATTTACCAGTTTTCTCTAACCTATATGCGTAAGTTAGAACAATGTGTCTATCTTGAATAATTTAATAGAAATGGCGCTTTTAAAATTCTAATTGCCCCTCATTTGCATAATTTTAATCATCATGACTATTCCAAAACAGATGCGTAATTTCACTGGTAGATTAGTTACCATGTCAAGTTTGGTGGTTTTCATAAGTGTAGGGTCCGAGAAAAACTCCAGATAAATCTGGTCAAAAAAAAAAGCAAGAAAGAAAGAAAGAAAGAATTCTTGGAAAAACAAAATGTCTGGATTGGCACCCAGACATAATGACTAGAGGAAACTAATGTACCCTATGTTACCTAAGGCTAATGCATTCTGCTGATAAAATGTTAGAATGACTATGGGAAACTAGAGTACCCTATGGTACCCATGACTAATGCTTTCTACATATAAAATGTACATGCTTTTAATCTTTGCTTTGTACCCTTATGTCACAGTAATAGTGATATCTCAGGGTAGTTTCATGCAAGCACATCTGAAGATGGTCACACAAATAATATCTTGAGGGTTTTATTTAGATTGTGAATAAGCATAATAGTTGCAAGCTTGCGACACATCCTAACAACCTTCAATAAACAGAGATGTGGTTTCATCTAGACGGACGTATAATATTGAGTTACCCTGTGTTGAACATTTTGCTTTTACTTACATATTTCTAATTCAGATCTGCTTTGGAAGACACCTGTGTAAAAACTTGCTCAAGGTAAACTGGATATTAGTATCTGTACATGACATAATTGCAACAAATTTCTCTCTTACATCCTTTTCCATGAAATTTGGCAAGAGAACAATTCACCGCGTTCATCCACGAAAACTAGGCGTTGTATAAAAAAGTGAGGCCTGTCGTCCACAACTCCGAGGTAACACCGTACAAAGAAGCAGCGATAGGAAGTTTAGGCTTGAGGTTCTGGCACGGTGTCCAACTTCTATTTTGTAAGTTGTGGGAATTCAATCTAAGTCTGGCAATGCACTTAATGTATGTAACGCTAGGTACACTTTGTATACATGATTCTAAGCGGAATTTCTTTTGAACATTTTATATAATTGCAGCTTTTTGTCATCTTCTAGGGAGTGAAGCATAGGTTCACAATTTTGGATATAATCCCTATATAATTATTCTTTTAATGTTTTTATGAAGGTAAAATCGTCTTCCACTAGTTGAGAATACCAGAAAGAAATGAGCTTGGCTGAAGAAAGAATCTTCACTACCGTTGTACACAAATTTGTTTGTCTTCCATAATACGTCTCGAGTAGCATATTGTATGCTGATTTGAATACATGTTCAGATGACAGTGTTGAGATATACTACCAATATTTAATTAATCTGACCTGCTGTCTGATGAAGGAGGAATCTATCTGTATCCATCTAAACACCTAGTGTTGGTATTTACCGTCTTACACCCAACATTCTTTTCAGAAAACTTTATGGTATACTTTTAATCACATCACACAGTCTCACAGAGGTCCACACTTTACAACCATATTCAAGAAGAGGAATACATTTGGGCATCAAATAATTTAAACATGCATGATAAAGTAGGCTTGCCCATTGATCCATAATACATTTTTAGGCTTCAGAATATTACTCGATTTGCCTGCTCAGCGAGATATGTATGTGTTGACTGTAAGACCTGTGTTTTGTTTGAATCAAAGATAATGCCGAAGTTTTTATATTGTGAGACAGTTTTCAATGACTGATTACTGAAGCAAATACACGGGGTATGTTTACGTTTATTAAACACCATAATTCTTGTTTTGGGCAAACTAACTATAAATGCCATTTTTGGCAGTAGTTCGTCAATAGGTTTACCTGGTATTGAAGGCCAGCATCCGTGTCAGAGAAAAGCACCAAATCACCAGCCTATGATAATCAAGACAGCAATTCATCTAAAAATATACCTACTTCGTCTGTTATGTGGTCTCTAATATCAGAAAGGCACTCACTGAACAGTTTTGGAGAGATAATTCCACTTTGGAGTACCCCATGTGAGCAATTCATACTTTCGCTTAGAAAGCCCTGCCATTTTACCTTGTTCTTAGATTTACCAAACATATTCCTCAAGACATTTATATAATTTCCAGATATATCTCTTTATCGGAGTTCATAAAAAAGAGCACCGCAGTCAACATAATCGAACGCTTTGGTAAAAATCTTCAAAGCATACATACAAATGTTTCCCAAGAAATTTTTGCTTTTCAGTGAGGCGTACCGGAGTAAAAGCATTATCATTTGTTCTTTTGTTCTGACACAAACCACCTTGGAATATATCATCCTCTTCAAACATATTATTCTTCGATATCAGTCGACCATTAATTATAGATTCAAAAAGTTTTCCCAATGTGAGAACACAGTAATTTTCCTGTAATTAGCAGGGTCTGCCGAGGGTTGTTGGAACGCAAGGTTTCGAGCTTAAGCCTTACTTTATAACCTTATTGCCTACCTTTCCTCTGCACCACTTGTTTATATATTTTTTGTAACTGGGTAAATTTCGAGTGGTTATTTTTGTCAGATAAGTCATTACATTTTACAAAATTATGTGCTTGAGCTTTTAAAGACTTATATTCACTGTCAAACCAGCGATTTGACGTTAAGTTTGTTTTGGATTGCAAATTGCATTCCTGGAAAGCATTTATAATAACATTGCCCAGAAATCTATAAAATCCAGCACAGACATCTTCCACTGTATTTTCAGGGAAAGCATAATTAGGAAATCCGCCAGGTTTTTTTTTTTTTTTGTAGAATCCCATTTATAATCAGAGAACCTACAATGTATGACCTTCAATCTCAGATGTAAGTACTGAAGGCCTACATTTAGGTCCACATTTCAAATTAAAAACAACAGGACAGTGATCAGATTCTACTCTAAGCGGGTCGATCTCAAAGTAAGATATATATATAGTTAAGATATGAACGACTAGACATGAGGTAGTCAACAACACTTCGTCCACGAGGGGTAAAACGAGTGAACTTCCATATACCTTTATCTGGGCCAAACCGATCATTGCATATAATCAAGTTTGCAGATTTACATAAATTTGGCAATTCTTTTCCATATTAGTTCATCTTCGCGCTGTCTTGGGAGGAATATCCTTGTCGCAGAGACTAGAAGTATCAGTGACAGGACAAGAATGACAGTGGATTAAAATAGATTTTAAAGAGAGAGAGAGAGAGAGAGAGAGAGAGAGAGAGAGAGAGAGAGAGAGAGAGAGAGAGAGAGAGAGAGAGAGAGAGAGAGAGCTGATTTAAGATCACCTGCCATAATATACATTGTATGTCTACTTTCGTCTTAGTATAAGGCCCACACATATGTAATGGAACCTGCTTTTTTCAGGCCAACCGTTCAGGCAAGAAAAAAGTGACCACACACAGAGCAG
Source organism: Hermodice carunculata (assembly GCA_964020975.1). Classification (NCBI taxonomy): domain Eukaryota; kingdom Metazoa; phylum Annelida; class Polychaeta; order Eunicida; family Amphinomidae; genus Hermodice; species Hermodice carunculata. Next base: position 58,083,197 of record OZ026628.1, on the reverse strand, counting down.
GGATCACTGTGTGTGTGTGTGTGTGAGGGATCACTGTGTGTGTGTGTGTGTGTGTGTGTGTGTGTGTGTGTGTGTGTGTGTGTTACATCCCTTAAGACTTTACCCCCCTCCAAAAAAGAAGAGAAAAAGGAAAAGAACAGAAAAAAATACACTCAGAACAAATCAAGCCACCAAATCGTGGGTGTGCAGTCTGTGCACCGAGGGGCACAAGGGGTAAATCGTTGCACTTGATCATTTCAGTAGATAGATATGGCTTAACCATTTTATACTGTTAGTGTGTACCTTGTAATGCACGAAATGACTAAACCGAATAAATAAATACTGTCCACAAGTGAAGGTGTACATTGTTAACATTAAACATACAAATTGGTGGTATTGGAAGTGCTTACAGATATTTTCATTCAAAGACAGCCTAAGCTTAAGCTGGGCTATGGAATGTCTGCATATAATTTCAAACCGTCTAATATATCATGATACAACGCCACACTGATAAAAAGACCAGATTTTGTTTTGATTGATTTTATGTTAACACGACTATTGCAGTGCGTGGGTCCGCCATTCTTCCAGAAGCGGACACTTCAACAGTTAACTCATGCAAGCACATGTTACTAAGAAAGATTTTATTAAAATGAAATGGTCAATACTGACCTATTGAGGAGCCAAACAAATCGAATATACAATAGAAAATTATATTACAAGGGTATTCTACCCGTGCAATATTATTGTGAAGGTAATTAGCAGCTCAGAGTTATGACTTTTAAAATATTGTGAAAGAAGTAGAACTTAAAAATTGTCTGATCTTGACATTATAGGTCAAGGTTGCTAACCATGTAACATATGCATAACTCCAATACAGAAGTTTGTTCGTACTGAAATAGCAGCCAACAGACCTAAGCCAAATCGGAAATTTCGCACGTACAAACTTTTATGAGGTTAAAAATGCATCTTTTTCAAACAACCATATGACTTCGATCTTTAAACTTTACGAAAACGGTGCACGTCAACAAGTCCTAGTAAAAGTTGAAATGACATCTCTATCTATAATACTTTTGAAGATTTTCAAGTTTTAAATTTCAAATGCTGCTAATTAGCATAATTTAAATTGGTACAACTTTTATTTTAAATTCATTGGATGCGCACTGGTCAATAACCCCCTAGTAGAAGTTGGAATGACACCTCTATCTATTATACTTTTGAAGATATTCAAGATTGAAAATTTCAAATGCTCCTAATTTGCATAATTTTAAACATCTTTATTCCTCTGTGTAAAACGGTCAAACTCCTTGTATAGAGGTACAATCATGCCAAGTTTGGAGTTTCTATGTATAATAGTGTCCAAAGTGTCGCACAAATTTGCTGGTAAAGAAGAAAGAAGAAAGAAAGAAATATAGAACTCGAGGAAAAACAGAAAAGTGTGTATTGACACACACACTTTAATGAACAAAGTGCTGCTTCAAAATACATGTTACCTGATAATGGTGGATATTATAGAAATAGTGCTCCAAGAAGCTTTATATACTGAAGCTTAACAAGAAGCGTTGGTGTGGCTAGCAAGGCAACTACCCACCATACTGCGTTTTGGTGTAAGTCTGTTGCTTCCATTTCAATCACTGACATTTGAATACAATTATGGGTCCAAGGAAAGACAAAGTTAGCCAAGCTGTAGAGAGACAGTCTTTGGCAGCCAGTGCAGATAATGGGGTTACTCCAGAAATGGACGCAGAAGATGAAATTACACAATTGAGGCAATAGTAGCAAGTTGCAGAGTCAGCTGCTGCAAAGACTTAAGAAAGGGCAGACCAGTGTTATAAAATGGCTGCAGAGTTCAAGAGAAAAATGGATGAGACTATGTTGACAGCAGTAGATGCACAGATGAAGGCTATGGAGACCAGACTAATGTCAAGAAACCAATGCACTACCAGTGGGGAATCACAAACATAAAAGGCTCAGATTCTAGATTCCAACCATTTGAACTAGCATTTACTTCTGCCAGGCCTCGGCACAATAGACCAAGAGATCCCAGTTCTGGAGGTTATAGCTAGATGCAGTGCACCATCATCTCAGGAAATGCCTCCACATGCTCCAAATGTGGATATTGTCACAGCATCTCACAAGTGTTCACTAGGGAGCGATACCCAGTCTCAAGAAACATCACTACCTGCTCCAAACGTGGATTTCTTCACTACACCTCCAAGATCTTCGGTAAAAGGGAATGGTACTAGGCAACTATATGATATTCCCCCGCCAAGTCGAACTCTTTATGATGATAAGACATCATGGGATTGATTTATGAAACATCTTCAGCCATTAGCAGAGGCATGCAATCGGTGCACACAAGAAAGACTGTTTTGCTTGACAAGTAGTTTAAGACCAGATTCCAACTTGTACTTGAGGGTTATGTTTTCAGCCAGCTAACCAGTGAAACAATGCGGTCTTATGACATATTGGTGCCGATTTTTGAAAACAGATTTCAAGACAAGCACACCACTAGTTCCTATTTGTCAATGCTGGACAGCACGAGATTGGGGTCACAAGAACCACTATCTGAACATATAGCATACGTACAGATGACAATGTTTCACATTTCACCCACAAAACCGTACATTTTATTTATTGTACAGATACATAGATTTGTTACAAACAAGTTTCATATCGGTACTATTATTTTTAAGGATTTTACAATCCAGTTTACTAGAGGGTATCATATTGCACATTTTGTTTGCATTTCTTAGAAATAATCGATAGAAAAGTGCTTTACATGACTGTGTAAAATAAAAGTATAAACCAAAATACAGGAAACGTATTTTTGTTTACAAATAAAATACATAATTACAAAATAATTAAATGCTTTGATCATCATTCTAAACACCAACAATTAATTCATTTATGAGCTATAAAGGTCTCGGAAGTAAACGCCTGACGGAAAAACAAAAAACAAAAACAAAAACAAAAAACAAAAAACCAAAAAAAACCCCAACGGCTCCTAGATAATATATTCATCTTTCAAAAGACCATTAATTAAAGCAGATCCACCAATTAGCTTTTAATCAACGCGGGCTACAAAATTGATTGATAAACAAAAAAAAATCATTCTGAGAAATTGGCGTTGAAAGATTTGAGCTCTTTTCGCCCACATTGTTGGCCGTAATGACAATATTGCTCTCCAACCGTGGTCACTTTTGGTTGCAATTTTTCGAAGGCGTGTCAATGGACAAATATGATGTATAGATTCCAATATACAATAATATTTTTGGGCCTAAAAAGCAGCTATTGACCCGAATGACACCAAGGGCAGCCATAAATGGAAAGCCTGCCACTATGCTTTCACACGCGACGGCGACAGCTTTCAAAAGGGACTCGAAAGTGGATCAGTCACGTGACCCGAAGGTGCTATCACCTTGACAATAGCAACAGACGTTTGCAAATGGCGCTGTTTGAACAAGATGTGTTTGCAGTATGACAGCTTACTTCATCAAAAAGAGTGCTCGACGGACAGGAGTTGCGGGTTCATTTCTACACATCTTGGATAAAAGAGCAACATATCTTTGTTAATGACTGCTTGTGCCTTGCAACAAACAAACAAAACAACAACAAACAAACAAAAAACAAAAACAAAAAAACAAAAACAAAAAACCATGAACAGGGGAATTACGATACTTGAATGAATGACAGTTACATTTTCGTCGTATATGATGGCAAAACATCAGGGTTTGTCACTATTTGACACTTTGGAGTCTCCTCAAAAAGCGGTAGTTTGCGGTGTGTTTTGCCAAATTTTCCCGGTCGGTGGTCGGTTACGACAGTACATTGAACATTAGAAAAACGTCCGTAATTGTACATGTAATAAAGAATGTAACATTCAAAATATGTGTTTGTCTCATTCAAGGGGTAATACATGACGAAGAAAGTGCGGGAGTTGAAAAAAGACACACTTCAGCTGAACCTGGACATATAAAGTTGGACATATTGTGCATGAGTTGGGCATGTTGAGTTCATCCCCAACATGCCCGGTGGGCATGTTGGTAAAAAAGTTAAATTCTAGCCCTGAACTGTGTTTGCTTGCATAATTGATCTGACAGTGCGACACGCACTTCAATCGCCATTTAACAGTAACGCAAAGTAAGTCTGTTTCGGAGGCAAAACAAAAATTCCAATTCCCTCAAAACGGAATTGGAAAAGGGATGGGGCAATTAGGGCCGAGTTCAGTCTCCCTGGCTTTGGCTTGGGTGCGGGTATGTAAGGTTGTCATGAGTGTTAATGTTATGCCAAGCCTATTTCACTGGTTCTCTGCAAATTTTGGCCTTTATCGTGGTAAAGGGGACCATACACACTGTTATGCTTTTCCCCGGTTTTGCCATTCATATAATTTTATCCTGTGGAGATATGTAACCAGTGTTGCTTTACAAGTAAAGATCTGCAATGCACTGATCGCGACAAAAAACCAAAACTTTGTGACTGGGGTGCAGCGGCAACGCGACAGATCGCTCACACACATATTATACATGACCGATCGACCAAACAAAAAGCAGTGTGCAGAGCATTTTTGCAGACAGACTACGAAAAAGCAAAGACATGCGTCACAGCTCTATGGTAGAAATTTATATGTACCTGTTGAAACAAGCGTGATCTCGTATTTTTTTATGTATTGTAATTTTTTTAGACAAGATTCTGGGCAGCTCACATGGTGTAAGCTGTAGTTTGGCATTTGCATTTGGGTGGGTTTCCTTGTAGACCTCCATGTGCATTGTTTGGAGTGACATGTCTTTTAATATTGTGGTCTCCTGCTAGGGTTTCAACCCCCCCCAAAATCCGATAAAGCAAAATCAAATAAAAATAATCAGCTGTTAAGTTAAATGCTGTAGCAGTAGAATTTAAAAAGCGATGTCTAATATGGAAGCAAGTTTGATCACGCACAGCCACTCTAATTATGTTTATTTCGTTCCTTAAATTCCTTAAACATATATGAATCATAAATGCTGTACATACTTCGTTGATATGATACCAATAATTGATATAATATTATGCCCAATGATAGATACATATAAGAGCATGCACTTTAATCACATGCAGAAATGTAGCTCATAACATGCTTAATGGACTTTATCGTGTAATAAAGAAAAAATATGCCACAAAGATCTTAATTATGTATTACAATGAAAACTATTAAATAGCAATCTTTTTAAGTGATCAATCACCGAACCGGAGTTCTGGGATTAATGCAGTGAAATTCACGGACACGTTTCGGTGCAACATGCACGCATTGTTCCAGCAACAAAAAGTGAATGCATATTTTTTTCATATGACATGACATATTGGGGTAAATATGATGACTTTTATGTCAACACTGTATTAAAGACCCATTTTTTCGAACAAACGATTATTTTTCCACACGAGCACAACCTATAAAGGACTTGTCCTCTTTGTCCTTGGCACTGATAATTTTGCCACCAGGATTTCCATGAATCAGCATCAGTTTCCACTGACATGACTGGCTTTAAGTTTATTTGTTTGTTTACTTATATGCTTGTTGGCTTGTGCACAGAGTTTAGTTCAAGGATAAAAATGTAATATTTACAGTAAATATTATCACAAATGCAACATGTATAAAAGTGTGCTTTCTAATACCAGTTTTACCTGTTCGCTCGATCTTGGTATCATTTGGTGCGTCCATACATTTCCTTTGAATCCATTTGTAAAATACAATTACAAACTATAAAAGTTCAAGTGTTCAGTAAATTAATTCCGTTAGCTAACATTAATGATGTATGTGCATGCATAATATATAATAATATAAACTTCATCTTGGAAAAACTTGCTCGTGAAATTCTGAAAATCCCAAATTACTTCCTTTATCAAGTTGTGACGTTTTCGATGAAGAAACGAAAACAGTAAAACGAGAAAACGCTAATACGAAAATGCGAGTGCGGAAACACGACATAATTGCTGTCGTGTTTTCGCGGTTGTGTTTTCGCATTAGCGCCTTCGTGTTTTATATTTTAGTGTTTTCGCATTCGCGTTTTCTTGTTTTCGCTGTTCTGTTTTCTTATTTTCTTGTTTTCGCCTTCGCATTTTTATGGAGAGAAAAATATTTTAGTTGGCACTTTTGTGCCACCATAGTATAATCAACATACAAATGATAAATGAGTTTACATAAAATGATGGATAGATAAAACATACAGGTAAATAAAGCATAAAAATGGACAAAACATGAATTCATACAGGTAAAATCATAGTAATAGATAAGATTAACTAAAAAGTCACCAATTTGCCTTTGCAAAAGAAGAATACAAATGAACAATATGACTAAAAAGTATATTGACTGCACCAAGGATGGCCCAAGAAAGTCAACTGCCAAGACTTATTTCCATTGGGTCCTTTGGGTACTTTGATGAGACATGGGAGGTGAGAGATGAATAGGATGATTGGACTACAAATAAATAGTTTTGTGAAGATCTGTCAATCAATAAATTAACCAATGTATATATACTGAGCTTGTGTAAGACTATACTAATAAATAAAAATCCATTATTAGATTTACTGTATACTTTCATACAAGCACAAAGGCGTATACTTGTTGTTGCGTCACTTCTTAAAATTAAGTACGTGGTTGGTGTTGTGCAGACGCCTTTCATTGAAACCGTGCAGAATAAAAAAAAATACGAGTCTATAGATAGAAACAAAAGTTATGCCAGTGTTAACCTGTCATAGCCAGGAAAAAACGTGCTCAGAGCACAGCATTACGTCACTGTGTCGAATATGAGATTCGCACCCTATTTAAATTTCGTCATGGAAACACATCGGTCAAACCAAACAAGGCAAACAGGTTGATAACTTCATGTAATAATCTAGCTGAAACAGTGGACAAATAGGATGTATTCATATCTAAATGCGGTCCTACTCTAACACCTATTGAGCAAAAGAGGGAGCCACCTGCACCAGGGCAGATCCGTGTATTTAGCATGGTCAAAAGTACTTTCTCAACAAAATGAACAACATAAACACACAATAATCTTTAAAAAATGTATTAACATATAATTGAAACATAAAGAATGCTTAAAATAATTAGAAATGGACTCTCTTTTGGTTGAAAGGTGTTATTTATTAATGTTTATGTAGTATATAATACAAATCTGCCCTGATAATGGTGGAAACATCAGCCTGTTGCCCCTGCAACACTGGAAGTGAGCAGAATCGCAGTTAAACATGAATGTCTCCTATTACAGGCAAATGGCTCGCAAAGGTGTGAGCACAAGACAACCAAGAACTGTTTACTAGGCTAACCTGAACCTGATTCGCTGCAGTGGTGTATTCGTACCTTCAAACAATGACTGACCAATCACGGGAGCTAGGTTTGTTTATCCCCAGATGAATCCAACCATACTTCTTGGTTATATAGTGGAAGCGAACTGGTGGTTTAGTCTGTTGCAAACGTACATTATTAACGCTCAAAAACAAACAAAAGTTCCCTTTATAACTAGACATCAACAGATCTGAAAGCCAGGGCAAATTTGGTGGTGATGGCTTCGGTTGCATTAGTTTTAGGTACAGCAGTTAATGTGTACTATTGACAAAAGAGTTTTACGCATGCGTGGGCAGCATGTGAAGCTGGATTCGTATCCAAGAAATGAATATCTTCAGGTTATTTTGATCGGATCTTTCAGGACGAAACAGCAAAATGTACCAGAATAGAAGTATTTAGGTTTAATTATTATACTAGTTCTGGCTTGGTCCAGCGATATCAAGAGTTTAACCAACATAGACTGTGACTAACTTCGGAGTATGGGTCAACTGTATGCAATAATTGCACAGCAAAATATTCAGAGGAGCTAGAAAATGTACAAGTGGCTGCAACACGCATTATAGCAGGTTCTACCGCTGATCTTATACATGAAGATGACGGATGAGAAAATTATCCAGCAGGCAGAAAATGCAAAAATTACTTCTTTTTTTTTACAAGATAGTACGTAGCAATGCTGCACAGGACTTGAGAGGTTTAGTACCACATCCTGTTAGTCACAGGATTAGATCACGTGGCACCTTTCCCAAACTGGTTGCAAGGAATAGATATTTTATGTCTTTCTTTTTACTTTTCGGTTATTAGGGAATGAAACGAGTTACCTAGTGATATTACGAACGAATTATTAGTGATATTAAGAAAGCTGCATATCTTTAAGACTTCAGACCCAAGATCTCAGACCCCAGTTAAGTCGGAGATCAAAATTCAAAAACGCGGATTAATTGTTTTGTGTAGGGAATAGCCATTGCACACGCTCGTCTTCGCATAACAAGCAGTAATCTGAGACACCATCTATTTAGAATAGGATCTGTTGACTCACTCCCTCTATTCGTGCAGCGATGCCAATTAGCATTTTGGCAGTTTTTTCGAGTATAATGGGTATAGTGTGCATAGGTGCACTTCCTGAGGGAGAGTCGTAGCTGTTACCTCTTTCACTGTTTGCATACTGTGCTGTATGTTTCGGAAACTTGCAGAAAAAACGCAATCGAAAATGTACTCAGTATTTCAGGTTGTACAGTAGTACATTAAAGATACAAGAAGGCACGGGGCAGTAACTTGAAACAGTAGTATGGTATGGTATGGTATGGTATGGTATGGTATGGTATGGTATGGTATAGTATAGTATAGTATAGTATAGTATAGTATAGTATGGTATGGTATGGTATGGTATGGTATGGTATGGTATGGTATGGTATGGTATGGTATAGTATAGTTTAGTATAGTATAGTATAGTGATATGTCACGGAAAGGAGTGCAAGGTGCTAAACTGGTGAACCCTCTGGAACATCAGCATGATCTAGTGCACGATGGTCCACTAGTTTGGTTCTGTGCACAACTCCCCATGTCATATCCATTAAGACCATTAAGGTAAATATCTTTTGTTATTCTTGATGGTTAAATACCCTACACGAATGCATACTGCTATCTAATTGAATCCTGCGGGGGGGGGGGGGTAAATGTCTATTGCCTAATAGCTCTTCCAGCCCGTTTTGATCAATGATACCAAATCTGTTCGACGCTGCCAAACTGATCGTTATGTTCGTCTGCAAGCCCCGCTTTCGAATTATGATCGTCACGTACCCTAATAGTCTGGATCCAATACTATCAAATAGCTTGGTTCCCATACAAATCTATCCAGTTAGCCAATAGCTGCAGACTGTTCACTATGATTTGTGACGTCACTCTGGGAGTTTAGTTCGGAACATTCAAGGAACCAAGTTGCCGAGTCCAGTTGTGCTGGAGACAAGTGAATTGTCTAAAAGTTCAGTTTTGCTTCTATATTGAGGAAGATCATAAGAATGTCTTGTATCAAAACTATTTGGGTATGGATCAGTAGGAAGTGTGATGCTCAAATATTCTGGGACTATCCAAGGAGTAATTTTGTACATGTACATTTGAACCAATGGACTGGTTTCCCTATGACTAACCAACACTTAGAGGCGTTTCTTCATACAGTTCTTCAATTTGAGAGGTGCAATTAGCATCAGAAATCACATGTGCTGCATCCACCTGACTAATATCCAATCTCTGAGTATCAAGCTGAGTGAAGCCATGCCAAAATATGCCTGCATATTCCATTAATGGTTGAAAATGAGAAGTTAAAATTATGTAAAGAGTTGCTCTATCAAGATGCTGTTGCACAGCTTTCATGATGTTCAGTTGCCTGGTACATTTAGTTCTATTTACTGTAAGTTTGATATGATCGTTCCAATGAAGGTCAGATCGAAGGACGAAAGAACGAGCCCCAGCGCTTGTGATGCCTAATATTTTAAATACTTGGAGAACAAAAGTGGTGCTGCACTTGATATATCTTTCGGATAATTAGCATCTGCTTTTAAGTATAAAAAGTTACCAGCCAATCCAAAGACGACAGATCACATATGGATGATGCACCTTCTTCCAAGAGTCTGACATTGACGCTGTCTGGACTGGTAGCCTTCGCGTCATCTTAACTCCAAAAAGGGTCCATTATGCTATCTCTGCTACCTTGAAGGTGACTATTTAGCACACACTGCCTGTGGGTATTCCGTGGGAGACCTGTGGACAGTTAGATGTATGATGTTGCTGTGCATGAGAAGAACTCACAAAAATTTCGGGTTCAGAAAAGTTGTCAGTCATGTGATGACTGTCATGTAATAAAGCATGAAAAGCCAATGATGAGTTCTGTACAGTACTTAACTGTGCATCACCATGCTTTTATAATTTTTAGGCTTGGCGTTCTTTCATGAGGCACGCAGTACATCCCTTCTAGTGGTCGCAGACCATAGTTGTGTTTGGCTGGTTGCGCATCCCAATGAAGATCGTCTGTAATTGTAAAAATACTCACTGTGTTCTCAGTATGCTGTAGCAGCTGTGTAAATAAAAGTAGCTAAGTCAGGTTTGCTGCATCAGAGTTGCTTCATTGGTGGTCATAGAGGTGCACTGTCTACAGGGCTGGGTGAGAACTGTATGGCGAGGAAATGTGACCCTGGCCAGAGCACAATTCATACGCGTGTACAAATCTGACATCCAGGTGTTGATTCGTATTTCAATTATCACCAATTAATGAGCTGGGAATTATATGAGCAAAACCCATCGTACTGCTGTTCATGAAGTTTTAAAAAACCAAAATCCTGATTTTTAGACTGAAAAATGCTGCTATGAAATATAGAAATTCTTATAACTGCAGTCTGTTGCCTAGACTCATCCGCTGTTTTAGGCGCTGTCGGTATTGGTTCCAAAAATTATCAGTGTAAATGCGCATCCCCCATAGATAAAGGCCGTCATTTTTAGGTTTTATTTTATTGTAGGCTTATGTGACTTTCCTCTTTTCACAGTGCAGAGAAGCACTGCATCACAATACATCTGAAGGACACGTGGCTGTTCCTTTAGCAGAGATCCTTTGTTTTGTAATATGAAGAAATAACTTGGTCAAACTTTCACTGATTTCATGATGTTGATGAAATTAAGTATGATCATATGATGAATGCACTTTGCCTATTCAGTATATTTTTAACTCCTGCAATAATTTCTTTGGATGCGGATATGTCAAAAATCTATAATTGAAGTTGGAAAATCAAAGACACCTGAATCTATTATAGCTTTGGAGCTATTTGTGATTAAAATTTTGTGTATTTTCCTAATTTACATAAATCAAAGAGCTACAACTTTGCTTCATGGTTTGTTGGATGCAAATACCCTGCAAATCTATCAACTGACGTTTGAATGACACCTCAGTCTATAGTAGATTTAAATTTTGTGTATTCACCTAAATTGCATAAATTAGAATGCTGCAACTTTGTTTCATGTTACATTGGGTGCAGCTATGTCACAAACCTACAAATTCTTTGGAATTACATCTTTATCTGTAACAGTTTGCAAGTTATTCAAGAATTCAATTTTGTGTGTTCACTTAATTTGCATGAAGCAAAATCTTACAAATTTGGTTCATGATTCATTGGATGTGGCTGTGTCATAAACCTATCAATTGAAGTTATATTGACACCTCTATTTATGATAGTTTTGGAGATATTCAACTTTTAAATGTTTGAAGTGCTGCTAATTAGCAGAGGTTCTAAAACTCCGTAATTTTCTGGAGATCTCCGGAATCTTCAAAAAAAAACCTCCCGAACTATCAATTTTTTTCGTTAAAAAGTGACATTTTGCAAATGGCGGAGTTATTTCGCCAGCTGCTGACAGTGTATAATATAGTATTTATTTCTGTGATATAAAGATATCAACAGTTGCTTATTTATTTGTCTCATTTTGCGCCTGGATTATTCTTCCAAGAATATGAGAAAGCTCATACTGATAATCACATTCATTCAGAAGAATTGGTCATTGATTATTCAGACTGGATCTGGGAAAAACAAATCAAAAGGGAAAAAATAACATATTTTGAGGGTGCTAGAACAAGCAAATAAACATAAACTTTGAAATATAAATTGTTAGTGTTTTGAAAGTGTTTCTGTGTTTTTACGGCTAACTGACTGTGGTAAACAGCATTTTAAATGCATTTTCCTACCCCTTTCTCACAGCTGATTTTATAAATTTTAAACCACCAGTATGCACTATTTCAACTGTATGGTTGCAAAAAACTATCGCATCAGGAGGGGTACTTGGAACCTCTGAGTTAGCATGATTTGAAACGCTATATTTTTTGTTCACTGTCAATTAGATTGACAGGTATCACAAACCTGAATGTACTGCCTTAAATTTTGTGTCTAATAGGTTGGAACATATGGAGCTTTAAAATTTTTAATTGTCCCTAATTTGAATAATTTGAACATGACATTTAAATCTGATGCTAAACCCATTAAATACTGTGATGTAAACATTACTATATCAACACCACATTGCTATAATTTGTAAATCTGGGGCATAAAATGACTGCAACAAGTGGAACGTTATAAACTGATATACATGTACATGTAGTTATAAATACAAGTACTTGATTTTCATTGTTTACAGGAACATAAAAACATTTAAGTGACAATTCTACTAATATCAACTATTAGGCTCACCTTATCCATTGTCATACATAACATTCAACTTCACATAGCTCTTACAGAAATCTATGTGTTTAACTACGGGGGGTAACAAGCCTGAATGTGTCAGCAAACTTAAGTTGTAAGTTTGCACAGGCAACATCCAACTTCACATAGCTTCTAGCAAAAATCTATACCATGGAACATGAACATGTTTTACTATCGAGAGTCAACAACCTACTCAAGGTATGGACAAACTTAAGTTGCAAGTTTGCACATGCTGAACATGGATGAAATAAGATGAATCGTTGTTGAAAGTGAGCAGTATTTACATAGGTTATGAAACAATGTTACAGACATTTAACTGATGAGCAAATGTCACTGCTTGGTCCAAAAATACAACAGATATGCCTATTAGAGCTCTGCCTGCATGCCCCAATGTACTCAATGCCCTGACCAAAATCCATCCATATTTCAGTTGGTCAATACAGGCAGTTTGGTTCTGTTTTTTGAGTGATTTCTGGTAATTGATCTAAATCTCCCTTTACAAAGACATGCTAAACTTTGGTTTAACTGTACAAATGATTACACAGTATTTCATTGGATGCTGCCATATCACTAACCTTTCTGGCACTCCTTGTTTACACAATGCAGACAACCTTATTCTACAAACACAGCCAGTCTCCCTTTGTATTGAAGGGTAAGCGCCAGCACTGGACGTCACTGCCTGTGTGCTGATAGGTATGGAGGCCAGGCTCTCACAGTTAAATTTTCTGTGGTTACATAACAGCCTGTCGTTGGGAACATGTGCCCGCCTGTGGGCACAGTGGGGAGCCGGGAATATGTCAGATGGACGTTTATTCAGAGGAAATTCAGTAAATTCAACATAAATTAAACTTCTCAACTTTGTTGCATGCTATAAGAGTTTGCTTTAGCAATAGACCCACATATTAAGCTTTGAATGTCAACTCTATCCAGAAAACTTTTGAAGATATGTAAGATCTAAAATTTCCACAAAAATGCCTCTAATTTGCATAATTTTCAACAACATGACTGTTCCAAACAATATGCAAAACTTCACTTCTTCGTCTATCATGATGCTAAGTTTGGTACTTTTCGGAAGAATTTAGTGTACGAGAAAAGCTGACCACAAACCTCGGACACGGAAAGAGATAGATAGATAGATAGATAGATAGATAGATAGATAGATAGATAGATAGATAGATAGATAGATAGATAGATAGATAGATAGATAGATAGATAGAGACAGAGAGAGAAAGAAAGAAAGAAAGAAAGAAAGAAAGAAAGAAAGAAAGAAAGAAAGAAAGAAAGAAAGAAAGAAAGAAAGAAAGAAAGAAAGAAAGAAAGAAAGAAAGAAAGAAAGAAGAAGTCTGTGTTTACACACAGGCCTAACTAGATTTGCGAAAAACGAGTTAAAAGACAGACTGCAAAGCATCATTCTGCCCACGCTTCCATCATGTGCGACTTCACATGAGCGGAGCATGGTCGGTCAGAACATGAGAAATTTATCCGCCTATACTTCATCTGTATTCTTCACTCGGGGAGATTACACAAACTGAAGTTTTAGGGGATAAATAGGAACTTCACTTGAGTGACAAAAAAAATGAATCTTAGATTTCTTGCTTTTTCGTGGGAGAATATACATAGGAGTGCGTTAGTACAGCAAACTATGAACGCAAGTAAGCATCCCGCACACGACAAACAATAACTGAAGTCAAACTGCAACATGTGACTTCGGGTGTCCCATAGCGGCTGGTGCCTCAACAAAAGCTGTCCATGGAACCATTGACATGGTCCATACAGCTGCTGGCCTACTAATACCTGGGTCAGAAGTCAGTTTAGAGAAAATGTTGATCGGGTACCGCCGTATCGATTCACAGCACATCTGTATTTGGTGAAATGGACATGTTACTAGCATTATCTGTTTGTAGCTAAGTTTTGTGGGAAAGGCATGCGCATCGTGTGACCATATAATGATGTTTTCCACATGTTGGCTATACTTATCATACAAAACAGTGAAACGATTGTTATCTCTCAGGAAATATCCCCAATGAGGTTTTTTTTTTTTTAAGCACTGATTCTGAGAATTATGAGATTGCATCGGACTGCTTATTTCTCCATGCGTTCAAAAACACGAATCTTATCAATGTACATTCCCTTGTCACACAAGAAACTTGATTCGTTTTGAACTGAGCTATTCTTGATGAGTTCTCGCAGCGGCCTGGCGTGCTGCTCGAGGATAACTCCCAACTTGAAGCTTGCACAAGACTCAGGAGGTGGAGATGACGGGTCATGATACCGGACCTGTACTTTTGACAACCGATGTCTGCTGAAAAATGGACGCACCAGGCGAAAGTAGTTCAACCATATAAACAACTGTATCAGTCTCACTATTGCCATAAATATACCAATTTTCCTCCTGGTTCAAAAGGGTACCCGGGGTATTTACATTGATATTAGGCCAATTTCATCAATGAGAAGGAAATAACCCGCATTTGTGATGCAGAGCCAATACATTATTTTATTATATTACTTGAAGCCCCAAATATCCGTTTCACCTCTACATGCAGGATGACCATACATTTTTTCCGTTCAATTCGGGTCCGCCCACAATTCCCCTGTGCCCCTCGTTAACACGCGAGAACGTTTCCGTCAGCAGATCATTATTTTTCTACAAGCTCATACAGGTTTACATTCTCCTTTCATCTCACAGAAGCGAAACAATCACAGCTGTGGGCACGTGCAAACTGCTAGAAGTGCCGCGTCAGCAGAAATTTGACGCCAGTCCAAAATAATCTGATGATATCAAAATTTGGGCGTCCGAAATAGAAAAAGTCGTCCACTGCAGCCATGGATACGGCCAAGAAGTTGTTTCCAGGTTATTTTGCTAACTCTACAACAACATGGGACAAACTACCGATGGATATACAAAAGCGTATTTGCACTGTTCTTAGTCGAAATGGAGCTATTTACAAGGATAAAACAATTGACTGTTTGCCTATTGTTTCACCCCATCCACCGGTACCAACGTACCGTTTATACGTGGGGGCGACCATGGGTGTACTGTCTTGCATAGGGCTTCTTCTCAACTTATTTATTATATACGGAATACTCCGCAGTAGTGCCTTACGAAAAGGGCGCCATTTGTTATTCCTCAACTTTGCCGCGGCTGTGCTTATTCACCAGGGAGTGAGTTCTCCGTTTTTTGTGACCTTCGCGGTAAATCCGGCTGGGTGGACTTTTGGCACGGGGATGTGCAAGTTAATACCTTACCTGCATATGGTCACGTGGTATGTACAGAGTTCAAGCCTTACTACCATCTGTGTGCTGCAGTATTTGAGCGTGCGGCATCCTCAGCGAGCCATAGCTCTCAAACAATGTCATATAACGGTCTTATGCTTCACCATTTGGTGTGTTTTTTTACTGGGCAATATTCCCGTGGCCGTGGACCATGAAGTTATTCACTCACCAACAAGATCTTCGTGTATTTTATTGCATGACGAAATACGATACAAGGCATATGTTGCTACAGAGTTGGTTTTTTTCTTCCTGTTGCCCGTCATAGCTATGGGAATACTCAGTGCCCTTGCCCTGCGAACACTCAGATCAATCTCAGACGCGAATCCGTACGGAAGGCTTGGGTCAATAGCAAGTAAAGAGCTTCGTAAGGAGATAATCATGATTTTAGCTCTGGGCATTGCCTTTGTCTTGTGTCACGGACCATCTCACGTTTGTTACGTCTTGACCCATTTCTTTGAATTTAATGGCAAGTGGTCACTGGAGCACATTATTTCTTATAGTGCAATGAATTGCATTTCAGCTGCAAATCCATCGGTGAATGCAGTTGTTTTTACATACTTTACTCCAGAATTACATCAGTTCCTCTGGTGTTGCATTCCTCGTAGCAGAAAATCAAAGCGGAATCAGAGATCTGAGAATGACGTAATGGAAGCTCCACAAACTCAAAATGAGGCTGAATTGTGAAGGAAGTGTACTCTTGCACGAATATGAGTATATTGATAATTAGATAGAAAAATGTTTCTGTAGCTGCATTGGGTTTGACTTCAAATGAGCCATGTAATCTAGAATGAGGATATAAAGTTGCAAGAAAGACTGTTTTTATTGTTTCCATGTGATTCCAAAACATAATTTTGAACCCCAAGATTATATGTTGGAAACATTTTTTTTTTCACGAAAGGAAGTCACGACTTCGGCATAATCTGACAGAAATCAACGTAGTATTTTCAATTACGCTATCATTTGAATCGAATGTACAGGTGTGTTCCTCACCTGACTCAAAATTGCAAATAATCGGAATTAGTGTACGGGTAATTTTGAAAAACAAGGTCCTAAACTGGAACACATGTAAGAGGTAGCGCCCCCAAAAGCTTCTCTTCCGACATACCCCTCGCTTGTGTGTGGCTGAAGAACATACATATTGGCACTTGCATGTGCCAGCAGAGTAACTTCTCCGGGTATTAAAACCGAAACAAGTCTTGCGCTGGTTCTTCGCTGATGACCCGATTTTATACAAAGGCTAATAAAGCCTAGAAATTTCTTCTAAATTTTCAAGTTTATAAATATAATTTGTTCCTCATACAGAATAATTTGGAACGCTACAACTTTTCAGTGAGTGGTAACGAACAAGACTTTGCTCTTTGATCTGACTTGAAAATGATGAAGCGGTACTTGGGCCAACACCTTGTCTTTATATTGCACATTGAGGCAAGAGATCCTCAGTCTAACATCAGCAAGACACCTACCTCATCCGGGTAAAGTCATGACCATGGACAACAATTTTAAATTAAGCCACGTACTGCTGCTACGTGTAGACTTATATAATGACAATTACCATGCCAGTGTTTTAGTGTAGTTTACCAGACAATTGCTATCACTGGCCTGTAACTTTAATTTGACGACGTGGAGGAAATACCGAAAACTCGCACCTTGACAAAGTAGCATTTAGAATCACATATTCACCATATAACAACATCTGCAAAACAGGACTTGCATGTAGACCCGCGAAAAGGTTCAGGGCATTGAAAAATGACAGCAAACCAAAGACATGAAATAGAGAAGACCCAACAAAAAGGACCGACGAAATATAGATGTAGAGTGTGAAGGTAAATAAAAGAGACGCCCAAAGAATATGATTAAGAACATGTTAGTGTCACCTTTGATGCAAGTAAATGTGAATTGATTGATTCATTATTGCACGCATCCACTCCCTCATTGATTCTTTCATTCGTTCATCCATTTACTATGGATTCACTCATATGCTTATTCATTCATTATGCCCCTCTTCGAAGAAGGCGTGACATGTAGCTTTTCTGATGTTGGTCGGACGGTCGGTCGGTAGAGAGACTTTGGTTTCTGCACCTTAACTCAAGAAGTTTTTCAGATAGGACTTTGACAGTGCCCAGGTGTGTACTCCAGCACAAGGGCCAGGTGAAGTGTGAATGTGCTTGACCTTGACCCTATTTCCAGGGTCACGGAGGTACTGTAGTATGTTTTGGTTTCCGCCCGATATCTAGAAAAGTTTTTTATGATAGGACCTGTATATTGCACCAGATTATAATACTTATCCAAGGCTAGGTCAAGTTTCAAGTTGGGTGACTTTGATCTAAATTCAACGGTCACAAGGTTACTTTAGTGAACTTGGTTTCTGCATTGTAACTAGAAAATTAGTTATGACCTCAACATTGTACATGGTAATAGTCCTCAATCAGGGCTTGGTAAGCTTAGAAGATGAATGACCTTGACCAAATGCTCAAGGTCATCACTTAGAGTCCTATTACTGAATTTGGTTTCTGCATGATAAAGAAAGATGCTTTTCACCTAGGACTTTCGTGTTACACAGGAATATACCCTTATTATAAGAGCTAGATCAAGTTCTGAAATGGGTGACCTTCAGTCAATTCCCAAGGTCACAGAACCATATTGCTCAATTTGGTTTGTGCTTAATCACTGCAAAATTTTGGAATTGGACTTTAATATTTTCATAAGATACCATAAGCTTAATGAAATGTAAAGTACCAAAGGCTTTGAAGATTGTATTACATGACTGAGTTGCATTACAGTTGATTTTGATGACGGGGGGGGGGGGGGTCGAACGACGGAAGGTAAAGTTTAAAACCACATTCAAAAGGCGAATTAAATGTCATGTGTGGAGAAATATAGATCTCACACATCAGGTTGAATGGTTAATTTGCCATGATGGCAACTTACCAGGCAGACTAACCCTTTAAAAATTATGCCCATGGTAATGTGCATGGGATAAACAATTGTATGTGCTCAAAACTGTGCTGAGCAAAATAAATGGATGGCAGTTTTCAAATTTTGCTCAGCCAGGTTATGCACGCCTCATATCATAAAAGTTATTCAATCAAGAGTGAACGAAAGTCGTAGCATTTAATATTTACAACTTTTTAAGGCACGCCGACCGATTTGCTTTAAAGCAAATCTTTTCTTTCTTATTTTTTTGAGGCACACCGACCGATTAGCTTCGAAGCAAATCGTTTCTGGTTTTATTTATACTGTTTTTTTCTGGTTTTATTTATATTGCTCTTGGTTTTCATTTTTTTGTATTTTTGTATTTTTTTTCTTTTTTTGGTTTTTTTCTGTTTTTTTTTTTTTTTTTGTTTTGTTTTGTTTTTTGTTCTTTTTTGTTTGTTTGTTCTTTTTTGTTTGTTTGTTTTGTTTTGTTTTTGTTTTGTTTGTTTGTTTTTTTTTTGTTCATAAAATTTTATTTCCAATGAAAAAAAATATTATTACAAAATTCCAAGAACAGCGCACATTCTCTGGCTAGGGATCTTGCAACGTGTGTATGTCTGTCTTTATGACACAATCAGGTCAGCAGCGTGGGCAACATACGGCTGCACGAACACAATGCTACGCTGAAGGCCACATGTGGCGTATCAAAACATTGTCACTGGCCTAAAACTAAGCTGTGCCTGGGCCAAACTGGCATGAGTTCAAATTCCTAGGCTGCAGATGTATTTACTCGTTCCAGATGTCTGCTTTATCACAATATGGCAGGGAATCTCAAAGGGTAGAAAAGAAACTACAGCAATAACGTAACCCTCTCTCAGTTGAATTATTTGACAAAGTTTACAGTATCTCCTCGCGTGCCTTAAACCTGTTGACTTGTCATGTAAATCCGTCACTGACAGTGGTGCTTTAAAGTTGGTTGAAGTGCAAACAAAAGCAACTTGGAGACAGTGACAGTCCTGTGCTCTGCTGAGCTTGGATGCAGGGACTGAAGTGGTCTTGTGATGTTTAAAATTATATCAAGGTCACTTTGCTATAAGACTATCTTCACTGTGTCCAATATCAAAGTCCTAACTTCCTAACCGTGTTGAATTCATCCTTTTTTATGAAAGCTGATATGCAGGTTCCTCCAACATGACCAAGTTATGAGCTGATAAGTCAGATTGACTTTTCAAGGTCACTCAAGGTCCAAATTAACAACACCAAGAGAAACCCCAAGCGTACTTTCGTATTAGTCTTTACAGTAATCAGGGACCTAGGATCCACCCTTACCGAGATATAAGAGAACATTTCATAATTCCTTCCATCTGTATAGCACAATGCTAAGGTGTCCATGTACATGAGCAGTAATACTTATGCGCAGCAATTTGTTAAAAATCAGGAAATGCCAGCAGCACCATGCAGTGAATATATTTTGTGCAGATAAAGCCCAGTTATATTCCCACTTAGCAAGAAGAGGATTCAGCATGTGCTTTGGAGGAAGAGGTCAAAAAATGTGGAAAAAAACAGACCAAAAAATTCAATATAAAACTAGAGGCCTGTGACAGTCCTGTTCTCAACCGACCTTGCATGCACGGACCGACGTGGTCTTGTGAACTTCAAAATGATATCAAGGTCAACTTTACCCTTACCGTTTTTTCCCCGAATTTTGAAAATTTGTTAAAAATCAGAAAATAAAGGCACCACCTTGTTATGACCAGATTGGGTGGAGATCAAGTCCATATACCTTCCCAATAAGTCTGAAGAGGATCCAGGTTCCAGTTTTTCAGAAAAAGTCAACAAAAGCGAAAACGCACAAAAATTCTTTAAGAAGCCAAAAATAATTTCAGGGCCACCTGTTCAAAACTTAAGGTCTAGAGGTCCCGAGATGTGTCCCTGTGTAATTTCATTGCTAGGCGGTCATGGAACAGAAGATTGTAAAGATTTTTCTGAAAAAAAGGAACGATAAAATTCGATCAAAATTATTTTTAAATCCCTGGAGCGTGACCATTTGAACAACCGGGTAGAGACCAACCCAAGGTACATCCCCACTAAGCTTAAAGTGAATATTGTTGACGGTTTTGGAGAAGAAGTTGCAAATGTGAATTTCCGTCCCAATTCCCATTGATTTGCATGGTCATCAGACGGATGAATGCGTTAACTGACAAGCAGCCGAGTTGAAAAATTCGTTTAAAACGTAGATTCAGAGTATTACCACCTAGTGAACACTTTTGTTTTAACACATCCACCAGCAACATTTTCACAGTTTCAGAATAATCTGAAACATCGTTTTGGAGAAGTCGAAAATAGAGAAAACACACAAACATGTGTAAATACACAGTAAAAAAAATCGCAGCGCCACCTCATGAATAATTAAGCTTGGGGTCCCCAGAAATGTGCCTATGCAATTTCAAAGCAATAGGAGAGGTTACAATTACCAATTATCAGTGTATTCAGCTGAATCCAATAAACAGACTTCTTCAGAGCTAGAGATGTTTATTACCATTGGCTTGCATGTTAAATTAACACCTCATACCTAAAGCTGCAAAAATACAATTTATGTGAAAATTTCAGCTATGTACATAATTTTACCACACAAATTTTGCTGTTTCTGCAACCAGTGGTTTTAAAGTTATTAAGCTGTAAATTATAATGAAAAGTAATAGGAATACACAACTCTAGCCCTGAATGACAGCTACCCTCAACAGGACAGCAGTAAAAGCTTCAGTTCTTGATCTGCCCTATTGGCTGGGCGGTTTCGGAGAAGATTTTATACCGTTTTACCAAAACAATGAACAAAAAAAAAACACAAAAAAATCTAAAGTCACTTGACCGTAACCATTTGACCAGCTTGGTACAGAAACACCCGACATACATTCCCACCAAATTTAAAAGTGAATCTGGACAACGGTTTTTGAGAAGAAATCGAAAATGTTGAATTGCACCCGACGGAGGACAGAAGATGTGCGACGGACGACGATGGATGTAGAATCATGCTGTAGCCTCAGCTGACTGACAATTCAGCTGAAATAAATATAGAAAAATCGCAACGCCACCTGTGGAACACATTAAGGTCTAAGGTTAGCCGGAAGTGTCCCTATAAGCAAGTCTGAAGCAATAGGAGACATTCATTTTAAATGATCCTGTTCACTTCCTGTGTTGCCGGGGAAACACTGATGCTTCCACCATGATCAGGGCGGATTTACATAAATATCCACAAATAGCACCTTTTCAACCAAAAGAGAGCCCATTTCTAATCAATTTATGTATCCTTTATGTTTCAAATATATGTTAATACATTTTCTTAAGATTATTCTGTGTTTGTGTTGTTTATTTTGTTGAGAAAGTACTTTTAACCATGCTAAATACATGGATCTGTCCTGATGCAGGTGGCTCCCTCGTTTGCTCAATAGGTGTTAGAGTAGGACCGCATTTAAATATGAATACATCCTATTGGCAGAGCACTTTCGGAGATGTTTCAAGGTTTTGCCAAACTATGAAAAAAATATTTTAAAAAAATACAAAATGAATGGAGCATGCCTTTTTGAATCAATAAACCAACGATTTTTAGTGGAAGGCGAAAATGTGAAATGTGAACGGACATACGGACGATGGACAACTGACATCCTATAAGCTCAGCTGACTAACCCAAAAATAATAATAAAAAAAAAGCACTGGACCATAACCGTTCAAATACATTTAATAAGGATCTATCTAAGGTACATGCATCCCCACCAAATTTTAAACGAATCTGGCGGACGGTTTTGTAGAAGGAAAAATGTGAATTAACATTGCTATCCCCATTTACTTGCGTAATAATTAATAGAAATGTATGCGGCAACCAACGAGTACTGCATTGAAAAAAAAATTGCAAAAAATCGGGAGTTCTGCAATATTTCCACCTGCTGACATTCTTTATTTTACCATTCCACAAGGTACATTTCCACCAAGTGTCAGAACAATTGCGCGCGCAGCAACGAAAAGTTGAAAAAAGCTTTAATACTAAAAAATTAGCACCAAAAAAAAATCGCTCCACCTCTTGAAGAATTACGGTCTAGTAGTCCCCAGAAGTGTTCTTATGCAAAGTACTGGGCAGAGCAGTTTTGAACAGAATGATTTTTGAAACGGAAAATTGAACCCAAAAAATCATTTAAAAAAAACTGAAGCATCACTTGAGCGTGACCACTTGAACAAACTGTGTACACCCACCCACGGTAGATCCTCACAATGTTTGAAAAGAATCTGGTCAACGGTTTCATAGATGAGTTTAAAAATGCAAATGTGAATGGACGACACCAACGACTGGGGAGAGACGACTGACAACCCTCTCTAAGCTCTGAGCTTAACTCTTTCAGTGCCAATCACGTCTTAAGTCGATCTACAAAAGTCAAATTAGTCTGATTTATCATGAGGATCCTAGATTCGTATTCCGCGTAAAAAGACCTTTCATTCAAGTACCAGTATGCCTATAGTTCCAGAGAGACTACCTCAGGCCAATACCTTTTCTCGGCGCGCTTTGGGCGCGCGGAGAAAAGCTGTTGACTCAGTCCAAAATTTGTCACTGAAGGGGTTGAAAATTTGGAGGAAAAAAACAAAGAAATCTAATGATCACAGGAATAAACTTGGTCCAGACTCGTCCAAGGTTCATCCCCAGTAATTTTGAAGTGAGTTTTGCCGATGGTTTTTGAGTGATTGAAAATGTGAATTACCTTTGCATCTCCGTTGACCTACATTGTAATCAGTTGCAATGGATGCACCGACAAGAACACGAGTTAAAACAATGGTTAAAAATCAGCGATCTGGTGTATCAAGATCTAGTGCACAACATTCTTTAACCCTTTCACAGGCTACATGTCCAACAAGTTTCAGAACAATCTGAGTGACACTTGTTCCCAGAAGTGCCCCTATATGCAATTTCAGAGCTATTGGCCGTAAGATTTGGGAGCAGTTCAAAATGCGAATTACCGTTGCAATCCCTATTGATTTACATTGGAATCAATTGGAATGCATGCATTAACAGACAAATTCCCCAATTGAAAATTTCATTAAAAATCAGGGGTCTCTGGGTATCAGCACCTTGCGAACAGCATTGCTTAACCCTGCCACCAGCTCCATTTCGAACAAGTTTCAGAGCGTTCTGAGTCACACGTTTCAGATCAAGAAGAAAGTAACAAAGACACACAAAAATTCGTGAAAAAAGGGGAAGCAGTCTCACTCTTGAACAAATTAAGCTCTAGGGCTCCCAAAGGTGTCCCTTTGAAATTTCACATCAATTGGCCGAGCGGATTGGGAGAAGTTTTTGGCTTATCTTTTTTAAAGATTTTACCAGAGAGGAACAAAAGAATTGTAAGAAATCTGAAAATCGTGAGACTGTGACCATTTGAAAAAAGTTGGTAGAGACCCACCCAAGGAACATCCACACCAAGTTTGAAGTTAATCTGGTCGATGGTTTTGGAGAAGATGTCGACAATATGAATAATCATTGCAATTCCCATTTGCTTACTTACTTTGTAATCGACAAGAATGTGTGTATTAACAGAAAAAGAAGAAGAAGAATTGAAAAATTCGTCAAAACTGCAAAGTTTCACCGCCTGGTAAGCAACTTTGTTTAACCTCGCTACAAGCTACATTTTCACCAAGTTTCGAAAATAACGAAACACAAAACACACAAAACTCGTACACATATATATTCATATATTTGCAGCGCCACCTGTTCAACAAATGGAGATTTGGAGGTTCCGTGTAGTGTCCCTGCACTACCTCAAAGCATTGGCCGACCGGTTTGGATAATATTTTTAACGATTCTGTCCAAAAAGGAATAAAAAGTTATGCAACAAAACTGAAAAACTCACTGGAGCATAACCATTTGAACGAAGTTGGTGGAGACCTGCCGAAGGTGCACCCCAACAAGTTTGAAATGGGTCTGGCTTTGGAGAAGAAGTCGAGAACGGACGATGGACGAGTGATCAACCTGTAAGCTCACCTGACTAACAAGCCAGCTGAGGTAAAAAAAGAAAAAGAAAACAAAAAAATAGAAAAGAAACCAAACAAAAAAACAAGAAGAAGAAAAAAGAAGAAGCCGTCAAATTCCTGTTCGTTATAATCATCGGCCGATTTTATCTGCGAAAATGTTGGAACCATTTGAATGACACTTGGTACACTCTGATCCTTAATATGTCAAGTCGAATGAATGGAATACCTGTCAAAGCAGGTCCCATCGTAAGTGCCACACTTCACAATGTTGGGGAATTCACATTTGCTTCCCTCTTCAAGTGCATATATAAATGGAGATGAGCCGTAGCATGGTAGGATCCGAGACACAGTAGGACGTGTCAGACACACCATTCTATCTGCACTGCGACAGTCCTGGGTTCCTGTGTGATATGACATTTACAACCAATGGATAAGGAAGGTTTTTTTTATCCGCCAGGTGTCTCTACCTACAACAGGTGGACACGAGGAATACGTTTATCTCAAGACTGCCATCACAAATCGGCCGCAAAGATTGCTCTGAGCTATATGTAATCCCACTGGAACATTACATGTCTTGCTGAAGTTTACAAAAGATTGTATTCACTGATGTGGTTGCATGAAAGCAATGTAACTTTGCTTGGGGTCTCACTGGACGTCAAGCTAAATTTTTCCACACATATTGCCAACCTTTGCAGGAAAGGAGCTCAGCAGTTAAATGTCCTGTGTAGCATTTCAAACTTTCTCGACATATCTGCTAAGCTGGTCATTTAAAAAAGCCTTCATCCTTTGTAATTTCAATTATTGTCCAGTAGTATGGCATCAATGTAGGAAACAGGAAAAGGCAAAACTTGAAAGGCTCCAAAAAAAAAAGCTTTGCATTTTATTTTCAAGCATTTTACTTCATCATGTGACGAACTTTTAACCAAGGCAAACCTACCATCTTTTGAAGTACGACACCTGCAAGCAACTGCAACAGAAGCTTACAAAATAGTCAACAACATAAATCCATCCTATCTGTCAGAATTATGCCTATTCAAAAACACCCCTTACAATTTAAGAAATACAAAATCACTAGTAGAGCACCAGTTTTGAGCCACGTCATGGGGACTTCACTCCTTCAAACACTTAAGTGCCAAAATATGGAATAGTTTGCCTCGAAGTACAACCTCATTAACCGACCTTCGTGCTTTTAAAAGGGCCATTAAATCGTGGTGTGGCTTCTCATGTAAATGTTCATATTGTCGGTCATAAGTTTTTTCTGCATAAGAGGTCTCCTTTCAAATTGAAATGCTTTAGACTCTTTACAAGAGACCTCTTATTTTCAGTGCTTATGAACTGTTTCCCTTCCCTTTACATCCCATCTACACTTACTTGTCATTATCGTCTATTGTTTACTTCCATTTACTCGGTGATATTAGCCTGAGATGCTGCTGTTGTATTGCTTTTTAAAACCGAGAATAAAGAAATATTGTATGTATGTATGTATGTATGTATGTATGTATGTATGTATGTATGTATGTATGTATGTATGTATGTATGTATGTATGTATGCCAGCAAAACTACCACTGAAAACTCATGCCGTCGTCTGTGGGTGGGAGTGGTAGACCAATCAGATGTAAAGACAGCATCATGTGATCATCCGTCTATACAGGCGTCCGCCATCTCAATATTAGGCAGACGAAGCAACGCTATTTCCACGGTTATCCTGGTCGCATTGCAACCCATCCCGGGGAGTTGTCCATCAACATTTAGATACATTTTGTGAGTTTTCATGCGGCATTATCAGATGAAACATATCATAACATATTAAAACACGGCTGAACTTGACAGAGAGGATTGTATCATCAGACGGAAGACCTGGGACCTTCATTCATATATGACAGCAGATCAATGAGATTGCCAAATGGCAATGAAGTGAAAAATAGTTCTTTAGTACACGGAGTGGCGTATCCGCCCAATTTGATCAATTGCGGTCACCAACAGAACACAATTAGATGTATGGGTCCTACGGGATATTGAGGAAACGTTATCATTCATTTAGAAAAATGGTTAATTATAGTAGAGTCAATCTTACTTTCATTTGGCATATTTCCCATACATTGGTGCAAACCCAGCAAACCAATATATAATCAAACAGATGTGGAAACAATCTAGAGTACATTTTTACAAGTTTTGTGCGGTTTTGCTATTTTCGGCTTCTCCAAAACCATCACTCAGAGTGTTCTGAAATTGGGTGGAAATGTCGATAATGAAAGGGTCAAACAAACTTGTTCACTAAGTGATGATACTTTAGTTCCCTAATGTTTAACGAAGTTTTCAATTTGACTACTTGTCAATTAATGCATACATTTCTATCGATTACAATGATAATTCTCATTTTTGACTGCGCCAAAACCGTGAGCTAGATTGATTTTAAACTTGGTTGGGATGTTCCTGGGGGCCGTCTCCACATATTTTTTTTCAAATAGTCATATGAGTTTAGATTCTTTTATGAACATTTCTGCTCATTTGTCGGTAACATCAGAAAAACCTTGATCTCCAAAATCATTTCGTCATTTCTTTGAAATTGCTTAAGAACACCTTTATGAACTCACAGACTTTATATTTTTAAACAGGTGACACTGCATTTTCCCCGGTTTTTTAGTGTTTGTGCTGTTTTCAAATACGCCAAAAGCAACAATCTTCAAAACCATTATACATAGGGATGCAACTCCACGTTAAATTCATGTATACGGTATGAGCTCATTGAATGATGAATAAGAAGTCCTTGCGCTTCAATCTAAGCTTACTACGTAAAATTTACAAACCTTGAATATTTGAATATAAAGACTAACATAGAAAAAGATGCTACTGCATCTGTAGCACATCCAGTGACGACTAAATACAAGTGGTAGCACTTTAATTTGTATAACTTTTGAGCACACTCATGTTTGCTGTCAAACAAATCTCTTTTCATGTGTGTGCCAACACATACATTCCTTTTTTGTTGAGTTTCTTTCTTTGTCTCTCTCTCTCTCTCTCTCTCTCTCTCTCTCTCTCTCTCTTTCTTCTTCTTCTTCTCAGTTTCTTTTCTTCCTCCTCCTCTTCTCCTTCTTCTTCTTCTCATTCTTCCTCCTCCTCCTCTTCTTCTTCCTCTTCTTCTTCTCATTCTTCCTCCTCCTCTTCTTCTTCTTCTTCTTCTTCTTCTTCTTCTTCTTCTTCTTCTTCTTCTTCTTCTTCTTCTTCTTCTTCTCATTCTTCCTCTGTTTCTTCTGCTTTCTTTACCAGATATTTGGTCCGACAATGTGCTTTTTCGTGCTTTTTTTTACAAAGACAGTTGAATGCATTAAAAAAATATGCAAATTTGGAGCATTTGAAATTTTAAATCGTAACTATCTTCAAAAGTTGTACAAGTAGAGATGCCATTCCAACTTCGATTTTTAGGTTTGTGATGAAGGCTCATCCGTTGAACCACAAAGAAAAGTTGCAGTATTTTACTTCATGCTAATTAGGGGCACTTGAAAAGTTTAAATGTTGAATATCTAGAGATGCCATTCGAACTGCTATTTATAGGTCTGTGCTATAGGCGAATCCAATGACCCACAAGCAACAGTTGTAGCCTTTTAATTTATGTTGAGGCAATTGAACAATTTAATTGTTGAATATCTTCAAAACTGTGATCAGTGGAGATGCCATTCCAACTTCTATTTATATAGGTTTGTGATGTAAGCACATCCAACGAAGTTGTGTAATTTTAATTTATGCTAATTAGGCGCATTTGAAAGTTCAGATGTTGAATATCTTCAAAACTGTTATAGATAAAGATGATATAAAAACTTTTACCTACAGCTTTATAATGTAGGCACATCCAATGAACCACCCCAAAAAGCTGCAGAAATTTAATATATGCTAATAAGGGGCACTTGAACAATTTTCAAAGGAAGAGATGCCACTCCAACTTCAATTCATAGGTTAGTGTTGTAGTTGCATCCAATGAATCAAAAGCAAAGTTGCAGCAATTAAAGTTATGCATTTTGGGGGGAGAGGGGACGGGGACACACAGGCAGATTTGCCTTGTAGCAAATCTTTCTAGTTTGGTTTCTTTCTTTCTTTCTTTCCTATCTTTCCAATCGAATGTTGTGTCGTCAAACACTAGGACACCGTGCGAGCAAAAAACTTTTGCTTGGTCATAACACATAGAATAAACGTCGGCATATCGTTCACGATAGTTAAGATGTTTTAATTAAGCAAATTAGGGTCATTTGAATTTTATAATTTGAATATTTTCAGAACTATAATAGAGCTGCAGTCCCAGTTTAATGTAGTGGTTTGTCCTGTAGGCACCTCAAATGAACTACATACTGATATTTTAGTATTGTATGGTAATTAGGAGTATGTTAATTCATGCTAATTAGGGATATTTGAATGATATAAATGCTGAATATTTTTCAAGTCTATAATAAACAAAGTTGCATTTCAATTATATGCTATTATGGACAGAGATGCTACTCCATCTTTTACGTATATGCACAATATGGTCATCTAATGAACAGTGACCGAACGTTGTAGCATTGTAATACATGCAAATTTTGAAGACACAGAGATATTTGCGCTGTGAAGCAAATTTTCTTTTTTAGTTTGGTTTGCTTTCATTGAGCGATATATCTATTACCTTCTCATACACAGAATTAAAGCTCAACCTGCCAATGGCATTTCGCAATAAACATTTTGCCTTTGACCGCTAGTGATGCATCACCTACATTGAAAACCTGCTTTTTTTGTCCACAAATTCCCATGGACAGTGTAAATTCACTTAATTTCATTTCATTTTTAGTGTCGCTTATTTCACTGATGGTACACATTCCTGAAAATAAAAACACAATCAAAACGACTTATGTTTGATAGGAATGGTGTCCAAAACAAAACAATTGAAACTTCAGTCAAATGCAAGAAATTCATATACAGTGAATATTTCTGAACGGGCGTAAAAATAGATAATTTTAAAAAAAGGTCATTTACAAGACTTGAACAGCTGCACGCTCCCTCTCGCCAAGCGGATTTGGCAAAAACTATCCCCATTAATTATGTGGGGGGGAAATTGCTGCAAATGTCCATTGCTTGACACACACGGGATTAAAGGAATGACAACAAAACAAAAATGCAACAACCCAGGAGGGCAGACAACCAATGCGGCTTCCTGGCAACGGATTTCACAAAATGAAATCATAGAAGTATATACAACCGCAATTGAAGCAAAGAAGTTATGGAAATTATAATACATTGCACTTTATTATTATTATTATTATTATTATTATTATTATTATTATTATTATTATTATTATTATTATCATTATTATTATTATTATTATTATTATTATTATTATTATTATTGTTGTTGTTGTTATTATCATTATCATTATCATTATTATTGTTGTTGTCATTATTATTATTATTATTATTATTATTATTATTATTATTATTATTATTATTATTATTATAGTTGTTGTCATTATTATTATTATTGTAGTTGTTGTTGTTGTCATTATTGTTATTATTATCATTATTAGACAAGCTCATCAAAAAACAAGAATATGTCTGAATAACTCATTTCACTTCCCCGCTCCACTGTATACGGGGTGCACAGACACTTCCGTTTATTCTGCTGTCAGTATCCCTTTTCACCCAATACTTCATGTTGTGTACATGATATTTCGGATACAGTACGATACACCCAAAGGACAAGCATGACCCGCTAATATATGGAATTCGTTGCCGCTCTGCGCTGCTTTTTTTTTCTCCTGTGGTTTCAATTTCATGGACAGGTACAGTGTGTGTTCGCGGTAAACAAAATAGCTGTAAATACACACAGTTCCGTTTTCTCGTTGTGTGACCTATCTTGGGTTAACAGCGTGCAACTTGGAAATTATTTTGACCCAAATACCCTAGATATTCTTGTCCTAAGTGCCGCGGTGTGGAAATTATCACAAATATCATGATGTGAAATTATACACTTACCAGCATGAACCGGATGAGGAATAAGCAAGAACAGAACAAACGGTACGCAGAAGAATAAAGTGAGTTTTGCGGCGCCTATCTGTGACTCCATGCTACCGTCTCCACCTTTGTGCATCCTATGTAATAATTTACTATGCAAACTTGGCCTAAAATTGCCATAATCACAACTCTTGCCAGACAGACTTTAACTCTTAGCATCCATTGAACGGACAGCATTCATTGGGCGGATGGGGTTCAGTAGAAGTACCCTGTCACCGTTACTTATTCAAACTTCACAGCCGATTTTGTTCCGAACGGGTCAAAGTGAGTGTCAAATACGGATACGCAAAGTACACAGGAGAAGGGAAGATTTATGGCAAGAATTGTGTTTGTGGTGTACGTTGCTAGATTATTTGTTGTGTTGTGGCAGAGATGAGGCGCAGCATACAACGGATGGCACAGATACACCAATAATTAGCGACCCCCTAATTATAGTTAATGGTACGGTACGCAGCAAACAGAGCGTGGACGCCCAAACGGTCGCAGCAGCTGCTTTCTCCCGGGGTAGCTCCTGTCAAAGCAAAATAAATGCGGTATCATTTCTGTCTTTTTTTTTTATATTATTTATTGATATAGTTCAAACGCTTGGTGTATATTGCGCTCAAAGCAAAACATCGTTAACAAGAACGGCAAGATATTGTAAGCAACACACTCTGCGGCTTCCTACGTGTCACCGTCCGATTTTTATTGCGAGGACAATGTCATGCATCATCATCATCATCATCATCATCATCATCATCATCATCATCATCATCATCATCGTCGTCGTCGTCGTCGTCGTCGTCATCGTCATCATCGTCGACGTCGTTATCATATCTGATCACCATGATGATGATGTATAGCTGATGAAAAGTAAAATTTCTTCCTATCTCATAACTGCTTCCATGCGACCGGAACTAAATGACTTGGATCATATTCGCTTCAATGTAAATCGGCCTGATAACTGCTTAAATTATTGATTAGTCAATATATCTCAATTGGTACATTACAGGTGTACTCTCTCTCTCTCTCTCTCTCTCTCTCTCTCTCTCTCTCTCTCTCTCTCTCTCTCTCTCTCTCTCTCTCTCTCTCTCTTTCTCTCTCTCTCTCTCTCGTTATTTCATACTCATCGGTGACTTTAGCCGGCGCACAGAACCTTTAATGGGCCAGTGTTGCGACACAACACAAAAGTGTATTTTCAACGTGCAGTGTAAAGAAACTTGTCGCGATACCCAGTTTGTTCTTTGTTAAAATGGAAAACAGCACAAACTAGAAAGGAAGATTTGCTTCAAAGCAAATCTGTCTGTGTGCCTTCCAAAGTTGTAAATATTAAATGGTACAACTTTTGTGCTTTGGTACTTCACATTACATTAAGCTTTTGGCTGGATGGAAATTTCCCCAAGTCTAAATGACCTTGACCTTTGAACTTTAACCTTTACAGGTTACATGTAAATTGCGAAAATGCACAGTGTTACAATACCCACAATTTAAGTCCTACATGATTAGAATTGGATGGAAATTGGCCGAGTTATGGCTGAGTGAAACTTTCAATGGTCCAGATGACATTGACCTTTGACCTTTAGGGGTGACATGTAATTTTCAAAATGTGCAGTATTGCAGTAGCTACAATTTGAGCCCAATATGATAAAAATTGACCGAAATTGGAGAAAAATTGACCAAGTTATGGCAAAAAGAAAGCCACCATCGAACGTGGCCTTGAAATGACCTTTGACCTTGAGATGACCTCAACTTGAATTGAACCTTGACCTTTAAAATGATATTTTGGCCTAAAATTGGCCTTTAACCTTGATATGTCCTTTGACCTTGACATGACCTTGACTTTTGAGATGACCTAGGCCTTGGTATGATCGAACTCCTGTAAATTTGGAAGTATATCTACTATAGTATATAAGATATTGAAGATTTAAAACTTTAATTAGCCCTCATTTGCATAATTTTGAAAAGTATGACCTCTCATTCTAAAAAGGCTAGAGTTCAAAAATGTGCAGTGTTACAATAGCTACAATTTGAGCCCAACATGATCAAATTTGGATGAAAATTTACCAAGTTATGACTAGAAAAAAGCCGCCATCGAAAGTGGCCTTTGACCTTGAAATGACCTCTACCTGAAGTGGTCCTTGACCTTGAAAATGACATTTTGGCTTTAAAATGACATTTTGACCTAAAACTGACCTTTGACCTTGACATGACCTTGACATTTGAGATGACCTTTGCCTTGATATGATGAAACTTCAGTACACTCAGAACTACATATACTATAGTATATAAGATATAGAAGATTTAAAACTTTAATTAGCCCTCATTTGCATAATTTTGAAAAGCATGACCTCCCATTATGAAAAGGCCAGACTTCATCTTTAGAAGTATAATTGTGCCAAGTTTGGAGTTTCTACGTATAAAACTTTTTAAATAAAATGTCGGACAAATTTGCCTGTAAAGAAAGAAAGAAAGAAAGAAAGAAAGAAAGAAAGAAAGAAAGAAAGAAAGAAAGAAAGAAAGAAAGAAAGAAAGAAAGAAAGAAAGAAAGAAAGAAAGAAAGAAAGAGAGAAAGAATTGGCACACAGTCATAATTTAAGGGTCCTTCTGTGGGCTTTTGAAATAGCTGTAGTTGCCCCTGCTGACATCTAGTGGCGAACAAGCAAATGTGACTCACGGTCAGCGACGCATTCATCTTTCTCTGACCAGAGGAATGGGTATATTTGCAAAGCTGATACATTTTCACGGTGCCAAACAAAAATATGTCTATCTGTTCCAAAAATTCAGCATAAAATACTTAAGTGATGACCGTTTTGATTCATACACAAATTTGTCCTTGAAAATGTAAAAGAATCACTTTACAAATGAATCGTTAAAATGTTTAATTATGATAGTCATAAATATAGAAATGCAAACACATTTAGAAAAAAAATGCTTTTTGGTCTGAAAAACCCTATATCAAAAGCAATGTTAAATCATGTACTATAAAAGAATTGATAAGCACAATTCATTTTTCTTAATAAGCTTTTTATTTAATTGGGGATCATTGGTATTTCAACAAATCAAGGATATCTCCGAGGTCAGTAATTGTTCACCTTTACTGCCTGATTTGTGTCTTTCTGGGCTTGAGTATGAATTCATACAGAAAGTTATTAAACTAACCTTTTTAAGCGAAACTGGTATCGTTTGATGCCAGATATATTGACGATATTGCTTGTATAAACGTCAAAATATTTTATTATTATTATTCAATTAGCCTCCTGATCTATGCACCTGATATTCCTTTGGAGAGTACCAGTACTGAAGATAATGAAGACGTACTTCTTGATTTAGAATTTCACATTTCTAATACTAGATTTGTTGTTAAAATCGTAACGATAGGAAATTCACGGATTATTTTTTATGATTTTAGTTCATATGACAATGAAATATGATTAAAATTGTTCATTTATTTGAATGTATAACCACACAGAGCTGAGTTAGAGCTGAGTTACAGGTCTTTTTCAGCAAAACAGGAACAAATGTTTTTCATGTGAGTGACATGATACGGATACAGTATCGTCCGCTGATGAGACAGATGATGGAAAAAACAAGGAATAGGCGATGTAATTGCCATTTAAAAGTGTCAATAATGACAATATAATCAAATATGTTAAAAACCGTATAAGTTCTGTTTTGAATTTGAATTATCACAAAATATTTAAAACAAGAGGAATGTGACAGCCCTCTGCTCAGTTGACCTCACATTCATGCTTAAACTGAAGTGGTACCGTGAGCTTCAGCATGACATCAAGGTAAATTTTCTAAGACCATCATCACTGTTGTTAACATGTACATATCCCGTTGCCGATTTTTCTTGATTTTGCTAGTTTTGTTAAAAGTAACAAAATGAAAGCCCCACCGTGTGTTGGAAAATATGAAAGAGATCAAGTCCAGGTACATTTCCAATAAGTTTGAAGAAAATCCAAGTTAAAGTTTTGGACAAGAAGTCAAGCAAAGCAAATAAGCGCGAAATTTTTTTTCCAAAACGAAGTATCACAGCACCGCCTGTTGTCTCTATGCAATTTCAAAGGAATTGATTCAACTGTTTGGGGGACGATTTGTTAACATTTTACCAAGAAAACAAAAAAATCTTTAAAAATCTGAAAATCATTTGACTATAACCATTTGTATAAAGTTGGCAGGGATTACCCTAAGGCACATCCCCACCAACTTTGAAATAAATCTGGTGGACGGTTTGGGGGAAAAGTAAAAAATGTGAATTCCGATTGCGTCCACATTGACTCACATAGTAATCAGTAGGAATGCATGCATCAACCGACAAGTATCAGAATTTAAAAATTAGTTAAAAATTAGGAATCCAAAGTAGCTGTCTAGTTAACAACTTTGTCTGAAACTCCCACAAGCTACATTGCCAACATGTTTCAGAGCAATCTGAGTAATGTTTTAGAGAAAGAGGTGAAGCACAAAAATCAGTACAAAATACTTTTAGGAGATCGCAGCGTCACCTGTTGAAATAAATAAGGTCTGGGGGTCCCCAGTTTGTTTCGACGTAATTTCGAAGCAATTGACTAAGCGATATTCGAGAAGATTTTGCAAAAATAAAAATAAAAAAACAAAAAAACCCACAAAATCATAAACTACAGGGCTGTAACATTCAATATCAAGGTTACTTTTCCGTAAGACTCGTCCCTGTTTGCAATATCAAAGCTTTTACTTGCTCACAGTATTGGAGTCATCATTTCTTGCATGAAAAGGGACAGGGTCAATCATTACCAAGATAGAAGGTAATATGTTTGTTTCAACTTTCAAGGTCAAAAGTAAAAAAAAAACTCAAGAAATCCTATAGGTAATTTCTTATTAGTATTTAAAGTAATCATGAGCCAAGGGTTCGCCATTACCGAGACTTTATAAACCAAGATGTCAGTTTGACCTTTCCAGGTTAATAACACCAGAAGAATCTCTTATATTTTGTACGTGCTTTCCTATTAATGTATAACAGTAAGCTTGGACATAGGATCAACCATTACCAAGACATAAACCAGCAGGTCACAATTGCTGACATTCGAATAGTAACAATGCATAACATGTATATGTACTCTTATCAATAATTCCTAATCTCAATAATTCATTAAAATTCAGAAAGCAGTTGCCTGAACCAAGGCAGGATCTAAAGAAACGAAGCTAAATACAGTCAAAGCAAAGGGCGTTATGGATGAAAATGTACAATTTTACCGAAGTTCGTGCGTATGGTCTTATTATTGTGCCAACTGGAATTTGGTCAGCCAACAAGTTTTAATTTAGACTAATTTTGATTACTTAAAATTAATTCTTATTAATCTTTATCATTTCAGTCCATTTTTAAAAATAAAATTTAAATATCAATTTGAATGAATTAAATAATTATGATCACTCCTGAAGCACTAAATAAAACTTGATGAAACTTTGCAGGGTGTGTATGTGACTAAAATGTATATCAGATTATATGCGAGGGACTTTGATTTATTTTAATTGTTTCAAGATAATTTATGTCAACGTGATAATAATAATAATAATAATAATAATAATAATAATAATAATAATAATAATAATAATAGTAATAATAATAATAGTAATAATAATAATAATAATAATAATAATAATAATAATAAAAATAATAATAATAATAATAATAATAATAATAATAATAATAATAATAATAATAATAAAAATAATAATAATAATAATAATAATAATAATAATAATAATGATAATAATAATAATAATAATAATAATAATAATAATAATAATAATAATAATAATAATAATAATAATAATAATAATAATGCGTGTATATAGGTAATATTTCTTGGATATTGTATTCGGGTGATGCATGTGTGATTATGAATGTCACTGTAGGTTAATTTTGTTTTCATGTGCGAAACTAACGCGCTTGACGATAACCATTTTACCGTTGGCCTAAGAGGATGAAGGGTATTGTCATCATAATGGCATCCGTCGGTACCAACTTCTTGTCACTGCGACAATTTAGGAACATAACGAGCTAACTTAACCAAATTTGATGGGCGGATCCCTCTTAGGACGTCCTTGGATGCGATTGCATATGAGTGAGATTGACTTTTCAAGATAGTAAATCAATTTTATGCCACGCCTGACGTCATCGCAACGCTAACGCAACCAAATTTGGTGTGTCAATTGGTCCCTCTCAAGAAGTCCTTGTATGGGATTGCGTCATGAGTGACCATGACCTTAAATGTCACATAGGTGAGTTTTGTGATGCGTCCCCTATCTTGGAGGGGGGTGATTATGTTTTCGGGTTGTCTGTCTGTCCGCACCAACCTTTGTTATCGCGGTATCTTCCAAAGGCAAATTGTCAAATTTGTGACAGATATGCATTATGGGACAAAGATCAGATGATTATATTTTGGCGGTCACTGTGACCTATTTATAGGACAGAGTGACCTACTTAGTCTGAACTTTTTAACACGGTATCTTCAGAGTGCCTGGGCGAATTTTTATCAAATTTACGACAGAAATACATTATCGGAGAAAGATAAGCTTAGATGTTCAGGTCACTGTTACCCAATTTTTGGTTACAATGGCCCATTTATAGCAAAGTAGACATAAATAGGACGATATCTTCAAAGTGCCTGGATGATTGTTTTTCAAATTTGATACAGAGCTGGAGTTTAAGACAAAGATATTGTGATTAGATTTTGATGTCACTATGACCTTATTTTCTGTTTACATTGACCTACTGACAACATCAACTTTCTAATTTGTGGTGCCCATTCAATCAAGAGGACCTTTAAACATTGTTATTGCAATATCCATAATATGGCTTCTCAAATTTGCTACCTGTGAGATGCATTACACGACAAAGATAAGCTTGGAAGATTTTAACGTCAGTGTAAATGTTGTTGTTGTTGTTGTTGTTGTTGTTGTTGTTGTTGTTGTTGTTGTTGTGTGTGTGTGTGTGTGTGTGTGAGTGACACATGGGGACTTAGTGCCCTCCATGCATTGTGTGTTCCAGTTTATTCCTTCATGGTTATTCAGAGGTATTTGACTGGTGGTGAAGCAAGTGACTGCTGACTTTGAACTCTTTTAGAGGGTTAGTGTGAAGTGAACGAGATTTTGTGTGATGCTTCTCCTCGATTTGAAGTTGGCTGAGTTTAAAGGGTAAGGTACGCAATCTATGATGAAAACAATGTTACATCTTACAGAGATTTTGTGAAATGAAGTCTCTGATTGCTGTTTAAGTGAAAGTTTATGTATTTCATTTCTTTCTTTCATCTTTTCGTTGCAGATTTTCATTATTCAGTCAAATTTGGAGTAGATCATCTCCGGTGGTGGAGACATGGTAACCATGATAAAGATCACACTGACAAAGAGGTCAGAGAAGGAGTTCGGGTCCACGCCTTTTCCTAGTTTGTCTTGTGCTTGATGAGACCAAGACTTAACCTGTCCCTGCTCGTATTGGCAGATGTGCTTCAGATCAGCACATCAATTGTTACAACAATGAATGTTACAAGGGTGTCATATCTTTACCACACGGTGGTGGCTGGTTTTATTGTCCAGCCTTCTCAAGTATAGATAAAAGTATGGATGCCACCTTTTTTCCAAAAGAGACCTGCTGAACACAAAGGCAGAGATCGAAATTAAGGTGTGTCTGGCTGCCCCAGACAACTTAAAATTTGTTGGGGGCAATTTTAGATGATTCCCTAGTTGTCCAAGGGGAAACTTTTTCTTTTCAGCTTGTATCAGTGTGGTGTTTTATAATTGATACGAAATAAGCCATAGCAGGAATCACAAATGATCTGATGGCATTTATATACATTTCGCATAAGAATTACCTAAGTACATGTAGAATACATCAACTTAAATGACCAATAGAAAAGGTCACAATCAACTGTCATCTGTGTATTCAATTGAATATACAACACAATACACAAAATTGAAGGTCTCAAAAAGACATTTATAACTTTTACGATGAAGTAACACCATATGATGAGCTTGTGGGTTATACAGATAAATTTAAGTCTTTTCATATGCCTTTATAATTGTGCAAATGAAATATTACATTTCGGTTTCTCTTTGTTAATTGAAAGTAGAAATTTTGACATTTGTTTAGTCGTTGGGTCTTCATGCAATGATTTGATATCATATTTCACATTAATTAGCCAATAGCTTAATGTACTATTTTACTTCTTAACCTTTTTTCTAAATTTTGACTTGGATGCATACAATATCTCGTTACGTCAACAATCAGTATTTTTGCAGTGCAGGACGGTACCCGCACAGGAACACTGCTCGCTGTGAAATTACCAAGTGCTGTGTGACTCAGTATACAATTATTTCATGAATCAGAAAAAATGGTAACTTCAGGTGTTTTGGGGTAACTTGAGAAAATCTACTGGTTACCCATGGGCAACTTGCATAAAAGGTCAATTTTTACCCCTGCAAGGGTAATTATAGATTGTTTTGATTTTTCATGAATAGAGCTCGAAATAAACACGAAAAATATAGGATTAATTCCCAATATAAAAGCCATAATACGCACAAAGTTCTGTTCGGGTTACACCAGCTGGTGCATTCTTGTTTGTGAGTGATTAACAGTATGGTAATGTTTCGGATAGATTCATAACAGAGTGGGTTGCTTGGCATGCTTAACGAGGGCAATGACGACGAAAATTGTGAAAAAAAATCAGTGGGATCCCACGGAGATCCCAGCGAAATAAAAATGGAAGAAACGTTCGCAATTTACAGAATCCCAACAAAATCTCACCGGGATCCCGTGAAAATTCCCAGTGGAATGCCTGTTTTTACATAACTTATGGGACTAATTGCAAACTACATAAAATACAATACATACTATATACACACACCTTACATCCCTCTCAGGACACAGGTTAGACATTTGCAAGAGCAATTAAGCTGCCACATGGAAATTTTTAAAATGTATTGAGATTTGGGTAGTCTCATAACTAATGACACAAAATAATTTCAAAAATAAATGGCGTCAATTAATGTTTACTGTCATTTCATCCCCTGTTATGTGATACAGAAGGATTTTTTAAGAAAAAAAAAACAAATAAGTTAAAATAGTGTTTGTCAATATGTATATATGTATGTGTAAATATATGCATGTATGTATGTATTTATGTATGTTTATATATATGTTTATATATATACATACATATATATATATACATATATATATATATATATATATATATATATATATATATATATATATATATATATATATATATATATATATATATATATATATATATATATATATTGCAAACAACATTAAATACATATACACATATCCTACATCCCTCTCAGAGCCCAGGCTAGACATTTGCAAGAGCAATTAAGCTGCCACATGGTATAAACCTCAAATCTATTGAGACTTGTCAAGTCTCGTAACTAATGACATTAATAATTTCGAAAATAAATGGCGTCAGTGTTTATTGTCATTTCACCCCGTGTGGTATAATCCAGAATTATATTTTAAAGCAAAAGACAAAAAAACAAACAAACAAACAAATCAAAACAGCGTTTCTCTGTACTGTATATATATATATAGCTATGTGAACAAAATCTTACTTTTTAAAAACTACACCTAAATTTATTGTTATATCATCAAATGATAATAATATCACTGGAATACCAGTGGGATTTCGTTGGGAAATGTGAAAAAATGCAGCCAATTTCTAACAAAACGACGAAAGTTGGAGGATGTGAATGTATAGTGTTATGCATGTTTAAGTCATATTCCTGATTCCCAGAAGATATAAGAATTAAACACATACACATTCATTTCATGTACTGTATGCTTATAGTTACATATATGCAGGCACACATACGTGCCACAGGTTAAGTTTCAGTGGGATTCCGGAGACTATTGCAGTTTGGTATTTCAGTCATTGACACATCTCACCAGGATCCCAGCAGCGTTCTAGTGAA
This sequence comes from Hermodice carunculata, assembly GCA_964020975.1. Taxonomy (NCBI): domain Eukaryota; kingdom Metazoa; phylum Annelida; class Polychaeta; order Eunicida; family Amphinomidae; genus Hermodice; species Hermodice carunculata. The sequence continues at coordinate 58,042,486 of OZ026628.1, read as the reverse complement.
ACACTCATCCCACTCAGCTTCCAGAAGGATTGCTCGTAGGATTCCATTGCAGCTGTCATCTCACTGGGAGCCCAGCGGGACTGCTTGAAGGATTCCAGTGAAGCTATCATCTCACTGGGACCCTAGCGGGACTGCTTGAAGGATCCCAGTGAAGCTATTATCTCAATGATATAAAAACCCTTTAGTTTATTTGGGCTAATACAGCCTATGTCAAAATTTTACAGAGGAACGTGTGCAATATGGACAATAAAACTTCCATATGTACATTGGTTAGACAGGGACAGGTTCGCTTATCGAGAGTAAAGAGTTCGGACTACGGAATAGGGTAATGACCACTAGGAAGTGGTTCTGGGCAAAAAGACACAAATACAATATTCCAGTGGAATGCCACTGTTCACTGGGCTCCCGTTGGGATAGCACTGGAATCCGTATGACATTTTCAATTAATGTCAGACATGGGATGTCACATCGAAAATTTACTTTTAAAGCATGGGACAACACGGACTGCTCCTGTAAAAGTTAGCGAAATCATAAAAACAAGCAGGATGGCGAAAGAGCGGATCCATGTTGGAGGAGCAACAAAGAGGATTATAGCCTAAATGTTGGAAACATCAAATCCCCAGATCCCTTTAGCAGTCAAGATGTTGTGTGGGATGAAAATCATGATAATGATATTACACATGTAAACAAAAGTAACTGAATGGCAGAAAAATTGCACATCGTTGTTTTCCATATGCGAATATGACAAGAACATGATTTCGGAGAGCGTTACACTTTTTTTTCACGGGCCCGACATCAATGACAGTGAAGGGCTGCTAATCATTGATGAAGGGCCAGTGAAAAAGTGTTACACCCGACAACGCCATGTCATTACTATTATTACTACTTCAAACGAAATTAGCGGGCTGCGAATGCACTAGCACATGAGTCGAACGGGTCATGCATAGTGTCACGGGATTTTACCGTCTGAGCAAAATCGAGCCAATCCACTAGAAAACGTCTTACCAAGTAGTAATAATAAACTTTATGATTATTCACAGAAGATACATTCTGTAAAACTATGACTTTTCATGGCCGTAGCCAGCTTTCTAAAATAGAGGACGCAAAGGGTACTGGTGGGGGGGGGGGGGGGCGTGCCCCCTCCCAAGATTGAAAACATTTGAAAAATAGCACATAAAATGTAGTAATTTAGTGGGTTTTGAAGGGGGAAAAAAGACTTTATACATATATAAATTCTCAAAATTTTACTTAAATGTGACTATTCTTGATCATTTTATATGAATTGAATTTGGTCCTACAACTACTAGGGCAAAGATACAAGTAATCATTGGAAAAAGTACGCCTCCTGTGATGCTCTTATCTTCTATCACTATGAGTGATTCAAAGTCTTAGTTGCAATAAGGTTTTTTTGCTTTGTTGTGTATAATAACTTAAACTTAACAAGTCTTGTTGAGGCTAAATAAACTATTTCTATGCTAACTCCTAACACCATTAGCCAAAATTCAGAGGAGGTTAGCGCCTCCTCTGCCTCAGCCTAGCTACAGCACTGCTTTCGTGCAACGTGTATTGCGAGTACCTAAAGGACAGCAGGTATGAAAGATAACAAGAGAGCTGTGTGAACAGCCCATGATCAGCTGACCTACATATTCATCACACTTGCAGCTCCGTGAACTTCAGATAGTATCAAGGTCACCCATGTACTCAGTAAGTCTGACCTTTATAGAAGAACACTAACATGTGCACCATCAAGGGTCCAGTTCAAATAGCTCTCAAGTTATAGTGAAGAGTAAAATCCATTTATGCTGCTTTGTGACCCCAGAAATGAGGTTAAGGTCACTCATGTACTGTCTAAGCATGACTTTCACAGAGAAACATTAACATGTGCAACTTCAAGTTCCTGACTCGAAACAGATCTCAACTTAGCCAGTGAACAGTAAATTTCGTGTTAGTTGTCCTATGACCTGGGGGTGAGATCAAGGTCCAAACATCACTGGAGCATGACCATTTGCACAAAATAGGTAGACACTTATAAAGGGTACATCCCTACCAAGTTTGACACAAATCTGGCCAAAATTATTTATGTTATAACCATTACAAGAAATTCCCATATTGAACTTTGCTATTAATTTTTTTTTAAAGATTTCGAAAAAAAATCATAAAAAATCGAAAAACCACTGGAGCTTGACCATTTGAACAAACTTGGTAGAGCCCCCCCCCCCCCCCTACATTGCAATCAAGTTTGAAGTGAATCCGACAGTTTCTTCAGAGAAGTCCAAAATGCGTTAGAATGCCCTTGGACTTGCAAAGTAAGCAACAGAAAAGGTGCATTTACCGATAAGTACCCGAATTGAAAAAAAATCGTTGAAAATCAGGAATCTACAGCAGTGCTACCTTATGAACAACTTCGCTTGACCCTTTCAAAAGGAACATGTCCACAAAGTTTGAACTTAATCTGAGTAACGGTTCTGGACAACAAGTCACAAGTGACGGAAACACATAAAAAATTCATAAAAAAAGTGCAGCACCACCTGGTGAACAAATTAAAAACTAGGAGTCCCCAGGAGTGTTCTTATGTAATATCGAAGCAATTGCATGGGTGAGCGGTTGTGGAAAAGAAGATTTTGTAAGATTTGACCCAAAAAAAACATTAAAAATCCAAAATTCACTGGAGCTTGACCATTTGAATACTGGTAGAAATCCCCCCATGGTACATTTCCACCAAGTTTGAAATCAATCTGGATGACGGTTCTGGAAGAGAAGTTGAAAATGTGCATTAACATTAGAATGCCCATTGACTTACATAGTAATCAAAGGGAAGCTACATTCAGCGATCAGTACCTGAATTGAAAAAAAAATCGTTAAAAATCAGGAATCCACAGCAGTGTCACCCAGTGAACAACTTTGTTTGGCCCTTCCACAAGGAACATATCCACCAAGTTTCACCTCAATCTAAGTGACGGTTCTGGAGAAGAAGTCAAAAATAGCAAAAACGTACGAAAAATTGCAGCACCACCTGGTGAACAAATTCAGAACTATAAGTCCCCGGAAGTGTCCGTGTGCGATATCAAAGCAATTGGAGTGAGCAGTTTCGGAGAAGAAGATTTTTTAAGATTTGCCTAGTAAAAAGAACATAAAAACAAAAAAAATATAAAAAATCCAGAAATCAATGGAGGGTGAACATTTGAACCAACTTGGTAGAGACTCGCCCAAGGTACACCCCCGCCAGGTTTGAAGTTCATCTGGCTGACGGTTTTGGAGAAGAATTTGAAAATGTGAATTGTGGACAGACGACGGACGAGGGACGACAGACCCCTCACAAAAGCTCAGCTGACGGACAAGTGGGTCATATCTACGTATACAACTATCACACCCTTATTTTTTTTATTCAATGTATGTACAATAAAAATTTTGCAAGATGTTCTTGTTTGTCAGAGATGGTCTTGTTGCATAATTTCGTGGTCAGATAATAAAACAATGGGTGAATAAGCCACATTCAGAAGCCTGGAATGAAGCCTCCCAGCGTATAGGCTTTTTAGGTAAAAATCGTCGATTGGCATGTGGTGCAGAGGTCCTACCTAATGCTTCAATGCTTTGCTGAATATGTTAGCGATATATACATGGTGTGATAACATGATTGTGCTGCCTCCATGTATATAAAATCACCTTCTGGTCTAAAAATGTTGCTACTTACTCATCAAATCATCTGGCATCTATAGGTAACTGGGATATGGGACATTAATCAAGCAACAAACCTGAAGGTTGGTACCTTTTATCACTTCTGAACAGTACATATGAAATGGATTGCACGACAAGGCAATATAACTTCAACAGTTAGGCAAAAAGTCATGAAAAAAATGTAACCAAGGAAGACCATATGAGGTATATCAATTGATAGTCCTGGGTTTTTTTTTGATGATTATCTTACAGAAGCTAGTAAACACCTCAGTTTGACGCATTGTAACACAATACATACACTTCTGATTCCATGTTAAGTGCAGGGTAAGAGCCACGTTGGATTCAAACTTTTAAGCATATACCCATTCTCAATTTTATCATTTTTATGCCTATATCACAATGAAAGTATAATACATGAATAAATGTATCATACCACTTGTAAATGCATGTAACAATGTCAATACAATATACAAGAACACAAGGAGTCAGCATCAAGTAACACATGCGCAAATATACCACGATAGTTGGAAGTAACATTATTTATGCCAATGCCATTGACAAAATATACAGTCATCATCAATGGCCAAGCATGTGAAAGTGTTAAGGTACAATTTTAACGTGCAAGAATGTTATCAAAAGTCCATCAAAAGTGAATGTACCACAGTGTAGCACAGACCTATAAACCGACTTTGGTCGACACCTCCGAAGGAAGACAGTCAGAAAATGATTTTTTTCTATTTGTTTAATTTACATAAATTAAAATGCTGTAACTTTGGTGCATGGTTCATTGAATGCAACAGTATCACAAAACCATAAATTGGAGTAAGCTTGGCACCTCTATCTATAATAGTTTTAAAGATATTCGCAATTAAAATTTGTGTATTTCCATTAATGGAAATTCTACAAATTGGTCTATGGTACAGTGTATGTGGCTACACCACAAACCTCAAAATTGAAGTTGGCATGGCACCTCTATCTACAGCATAACAGTTTTAAACAAATTCAACATTAAAATTTTTAATTTTGAATGTATCAATTTTCCAAACTAGGCTCACAATTTCACCTGTAGGACCATGTTAAATTGCAAAATTGTAGCATGTATGGTGGCTTGGAAAAAAAAACAAAGAAACAAATAAAGATACAACTACATAGCAAATCAGTGTGTGTGTCTTCAAAACATATTGGTATGGCAACGTGCAACTATTCCATAACACAGGAGTAGAAGTTGGAATGGCATCTCTATCTATTATAGCTTTGAAGTTATTCAAGATTTAAAATTTCTAATGGTGCTAATTAGCATAATTGAAATTGCTACTTTTATTTTTAATTCATTAGGTGCGCAATGGTCAACAACCCCGTAGTAGACGTTAGAATGACATCTCTATCTACTATAGTGTTGAAGATATTCAAGATTGAAAATTTTGAATGCCCCTTATTTGCATAATTTTAGACACCTTCATTGTTCTGTATAGAGCGGTCAAACTCCTTGTATGGAGGTACAATCATGCCAAGTTTGGAGTTTTTATGTATAATAGTGTCTGAGAAAAGTGTCGGACAAATTTGCTGGTAAAGAGGAAAGAAAGAAAGAAAGAAAGAAAGAAAGAAAGAAAGAAAGAAAGAAAGAAAGAAAGAAAGAAAGAAAGAAAGAAAGAAAGAAAGAAAGAAACTGTGTGTTGACACACACGCTTTAGTAAAGAATATCGGGTAGATCAAGATGTTTTGCACAGAGTAATAATTAAACCACCTAATATTGGGTAAATCAAGTTGTGTTCACACTCAGACATAATCAAACCACCTGCTTAACAAATGAAAACCTAGACATCCCAAGGAGTATCTCAGTATGATTTCAAAGCATTTGGTTGAGATTTGGTCAAAAAGTAAAAACAAAATAATTTAAAAAAAATGAAACACGGGACCATGAACATTTGAACAAAATTGGTGGATAGAGGAGACCTGGGCACTATGGGCGTAGTTTTTTTCTTTCTTTTCTTCATAATTTGAACGCCAGGCATAACAATTTATTTTCGTGTAGCACAGATTCACTCCTGATATCCCCCACCCCACCCCCCATAATATGCAGACAGCACACCTACATGAATTTAGTGTAGAGTTACAAATCAGCATCTGAACTTTTGCCAAAAAGCCCATGGTGCCCAGCCCCAACCCTCGTGTTTCTTAAACTGAGTTAAACACCAAAGTATCTCAAGCTTACATATATATATATATATATATATATATATATATATATATATATATATATATATATATATATATATATATATATATATATATATATATATATATATATATATCCAGGGGCACCATGGGCAATGGCCATCGTACCCCGCCCAAGGTGCCCGAGGTAACATTTTCGTGACCTTGAACTTGCTTCAGGCTTCTGTTGTTGCCTACAGATGCATCGAGTAGTTTACCATGTTCCACGCCAAATGCAGTTCGATTAATTGCTGTATAAATTCTTTGAGATGTCAATCAAAAAACGCCACACTCCCAAAATTTACCTTCATGCAGAGCTACCACCTGATTTGGTCGCTTCAATATTATATATAGGACCTAAGGGAGGTAACAAGGACCTGGACTAAATATAATGTCCATGGTGCCCCAGTGCCCATGGTGCTCCGGTCTCCCCAACCCACCAAAGGAACATTGCCAACAGATTGTAAGTGAATGTGGCAAAATTGTATAATTGATGCATTTACATGTGATACATTGTTAGCTCAGGTGGCTTTTTAGTCAGCAGAGCTTATAATATGGTAGTCTGTGCGTCCATCGTGAACAAAATTTCACATTTTTGGCTTTAAAGATACCTTTTGCTGATGTACTTGTCTTAACTCTTTCTGCACTTTAAAATTGTCCCCATTTTGCAAATTTTTCAAAGGGGTGTGATGGTCTTGTGTCGGCCTATGATGAATTAGAGTTGATTGATCTGTCGTTTGGCCACACTCAGACACTTTAGCAGAACCAGACTGTTTCCTTGGCTTGGTCCCTTTACAAGCTATATCCGCACACGAAGCTGTATTTTGGTCCAGTCTTCCCTCATTTTAATCAGCCAAGGCAAAGAGTTGAGCCACAACATGTTCGCAGAAACCTGCATCCCTGAAAATTAAAGTTAGAAAATCAAAAAGAGGTATATATATTTAAGATTTGAGTAATCTGTTTGGTTGGAAAACGTTCAAGTTTGATATTCATGCAAAAAATAATTTCAAATTCAATTAATTGAATTATTTGCTACATGTCCCAATATCGCAAACACCTTCTTCTTCTTCTTCTTCTTCTTCTTCTTCTTCTTCTTCTTCTTCTTCTTCTTCTTCTTCTTCTTCTTCTTCTTCTTCTTCTTCTTCTTCTTCTTCTTCTTCTTCTTCTTCTTCTTCATTTTTTAAAATCTGAATTTCCATGAACATGCACAGTGTACCTGCTGCAAAGACTTCTACCTCTAATGAGAGGCTAAATTTCTTGTTAAGACCACTGTCAAGATACCATGCTATCCTTTCCATGTAATTGTAGGGGGGAGCTTAGTAATATCAGCAGTACTGTTTACTTTGGATTGTCTTTTGCTTTATTATAATTATGGCTTAAAAACATAATAAAGATCCTAATATATAGCCTAGTCCTGCTGCTAATGCACCCTTTGCAGTCATATCTTCTTCACAGGAACAGAATAGTCAACAAGGTGAGGCAACAAAAATATTTTGCACAATGGCGCAACTGCCAACTGGTTTCCTGGTCAGTGCTGCAAAGCATATCTCTGAATGTCCCTCGTATCATAATGCGACAATGGTGCATTGGCGCGACAAAATGGAAGGGATAAACAATTATTTGTATTAATATGAGTCAAACAACTGGATGCCATAAGTCAGACATTCTAGCTGTTAATTATGTTATGATTTTATTAAGCCTTGTCGCTCTTCTTCATTTGGAACGATTACCAATTTTAACTTTTCCGTTTCCTAACTTCTAAAATCGTACACAAATACAAATACCACTTATGGGACCAAGTTTCCATTAAAAACTCAATTCTTGTGTATTTGAGATATTCAGTTTACACGTACTGCACATGCATACAAAGGCCTATATACCTGTAATATAACCTTTTATATACAGTTTACATCACATAGATGTCTAGCTGCACAATGCTTGGCCCATCTTGAGTTTTAAAATAAATCTGGTCTTAAATATAGCATCACTACTGGGTATAGAAAAATCACAACAAATGAGACATGTAATTCTTGTCTTAAAGGTGACTGTCAATCTACATTTTATAAATCTATTGTATTTGTTATATACTTATATACTTGTTCTTTCTTTCTTCTTTCGCAAATGAGAAAATTGATGGATAAGTAGATACTAAATAAAATATACCACTGATTGACAAGAATGAAAAGATCCTATAAATTTGGCATGTCTAATAATTATTTTTCAACATACAGAATTTTATATCATTTGTGACATTTTAACTCAAAATTTCCGTCAAAGTATAAGTGGTGCCACTTACCATGTGCAACCGAGATTTTGACCTCCACCGACAATCCCACTGAATTTCGTGAAGATCCATAAAAAATACGCATGCTAGATAGCAAGACTGGACTCAAGATTTTCATATTTGACCCCTTTATTACATATTATAGGCCTGCTGCATGTGGAATCACCAATAATCAAAGTTGACGCAGATTTGCATAAACTTTATCAGTCCTAAAAGTTGTATGAGGCTAACTCAACAACTGTAGACTGTATCGCGCTTACAAGCGAAAATTTACGGATAGACGGACATGGACTGGTCGTACATGTAGCCTTACTGCATGTCATAGAAGCGGACCCCTTGTTTAGCTTTCAAAGAACTCATCAACTTATCTTGGTCTTAAGGGTACTCAGTGATGCTTTTTCTCTCTTCTTTTCGTTTTCTGGGGATGTTGACTTTTATTTGTATTTTACACGTGGCATTTCATCATTCACACTGCGCGCAATTTATGTCAATATCCCAACTCGGTTCTGTTAGCCTTTGGCTTGTGTTCAAAAGCAAATCAGTCTGCGTGCGTTGAAAGCTCTCACAAATCAAATCCTATAATATTTACTTTTGTATCCATAGGCTTCACCTACAAACATCTGAGAATGGCACTAGTTGTGTTTAGAATGTTATATATATATGCATCTAACTCAACTTGAAGATAAAAAATTACTTGTACATTGCTCTATTGGCCTAAAGTAATGTAATATAAGCAGTTTGGTTTGCAGAAATGGAGGACCACTACGTGATTTTTTTTTTTTTTTTTTTTTTTTTTTTTAGATGTGAACCATTGGGGGTTACTTCACAGTATAAATACTTACGACTTTTTTCTCCACAAGGCTTGGATGATCTAAGCTTGGCAACAGAAAACTTAGTTTCTAAAGCACAGAAGGCCATTGCATGGCATGTTAAGATGCTTTGAGAGTAAGCGTGGAAAACTGTCGTACAGGATTGCCTTCGATCCATATTTTTGATATTATGATCCTCCGAATATTACTGTATGGCTCTGAAGTGTGGGGAATAACTTATTGTGCTATACTAGTGCAACTCAAGTTTTGTAAATATTTTTCAGGATTACTTATGTCAGCTAGCACTGAAGCAGTCTTGCGTGAATGTGGTAGATACCAACTTTCTAATTCTATACATTATGTGAAACGTACGTAGTATTCAGTATTTGATTAAATTGTCGCAGATGGATACCAGTATGTATCCAAGACAGTGCTATGATATGCTTATGAAGCTGGAGGAGTAACTTGAGTTACAAAATTGAAACTGTTGTTACATAAACTAGGTTTATAGTTTTGTATGGATATCTCAAGATATTGGCAATGCCCAGTTTTTTTTCTAAGTCAGGTTGATCAAAGGCTAAAAGATATTGCATTTCAAAACTGGATGGGTGATGCAAATGAAAATAGCGAACTGAAAAATTACATACAATTCAAAACACTGTTCAATACAGAAAGTTAGGCCTACGTTCAAGATTTAAAAGAGGTCAAATTGAGAAGAGCTCTAGCTAAATTTCGTACTTCATGTCATATGTTAAATATTGAATTAGGTCGGCACAGTAATATTGACAAGGAGTTAAGATTGTGTTCATTTGCTTTGACAGAAGGATTTAGTTATGTTGAAAATGAGATATGGAAGCCAGAAATAAAGTTTCTGAATGGAAATAAATAAGCAAATAGATAAACTGGGGGAAAAGAAAATGTCTGTGTTGGCACACAGCCTTACTGCTTGTCTTCGTCCTTGTCTTAATGTCGATAATGTCCAATAGGTGGCGCAAAGGAATCCAGGTACACATATCCCAAAATGCCTCAGTAAGCATGGTTGTGCAAGCGAACTGTTTTGGTGAAGAGGGCACAGATTGAGAGATATATTCGTTGGTAAATCCAAGCTCTCCTGAATATATTACCTTTATAGACCAACACAGAAAACAGTATAAGTAAAAGGTTTTAGTTTATTGCATCTAAAATGTCGGAAACAGATGGAGTTGAAGGTGAGTCCAAAATTTGTGACTGGTACCAGTGGTAGTGCTCGTAGCACCATTGATTTGTCGTCTGTTGTGTTTTGAGTTGGCGGAAATGCGGTCATCGTGACAATTTCAGAGCCTCCAAGTAGCACAACACAGAAAACAGAAAGATTTGCCCAAAATGGGGTTTAAAAAAAAAAAAAGGAGTTCTCTCGTTATGTAACAACATGGGAGCGCTGTCTGCAAAGTGGGAGACGGGGAAATCCTGGCTGTTTCTCGAGTGATACTTCAAGGCGCCCTCTCTGGGCGAGTGCATACAACATATTTACGCTTCCGTAACGCGGATGTGATAAGAAATAAACTGGGTTACTTACCTACTACTAAAAAAATGTTCGAAATAAGTAAGGATGAAACTCACTTAACTAAATGTATATATGTATTTATCTTTCTATCTATATATATATATAATATATATATATATATGTATATATATGTCATATATATATATATATATATATATATATATACACATACACATACATGTAGAATTAACCTTTTGAACCCTGGTATCCTGGGAGGTTACCATGGCATGTCCATAATTACATATATCCGTTTGGCATATATGTATACATGTAAATTATGATTTGACAACTGGAATTAACTTAAATATATTATACATTTTTGTGATCCTCAGACTGCAAACAACATTATTATGCGAAAAATATAATTCACTACTTTTCATTATTATGCAAGCCAATTAGCATACATATATTTGGTATTCAAAATGGCTGTAGTATAATTTTTGAAGAAAAAATTCATATTTTTGAAGAAATTTTTCATTTAGGGCTTCTAGTTTCCAAAATAAATGAATATATTGATGATATAAGGCCAGATAATAAAAGCAGAGGTCCCTAGCGGCATTATTATATATATTATGTCACCAGTTGCATGGCATACTCATGTATATCATGATTATGACTGATAAACAACCGTAGGTAGGTACGCCTGCATCCGCTGGGGGCGCAGCAATCGCGTATGTCCATAGGCAATGGCACTGGAAAGTGTGTCACACTTTCTGGGCCTGCGCTGACCTGCTCCTGTCGCTTCCATTTATAAAAGCCCTTTGTTGTATGATATAAGCTTCGTCACGTGATCGAATCGACCAATTAGAGGGTCTGTTTATGGTGGCACCATTTTGAATTTTCAAGATACGATCTTCCATGACGAAACGGCGAGCGAAAAATACGGTCAACTTCAAAGCGTAGTATTCAATATAAGTTAGTCTTACATCATATTAAAACTTATATACATATAATTTCTGCAATCTAAGCTGTCTGATGAACTTTATTTGAGAAAAATACTCCGATGCCCAGAGAAGTTATGGCCCTCCCCAGACAGGGTACATTACGGCAAAATTTGGTCCAGACAGCCATTGCCATACGGGCCATCCTCGTTGCACGGGGTTGTAAGCTTAACGAGTAAGGACTCCTAGATACACTTATATTGCTAACATATCAATGAAACTTACATATTCTTTTTCTATAGAAGATAAGCTTTAAACTGTAGTTAATTTGGATAAAATACATGAAAGCACAGAGAAGTAATGATTTCGGAAAAATGATGTAAAATTCAGACTCAGTGACAAATTGGCAATTGTTTTTGGGTCACCGTATCATGTTGTTTGCACAGGAAAATCTCTCCAGAGGTCACATTTCGGTCCTACATTACATTTAAATGTTAAAAACCATAATCTATAGATCGTAAGACGTAAGATGAACATTATTTGAAAATAATCCATCGAAGCACTAAAAAGTTATCATCATCACAAGTTAGGGCTCAGAACTCAAAAGTTGCCAGGCATTGACCAGTGCAGGACCCGAACAGAATTTTGTTAACAACGGGTTCATAAGACATTACTGTCTTTTATTCAATCATCAGCTGTGAAGTTGTACAGTTAAAATTTGTAGCTCAATAATGAACTTTATTTAGATAAAATCGGCACAAAAATGAGGAATTAATGACCTTTACAAGATGAGTTAAAACAAGGTGACGGTCGAACTTCATGTTTGCTCCCGGTGATGGGCTAATGTGTCCCCCGCATGACAAAAATGGCGGCGTGCCTCCTTGCCTCCCGGGGCATAAAGTTCTGGTCAAACTGATGCCATGTGAAACATCAAACTATTTTACAAATGCAACACTTAACATTTTGTCAACAAAATTATGTATCCTGATATTGTATTCAAACCTTTTGCATCAAATGCATGAGTGGGTGAGAAAACCTGGATTATGCATGGTCACTCAAGTGGAACGCCACTTCTCGCCTTCTTGGTCTGGTCACACTTTTGATATACAGTGACTCAAGGACAAAATCAGCCCAATTCCAGTATCTTAAAAATTTAATATCTTCAAATCTAATTGTCATATTATGTTTTTTCAAACACCATTGTGTTTCAAATGATCAGACCTTTCCATTGGTACCAATTTCGAAGAACATCTGTGAAATTTATTTTTTTCTGGAATTACCTACCGTAGGCATGTAACGCTGTATGCGCCATGTTGGATAAAGATGACAAGTACATGACCTTTGACCCAGTTTCAAGGTTATTTGCCACCTGCTGGTATATAATCACTCCTTAGAGCATAAAACGAGATGTAGGTATCAACTAACTTGATTATTAGACCAAGACATATCATAATATATTCAGTGGTGTTCAGCTTTTATTATGTTAGTTATATGCAAATTACATATGTGTGGGCCAAAATTTCAGTCCACTGGGTTCATAAGGTTAAGATGGCATTTATCAAAATCTGCTGACAATGTCCGGGTGGTTATTAGCAGCCAAGAATGACAGAAGGTACTACCACCGACAGAATTCTAGATTTTGATATATATGGTGCTCACTACAATTCCATGACTATGCACTGGACAATACTCAGGAACTGTTAACAGTGGAACTGTGCTATCATAGTTGTGTGGTGCTATGCACATATTTGCTAGTCATCTGACTAGATAACACTTAGTTCTGATATCCAATTAATAATCATCTTATTTCATGCATTTTTGTACTGGTACTCACAGTCCTCAAAATGACACATATATATCTATGTGTATTCTATCTGCTAATGTCCCTTGTGGACTTGATGCAATAAAGTCATCCTACTGTACACACACACATACATATATCTATAAACACACACACACGCATATATATATATATATAATACATTTACAAAATTACCAGATCAAACATTGCACTTGATTACATAATACATAAACCTATACTTGGTGACCTACTTTTTCGGTCCCTGTAACCCAGTAATTATGGATTTGGCACTTTTCCAAGTTTATTGTTGTTCGTCAATAACTCGAAAAGTTATTACCTGATTTGAACCAACAGACTATATATGGAAAGCTGGATGTGGGGTGCATATTTTGAGCAAAGCAATTTTTTAACCCGAATTGAAGGTCAAGGTCAAATGGCCAGTTTGAATATATATATAGATCATCTCGTGAATTCTCTGCACCTCACAATTCCTGAGATAGGCCCATAGAATGTTTAGGAGTTATAAAGTGTATAAAAATCTTTGTTGACATCAATGTTGATGGCGCCACCTGTAGTATTACCGGGTATGTAATATACAGGTCAAATTATGAGAATCTTGAGACTGCAATACTGTCCACAGTTTTCAAGTTAGCCCAGTATAACTTTCAGTACTTACAGGGGGTATAAAAATCTAGGTTCTTTTTGATAATGGTGGCACCAGCTACAATATTATGCAATATAGGGGTCAAAATATGAAAATCTTGTGAACACTCTAGCATCTCTAATTTGTGGCATATCTTCACCAAATTTGGTGGGATTCTGAGGGAGGTCAAAGTCTAAGTTGGTAATGATACTAGTGGTGCCGCCTATAATTTGATAGAAATTATGAGACAAAATGTGTTTATAGATATAAAATTCCATATTTTGAAAACTTATTGGATTAGACTTGCCAAATTTGTAGGATATATAGACAATGTCTATAGCTAGAATTGTATGTAATATCAGTGACCTTGACCTATTCTTGTGAGGTCACCATGCCTGTAAAGTTGAAAGAGGTGATTTTTTAATAGCAGGGTGGATTCTGCAAAGAAGATGAAAATGCTGTAAACATGAGAAACCCTGATCCTAGAGTTCCGTATATCCTCCTTCCCACCCCATAATTTAAAAAAAAAAAAAAAAAAGATAATATAATATAAACAAGATATATATGGGGCCTTATGGCAATCTTTTGCAAACACATTTACTTCATAATGCTTTAAGTTTTGTGTGCAAGTGCATAGCCAGAATGACAATAGGGAGCATGATGGGATGGAAAACAATGGGACAGAAATTATTCCTAGTTTCAGATAAGCTATCTGTGGCACATGAGCACGCAGCAACATAAAAAAAAAAAACTGACATAATAACAAACTATGATCAGTGCAGATGATTTTGGGCCATCCAATACTGTGGATAATAAGTTTACAATATCTGTAGGACTTCATGCTGAGCATACAAAGGCCTGTTCATTTTCAGGCCTGGCCATAAGAGGCGTGCGATCACTCCTCATATGCACAAAATAGTTATGTAAATTTCGTCCTCTCGCATTAATGAGCCAACTCTTTACAAGAAATTCACTTATTCATGTATGTCCCTTTCATTGCTAAAATGAAAGGACTGTACAGAATTTGACAACTTAGACACTTAAAAATTTTACAAGGGCATTATCATGATTATGCGTTCTGGGAAGTAACTAAATGAAAGTAACAATGCAACGGGACAGAATTTTTGCCTTGACAGTGATAGCAAAATAGAAAATACAGCAGGAATATTTTCTTTAGTGTAAGGTTTATACACAAGCACTTTAGGTCAATTTATATTCTAACTTTGAAATCTGATAGAAGAAAAATACTTTTAAGCCAGCCAATAAAAGATTCCTATCCCGTATTGCTGAAAAATCACTTCTAGTTTATATCTTCAGCTCTATCTTAAAAGAAAAGTATTGGTAATTGTATTAGTATAATACTTATAAACTTGTATCCTTATCAAAATACATTTGGAATTAGAAAAACATAGCAATTAAATTTTTACACCATGTGTTGACTGTTTTTGGATGTGACCCCTCTGTGTCTATGTAAATGTTTATTGATTCATATTGTTTATCATTATTCATTGTGGCTGTAAAGAGCAAAGCCTGCCTGTTAACACTGATAGTAATTAGTAGGCCTATCCATTGTACATGTATTCATATTCAATGTCCATTGCATTGTTTAAGTTCTGGCCGCCAGATGTCATGCTAGTAGTATCAGCATGCTGAGACACG
The DNA here is from genome assembly GCA_964020975.1 of Hermodice carunculata. Taxonomy (NCBI): domain Eukaryota; kingdom Metazoa; phylum Annelida; class Polychaeta; order Eunicida; family Amphinomidae; genus Hermodice; species Hermodice carunculata. The sequence goes on along the minus strand of OZ026628.1, from coordinate 58,026,977 downwards.
CTTCTGGATTGCCTATTTGTTGCTGTGGTTCTCATTGCATCAATGCATGTGTGTTCCTCCGCGGTCTAAAGGTCCCTGGGTGTGCTGTCTCAGCACTGGGGGCCCAAGTCATATCCAGTGTATTCAATCAGGGATCTGTCATTATTGGAAAGGGGCAGTAATACCTCGCACAGGTTTGCTGGTGGGCAATTCCATGAAAAGGTGGACCCAGGAGTCATATTTTTAAATTGACAATAACAAGTAAAATCAAGTGTTCTTCCTCAGTTTAGAAACAGAGTTTACATTTGTGAAAGTTATCCTTCATTCTGCTGTGTTATTTGATCTTTAAAACTGTGCCTAAAGGGTGATAATAACAAATGCTTTTTTAGGCTAAGGGGGAATTTTGAACTCCATCAATAAATAAATTAGCGTTGATGAAAGTAGTTTTTATACTCACATAAATAAGGGTACAGAAATATATTTTACTGAAAAAAAATAGAAAAATTTATTTCAATGTTTTTGGAAAAGGAAAGTCCAATGTTAGGACACCAAGAAAAACTACAAATTGTTACTTTGCACAGCAGTTTGTCCCCCTCCAAATTTTCTCTGTTAGCTTTACATGTACATCACCAATGCAAGAATAAAGGTGTACCAACCATCTCCACAGGGTTTGGTTTTGGACAGTTCTAAATGTGTACGCCTGACACCATTTGGAGTGTGTATCCAACACCAAAGTCTGTTTCCATTTTAGAATTGAATAAATCCTGGCTAAAAAGGGTGGTTTATGTTGTCAAATATGAAAAAATAGCTTTATTCAAGCCACAAACACAAAATAATACACTCACATGTGATGTGTGTATCTAGGTAACACTGGGAGGGGTCTTTTCCATTATTCCATGGTATTGGACGTCCACTTCAGAGAATTTGGCTTAATCTAATAAAATAATATTTAGCTATCACGCTAACTTTTACTCATAATACCATGAATACTCACTGGTATATATCATGTATATATTTGTGTATAAAACTCCTTTTCATGCGGGTGACTCAGTTAGTGAATCCTCATTAATCTCCCTGTCGGCCCTAAAAAATCCAGCAAGATGTTTCAATACATATAGGTAGACTAGGCAAGTGCGTGATCGCAAAGAGCCTCACTTGGTACAAATAGATCGTGCTTTTTGTAAATTTGTGGACAATTTATATCTAACTCAGACCTAGCTGTTTGGCCTTCTTCGGATGGGCTTCTCAGCAAGTGAACTAATGGTTGCTATGTGACACCACCCTAGCAACAAGAATTACCTTGCCAGCTCCACACTGAAGGTTCTCTTTCAGTTTGGCTCATCAGCAGTCAATCTGACCTATTGCATAATGAAGGCACCTGCATTATGTAAACAAAATGTTGTTAGGAGGAATGGCCAGTGACTCCCTTAAAGGCCCTTCCCCCTCCCCCCCCCCCCCCCCCTTTTGCGGGAGAATGACCTTGGTCTGGGACAGGGACACACAGGTGCACTGAACCAGCCCTTCATCAAAGTGCTAAATAAACTATGTGGTGACTGGTGAGGCTGAGGTAGTTCACACCATTTACTGGGTCATAGCCATCCACACACCACATTCAGGCTGGGTCAAGGGGCTGGGAATAACAGTAATTGGGACTTTGATACTTCTCCCACTGAACATTGTAGCCAGATCTTGGATTTAGGATGAAGGGAATGGCTGTGTAAACCTCGAGGTGTGTACACCTAGGTGCCCCAAATTTACAGATTGGGTGGACCTTCAACAAATGACATGCTGTGATATTCATATTATAATTATTTCAGTAGTCAAGAAATGACTTTTTGGACATTTATGGGGGATCATTTATTTAGAGAGAGCAGAGGTGTGTCCCCTAAAGAAATTAGCATACCATGATTGTGTTTCTATTGTGTTTGCGTCATGGGAGATAGACACGAGAACAGTTTTAATAAATGTTTCAATACAATGTATATATACAACTATTGTGAAGTATTAACTAAATGTTTCCTTTCACATGTTGATTATTTTAAAAATCATTCAAATCAAAGCAAATACGTCAGCATCTGAGGTATATCTGACCCTGACTAGCTCGGATACACACGTCCATACATGGTACAGGGAAAAGTGTGCAATGAGAAATTTTGCCAGCAAAAAAATCTGTATAATCCTTTTTATGGTTTGACATATTAGTCTTCTTCCTTCAGTTTAACACACAGAGTTAGAATGTGAGATCTAAACATTTCATCCATGTATGTATGTACTTTATCCTTGATATGCAAACACTTTATGTACCAAGTACTGAAAAATATATAAATCCCTGTGGAACTATTTCAAAATATCCTGTGGACATGATGAACCAAGGTTTACATTTATGTATTTGGGTCCCTCCAATTGAAATCACCTTTAAAATGCATGTATTCCAGATGGATACAACCATACAAATGGGAATAGGCATGATTAATGTGAAGACCACCTTTTATCAGAAAATGTACTCATTCAAGGTCTTTGTTTTATGCTCACGGTAAAGGTGTGTATATTATTTGTGTACATGCTTGTCTGTGCATATTTACATGGATGAATGGGCAGACATTATGTCATAGTATGTAAACTTGCCAATTGTATGAACACGTTCTTGCATTTTACACAAAATTTAGTCCACCACAGAGCATAGCGTCCCCTTATTAGACCCATTGGCATCCATTTACCAAACACACTTTTCACACCTTTGTGGCTGTTATCTAATTTTCAGGACATTTTGGTCTTTGTGTGACCGCTCAGGTATACTCCTGGTTATGCTGCCCATGTGACACTCATATTTTGATCACAAACCAATGGCTTGCCTGTTTTTTGGCCAGGAATATTCTTCCAGTATTCAGTGAAGTCAGTGTAAGATTGACAGTCAAACTGTCCTTATGTAAACACATACTGATTTGCTAAATATATAGTTTTCACCTGAAAATCATTACAGGTAGAGGTATCAATCCAACTGTGACTTTTTAGGTAAGTGCTATAGGTACATTCAATGAAACTAAAGTAAAAGATGTAAAATTTGTTTTCATGCTAATTAGGCATACTTCTGAGCCATTAATGTTGAATATCTTGAATAAATTGTTGGTGCAGGTGTCAATAGCACCATCAGATGATTGGTTTTTGGTACAGGTGCATCCAATGAAATGAATATGATAATTGTAAAATTTGAAATTGTGCCGAAAAGGCACATTTAGATGATTTTTATGTTAAAAATTAAGGAGCAATTTCAATTCAAAAGATTGTGGTCAAGGTAAATTTGTTTACCACTAAACAAAATTGTAAAACATTTTAGTTTAAAATAAAACATTTAATTTTATTAATTTTCAAGGCACACAGACAGATTGGCTCTAAAGCAGTCCACAGTTTTTGAGATTTTGCCAGACAACTTTCAGGACTTATAAAGTGTGTACATACATGGAAATCTACATGTAGGTTGAGGTCTATTTTGGTGGCACTACCTTAAATATTATATGATATATAGCCCAAAATATGAAAATATCGAGAATGCTGTTTTTCAGAAAATTTTTGTGACTCCTCATGAAACTTGGTAGTAGTGCCAAGCAGGCAAAAAAAAGAACACATGCCACCTACAACATTACAAAAGGTATATGCACCAAAATGTGTTGTGAAAATTAATTAAATTCAGCATCAGGAGAGAGTAAAGTAAGGCTCATGTTGCCAAATGTACCTCAAATGTGTATCATGTGTAGAAGTGGTATATTGCATAAGATAGGTGACCTATTGTCTCGAGGTCATGCAGGGACTGGAAATAAATTTCAGTAAGTGAGTTATTTTTTGTTTTTGTTTTTGTTTTTTTTTTTGTTATGGTAATTACATCTGAACTTGTGCACATGTATCAATGTACCAATTACAGAAACATTGTACAGATAGTACTAATATTGCAGTTGTGAAAAGTGCATTAACTCTTTGCAGATAAAGTCCACATATGTGTGGATTCACATACAGGGATGATGATTTTCTGTTTTTGCGGAAAAACTGACCAAATTGCAGGATTAGCCACAAAAATGAAAACGTTATTTTTCCGTGGAATTTAGTGGAATGTAGTCAAATTCCAAAGAAAAGAAAATACAATGAAGGAACAAAAAACTTAAAGACAGGAAAATTCATGCCTTAAAATAGCTTCATTGACTTATTTAGAAGCATAATAAAGTTTACTGAGGGCCCTGCCAAAATTAATCTCATGATTCAAGATTGTTGCCACAAGTTCTGTTTCCATGGGACAGAATATCACACAGTGATAGTAATTGTCAGCTAATCAGCTGATTTTCAGAGTTTTTCTTCCTGCAAATTCTACAAGTACTTTTCTTTATTAAAAATTTAAATTTCACTATTTTGTACCTTATTTCAGAGTTTTTCACAAAAATCCATTCTCATCCCTGAGATTCATGGTGGCCGTGAAATGTGCAAGAGTATATTGATGCTGTATTGTCCACATTATTCCACTGCCCCCTTGGTTAAGCACTCTCCTCTTTCTAATTAGTGAAAAAAGAACCTAAAATAAATTGACCTGGCTGCACCTCTGTTATTCTGGCTTCTTATGATGGTTTTCTGGGTGTAAATCAAGACTGAAAGTGAGGTTTCGTGGTGTGGAAGTTATCAATTTCATGTAGTGTGGCAGTCAACTGCAAGTTTTTCAGGTCACGTATAGGTAGCAATATGAAGAGAAAAAAAAGACAAGAAAGGTTGTTCACAAAAAATGGTACATATCTGTAAGATCATCTTTCAGATATTTACCATATTTTATTAACAACCTTTTCTGTTTTTTTTTGTTTTTTTTTCCTTCATATTTCTTCACGTATACCTGACCTGGAAAACTTGCATTTGACTGCCACACTGATGGAAACTGAAAAACAGAAAACCCTTGCATGAAAAACACAAATTCATCAATCCTACATCAGGGACAGATCTAGGCCTTCAAAATTTATTGCCAAATCAGGAAATAAAACAGTGATCACTGCAGAATTTGACCTTACTCTTGTGTTATGTACAATGTAAAATAAATAAGCCATTCGCAAATATCTTGAGTCAAAGGAATGAAACAAGCGTTTGGGTAATTGGCTAATGGCACTCAGGTCAGCTATCCATGCTGCATATAATTACTCTATGATGTTGGCATCCACATATATGCCGACACACTTCTGGTTTCATAGCAACCAATAAAATGAGTCTTCCATCAGTAATAAGGCAGAAAGTATAATTTATAAACAAAATGGTATAAATTACTCATAAAATATGTTAGTGATATGATTTTAAACATTTTCATACTATTAGTGCAGCTGTACTTCAATCATTGGAATACCATTTTTAATGAGAATTTAAACACTTTGTGTAAAAATATTGTTTCCATGACAACAACATATTCTGCAAATATTTATACCAGGTTCTCATGAAAGCAAACCTGTTGAATATGAATGATCCCACTTCCAATAATTATTTTGATGAAGTACTCAGGCTACCATCAATGTGCAAAAATAAACACAAGTATATCGGGTAATTGGTGTCATATTTTGCCAATAAACTACAAATAATCAGCAGTCACAGGATGCAAGAATCCTACATAAAGCTTAGACTGCAAAGTGTTAAATTCATATTTTGATTGTGAATTGAGCTGCAACTTATAAATTTACACCAAGAGTGTGTTTTGCCCGTGGTCAAAATTTATCGAATTTTGAATGACCCAATTTTCAAGGTCATATGTACGACATAGTACAGTGGTACCTGCTGTATGTAGCCAGCCTTCTGGCAAGAAAAGTAGCCATATGCAGCAGGTGACATGTCACCACAGGTAAATTTTACAAAGAAATGGACTCCTGTGGCTGAGCCTAATGACCACAAAAAGCGATGCAGCTGCTTACTTTTAGGGTCCCTGTGACCCAGTAATGATGGTTTTTGGCACTTGTCCAAGTTTATTGTTTTTGTTTAATAACTTGAAAAGCAATTACTGAATTAGAACAAACAGACTATGTATGGAAAGCTGGATGTAGGACGCACATTTTGAACACAGACAAATTTTTAATCCGAGTTGAAGGTCAAGGTCAAATGGCCAGTTTGAATATAGGGGTCCTCTTGTGAATGCTCTGCACCCCACAGTTTTTGTGGTAGGCCCATATAGCTTTTAGAACTTATGAAGTATATGAAAATCTTTGTTGATATCAATATTGGTGGCGCTGCCTATAGTATTATGTAATATACTGGTCAAAATGTGAAAATTTTGTGACCTGTCCAGCATCCTTGATTTATGATGGATCTTCATGAAATTTTGTGGGATTGTTGAATTGGTCAAAATCTCGGTTGTTTATGATATTAGTGACGCCACCTGTAATTGACGGAAATTATTAGTTAAAATGTCTTCAAAGATACAAAATTCCATATCTCGAAAAATAATTGAATTAGACATGCCAAATTTATAGAATATGTAGATCATGTCCAGTGCTAATATATTATGTAAGATGAGTAACGACCCTATATTTGTAAGATCACCAGACCTATTTAGTTTGGAGAGGTGATTTTGGAATGGTAAGGTGAAGTTTGGACATCCACATGATCATTGGCAAAGAGAACTGGGCTTATAGATCAAAGTTGCACTTCAGGACATTTTAAAAACTCCACTTGGGTGCACAGGTGGCAGAGCTGCAACATGCTCGCCTTTCACCTCTGCGGCCCAGGTTCAATTCACAGCCGGGGAAGCATGTGGAAAGAGCTCCTACCACTCTGGCTGTACACGATGGTTTTCTCCGGGTCCTTCGGGTTCCTCCACCAAACATGTTGGTAGGAAAGTATATGCCACCATCTGTGTCATGGAGAGTGATTAATATAGGCTTGGCCTGCTTCGCAATCCATGTAAAAGATATGGGTCTATACTTTTTTTTTTGAATTTTCTAACTTGTAAATGTGACTAGGATATCAGTGATTTGTCACCATTCTGGAGTGGCTCTAGGCTGGCCGCACTGAAATATATTATGGCCTCCTGTATACTAAAATAGACCGTCTATCTAGAGGTTTACCATCAGAAAATTTGGGCCATGTTAATAGGACTGTGAGAAAGTAGGGCCTGTATTTTTCTGTTTCAAAAAACTAGAAATTCCGTTTCACCAGCCAGAAATTTCCAAATTCCGTTTCAGTAGTTCTCTTTGTATGCACAACACATTAAGGCAAAACAGCCAATTCCGTTTCAGAGGTGACAAAAATTCATTATTCCGTTCTGTTTCGGTTAAAAACGGAAAAATACAGGCCCTAAGAAAGACCTGCTGAAGAAAGTTTTCCAACTTAAAAATGTGACATAGACTGGTATAATAGGGCTGATGATTTTCCGTTTTCACAGAAAATCTGGCGGAATTGCGGTAACAAAAATTAGAAAAGTAATTTTCCCGCAGAATTTAACGGAAATCGGAAAAATTTCCCAGTAAAAGAAACAAATCAATTAAAGCAACACAAAATGTAGAAAAATCTGCACATTTCCTCTTTTGAAATACTAAAATTAAAGCTTTAAACCATTTCCGTTCTACAAATATGCTTTTACCAGGGCGCTGCCATTGATCCTGCAACTCGAGACTCTCGTGTGAACTTGAGTTTCAGTAGGAAAGATGACTGCCGTGAAGCCCAAGCGTGGTTGCTCTGACGACCGACAAGGCTTTTGGGAAAAAAAAACGGAAAACATCCTAATGACAATAGGGGGAAAATGGAAAATCCTTGAACCAAAAATGGAAAATCATCAGCCGTAGTATACAATGACAATGTGTTCATTGTGGAGTGTCTTCAGGGTTGTTGCAGGAGTGGCTAACTTCACTGTGACAGTCAAAACACAGGCTTTTTGCTACATGATGCAAGCCATTACAGACAATATAAACTTTTCAGAAACAACATGTCTACTGTATAACTGGAAATTCAAGAAGTTCTTTTAGAGGGCCGCCTTTGATATATGCATATACAGTGGAATCTCAGGACCACCTTCATAAAGAGACCCATTTTTATATTAAAGACCACCAATTTAAGAGCTGGTTTTGTTTATAATCAAATTATATCCTGCATTAAGATCCTCCCCTATTAAGACCACATTTTTTCAGTCCCTTGGGTAGTCTTAATAGGGATATTCCACTGTATATATAAATACATGTATAGTAAAAGCTCCCTGCAGACTGATTGTCACCATTTTGGAGGAGAGGAATACAGTGGTCCCCCTCTTTATGTCCACCACAAATGCAGCCAAAAAAATGGCCTCATAAGAGAGGTGGCCTCTTTTGAGGGAGAGAATATAATGGAAATGCCATACTTCCTGCACAAGAATGCTGGCTTTTTAAGAGGGATGGCCTCTGGTGAGAGGGGCCTTATAAGAGGGGGACCACTGTATCAACCTGTTGACATGCTCATTTTGGAGTACAGTGAAACCTGTTTTGAGAGACCACCCTTAGGACAGGCCAAAAAGTGGTCACATAAGGCAGATGGTCTCTCAATGGAGGTGCAATAAGTGCAAAAAATAGCGAAAGGGACTTCCAAAATATGGTCTTAAAAGGCAGTGGTCTTTCATTACAGTGGTCTCTCAAAACAGGTTCCACTGTACATATCTCCACTTTTCTTTAGGTACAAGTTAAAAAAAGAAGGCCTTTACGTGCTTTTGTGGGCAATTAAACTGATACATTTAAAACTTTGTATAACAATAGAATTCCACTTGCAGGTTGTTTGATCCGTTTTGTTCAAACAAATAATACTAGAATTAAGTACATGTATTAATGTTTTCAAAAGTTGATTTTGTTGGATCTGCGCCCCCCCCCCCCCCCCTTCAAAGAAATTAAGTATATTAAAATGAGAGCCAGGATATCACCTGACTTGATGTTTCCCTTGACCCGTGATTTTCCACAGGTCTGATCGAGTCTTGTTACCCACTTTGGGTGCTGGGTGTCTCTTGTTACTGGTGCACCAGTTGATCTCAATTCAATACTTTGGCAACTGTGCAACCATTGCCTGGGAACTGTTTTCTTTTTCTTTTTTTTTCATGTGCGTGCTTCTGATTATTAAAGCCAATTTGTCTGACCAGCACTTCGCCCTCATTTACCACTCTCAACTGTGCCTTTAAAACCAGTCTACCACTTCTCATAAAATGGAAATTCTCCCCCACCTGGCAATGCTCATAAAATTTCCTGCCATTTTTACATGTTAAGTGCTCCTTGTGCAATTTAGAACATTTACAGTTGACCACACTTGGTCCTTCTCCATTTGATCTTATTGTTGAGAACTTTTCCAGGCAAGGTTTTGCCATCTCTCTGCTGTGTGTACTCCGGTCACTGTATCGTCTTGCATATCGTCTCCAGGGAGCGATTTGGACCTTAGATCTTAGTCGTATAAGTACTTTATATATCCAAGACTATTACCATTGCTTGCTTTGGATAGTAAAATGATCTCTCAACAGAGATGTCTTAATAAGGAGATTGTACTGTATATCATACAACAAAAGCTCTTTATAATGACTCCATTTGTTCCCAAAGAAATATGTCGGATAACTGAATATGTCAGATAAATAAGTCACATAATAAAGAAAATCAACCTTTTCCCATGAAAATTTGTGTCATTATGTTGAATATGTCAGATATCCGAGTGTCGTTACAATGGGGTTTCATTGTGTATTATGCCAGGGATGAGAATTGGTTGCCATTTGGCAATTTCAGCTAAAATTGCTTTCCTTGAACAAAATTCAAGTTCTTAGTTGGGTTTAACTGCCAGACAACTGTTAAAATCTTTGGGGTGGAGCATATTAGAATGCCAGTTTGTTCTTGGGTTAGCCAAAATGCACCGTAACAATTCTCATTCCTCTTATGCGAAAGTGTGTGTGTACACATGTACATACATACACACTGTAAAAAATCCACTGCTTGAGACAAGATCATGCTAGTTTGTGAACTTAACACAAGTTTTCAAAAGTCAGAAGCCATGTAATCTTAGACTAAGATTTAATGGGAAACTAAAAACAAGTTTTGAAACCTCCTGTGAGTTTTTGAAACTTATTTTTATACCCAGACAAAACTTGTGCACTTTTTGTGAAGATTTGTAATCTCTCATGAAAATGTAAGTTTTGTAAACTTACCCAGAGGACAAAACTTCCTTGAGGCAATATCAAGCAAGTTTACAAACTTAACACAAGTTTTCAAATGTTCAGGGAAGATTACTACAAAAATGAAAAGTCAGAAGCCTTGTAATGTGAGAATAAGATTTAATGGGGAATTTGACACAAGTTTTGAAGCCTCCTTGTGATTTTTTAAAGCTTTTTTCATCACCAAACAAAACTTGTAGACTTTTTGGAAGATTTGTAATCTGTTGTGAAGATTGGGGTTTTTTTTTTTTTTTTTTTTTTTTTTTTTTTTTTTTAGTTTTATAAATTTATCCCTGGACAAAACTTAGTGCATTTTATACATACATACATACATACATACATACATACATACATACATACATACATACATGTGTTTTTATCAAGTGGTTATTGTAACCAAGTGTCCATCTCCTAAACACGGACCACAAGCATTGATAAACAATTTTGGTGCCCTCTGTAGTATACATGCTCTGTCCTCAGAATGGAGTGTCATCAAATTGGAACTCTGTCATCAAACTTGATGGCTCTGGGTCAGACCATTACTGCTTTGGCAGGTCCATTTAACCCTTAAAGTGCTGATTTAGGATTGAGTCAACAGCTTTCCTCGGGACACTTTGCATGCATTGGGCAAAGTGTCCCAAGGAAAGCTGTTGACTAAGACTACTTTTTGCTTCAGACAAGGCTTGCTGGTATTTGAATGAAAGGTATCTTCATGAGGAATTTGACTCTTTTAACCATTATATGTTTAATGGTAATGAGAAGGCAACTATAGCAGTGATTAGCACATAAGGGTTAATATGAAAGAATTTTCACTGTACACTAGTCATGAATTTTAACATGGCAGTGGTGATAATGGCTCTGTTTCATTGTTGTAGCCAGGACCATTATACATCTATTTGGATAATCTGCCCCATGATGTGAACAGAGTAATTCTCGTGCAGATACGCTTGCCCCAAGTGACCCAATTTTCACTTGAAATCTACAATGTCCTGACCTTGATACAAACACACAGACTCCTCTTTCTTTGTATGTGAAGCTGTCAAATTATATTGACTCATCTTGGTGTGTTTAGTCCTGTAATGTAAAGATCATGTCTAACTTTTTCCCCTAAGTGAACTTTTGTACGTGGAGACCTATGCGCTGTTTATACATCTTGCATCTCACACAAAAATCATAATTGCATTAGATTTATAAACCATTGAGGTGTAAGAGTGGATGGGGTAGTGTAAAACTGCTGATAATATACTTGTAGTTTGAAGAAGTGTTGAATTGCACAAGAAATTTTGAAATATTTCTCTGATATACTATTTCTGATCACATTTGGAGAGATCTGTTTCTTCCTCAGATACATAACAAAGGAAGACGAGTCAGAAGGTATTAACACAGGGAAATTGAGACAGAAAAATGGAGGATTTACATTTAACCTGAAATACAAAGTTAAGTAGTTTTCACTTGGCACTGGGTCTAACAGGAACCCTTAGCATTTAGCCTAAAAGCTACTTAACCCTATGCCCCAGGTTAGAGTTTACAGCAATATCAAATATGGTGCCCATTGTATACATATGTGCCCCCTGGTGGCTTGAATTATTTTCAGTTTGCTTGTAAAGATGCATTTTGTTTGAAAGGTATTTACCAATTATGGATCATCAATACATCCCCCTATTGGGACATGTAAGTTAGAAGCATGTAGATGGCAGGAATAATCCAATGATGTATATACTGTACAAAAAAGGTTAGGCCCCACCCTCTCCTTAACCCTTTCCCCCTTAAACCCGCCAAAACCGGCTGATGGTCAAATGTCGTCTGCTTGAGCGTTTTCAACTGATTTCAACAGCTATGAAAAACAATTTGACTGAGAATGGAAGATGAGACCTGTCAAGACAACATGACCCAGGTCAACAGCTTTCCTTGGCATGGGGTGGGCACTTAGTGCCCAACGTATACCGATGAAAGCTGTTGACTCAGTCTTAATTCAAGGCGGAAAGGGTTGGGGGGGGGGAGCTTAACTTTTTTTCCACAGTATATTTTTGCATCATGATTGTTTGACCACATGATGCAACTACAATGGTACCTCTCTTGAGAGACCCCTCTAATGAGAGACTGCATATCTTTTTAAGACCGCTATCTCAGAACACTGTGCTATCTTTTCCATGTTGTTGTACCTCTAATGAAAAACCACCTGTTTTGAGAGACCACGTTTTAACATGCCGTAGGGACGGTCTCTCAAAAGAGGTACAGTGGTCCCTGTCACCAGAAACCACTCCTAGAGCAACAAAAGTGGTCTTATGAGACAGGTGGTCTTTCACGACAGGTAAATTAACATGGAAAGTATAGGACTTGGGAATCGGATGAGCGGCCTCTCATCAGAGGGTGGTCTCTCACGACAGGGGTCTCTCCTGACAGGGACTGCTCCTGTAGTGGCTGACAGAGTATGGGGTGGGTTAACGTTGCAACATAGAAGGACATTTGTAAATATACAATGTAACTTAAGCTGCACTCAGATAACCTGCTGCTCATATCTCCATAGATCTGTTAAAGGCTTGGAAAAACTGTTATCAGTCTGCGAGCATTTTGCAGCTGAGAATGACATTGTTTGTAGTAGCTAAAAGTCTGTACATGTATATATGTTGCTGTTTATCGTGAATGTACTTTTTACAATCAACCTGGTTGTGAAACTTGATGGTGTGAAACTCAACTTTGTCCTGTGTTTAGTGTATCTTGGTCACACTGTCACTTGTGCACTTTCTGACAGTGGAGACATTGGCCAGCAATATCATTGTTCAATTGTATGAGACTTGACATGCTTAAATGTACACTCATGTATATTGCAGCGGTGAAGTTAAAATCTGTTTGTTTAAATTGTATTGTACTTCTTTCTACACAGCCCAGCTGTGGGTAAACTACAAGCTAACAGTGTTTCAGAGGTTCCTACGGCCAGTTGCACATGTCCAGATTGAGCTCGGATTAATAATGAATCTGGTGTCAAGCAGGGCTTGAGCTCAGTCTGTGTTTGCATATCACCCCGTCTCTCTGTCTATATATATATATATATATATATATATATATATATATATATATATATATATATCCTGGATTCACTCTGTACCCGGCTGTACCATGGTCTGAGACCAGATTTAAGAAGTTTGCGATTGGGAAATTGGGCATTTAACAATCAAGTTTGTCTTGTTTGCATGGCAAGTATAGTTGCATGTGTGTTCTTTTGCGTAGCAAGGCACCATGGAGGCACCGTACGACAGCATATTACATGTTTAGAATGATACTGAGTGGGCAGAACAACAATTATAATAGGCAGAACAGCAATGCTGTAGGACTGACGGTATTAATCCATGCCATAAATATGACGATGACGAATTTTTGTGCCGTTATCAGTTTGTAAACCAAGCATGGTGTCACGGACACACTTGAGCCATGGGATGAAAGACTTCAAAATGTTCAGTCAAATGTTTCCTCTGCAGTATCTGTACTTCCTGTGTTTCAATTACTGCCAAGTTTTATGGCAGTGTTACATTTTTACGCAATGAAGTAGACTAAGGTTCAGGACCAATTCTAGATCTATGCACCTGGTGGTCTACCTGGTATAGTTGAGGCTGGGTGCTGTACTCCTATACCAATATTGTCATCAGCTAATAATAACCATACTGAACTTTCTGGAAACAGAAAAGTCGTCTTTTTTTTTTTTTAAACTCAATAAACATACCAGGAATCAAGCTAAACATCCACATCCTTGTGTTCCTTGAGTCTCGGCATGTCGTGCATCAAATCTTTTCTGATTCTTTTTGCTTTCAGTGGTCTCATTGTCAGCCTCAATTGACTCCAAAATGATTTCTTTCTTTCAAAGCGGATAGATCTCTTTGGCAGCCATGGATGTAAGCTGCCTGAGATACGATTCCAACTCATGCCAGTTTGTCCCTGGAAAATCACCTCTGTTGATTTAAAATCAAATTACCAGCCTTAAGAAAGCTACAACAGGCGTGCTCTATTTTTTGTTCAGCAATGACATGGGGACAGAAGTAAATGTGAGATATCAGGCAGGGAGATAATTTCAACAAAAAGAATAATCAAATCTGGCTTGAAGGTCAGATTGTGTAATCTGTACTGACCTTCTGCAGATGAGTTGGGTAGAACGCAAAACCAGTTCTATCTCAGATTCATGCCGGAGTTACACGAGCTTGAGTTCGAGAATCAAATCCCGCCTTGAGCCAGAGGTTAAGCCAAAGATTTGCAACTGGCCACTTAAGCGTGTCACAATAATGCCTTTAGATGGATAATGGGGCTTCAAAGATCTTGCTCTGCAAGCAGTATGTTTGTTCAGAATGGAGTGCTTTAGTTTTTAACTCTTTAATTGCCAAATTTTGGAATGAGCCAACAGCTTTGCTTGGCGCAAATTGGACGCATTGCGCCCAATGTGTGCCGAGAAAAGTTGTTGACCTGGGATATTTTCTCTGGAACTAGAGGCATGCTGGTACTTGAATGAAAGGTCTATTTATAAGGAATACGAATCTGAGATCCTAATGATAATAATTCAGACTAGTTCGACTTTAGTAGATCAACTTTACACATGATTGGCACTGAAAGAGTTAATTTCTCCACTGAATTGTGTACAGTTTCCTTTTGTAAGCTGCAGAGAAAAGCAAATAGTTAGTTCATAAATTCAGGAACAGGAACGAACAGGCCTCCATCTTTGCATACAAGTAGTGAACCACACGCTAGTCAGTAGGCAATTAAGAGACATTTATATAGCTGCTAGTGTGCACCAACCTGGGATATATTTTACCAAGTACCTTGTTTTTTATCTGTGTATTTGTGTACTTTTCAATATGGACTTTCTTTAGTCTGAAGCAAAGCTCTGTATCTTATCTTATCTGGGCATCATGCATCTGCTAAGGGTTAAAGCAGAAGTTCATTAATTAATCAACTGGTCAATGACACAATGCATTTAATTTTATTTTATTTTATTTAAAATACCTTGGTATCTTGCCTGATTTGAGTTGACACTTTTGCATAAGATACACAGTTACACAACATTGTCTAGACGAGACAAGCACACTGCATGTGCAGGATGTTTATGTTAACATTTGCATACGTGGGCTGTTCCATTTTGAAATGGGGGAGGGAGGTTGGGATGGGGAAACCTGTTAAATACCAATCATTCTAAATTGATTGAAAACATAAGCATATTTGCTGCATCTATACAGTACAAGCCATTATCACTGCCCTTCTGCAAATAGACTGGTCCATTTGATAGAAGGGGAGACAGGTGGCATGCCTAAAGGAAGAAAAAACCCAGCTGTTTTCACGTGTGATCAGCTGTTGAAAGCTAAAGATAGTCCAGAACACACCCCTATAGTGAGCGACCACATTGGTTAAACATTACTGCTGGAGTGAAAGAATTACCAGAGGTCACAGCACCTGAGCAGATGGACCGACCACCATTCATGACTGTGCCTGCAATGAGCTGAAACTCAGTGGCACAAATCATGGAGGAGACAGGGAAACATCCAGATATTGTGATTCCAGTACCGTCACTGCAGGACAGTGTAAAGCTACGCGTTAAGAGACTGCTACGCACCTCCAGTTCTCAAGGCTTGCTGTCATTTAACACAAAAGAAGGCACCGACCTGGAAGGTGTGTTTATGCGTGGTCTGTCATACTTGTAGCATCACAAATTTCAGGAATGGGTTTGGATTGAAAATATGGTAAGCAAGTGGTACAAGTCAAGTGTAGGGTTTCGCAGCAGCATTCATCAGGTATTAGGTGCAGCCCTGTCAGCCAGAAAAACAGGGCTGTATCTCATGTGTTTTTTTTAAGAACCTCACCTGGCCTGGAATACCTATATACATGTACTTGCCAGATCTCCCTGACTCGGAATGACAGCAGGACAGATAGATGCATGCATATTATGTATCCTAAATAATATGTAGTGTGCATCTTGTTAAATCTCAGGGGTTTTTTGAGCACACAGGATGTACATGTATCTCATATATATGTGCACAGGGCTCCATAATTTGCATGTCCTGTAACCCCTAAGAAATCAAATTCCAGTCTGGGGTAGTTAAAATCATGAAGCACTTGCCCTGTAGGCAACAAGAAATTTTGGTTTTCTAAATTGGATTTACAATGTTCATCTATTGGTGAACAAGTAACTCAGAATGGAGGGCTAGTGAAATACCAAATCTACTAGACATGAGGACTAGAGCAAGTAAAAATAATGAAAAAGCCCTGCATGTAATTAGTGAAAAACATGAAGGATGGGTATTTATTGTGAGTAGTGATGATGTTTCAAATATGCCATCACATTATCAGGTTATGGTCACAAATAATGCTGTGTAAGCACAAATTCCCATGGGGTATTTACAGCTTTTCCCAAGCTTTCCTGATTACAAGAGTAAAAACTGGAATGTTATTATTTAAAATTTACATTTATTGTGCCCAGATTTACAGTTAGGGGAAATAAAGTTGGGACAGTTTTATTTCAATCAGTTAGTATTCAGTAAAATCATATGTGTGGAGTGTTCATTGATTTGTGCAGCAAATGTGATATGAACACTGAGCCATCGTTTTTCCTGTGATCACTGTCTAACAAGTCATGCCCCAGCTGTTGCAGGCACCTGTGTCAGCTGGAGCATGGTCAATGGTTGATACAATCACAAATTACTTCAGATGTATTGAATGTGAATCTGCATTTCGTATTCAGTTACAGCTGTTAACCCTTAAAACACTGATTTAACACTGAGTCAACAGCTTTCCTTGGGACAATGCACATAAAGAATCCCAAGGAAAGCTGTTGACTTAGACTACTTTTTGCTTTAGACTAGGCTTGCTGGTATTTGCATGAAAGGTATCTTCATGAGCAGTTTGAATCTTTCAACTGTTGTATGTTTCAGGGTAATTAGAAAACGACTACATGTATCGCCGTGATTAGGACCTTAAGGGTTTCAGTGTTCTTGGAAGCCTGCTCACCATGCATTTATGTACAGTGGTACTTGTTGTATGCAGCCACTGTGGTGACAGCAGTGTGGCCAACCTGCCAGACCTAAAATCTGGGAGATAGAAAGTAAAATTAAGGGATATTGATGAATTAATATGAAATATAGAAGGAACATATTGATGAAATTCCAGGAGGTGGCTTAAAAATGTCAAAAATGTACAATTTTTCTAGAAATTTCTGCATAAAATTCAGGTAGTCTCCCGGGTAGTCCAAGAGGCTTGGCAACACTGTGACAGCTAGGTCACCTGATTTCTGTGACACAGTGGTTATTTATTGAGCTCAAATTACAATGGGAAGTAACCAGAACTGTAGCTTTATGGACTGAAGTGTGCTGTACAGGAAGAATAGAGGAAGCTTCGGCTTGCTCTTCCCTATTGACACATGAACCCCCTAATGCTTAATTGTCTAGTACTCTTTTGTGTTGGAGGTGCATGTTGGTATTTTCTTTAAACCTTTTTAGAAACCCTGATATCTATAAATGTATCAATTATCAGTCATTTATCACATCTTTTGTAACAATACAAGTTAATTTTAATGTATATTGAGGCACATTTACATGTGCAAATGTATTGATCTTTGTTCCAGGAAGTTAATATTTTTGTGGTTTTCCTACCTGTAGCACTAGAGATTTACCGAACAGTTTGGCACTAGGGGGCCCATGTGTGATTGTACCTGTGCCTTCATTACCACCTAGGTCACAGCTTGATTTATCAGGTGTCCGGGCACCGAGGTCACCAATAATCTTGTTGGACCACCAAACAAAGTAGGCTAGGGTGTCTGTTTGGCCAAATTATGTTTTTCCTATGGCGTATAAATGCAATTCCTGTGGCTACATACTTCAGTTTATGTATTCAAAATTTTATGTTTTGCTGCACCAAGAACAAAGGGTAAAATCTTACCATTGTCCAGTTTAGATTACTCTTATCTTTTGTGTGTGTGTGCATGCGTTTTTTTTTTTAGATCTTTTTAGCTTACATTTTGGACATCTTGGTTGGTCTGTTTAAACGAATTTATACCCAGGGATAGACTGCATCGGGGCATTTAAATGCTTTATGACGTTGTGTAGTTTTTCCAGTCTTACCAGAAAAAAAACGCACCCTTTGTAAAATCATTTTGTAACTTTTTTTCCATATTTGCTTTGTAAAATCATGCTTGTCTGCAAAGCAGACCCAGCTCCAAGTGGAGAAAACATCAATATTGGTCTGTTTACCAGGCAAAATTATGCTTTATTCCAACAAAAGATAAATGCTGCTACATAGGAGGGCTCAGTTGTTGGGACAACACAGTATCTTATAATAGGTATTTATTCTGTCTTTCTATTGGTTTAGAAGTGCACGGAATTTCCTGATCTCGGTTGTTTGCCCTGCTTTTGCCACGCCCATTTCTCTTTCATACAACAACCTCTATGGCAGTTTCTATTTCAATCAAGTGACGACATGTTTCCAATGGCAGCCTCCTTTTCAATCGATATGAATTTTGGCAGTGCGAGCGTTCGTGTTGACAGGGGGAATCAATGGCGGTGAAGAGATAGGCTCATATTTCAGTCTTAATTAATAAGGAGAATAAATACCTAAAATTACAAGGTAAAGCCATCACCCTGTGTGGTGAGGAGAAACAGAAAAATGCCCCCCTTTAGCAATGTGTGTCCTGTTCAGCCTTCAGTACTGATAGTATTTCATGTATTGTGTGATTTTAGCTTCTCCAGGAAGCAATCCCACATCCCCAATCTTCCAACCATCCAAGATCATATTTCCAAAGCACATACACTCACCGATGGACGAGAAGTTTGAGGAGCTGGCTGGAAATATCTTTCAACACTGCCATGATGCCCTGGTTAATGACAAGTCGGCTCCGTATGAGCTACCCCATTACCCCATTGAGGAAACACAACAGAAAAAACACAACTTGGAGAAACACTATTCACAACAGTAAGTATGCTGTCACTCAAAGCAATTTATGGTAATTTGGTATGGAAGTAAGGTTTGTCTGGGTGAAGTAAAAAAAAATCATTTTGCATACAATGGAATCTCCTTTTATGACGGCTCTGTAAAGAGACCATTCTATATTAAGACCACCAATTTCACAGTCCAGTTTTTGTTAGTCCTGTTGACCATAGATCAGGAGGCTTATGTGATCATTCATGTCTGTCAGTCCGTCACTTAATCGATCAGTCCGTCTTTCCAATCATCCGTAGACCTTTGCTTGTGAATGCAACACAATCAACAGTTTATATGTTAACCCTGTATACCCTTTGGGAATTATCAAGTGTGTGTAAATCTAGGTGGAGTTTGATACAATTTGTCCCACCACTTGTAGTATTATGTAATATTTGGGCCAAAATTAGGAAAAATTTGAGAGTGCTGTTTAGTGAAAACTTTTAAAAGAGTCATCTCAAAACTTAACGGCAATGTCGATCAGTAAAAAACACAAAAAGGCACTAAAATTTGGTGGTGTTACCCGCAGTGTTATGGAAGATGTAGACTAAAAGATGTTGAAAACATATTACATTCATTATGTTAAGAAAGAAGATGGCCAATAATACCCAATGTACAACAAATGCAACATGTAGAATTTATATGTTACATAGTATGGATGGTCTGTACGCACTTTATTCTCAAGGTCACGGAGGAAATGCATTTCAGGAAATTATTATTTTTTGTTATGGTCACTACATCTGAACTTGTGCACAAAAGTCTTAAGACCTGTGGTTGTAGGAAGTGGAACTAACATTACAGGTGTAACAAGTATATGAAATTCATTATTTTGATTATGAATTTAGATGGAACTTCCAAATTTACGTCATATTTATGATGCCAATGATCAAATTTGGGGGTGACCTTGACCAATTTTTGAAGGTCATTAAGGACGTCATAAAGGACACTAAATTTGACATGTTGCGATATAAGAATGCTGGCAATACCAAGTGTACCACAAATATGTATCCTAGAGAAGCTACATGTTGCATAATATGGGTGACCTTGACCTGTTTTCTTTAGGTCACAGAGGGAAATTCAACACACAATTTATCAGGAAATGATTTTTTTTATATATATATAATCAGTACATCCAAATTTGTACATATGTATAAATATACCATTACAGGAATATTATGCAGACAAAAGTCTGTGACATGTAGAGGCCAGTGGTTAAATTTTGTAGTATGTTGTGTGACCTTGACCTATTATTCAATGATTGTTTGATGATGGCCATGAGATGATGCATAGGTCTCTAGTTTGTGTCCTCAATTTGTTAACATTGGAATACAGAGGGCAACCTCCAGCAAATTTGGTATGTGGAACCTTCTTGTGAAGGTCCCAGATGGGATTGCATATCAGTGACCTTGACCCAGTTCCATGGTCACAGGGTTTAATTGTCACTTGTGTGTCTTGTTTGCTCTCATCGCCATAAGTTGAGAATAAAAAGAGCTACGTCTACCAAATTTGGTGTGTGCAAACCTCTTATGGAGAGGTGGGATTGGATTGCACATCAGTGTCCTGGACTCTGTATCAAGATCACTGGGGCAACTTTTTTTTATCAAAGGGTCAACTTTCAGTTGTATATCATATGCATTCTCATCGTAATAACTTAAGAATAAAGAGAGGTACTGCAAGCGAATTTCATGTGTGTAACCATCCTATAAGGAGATTAGATGGGATTGCATACCAGTGACCATAGCTATGCTTCCAGGCCACAGGGATCAACTTTGAAAATTCTAGGGTCAGCATGATAAGTACAGTGGTCCCCCCTCTTATAAGGCCCCCCCAGATGCAGCCAAAAAATGGCCGTATAAGAGGGGTGGCCTCTCTTGAGGGGAGAATATAATGGAAATACCATACTTTCTGCCCAAAAATGCTGACATTTTAAGAAGGGTGGCCTCTGGTGAGAGGGGCCCCTTATAAGAGTTGGACCACTGTACAGAGTGGAAAGAGCTTTTCTAATGAAAGTTAGTACGTGTTTCTCTTGTACAGTGCCTCAGATTTTATTGTATGTGAGTGACATTGACCTCATTTCAGCAGCTTTCCTCAATGTATGCTAAGGAAACCTGGTCACCCACATTATTGTATATTTACAAGGCCAGAATTTCATAAAATTTTGCGAGAATCTATTTGGATTTTTGTCAGTTTTTTTTTAAACGAAAGACAAGTGTAGGAGAATCTTTACGAGAATAGATTCTCAGATTCTGGCCAGAATTATGGCATTGCAAGTATACTATGAAACTACAGGCATGCTGGTACTTGAATCCAAGGCCTTTGTGCAAGGAAAACTCGTTATACTTACACCATCTGTTTCCTAAGAAATGTGTCCGATAACTGAATATGTCATGTAAATGAATCAAATAGCAAAGAAAATCAACTCTTTCCCAGGAAAATTTGTGTCATTATATCGAATATGTCAGGTGCCTGAGTGTTGTTATAATGAGGTTTCACTGTACAAGGAACATGAATCTAGCACCCATAGTATAATTCAGAGCAGTTTGTTTTAAGTAGGTTGACTTCAGTTGCAATTGGCACTGAAAGAGTTACAAAGACATGCAATCTGTCAAAGGTCATGACCTTTATAGCAGGTACATGTACCACTGCAGTACAGTGAAACCTCATCATAACAACACTCAGGTATCCAACATGTTCACTTTTAAAAAAGGCCCAGCTTTCGAGGGACCTAAATTCATTTTTTTTTTCTTTTTGACTTCTGTATGATATATTAGTCAGCTGTTTGACACATTTTACGACGAAGAGATGGTGTCATTGTAACGGGATGTCATCGTAATAACAAAGGAAGAGGACTTTTCTCACGATTAGTGGGCATACAGAGTGAAACATCTGTCAGCATTCCATAGAATAAGAGCAGCTTTGTATTGAAAAATTCCTCAATTGAAATGTGTATGTGGTGTGGACAGATTGATTTGTAAAATTCATGGTGGTGTGCATAAATCCCTGTATGACAAAAATTTGTGTGCAAAAATGCATGACCGGTTAATTTTAATCACTGTTTGTAGCTCGCCGACTGCAGAGGAATCTGGGTAATTTGACTTACTTGATCAGTGTTGTATGCATAGTCCCATGCCCATGTTCTCAACCATATTTTTGTAGTGCATCAATATTCAAGGCCAGAAGTTGAACAACTGTATCAATATCATTGACTCCAAAGATGAGACCCCTTCCTTTAGTATGAGATGGGGGGGGGGGGGAGGGGGGGAGGAAGAGGATTAGAGAACACATGAAATTGCTACAGTTGTCTGACTATTGGCCAGTCATGTTTAATGGTAAGATATATGTGGGAAGTCTGTTTCATTACCTGTTACAAGTGGGTGTTAACCGATTTTTTAGCTCAGCTGACAAGTCAGTCGAGCTTAAATGACATGTCTGTGTCCATCATCTGTCCCAAAATTCTTCTCCAAAACTGTCAATAAAGTCCAACTGAAACTTCATGCTTTGTTCAGATGGTCACGCTCCAGTAATTTTTTTTTGGGGGGGGGGGGGGTCTTGTTTTTGTTGTTTTTTTTTTGGGGGGGGGTGGTGGAGGGGGGGGTTGTTTGTGTTTTTTTTATGTTTTTTGTTTTTGGCAAAATGTATAAAATCTTCTCCGAAACTGATTGGCAAATTCCTTTAAATGCATGGGGACAATTCTGGGGACCACTAAACTTTAATTTGTTCAAGAGGTGGTGCAGCAATTTTTTTCTGTTTACTTTTTGAGGATTTTTTTGGGGGGGGGGGGTTGTTTTGTTCTGTTTTGTTTTGTTTTTTTTTTTTTGCTTGTGTTTGCTATGTTTGACTTCTCCAAAAGCTTCACTCAGATTGTGCTGAAACTTGGCAGGAATGTTCCCTGCAGAAGAGTCCGTGAAAGTAGATCACAGTGTGGTATCACTGGGGATCCTTGACCTCAAACAAATTTTTAACATTCGGTGCTTATTGGTAATTGCATACATTCCTGAAGATTTTTTTTTTTTTATATTTTTGGACAAAATATTTTCTGGAATTGTACGGCCAATACAGTATTGATTTTCTGCCCCAACTGCATGTCTTGTTGTCTTGGAAAGGAGAGTCTCGCCTGGCAATATAGGGGTCGCTGCCTGTGTTGGATTCTCACCAAACTGAGTGGGAATATACCTGCACATGTTCAACCTCCAATAAATATTTTCACTGCATGGTGCAGTTCTCATTTTCTTATTTTTAATGAGTTATCAAAATTAGGAGAAGTCGGTTATGCTGTACATGCTTGTACATGTGGCCACCTCAATCTGTGCATCCCTTGTCATCAGCTGAGCACAGGACTGTCACAGTCCTGTTGTTTGAAAAGTATGTAGGGTTTACAAGATGTAAACACGTACATCCATAGTTTGGCAATAACAGACATCTCTGAGTAACAGAAATGATACAGACTGACAACAATGGTAACAGATCTTTATTGCATGGTCACTTCAGCATTGCACTGGAAACAGTATAAAAAATCAAACTCCAAATTTTTAGGACAAACTCCTGCTTTTAAATTTCACATCCTGGAGAAATTAGGCAATAAATATTTTAATGTATACATCACTTTCTGAGAAGCACAAATTAATTCATTCCACCCTACTGATGTTTTTTCCTGCCCATATCTGAATGTCGTCTGCTGATTGTATTTTACTAATTTAGGGATTATTTTTCAAAATTTTGGATAAAACTTGCATGGAAGATCATTCCAAATTATATGCCCATGGTCAACAGCTTTCCTTGGCATGCTCTGGGCACAATGCGCCCAGAGTGTGCCAAGGAAAGCTGTTGACTTGGTCTTCATCAGGGCGGAATGAGTTAACTGACTGATCTCAGAATAGCTGTCCTAATCAAGTTCTCTTCCTCTTTTAACTCATCTACGTGTATTTGTCATTGTTTATGACACTGAAGCATGACTATGTAACGTCATTTTGTTATAATCTCTACAGTGTAGTTGCCTTACCTCGGTGGCTAATACCCTGCTCCAGCCTACTGTTCATCCCAATCTCTGTTGCCTGCATGGTAGACCATATCCATGCTTTCTCATTTATGATAGCAATTGCACAAAGGATAGAAAACACAAAGGATGGTGTGTTCAACCAGAAACTTTCATAGTCTGTCATGTTCAGGTCCATTTTTTTTTTACTGAATTTCTTTTCCTTGCTGCATGTCTGTTGAGAAATTCTAGGTGAAGGTATTGACCTTTTGATGGGACCTCATTGTATAAATGGATTGCCATGGAGACTATCAAATTTTTACTCATATCGATATCAATATAATAAATAAATTAAACAAAATTGTTAAAAGTATCCCAAGACTGATTTGTAATGAGAATGTTATGTGTGTGTGATGTATACAAAAAACACTGCAAAAAATGTTTAATTTTACATGGTTTTTTCATGAGTGCAAGAAGGGAAAGTAAGAATGATTATTCAATTTATGGCATATCACATTTGTGAAATTTAAGACCTGCAAAATGGTAAAGTGATAAATGGGCCTGGGTGTGAAATTTAGTACATGCAAAAGTAAGTACCTTGACAACAATAGAACATTTTGGCTTGTGCCAGCAAATATCCAAGGTTTCTATAACACAAAGCAAATTTCTATTTTCTTGCCAAACAAATATAGGTTTTACCAAGAACAACAGGGAATTTCCTAGCTGTTGCCAAGACAGCTTGTATGTGTGGCCAACAAGAGTAAAATATGTGGTCATTGGTGGCACTCCTGAAGAAATGGAGCTGGGCACATTTTCTCAGTGAAGTGGTCAAATTTTTCAGTCATGAGTGTTGGACATCTTTGTTGCCTGCAAAACTCCAGTCATTCTCCAGAATCATTTCATACTTTGTAATGTCTAGGTGGCCCCAGGTAGGTCCTGCCCACAACTTGTTGTGTCCCCAATGCTGGTTTAAGTAGAGTGTGAGCCTGTAATATGTATATGGATGTGCAGTAAGTGCAGGGTTCAAACAGACAGTTGGCCTGGAGGGCAGGTCTTGGTTCTAATTGTAAAGTACATGCAGCACCATCTGGTGAGGGAGAAATTATAACTTCCCAAAGTAATGCCAACACTAGCTATCCCCTCGCCTGGAGATCTGATATACAGCAGTGTACCTTAGGACTGTCCCTACTTATGGTTTTTCAGTGACTGCAGCAACATTAGGCAGTCATCAATTACTGTTAACAACATGGACTAAGGCTTTCCCTGCCAGCCAGCAGACTGTTTGCCCTAAAGACTCTGTGCCTGTACCACACCCATGTTATGCAGTGACCTTCAGTTTTAACCATAATTAGAGATAAAACAGCCTGATGGATGGACTTCTCCAAGGCTAATGTGGAGGAAATGTTCACTGAACTCAGTCTGCTGATGTGGCAAGTTGTCTTTTCTCAAGGGTTAAGAAAAGTTTTGTTCTGTGATTTAAATATATTTTGTGAAAATATTTAGGGAAGACAGGAATAAAGTGTATAAATATGATAAACTCTTCCAGGTTTACTTCAGTTTTATGCAGATTTATTCAAAGTTATTCTGTTTTGTTTTCATTCTTTTCCCATATGTATATGTGTGTACAGTGTATGTACATGTGTATGTGTGTGTGTATGTTTTATGACAGACACACAGAGTTATGGTGTCATCATAGTACTATACAGCTTTCTGATCCCTAAACTGATTCAAAAGACTTTTGTGTAAATTCATTGCCTAAAAAAATTCTGTGGCCCTGAAAAAGGCTGGAACTGTGAGCAGTGCTCACGAGAAAAGGTGACAAAATTACTTGAACCTTTCCCCCTTGAATTAGACTGCCACCAGGCTTATAAGGCCCAAGCCAAAATCTTTCATGGATAAGGTTTGGGCTCCAAATGGCCAACCCATACCAAGGAATGGGGTTTATTTGCAGCATGTTATCTTTGTAGGTGTCACCTGCAGTTTTTTATTTGTTTAAAATTCTGAGACAAGCCTTCAAGAATAGTATTGGTAGAACCCTAATGTACATGTATGGCATTAATAAAAAGATGCTGATTACTTTTTTTTTCACCAGTTTCCATTTGCTCAATTTTTTTCTAATATATAAGTCCATTAAATATTAAGAGGGTACAAAAATATCTGGAGTTACTCAAACGATAATGGCTAAATAATGCTGGTACATATGCTTAAAAGAATGGAAAAAGCCCTCCTCGTGGGAAAAACTCACAAATTTTTTAAAATATGTACATTTTATTACTGGCACCTGCTTGATGCAGTTTTTACACCAAACAAACTTATTTTTAAGGCTAGCCTCATTACTGCTGAAATTGGTCAAAAAAAAAAGGGTGCAGATTACATTTGGCCAGCAGCTGGTCTTTACCATTTAGGAGGCAGGGAAAGGGATAATGATAAATAAATGAATAAATAAACAAGAAGCAAAAATGGACACTTCCTGTGCTTTTAAATGAATGGCTTGAACCAAACACTGGTAAACTTTAGTCCCAGTGCATGGAGTGCGGTCATATGTATATCTTTGACAAGCAGCATGTGCTTCACTTGGGTCTCCAGTGCCGCAAGTGATACCTTATCCTCTTACGTTTGTACCAGAAGTTATCCACTGTACTGGTACATGTACAATGATGTATTTGGGTAATTTAAGATTGCGAAGCTATCTGGAAACGTTTAAAGCAATTCGGTACTAAGTGTGTCAGAGTGCCTCCCTTTAATTGTCTGCGGTCATAAAATTTTATATATTTTCTGATTTGTACCAGCATGTAGTTTTCTTTCATGTTAAAATAAAGTTTTGAAATTATTATTCAGAAGTGCAATTGGCATTTTTGTCAAGGGGTCTCATTTACACTTTGTGACAAGATGTTTCCCAGTTTATGAGAACTACATGTTTGAAAATTGTGAAATTGTTCCTTAAACTATAATGTAGAAAGGCATTTTTTCCTTTTTCTTTTTCTTTCAATGGGACAGTTTTTATTTTATGTGTGTTCAAAGTATTTTAAGCAGACCCAGAAATTCAATTATGTGTATAGGTTCAAAAATCCCATAAAGAAATGGAATATCAGCAAATGGAAAAAAGTCTTGAGTTACATTTTAGTTACATTCTTGCTGAGTTTGTAAGGATTGATCAGAGTTGTTGAGCATGGCTGCCTAAAAATTTAAGAATTTATACACAATTTGATGCTGAGAAATCTGCAGCCAAGGTGAAAGAGGCAATTTTAAAGAGTAATAGGCTGTTACATCATGTTGACTGACTCCCTTACTTTGATCTTTGTTAAAAATTACCATCATACAGAGTGCCCCTTGATGTGTTGTCACAATGAAAAAAAAACAAACAAAAAACCAGAGGAATACATTTGAAAATTAAGTTTTTTGATGTTATATGTTGCACAAGCTTGAGCCATTATGTGGTTTCAGCTGGTTGGTTTCACATGTGCAGGGTTAAATTAAAAATACAGTGTCCCCTCTTTATAACACCACTCATTACAAGGCGGTTTCTAATGTAACACGGTGTGTACCGTATTTTGGTTCCCACTGAAATACAGTTTTACTTCTATGTTAAAAGCCCCTCTGTTATGAGGGGGTTTGCTATAATGGTCTGTTATGGGAATCCCAACACCAGGGTTATCAGGAGAGACCATTCTGATGCTCATATTGACCATTGAGTACAGTTGTGACACATATTGGTAAATACATAGGCACTGAAAGAGACCGTGTATCAGGGACACTGTGCACAATGGTGCCAGACGCATCACTGCACAATCCCAGCTCTCGAATCAGATGGACTTATATTTCCGAATAAACACTGACACATGACTTCACTTAATAATGAAAGATGCTCATGCACACAGGACAGCTTTTGGCTTAATATTCTCATAAGAGTAAAAAGAAGAAATCATAACAAGGCTACTCAGTGTGGTGAGAGATCATTGGTACCTTTAACCAAAAATGATAAAAAGTCAGTTTTGAGGAAGTTTGATTTTCGGTGCAAAGTGACCGTTATATCTGCAACCTCAAGTTCTCTGTAAGTTCACCCAGTGCATAACACTCTCAGTTCCTGGGAGAAACTGTACTGGATCTGGCAATAAATGATGTAATAAGAGACCAATGTATTCCTGTGGTGTGAAGCACAACATTCTGAGAAACTCTTCCCATCAGACTTGTGCCAGTCACACAATGGGAAATTGCACGTCACCAAGGTCTCCATGGCCATTCAGTTTGTCAGCAGACTCTCAGTGTCCTGTGATCAAGTAACAGACACAAGCAGGAGTAGGCGTTCACATCATCTGAGATAACGACTCTTCAGATACTGAACAGTAGAAAAGAAAATGTAAGAAAAAATTATTTCTTCCTTTGAAAGAAAATGTAGGAAAGAAGTTATTGCGCCTTATATTTTCTGCCCATTGGAAGAAAATACAAGACGCAATAAGTTCGGTTGAAAAAAATATGATGTAAGAAAGAAGTGACATCTTGCAAAAAAAAAAGAAAACTTTGGCTTGAACACTGGTAAAGCATGGTAAAAGGGCTCAACTTTTCCATCTTTTTTTCTAAAGCATGTGCATGGTGTAGGTGTTAGAGTAGATAGCATGGCCAAAGTACATTTATTTACTGTATGTATTGTACTAAGTAGGCCTCGTCCAATCAAAAGGTGGGCACTGGTGACAGTTAACTTTCAGTACCAAATTTTGGACTGAGTCAACAGCTTTTCTCGGCATGCATTGCGCCCAATGCCTGCCAAGAAAAGCTGTTGATCTGGGGTATTCTCTCTGGAACTATAGGCATGCAGGTACTTGAATGAAAGGTCTTTTTACGAGGTATACAAATGTTGGATCCTAATAATGATGCAGACTAGTTTGACTTAAGCAGATCGACTTTAGTCATGATTGGCACTGAAAGAGTTAATGCTTTGTCTATGTGTGTCCAATCAACACACCTTCATGTCTGGGCTGTGACTTTTTGGTGCTCTGACTTACTGTTGTGAAACTTCACACGTGCACATGTATCAGAGCCCATAAAAAGAGTACATGTGGCTCAGGGGGTGGGGTGTCAATGGAGTGGATTCTACTTGTAGCAGTCTGTCTGTTGCTGTATTTTGCATTGTGACCAGAGAGCATGACCTGCATGTATAGCTGTACCTGTGTATTACGTGAATGAAGAATGGCATTGTCTATAAGTTGTTGAAATCGTCAAAATGTGTTACAGGTGGTGAAATATCATGGTATAGTTATCTTTTTGTAAACATGATGGGCATAAAAAATGTACTGTGTGTTGGCTTTATGTACCCCTGTATAGCAATAAGTCAGAGACTGTGCTTTTGAATCCCTGGAAAGAGCTTAAAACTAGTCTTAGTTTTAAAGAAGCATCACCCAAACCAAATAATTTTTAAGTTTTCCTGTACAACTTTGGAGTTAAAGAGTTATATTTTAAATTTAAGAGAGATATATGTAGATTTTGCTTAATTGACAGACATGATTTTTATGCCCACCCCAGTAATGGGGGTGACATTATATTTTCAGGTTGTCCATCGGTTGGTGCCTTCTTACGTCTGTACATCTGCACCAACTTCTGTTAAGTACTGCAATATCGTCAAAAGGCGCAGATGGATGTTATTAAATTTGTTATCATGGAGTATAATTGAAAATCGGTGAAATTTACAAAAAGTGAAGCACTGACAAACCAATTTTTATGTTTGATAATATTCTTAATTTATTTGTAAAAAAGATGTTTTGAAATTTCTGCCAAAAATGTCCAGTTTTTACTGTAGCAGCTGGGTAGCACATGGGTGAACATTTACACTCTTTACTGTGAGAAGTGATGACTTCATATGTGTACTAACACTTCAGCAATAGTGGGGACATGTGCAACGGTTTGGCTGAGAACCTGCTGGGTTACATGTCACATATGGTGGGGCTGTATGGCATTAATGCGTGAATGGATTATAATTGGTCATTGGTTGACTGTCCTCAGCTGATGATCTATGAATAAATTTCAGCCGATTCCCATCACTATTTGTTACGCAGGTGCAATGTTGGAAAAGGATCAGCTGAGTAGATCTTCAGGTCTCTGTGACCTATTTATGGGACACAATGATCTGCTCAGTGTGAACCTTGTCATCACAATATCTTCAAAGTACTTCGATGGATTCTTCTCAAGTTTGGCACAGAGATTCATTAGAGGCTCCAAGTAGAGCGGTGGCAATGTAGAGAGAATTCCCTTCCAAGACTAATTAAAATCGGGAGACTTGGGGAGGGTGAGCGCCAAAGACGTGAAGCATGTTAAGGGGGTTCCAGGGCTGTGCTTCATCAGAAATTGTTTGAAATGAATACTCATTTTGGTGCTCTGCGGACCATTTCAGGCATTATACATAAACATTTTCCCTTCCACAAATCATCATAACTATCCTGTATTTGCATGAAAGTGGTGTTTATTTTCTAACAGCATCTTTTGAGCCTTTTGAGGGTTTTTTTCGACTTTTTGGTGTGTTATAGCTATTTTCAATTTCTCCTGAATAGAATTACTTAAAATTTTATCAGATTATAATTTGATTTTATACAGCGAAAGTTTGTGAAAATAATGTGGATATTTTATTTTTTCCACTTTTGGTTCCTGAACAAAGTCAACAACATGTATTACATTTCTTTTCTACACTGTCAATTTGTATTGTTGATAACTAGTGAATTGCAGTACTGTAAAAGCAGACTCCAGTAAGCAGAACACAGGATCATCATTATGCTTTTGTTGTTTACTCTTAACTATTCACAGTCAAGTTGATTTGCTATTGCAACATCTTCAAAGTCCTTGAATGGATTCTGCCCAAATTTGGTACAAAGATATATTACAAGACAAAGATAAGCTGAGATTTTCAGGTCACTGTGACCTATTTTGTGGTTACTATGACCTCTTTACTATTTGACTTTATTATACTCCTGCAGGGAGTCCATCCATCTGTCCGTCCATTTTCCATTACACTGAACTTTTATCTGCTGCTAGTCCCAGGATTTTCATTGGATCCCTTTCGAACTTTGCACACCTAACTGGCATAATGTGGGCCAGTGCATATTACATTGCCGTGTCACTGCTTTCATTTTCTGATTTTTAATGATTCATTTAAATTTTACAGATGCTAGGTAAATATACATGTTCATATTTATGGATGGGGCAGAAACTTGTATCTGCACTAGTCCCTCATTTTTCATTGGATCCCTTTCAGATTTGGCACAGTTTATTGGTATGGTCCAGTCTAGTGCATATTACATTGGCATGATACTGCTGTCATTTTCTGATCCTTTTTTAAATGATAGGTAGACATACATGTTAATATTGATGGAGGGGGCTGAACTTGTATCCTCAACTAGTCTCAGGTTTTCCAGCAGAAGTCTTTGAAATTTTGTAGACTTTACTGACATGATGTGTGTTAGTGCATATTACATTGCCATGGTGCTGCTATCATTTTCTGATTTTAATGCATTTTTTAAACAAATAGTAAATAAATTTACAAATAAGGATTATCTGCAGAGCTGAACTCAGGGTTTATATGTGCTCCCCATTTTCAAACCATGCCAGATGCCTTGGGGATACACTCAACAGGGAGGCTCGTATATACATGTAAGTGATCTCGGGCACACAAATATATTATAGTGTCATCGCTAGATGACACTTCACTCTGGTTGTTACTGCTGTATCTTTAAAGCACTTAGATGGGTCTTTCCCAAATTTTTGCAGAGATTAGATTTGGAAATGGCATATGTCCAGGGACATGAACTAGCAGATGATAGCACTGGCCAAGAGGTGTCACATGACCTACTCTAACCATCGTATTGGTCAGAATAGGTCAGGTGATCTCTTTTTTTGAGCAGTACTGTCCTCTATCCCTTGTCTCTTGGCTTATGTTGTTGTGTTATTGCTGTGACCATTCTACAGTCAATTTAAATTTGTTGCCTCAATATCTTGGAGAGCCTCCAGATTAGTCTTTGTGTACTATTAGGCAATCCAGAGAAAATAAATATGTTTATAATTTATAATAATCTTCAAAGTACCTAGACAGATTTTCAAATTTGGTAGAGTGGCGCGTTCTATGAAAAAGAATACCTGATCACTAATAAGATTTTTCGGGTCATTGTGACCTAATTCAGGGTTCATACAGGTCCTTGAAATCCTTGAAAGTACTTGAATTTACTACCTGCTTTTTCAAAGCCTTGAAAACCTTGAAATTCAATGTTTTTGCAATAAAGTCCTTGAAAAAGCCCTTGAATTTTTATATCCATTAATGCACCTTCCTCCAAAGGTTAGGTTAAACCCAGTGTTTCCGTTAGGATTTTTTTCAGGGGGTCACAAGAAGGGAAATTCTGGGGAAAAGACCAGATTTTCACCAATTTTACATGTAAATGAACAAGACTTGTGACCCTTTAGAATTTCCTCAGAGGGTATTTCAGGATATGAAAGGGTAATATACCCCCAATTTGGGGGTTAATGAAGACACTGGATTAGCTCCATCACTTCTCCCCTCCCATTGTAGAAACCCAAAACAGTAGACAGCCAGACACAAATTAGAAAACCAATCAAGTTGGAAAGTTCTTGAATTTTGATAAAAAAAAGGCCCTAGAAAGTCCTGGAAAAGTCTTTGAATTTGAAACCTGCCAAGCTGTATGAACCTTGTAATTGTCAACCACAGAACTTGTAAAATCCATTGGCATCTGTTGTCCATCTGTTCGCCTGTCTGTTAAACTTTCAACATTTTTGTCTT
Organism: Hermodice carunculata; assembly: GCA_964020975.1. Classification (NCBI taxonomy): domain Eukaryota; kingdom Metazoa; phylum Annelida; class Polychaeta; order Eunicida; family Amphinomidae; genus Hermodice; species Hermodice carunculata. The sequence goes on along the minus strand of OZ026628.1, from coordinate 57,994,169 downwards.
CTTCTCAAACACCATTGCATGGAATATTTTGATATAAAAAAAATATAACTTAATAGCAGGATAATAGAGCAATTTGTTTTGATAAATTTACTGCTCATGTGGAAGAGGACTATCGATCAACACTTGCTGCTTGCATGGCCGAATGAATGTTGAGGACATTCAATGAATGCGAGCTCATGTTTTGATCACTGTGCACCAGCATAGTTTGTGTGGAATGTTTCTGCATAAAATTTCATACTGGAAAGCAAAAAAGAAACAAACTCAATGACAAATGCTGTTAGCAAAACAGCGATTTTTATGAATGGACCATATTTATGAAATGCAGATAGCAGTATTACCTCAAGACATTTGCTATTACAAATATAAGAGCTGCTACTTTTCTGAGAAATTTTGAATACATACATGTGTATGTATTCCCATATTTTATACCTTTAGCTCTGCCATTGCTTACTTTCCATCCTGTCATTTTCAGAATACATGTAGATAGTGACAATGCACAGAAATTAAAAAAATCAGATCATCTTGGCCCAGTCAGAACCAATTATCCATATATGTATAATAAGATCACCTTGGGCTAATGAGGACCAATTATACCGATATATATGTGTATATATATATATATATATATATATATATATATATATATATATATATATATATATATATATATATATGTATTTATAATAAGATCACCTTGGGCTCGGGCTAATGAAGACCAATGGTACATATACATGTATAATAAGATCACTTTGGGCCAATGAAGACCAATTATCAGTATATTTATGAGGAGGAGAAGTACCTCATTAGAGGGTGAAAGACTGCAAAATTCATCATGTTTACCTGGAGAGGTTGTGCCTGCCCTAGCCAAATAAATAAGATACATGATGTTCATGTTGGTTTGTCCTGCTGTGCAGAAAATAGAATTTTGTAGTGGGAATATATTTACAGAGCTACTTTCAGGGAGAAAATATGAGAGGACTACAGTGGTCCCCCTCTTCTGAGGCCACCCTGCATGCTCCAGAATTGTGGCCTTTTAAGGTGGTGGCCTCTCTTGAGGGGAGTAAATATAATGAAAATGCCATCACTGTTGCACAGAGAATTGGCTTTTCTGGAGGGAGTGGCCTCTCTTCAGAGGGGCCTTACCAGAAGGGGACCACTATACCACTGTATACATATGGCCTAACTAGGGCTCACCCATGAACCCTTCCAAGAAGCTGTAATAAGTACATGTATATGTACATCATAAATGCTTAGAAACCCAACACTGATGTATCCATGCATGCAGCTATGTCCCGTTCAAAATTAGCAGAAATGGTTAGATGTTGTAAATTTTTCTGCACGTTTTATTCATGAAGCGTGATCAAGTTAATTAGTCAACAGCCTTGGCATACTCTGGCTGTTTGTATTGCACCAAGAGATTGCACAAGGGAAAATTGTTGACACTGTCAGTACCTACTGCGGCTTAAGTCAAACTACTTAAAATGAAGCTCTGAATTATAATAATGATGCTAGTAGGTTCAGATTCCATGAAAAAAGAACTTTCATTCAAATACCATCATGCCTGTAGTTACATGGAATGGAAGAGTCCAGGTCAACAGCTTTCCTCATTACACTTTGGGTGCAGTGTGCCCAAAGCATGACGAGGAAAGCTGTTGACTCAGTCCAAAATGTGACACTGAAAGAGTTAACCCTTTCCCCCTCAAACCGGCCAAAACCGGCTGGTGGTCAAATGTCGTCTGCTTCAGTGTTTTCAACTAATTTCAACAGTTATGAAAAACAATTTGACTGAGAAATGTACATGAGACTTATCAAGATCACATGCTCCAGGTCAACAGCTTTCCTTGGCATGGGTTAGGCACCTACCAACCCATGCCAAGGAAAGCTGTTGACTCAGTCTTAATTCAAGGGGGAAAGGGTTAAAGGGTGGAAATATGCTGTTAGTACAATGTTCAGTTTTCATGGTGAAAGCTCAGCATTTTACAAGGCTTGAATGGAAGATTTGTCTTTAAACAATCTTGGTTAATGATTTAGCACATACAGGTATATGTTACGTCCAGCTGGTATATCCTGTCAACAAATATCATCTATGCAACTGTTTGCCCCTCATGCCATATATTGTATGGGTCCTATGTGTGGCAACCAAAGAGAAAAGATGGTGGCAGGGAGGAGAGGAGGGGAGCATAGATCCTTTGGACTATTATGCACTTGTGTTTCCATGTTGTACATGTTAAATTTTATATTCATTAGCAGTTGAGTAGTTTCCTCTGGATGGTTTACCTATCAGTAAATACTTTTTGTGTGAAGTGGTACTGTTAGGTTGAGATTATAAAAACATAAGAATATATATAAAGTAACAAATACTATATAATTAGTTTTCACAAGGTTTAAATTCCTATTCTTAAATATTCCTCAAGCAATACCATTGTAAAATGTTCTGTCACAAAAGTTTGGCGAAAAAAGTCCAACAGACAAGCATTTTGTACCCACTAACTTTACAATTCATTCATACAGAATGAATTTTGTATATTCAGGGCTCTAAAATTTGCATGTCTTCTAGTCCAACAAGGGGAAACTGGGAACTTTGGTATTCTAAATGAGGTCTGTGTATGTGGACAAACCAGTTTAAATGAAGGAATAGTAAAACACCAAAACCTATTAACCTTGAACACCACAGCAAATAAAAAGAATTGCAGAGCCCTGATATTTCTTTTTTTCTCCATTTTACCCCAGGCCCGTATTGCACCTTCTGCTTTCTGTTCTTCTGGATCATGTCCAAAAATCGATCAGTTCTGGGAACCAGCCTGGCAGTTTATATATAATTCCCCTCATTTTATGCAAATTAAACTAAATACTGTAATGCAATACTATGAATGTACAATTACTTATTTTTCATAGATATATGAATTTGTGCAGTTTTTGTATTTCAGGCATTTAATTGAAGTTGTAATGATTCTATTTTGGATATTGTTCCTTTTAAACCTATGTTAAAATTCTATTGCTGCCATAATAGCAGTGAAAGAAATGGCAATAAACACAGCAAATTGAAGCCAATTTACAGTAATTCAGTGACTGCAATTTTTATGCCCCGCTCCTACCGTAGGAGGGGCATGTAGAAATCACTTTTCTGTTCATCCATCCATCTGCATTTAGTGTTCAGGCTATAATTAGCTTGTCCTTCAACTTAAATAAATATTACTTCAGACATAGGTGCATCTGGACAGAAGGGTGTGTCTTGTACCAAAAGTAGGTTGCTAGGTCAAGCATCTGGGTCACAGTGACATATTCTTGTAAAATCGTGACTGGGCTGTAATTCCTTTACCATGTAATTTAGATTAATGAAACTTTACACACACATCTATGCATATATACAGAAGGGTGTGTTTTGTACTAAAAGTAGGTCACTGTATCAAGAATCTGGGTCACAGTGACATATCCTTATGTAAGAGCCTCTGGACTGTAATTCCTTTACTGTTTAACTTAGTGTCAGGAAACTTCACGCCAACATATATCTTGACCTAAAGGTGTGTTGAAACTAAAGTAGGTCATTAGGTCAAGTGACTGGGTCACAGTGATACAGTCATGTAAAACTGCATAACACTTCATGTCTGGGCTGTAATTCTGTTGTTCTTCAAGTTAGATTAATAAAACTTTGCACACAGATGCATCTAGACATAAGGGTATGTTATGAACCAAAAGTACATCGCTAGATAAGTATCTGGGTCACAGTGAGCAACATTCCTTTACAAAATCGTGTCTGTTCTATAATTCTTTTACTATTTAACTTAATTTAATGAAACTCCACACACACATATCTTAACAAAAAGGTGTGTCATGAAACAAAAGTAGGTCACTAGGTCAAGTATGTGGTCCTCTGCTATTTGTGTCTGGCTTATAATTCGCTTGCTTTTCAACTTAAGATCAATGAAACTTTACACACAGGTGCATCTGGACATAGGGTGCATCATGTACCAAAAATAGGTCACTAGGTCAAGTATCTGGGTGGCAGTGAAGTATTTCTGAAAAATTATGTCCGGACTATGATTCCTTCAGTATTTGACGTAGATTAATGAAACTTTACACACAGATGCATCTACATATAAGGGTGTGTCATGTACCAAAAGTAAGTCACTAGGTCAGGCAACTGTGGTAATGTAACATATACTTGTAAAATAGTGTTGCGGCTATTATTCCCAACTGTTTAAGGGGCCGTCAATAAGTGTCAGCATTTTCATCTATGTACAAAGTGACCATAAAACATTTACCCCCTCTATTTATGGCCTTCATCAACATTTTTTCTGGACTTTTTGCAAATACAGACACTCAACCTCATATGATGTGACCAAAATGCTCACACAAGGAGTGCATACAATTTTCCTTGTCTAAGCCTAATAAAGTGAATTTATTCTTGTGTTAATATTAGCAAATAAAGGGGACAAACATAGCGAACATACCTTTGATATTCATTTATTATTTTTAAAAAAGATACCGGTATTCTATAAACTATCCTGCTTTAAAGAATTGATTAATTGTAGTGACAACTTTAATCTATACATTATAGAAACTTTTTTTTTTTTTTTTGTGCAGACAATAACATTGATCAGGGAAACTGACGCTGAATGTCTTGAAATGTTCTTTCCATAACTTATCGTGATGCATGCTGGCATGCAAACGTATTATGCATTTGGTACATGATCATGCAATGATTTAGGAATTTTTTATCATGCATCTGTGATTTTAGTCAATTATATTTAGCTGTGCTAATTCCGTGTCACTGAGCTCCATGGTTGCGTCTGCACATATATGTTCCAGCTGGCTGAATTAGGATTACATCAAGGGGTTGATAGGAAGAAAGGGTTAAAATGCAAAGTGACACCTGGTGGTAGGTTGAAATTTTACAGGTAAACTGAAAATGTTGGATGTAGGAAGTCAACATTTTTTAGGGTTGAAAATTACCCCTGCCCCTGTTGCCATTTTGGACACAGATTAGGTGCATGAAACTTGACACACACATAAATCTTGACCCAAAGGTGTGTCATGACACAAAAGTGGGTCACAAGGTCAAGTATCTGGTCTACACTATTCATGTCCAGGCTATAACTTGCTTGTCCTTCAATTGAGATTTATGAAACTTTACACACAGGTGCATCTGGACATAAGGGTGTGTCATGTACTAAAAGTAGGTCACTAGGTGAAGTATCTGTTTGGGTCACTGTGACATATTCTTTTACAATTGTGTCAGGGCTATAATTCCTATACTATTTAACTTAGTTTCATGAAACTTCACTGACACCCACATATATGTTGACCTAAAGGTGTACCCTGAAACAAAATTAGGTCACTAGGTCAAGTTTCTGAGTGATGTTGATACATTTATGTTAAACTACATTACATTTCATTCTCGGGCTTTAATTCTGTTGCCCTTCATCTTAGAATTATGAAACTTTACACACTTGTGTATATGGAGGACACAAGAGTGTGTCATGCATAAAAGTAGGTCACTAGGTCAAGTATCTATGTCATGGTGAAAGCTTATATTTATTGACTACAGTCATTCTGAATTGAGACCTGTGATTAGGAAGGTTATAAATGAGATGAGGGGCATGGATCCAGCAATCTCTGATTGCTTTTAAATTAATTCTGTATATGCCATAGGCTGTAATCAGGCAAATACATTTGCCAAAATGACAAAACAGACTCTTGTATGTATTCAAACTGTCATTGTCACATTTACATGTCTGCATGTGTCTGTGCATGTGCTTGTGAAAAGATAATTCATTGACAGATCAGCTGCACAGTGAATTACTTCATGCCAAATAACTATATATCAATTCAACATAACACAAATGTTGTGTGTGTATATATATGTATATATATATATATATATATATATATATATATATATATATATATATATATTTCTGGATTCAAAACTGAGAAATAAAGGTAACATGACAAAGTTCATGGGTCTGTGCCTATGGAGTTAATAACGGTCAACTTAAATCTTTGCCTCAAACATAGTCACAATTGTATGTGTGTGTATTGTAGGAAGTGTTTTCCCTTTTTTTTTTTTTTACTCTTTACATTTTCTCATTGTCACTTCACAAGTATCAATTCATTTATGGTTAAAGATGGACAGGCAGATGAGTTTTACTCGCCTGTGAGCCTGTATTTCCATTGTTGTGTGACCTACTCTGTATGTATTTAATCTTGAAAATAAAAATTCAGCCCAGCTCCTGTGGGTTCAGCTGTACATGTATTACAGTAGAATCTGCTGTATGTGACCATCCCTTTCACCATCAAAAAGTGGTCATATAAAACAGGTGGTCTTTCACCGCAGATAAATTGACTCCTGTCCGCCAGAAATCTGGCCACAAACAGCGGATGATCTTCCCCTGGCAGTGGTCATGTACAGCAGGTACCACTGTACGTGAATATATTTTTGCATCGTCAATGGCTTATTTTCTTCAATACTTGATTTATTTATCATGTTGATGCTTGTGATCCAGGAAAAGATTACTCTTAACTTCCAGGTCTCGTGGTCCGTCTTGTTCAGAACCTGTTCTCAGTCCTTCGGTAAGCCTGGGCCTCAGCCCCCCGGTCACGGACAAGGAAATCCGTCAGAAGTGCATCGCCCGGGAGTTGTCTTCTATGGAGGACGATGAACTTGTACCTCACTTTCAGCGAATCACCATCAGTGGGGAGGACAACAGTGGGGTATGTGTGAAACTGGGGATTGGGGAGTATTCCAGGTTAGGGGGGAAAAAAATCTCAGGATTTGGGATGAGTATATCGTATTGAAATGAGCATCCGTGGATGGGTCTTGTCTCAGAATGATGAGGTAAATGTACCAGGCAGGATTCCAGTGTATCATTAGGACTCATTTAAGGTCATTAATGTTGGTTTCCTGTTTTCAAGGCTCTTAAAAGGCAATAAATTTTTACCCGCATCATTAAAAGTCATTAAATTTATATTTGACAAAAAAAAAATTGGACGTTGAAAAAATATTTTTGTCCTTATATTGCCACTTACTCACCCAAAGTTTGCTTATATTTGAAACAGTGGTTTTTCTCTGCATGTCCGCGTTCTGTACCGATCACTGTTGAGCAGGCAGGAAGCTACCTCCTTACTGAAGCCCTTGGACATGCTCATAACAAGATGTGCACTAGCCCCAATGCAAATATTATCTCCAGGCTTGAGCAACTGTGTGACCACTGACCCTTCAGTAAATTATTTAAGTATTATCTGCAACAGTCACTAAAAGTAATTAATTTTGAAATTCCTTGGGCTGCAAGAACCCTGGCAGGGCTGAAGTGTCAGTGGGCCAAGATAGAATGAGTAGCCCTATGCTATGTGTACCAAGTAACTCATGATAGGAGACATTCATATTTTACTGCGATCCTGCTCACTTCCTGTGTTCCGGGGCAACAGACTGATGCTTCCACCATGATCAGGGCAGATTTGTATTATATACTGCATAAACATCCATAAATAACATCTTTGCAACCAAAAGAGAGCCCATTTCTAATTATTTTAGGCATCCTTTATGTTTCAAATTATGTTAATACATTTTCTTAAGATTATTGTGTGTTTGTGTTGTTCATTTTGTTGAGAAAGTACTTTTGACCATGCAAAATACATGGATCTGCCCTGATGCAGGTGGCTCCCTCTTTTGTTCAATAGGTTTTAGAGTAGGACTGCATTTAGATATGAATATATCCTATTGGGTAAGCATCCCATTTTCATCAGTCTTGAGGTGATAAATGATATGATTATGTGAATTAAGTTTTTAGCTTTGCTGACCACTGAGCTTACAGCATCATTTATGTCTGTCTATCCATATACCCATGCATGCATGTATCCATAAACTTCTGTGCGTTAATACAATACAGTCTGCAGTTTTTTGCAGACCCCCCTACCTTAATTTGTTCCACAGGTGGTGCTGCATTGTTTTTTTCTATATTTTCTAATGAGTTTACATGTGTTTTTGCTGTTTTCAACTTCCCCCAAAACATTTCTGAGATTGTTTCAAAACTTTGTGGAAATTTAGCTTGTGGGAAGGTTAAACAAAGTTGTTCATTAGGTGGTGAAATGGTGGATGGGTACTTGTCCGTTGGTACACATGTTCCTATTGATTACAATGTAAGCAAATGAGGATTGCAATGGTAGTTCACATTTTTTACTTCTCCAAAACCATCAACCATATTCACTTCAAACTTAGTGGGAGTGTACCTGAAGTGGGTCTGTGCCAAATGTATTCAAATGGTCACACTCCATTGAATTTTGGAGTTTTTTATGCTTTTACTGTCAATTTTTTGCAAAATCTTAGAAAAAATCTTCTCCAAAACCACTCAACTAATTACTTTGATGTTGCATGGGGACACTTCTGGGGACCCCCAGACCTTACTTTGGAGAACAGGAGGTGCTATAATATTTTTCTGTTTTTTTTAATTAAATTTTTGTGTGTTAAATATATTTTCACATTCTTCTCCAAAACTGTGTCTCACATTGTGTTAAAATTTTGTTGAGGCACACCATGCAGGAGGGTCAAAAAGAGCTGTTCCCAGTCAGTGCAGTTGATGCTGCAGATCCCTGATTTTTAATGAATTTTTAGATTTGAGTACTTACTTGTTGATGTATGCATTCCTATTGATTACTATATACCAGTCAAGGGGGGTAATTCACATTTTTGACTTCTTCTCCAAAACCAAATTCATTTCAAACTTGTTGGGGATGTACTTTGGGTGGGTCCCTACAGAGTGTCATCAAATGGTCATGCTGCAGTGATTTTGAGATTTGTTATGAATTTTTGTGTTGGCTCATGTTTTGACAATATGTTAGGAAGGTCTTGTTCTGCACAACTGCTTGGCCGATTGCTTCAAAATTGACATAGGAGCACTTCTGTGTACCACTAGACCAGGGTAGCATTTATTATGGGTTGAATGTCTAAGGTCAGGTGAGGACAGGCTGTCTTATACAGCCCTCTTGTTTTACAAATTTTTTGAGTGTCGAAGCTATTTTTGACTTCTTTTCTGAAATCATGTTTTAGATTCTTCTGAAACTTGGTGGAAGGGAAGCTTTTGGAAGGTTCAAACAAATATGTTCACTAGTTGATGATGTTCAGCATCTCTGATCTTTATCAAATTTTTCAAATTGGTTACTTACTGGTGAGAGAATGCAGTGCATTTCAGTATATGGGGATTGCAGAAATGAGTTACAGTTTTTACTTCTTCTCTAAAGTTTTCAACCATGCACGTGCACTTCAAACTTGGTGGGGTTGTACCTTGGGTGGGTCTCTACCAAGTTTTGGATAAATGGTCATGGTCCAACAATTTTTGGATTTTTAAGATTTTTTTTGGGGGGGGGGGGGGGGAGAGAGGAAAAGGCAAAATCTTCAAAAATCTTTTCTGAAAATGCCAAACCAGTTGCCATGAAATTGTATGGGGGCACTTCTGGGGACCTCTAGAACTTAGTTCTTCACCACATGGCGCTGTTTTTTTTTCTCCTTTTTTTTGTGAATTTTTGTGTTAAAGCTGTTTTCTGAGAAACTACGCATACCGTAGATTCTTATGAACATTGGTAGAAATGTAGCTTGGGGGAGGGTCAAACTAAGTTGCTGACTGGGTGATGATAATCGGCATCTTTGATTTTTTGTGAATTTTTCATTGTAATGAATGATTTTCCCTACCAACATTGATCCCTCGTGAGAGAAAAGTAGTAACTCACTCTCAGCCATGTAAGGTGCTCGATCTCTGCTACAACCAGCAGAGTAAACATAACGCACAGTTTGGATCTGCTTTGGAGGCAACATATGCGAGTCCAATTTTAATTCTTCAGTACCACATTTTGGACTGAGTCAACAGCTTTCCTCAGCACACTTTGAGTGCATTGCACCCAAAATGTGCGGAGGAAAGCTGTTGACCTGGACAATTACATTCTATGTAACTAATGGCATGCTGGTACTTGATTGAAGAGCCTCTGTACAAGGAACATGAATCTAGCACCATTGTTACAATTCAGAGCCGTTCGTTGTAAAGTGTTTGACTTAAGTCACAAGTGGCACTGAAACAGCTAAATCGGTGGTTTGACTTTTCTGCCCAGGTACCTCTGGAAGATTTACAGACAGCCTCTAAAAGCCTAATAAAGGCTTTGCTGATCAGAGAGAAATATATGGCTATGGCGATGCAAAGTTTCCCCAAGACAACAGCCAGGTTTCTGCAAAAGCTTGAAGACAGGGAAGTGCATGATGGCTATGTAGATGACATCAAGCATGAAGACAGGAAAACCATTGAAGGTAAGTGATCTGTGCTATAGGAAAAATGTGAGAGTGGGTCATGTCCTTTGAAATTTATGTACAATCTTTGTGGAAATTGTGTGAACAATTCTAAAAAAAAAAAAAATGAATATCAGTAATAGCCATTGTAATGTCAAGATCTACAGTACTTTGCCTGCTGTTTATGGAGGTGGGGATGGAGGGAGGCTAGCCTGAAAATATCAGAGAGAATAGGCCTTTTCCCCATGTACTTAACTCTTTCAGTGCCAATCATGTCTGAAGTAGATCTACTAAAGTCAGATTAGTCTGAATTATCATTAGGATCTCAGATTAGTATTCCTCGTAAGAAGACATTTCATTCAAGTACCAGCATGTCTCTAGTTCCAGAGAGAATACCCCAGGTCAACAGCTTTTCTTGGTGTGCATTGGGCACATTGCGCCCAATGTGTGCCAAGAAAAGCTGTTGACTCAGTCCAAAATTTGGCACTTAAAGAATTAAAATCTTTGTTTAAAATTTGGGTTAAGCAATTTCAGGGATGATTAAGTTGTGATCATTATACTGAAGACAACTTTGAACAGCATTAATTGGAAAATTATTCATCTGTGATTAATTTCCTAACAGATATGTTTGCTGGATTTAGAAACTTTTTTTTTGTTTTCATAGAAAATGGCTGTGCCATGCATGGCTTACAACGTGGATCCTTTTGGATGTTTTATAGGAAAGGTAACTTTGTAGGCTTTTTAAATGTTGACTGTGACACATGCTTTGTTTTAATTTCAAGGTTCACCACCAGGCGGAGTCATGTACTTTGACGTCTGCTGGAGAGGTAGTTTTGTCAATGCAACTTTAGGTTTTCATTGAGCTGCCTTTTGTCATTTTGACCTGTGACCTCACAACCATGATATTGTGGCCCATCCTAGCTCACAGTTCATCCTAGCTCACAGTTCATCCTAGCTCACAGTTGAAACAAATGATCTGATACACTACTTAAGCAGGGCATTGTGTGAGCAATCATAGGGATATTAAAGCCTGGAAACTTGGAAGCACTAGAGGTTGCCATTGGTCAAGAGGGATGGTGTGATGCTTTCTTTCATATGTGATCAGTCGTGCGCAATCTGATGACCTTGACCAGTGGTGCCCTCTAATGGGACAAATTTTGTTTGCTGATATGACTTAGCACATTAATTTTATACAATTGTATTTCTTTTTTGTTTGTGTGTGTGTTTGTTTGTGTGTTTGTTTCTGCTTTGGGTTCTGTCCTTTTTTATTTATACGATGGTTGGTGATCTGGCATCCATCTGTCCACAATTCAAAATTTTTACCTCACCAAAGCCCTTACGTGGAGTGTTTAATTTTGCTTATGGATGTTCCCCGGGCGATTCTCTTCCAAGTTTGTGAAAGGGATGATGATGCAGTAACTGACAGCACACTGTCAGTCAGCTGATATTACAGTCATCCATTGTCCATCCATCTGTCTTTTGTACGTCTGTCCATCCACAGTTTTAACTTCTTGTCTACAACCATTAGCCAGGCCCACTTCAAGTTTGGTGGGGATTTACCTTGGGTGGGTCTGTACCATGTGAATTCAGTTGGTCTTGCCTCATGTGATTTTTGTATTTTTTACTTTTTTTTTCTTTTTTTTTCTTTTTTGACAAAAATCTTTGAAAAATCTCCATAACTGCTCAGCCAAAGGCTTCAAAATTGCATAGTGACTCTTCTGGGGACACCTGGACCTTTTTTGTTCACCAGGTGGCACTGTGACAAAATTATCACTCAGATAGTTCTGAAAGTTGATGGAAATGTAGCTTGTGGAAAGATCCAGCAAAGTTTTTCACTAGGAGGTGTTGCTATGAATCTCACTTCCAGTGAGTTTTTCAGTTCGGTTACCTGTTGGTAAACATAACTACACGCTTTTCTCTTGATATAAGTGAATATGGAATGCAATATTAATTTGCATTTTTGACTACTCCAAAACCGTTATCCAGATCCACTTTAAACACAGTAGAGATGTGCCAAGGGTAGGTCTGTACGAAGTTGATTCGAATGGTCGTGCTCCAGTGACTTTTTTAATTTTGGCTCAGCCGACTTGTCAGTCAGCTGAGGTTATAGGATGATCCTTCGTCCATCGTAGGCATTGGCATTGTCAGCGCCTGTCCATCAACAATTCAGATTTTCAACTTCTCAAAAACTGTCAGGAAGATTCTTTTGAAACTTCATGGAAATGTGCCTTTAAATAAGTCTCTACCAATTTTGTTCAAATGGTCATGCTCCAGTAATTTTGGATTTTTTTAATGAATTTTTTCAATTTTTGTGGCAAAATCTCCAAAACTTCTCTCCAAAATTGCTTAACCAATTGCTTCAAAACTACATAGGAAAACTCTACCCTCAATACACTTTTTTCATGACTAGTTGACATATGGAACTGATGTTCCGTAAGTATATAAAGGTGGTGTTAGTAGACAGGTAAATTTGAAGGGAAAGATGAAGCATATGACTGAACAAAGAGTTCATCTGCCCATAACGTTGAGACCGAAAGGTTCCGTAGTGCACAGTTGGTGGATCCAATGTGTTTCCCTTGCATGCCTGAGTTTCAGTGTCTTGCTCAAAGTTGGGTGTGTGTGTATGTATTCAAGAATTGGAAAAGTGAGCTTTAGAGAACCATGTCTTTGAGAGCAAAGTGCCTACCCAGGGGTTGTGTATGGTCACTCACTGACATAACTGAAGTGTTCCCGCATTCTGTCCATGAGGGCCCTCCCTGTTTGCCCAACATATTGTTTCTTGCACACCATGCATGTGAGGAGGTAAACTAAATTGTTGTGTGATTGCAGGAACCTCCCCCTGGGGTTGTGTATGAACACCCTGTGTGTGTGTGTGTGTACTTGTGATAATATCTGCAATTAAGTGTTTTGCATGGATTCTTGTCCATCACAGAAGACACTGCTGGTGTATGTGGATGTGCTGGTGGGTATCTGATTCTAGACTGAGTCAGGACATCTTTTAGATTCGTGGCTCTTCTGAATCCTTACACCACTTTTTTGTTTTCCAGCACTGAAAGCGCTTCTGGCAGCTTGTATTTTGCCCCAGCTCCTTTGATTCGAACAATTTGTTTCAAAGGCGGCAAGGCTGAGTTGTACTGTGTTATAAGAAACAGGTTGTTTGTTTCCTGGTTGGCTGGCTGTGTTGGTAACAGAAGTGATGTCCTGTCAAAGCGATGTATTCGGTCAAGAGAAAAAAATGAGGAAAAAAAACCTTTAGTCCTATATGTGTTCAACAGGTGGTGCTGATTATTTTTTGCTTTTTTAAAAAATTTTTTGTGAGTTTACTTTTCATGACCTTTTCTCCCATATGGTAAGCTGGATCGTCTCCAGACTTGTCAGGAATGTGTGTTGGTTTGATCTCCACCAAATGATGTTCACCACGTGGTGGTGCTTCATATAGTGATTTCAAACAAATTTTAAAAATTGGGAAAAATTGGTAAAGATATGTACATGTTAACAACAGTGATGATGGTCTTGAAAATGTGACCTTGATATCATTCTGAAGTTCACAGTTTGTGTATGAATATAGTCAGCTGAGTACAGGACTGTCACAGTCCTCTAGTTGTATATTCTGTGGATTTGTTTGCTTTTCTTTACTTCTCCCAAACTGTATGTTGGATCCTGTTCAAGCTTATACATGTATAGAATTAGAATTGGGTCGTTTTTCATGTAAAATACGACTGGTGAGCTGTGTCAGCCAAGACCAACACTACAAACAGTGATGACACTGATGATCTTAAAACAAAGGTGACCTTGATATGTTTAATGTCACAGGACCTTTCCAGTCTGTGCATGCAATCAGGTCAGCGCAGGACTGTCACAGTCCTTTTGTTAGATGAATTTTTGCATGCTTTTGCTATTTTTGATTTCTCCAAAAGCCTCATGCGGCTAATGCTGAAATTAAGTTGCTTTTAGATGGGTCAAACAAAGTGGTTCACTAGGTGGTATCACTATTTATCCCTACTTTGAACAATTTTTTCAGTTTAGGTACTTGTCTTAACTAATATTTTAAAATTAGGAGGGATTGCAATGGTAATGCACAATTTGGAACTTCTTTGCAGAACACTTATATTCACTTCAAACTTGGCCGAGATGTACTTTTTGTGGGTTTGTAGTTTGCCCAAATGATCATGCTCCAATGTTTTTTTTTATAATTTTCATGAATTTTTTGTTTATTTTTTAGCAAAAACTTGAAAAAAGTGCTTGTCCCAAAGCAGTTGTCTAGTTGCTTTGAGTAGCCAAAGAGACACTTTCGGGTGAGAGGGCAAGCCTTACACAGTACATAGGTGACCTTGACCTTAAATCCAAGGTCACTTCCACTTGCTGAATTGTACTGTTGACTTGATAACTTGAGAACTGATTGAGCTAGAATTCTAATGGTGATGGTCCCCAAATAGTATGTACTTGTAGGCGAGATTTACACAGCACTTGAGTGACCTTGACCTCATTCCTTAGGTCACAAGGTCACTTTCACTTTACTGTTCAGTTGATTGAACTTGAAACCTGTTTGAGTCAAGACTCTGACTATGGAGGCAGTACTTTGATTATGTTGCATGAGCTGAGCACAGGACTGTCACAGGCTGCCCACACAAGTCCATAACTCTGGTGTACATTCTCAGGAGCTGTGCAGTTTGTACAAATGTTTTGTGTATGTCCTGGCCATAAGTGGCAAACATTTCATGATTATTTACTGCTGTAAAGCAGTTGTCCTTCAATTTTGGTGCTCCTCCATGATAACACTGATGATAGGGTCCATTGAGTCATTGCTGTGGCCTTCAATTTAAAGTTGATCAGGCCAAATTCAGAAATCTGGAAATTCTAAGCAAATTCTCTGTATTAACTTAGTTTTAAGATAGTGATATTTTTTACCTAAATGTTGGTCCGACCAATCTGTCTGATCGGACCCCTAGGCTACGTATGGCCCTGTGAGTAGACCATAATAATTAAGGTAAAACTATCTTTAATATAAAAAGGGGACATTTACCATAGAAGTAAAAGGAAAAGTCTTTCAGTGGCAGCCAGCAGAGCCCAATGTTATATCAGAAACCACCTTGTCGTGTAGTGAGAGGCCTCATTAAGACTGAACACTGCATGGTTTTATATCCATTCCAAAAAAGCCTCTCTCTGTCCAGTCGAGAATGTACCCAGGCCAGAATGGTATCTTCCATGCCATAGTATTCTATTTATATGTACTGTTAGGCAGTTCGTTTAACTCTTTCAATGTCAATTACGACTTAAGTTGACCTACTACACACAAATTGCTCTCAATTATAATCAAGATGCTAGATTGATATTCCTTGTAAAAAGGGTTGTTCGTTCAAGTACCAGGATACTGTAAATTGCATTGATTTTGTTGTATGTTTATTTTTGCTTATTTCGCTGATGGCACAAAATCGTGGAACCCCCCCCCCCCAGTTCAATAGTGTTTCAACATTGTTTGAATGGGAATTATGTCTGAAACAGTGAAATTAAAACTACAGTGAAATGTCGAAAATACAAAAACCGTGAAAATTTATACACGCGAAAAATAAAGCAATTTACAGTACCTATAGTTCCAGAGAATATAATGGTCCGGTTTAAGGGATTTCCTCGGTGTGCCTTGAGCAAAACAGTGGGGAAAGCTGTCAATTTGGTTCAAAATGTGGCATTGAAAGAGGAAAAGTAGATGACAATTTACTTCTGAGCGCTTTTCAGTACGTGGGAAGCAGGAAAGTGGAAGTTAACCCGTTCCCACTCAAATGGGAGAGGTACACAGCAGATGGCAGCACCAGGTAATTATATCCAGTATCTGACTGTTACAGATGCTGCCATCTGGGAGATAAACAAAATTAGGTTGTCCTGTTGGTCGGCCATTTCCAACAGGAAGTGGTGTGTCATGACATTGTTCCCTGTGTACCTTCCCCATTTGCTCAAAAAGCGCCAGGGTCTCAATTGTCGTCTGCCTGAACATTTCTGTTGAAATTGCTCATTTAAAACTAGAAAACATTTTTGCTGGAATTTGTATGTAAGAGCATTCACGATGGCGCACCCTACATCAATAGCCTTGTTTTGCATGGGGTGGGCACAATGCGCCCAACCAAGGCCAGGAAAGCTATTGTTTAGTCGTATGGTGACAAGGGAAGGGTGAAGACAGATGACCTTTTACATCTGGGACCTTTTCATTGATTCGAGTGGGAGGCATGGAAGAGGTAATTTGTAGAAAACAGTCTGCTTGTTTGTACATATGCAAGCCTGTAGAAACCATAGTAAATTAAGTGGTACTTTTTTGATGAAGGCACTGATGTTTTGAAGCTATTGATCTCAGGTTTGAGTGGGTCAGCCTCTTCTTATTTTGCTTGGCTTTTTTTTGATAACCCATGTGGAGCGTTTGTACAGAGTTTATGGTTGCTGTGATAATAGTACATGTTCTCAAGTTTTGTTTTATTTTAGCTTCAACTGAAAGAAAGTTTTGATGATATAAATGTTGAACTCATTCCATACTAATGCCTGGGGCTCTTGTATTGCCTGGCAAGGCATGCTGTAGGTCCACAGCGCCCCCTTAAATATATATGAAACACCATGACAGGCTCACAAATCGCCCAACCATGGAATGAAACTTCATGAAAAATGTTACAAAGTATTTACCCTCTTTTGCCCCTTAAAGGCTGACCCAGGCTTCATGTCATGTCTGCTCTGCTTGACATAACACGAAAGTTGCTCTGCGTTGGAAGCTGTTATTTTCTGAAAGCTAACAAAGTCAGGATTCCATATTTTGTGCTGTCGACAAAATGAAGGGTTTTTGTGTTTATAAAACAATAATACAATATTGTCTTGTCTATTTCACAGAAAAGTCCCATGTGCTTTTTAATTTATTGTATTTGTGTCTTTTTGCCCAGAACCACTTCATAGTAGTCATTACCCTATTCCGCGGTCCGAACTCCTTACTCTCCATAAGCTGTCTAACATATATATATATATATATATATATATATATATATATATATATATATATATATATATATATATATATATAGATATATATATATATATATAAGTACTCTTGTCCATATTGCACACGTTCCTCTGTAAAATTTCGACATAGGCTGTATCAGCCCAAATAAATTGAAGGGTCTTCAGCGGGTAACTACTCAACATGTTTCGGAGCCTATTACCATACATGTCTCTCTGAGTAGTAGCCCCTTGTTTACGCTGAATATTCAGCACAGACAACCCACATAATAATGAATAAATATGAATGTGGCAAATGATGAATTAGCTAAATATGTGAAGTTTTGCTAATAAATGCAGAGCTTCATTATGAAAGAAGAATACCTGTCAAACAAACCATAATAACTAAATTTGTATAGTGCAGGTTCAGATAAGAACAATTTGACTTACCCCTGAACCAATAAGACTCCATTTGAAAAAAAAAAAAAAATTGAAATACTGAGGACGTATGACTATCTGAAAAAAATGGTCTAATTTTTTGTGTTTTGTTTTTTGAATATCATTTTTGGGTTACGAGCCTCTCAAATGGAGAAGATGGCAGTCCATTCAAACATCAAAGGTCGTGGTATTTGAGTGGCTCCCTTGACAATCTGCTCAAATATAAATTAAAAATCTGCAGTGCCATGTTTTACTTTACATTATAACAAGGAAATTACAACAAGTTTTAAGTCTTTATTAGCAAAACTGATAAAGTAGTTGTGATTCAAAGTTTCTGTGTGATTCATCTATTGATGTTGAGAAAAGGGCCTTTACAAGAAATGTCTCTGTCAGTTGGGTTTGCATGGTTAGCAAGCCTGTGTTTTATGTGACAAAATGGGCCTAACTAATCCAGGGCATCCCTTAGCAGTTGAGTTCTCCAACTGGTCTTTCTTTTCAACCTGCAAAGAGTTTTTTGTTTTTAAAGTTTTTTGGCTTCAAATGACATACCATGACCCCGTTGTTGCTGTCTGTCACACATATGAGAAAGGTGTGGCTTCCCAGTTCTGCCCTGGTATATTGAAAAGACTAGAGGATGCTAGGGTTACTGGGTTTTCATAAAACATCACTTCCTGTCAGCGACTGGCCAATGAAGGAAGCTAGACTTGTTTATACATCAGGTGTCTCCACCAGCAAGGGTACCAACTAGGGGATATGCAGCAGTGCTGGCATCTACAGTCAGCATCCTCAATTGTGATTGGCAGCTTGTTGTTGAATGGGACCCAATAGGGGACAAACACAGAGACTGCTGATCATACTCAAGAATCTTAGTAGGTCACTTGCTGAGGAATAAGTGACACCTGCCTGGTTAGAGCTTAAAGGATTAAGCAATGCCAGCAAGAAACCATGCAGAACAATGGAGAGAGCGAGTCTAGTCCAAAAATTCACTCTTTGCATTCGTATTGTGAAAAAAATGAATGTTGCACATGGAATGTTTTTAGCGTATCATACACAAATATTGCAGAAATGGGAAAAATTTTGACCTCACAATTTGTTTTTATGTTTGTGCTTACAGTGACAAAAAACACCTTGTATGTAATCTGCTTTCAGGAATCACTCACCCATATGCAAATCTGTTGTTAGCAGCAATGCATCTCCTTATTCAGGATTTTTCAATTTATTTATTATTATTATTATTCAATTCTTTATTGCCAAAAATACCATTTGCACATGTCCCATTGTAGTACATAATGGGCTTTATTTGAATTGTATGTGTGTGACCTTGACCTACTTTTCAATGTCAACGGGCACTTCTGCTAACTTGTGAGTAGCTGACTTCCAAGTTGCAGACACAAAAATGGGATGTCTATTTTCGAGTGATCTGTCCTGGAAAGGTTGGGGGGGGGGTATAATTTCAATGATAAAAGATTGCCTTTAATTAACTTCTGTGTCAGTGGTTGACAAGTTACAGTTGCTGTGTGCGTGTGTGACCCTCATATCACTTCCCCAGCACCTGACCAGGTGGTAATTGCATGTTTTCAGGTGGGTAGACTAACTGCCCTTTGAAAAAGAATGGCTTTCAAAAACACAATAAAATGATGTTACCATTCCTAAGGAGTGACCAAGTGATAAACACATCACACTACCTTGTAACAGAGAGTCGGGCTCAGCCGTTCAAGTGACACTTCATACACAGTGATTGCACAAACATTGGCGATAATGGAAGGAACCTCCAATTGTACGTTTTAGGTCAAATGTGGGAAACAGTTGGAACAAAGATGATGATTTTTGTAATATTTTAATCTGTGGACTAAATACTACAAAACAGTATCAGCGATTCTTTGTTCAGGGATTAGTTCTCCCACAATGGGTTAACAAAGCCATTTAAAGGCCTCGTGTTTGAAGTTTCTTGAAAGCCCAGGTCTCTCGGTACATTTGTCATTTCATTGCGAAAGAACTAATGCCCTAAACAAGGAGATGCTGATGTGCTTTTATAGTATTTAGTCTACAGATTAAAGTACATTGTACCACCAAGAAATCATCTTTGTTCCAGTCATTTCCTAGAATTAACCATAAATGTACATTTGGAGGTTCCTTCCATCATCTCGAATATTTATACAACCATTATGCACAAAGTGTGACCTGATTGGCTGAGATGGACTCTCAGTTAACGGGGTTATATATTATGTAAATATCACTTTTGTCACTGGTGAGGAATGTTAACATCATTTTGGGGTGTTCTTGAAAGCCATTCTTTGTCAAAGAGTGGTCAGTCCATCCACCTTAATTCTTATCAGTGCTACATTTAAGACTGATTCAACAGCTTTCCTCGTCGTATTTTTGGTGCAATGTGCCCAAAGCACACTGAGGGAATTAAGCTGTTGACCTGGACTATAATTATATTCTATAAAACTATAGGCAGGCTGGTACTTGAATGAAAAGGTCTGTTTGCAAAGAACGAGAATCTAGCTTCTTTATTATAATTCAGAGCAGTTCTTTTTTAAGTTGTTCAACTTTAGTCACAGTTGGCACTGAAAGAATTAAACTTACTTGGATTTGAGACATGGTGGGAGGCCAGCAGAGGCTGAAGACTTTTTTGGATTGCACAGCATCCTGTCTACTTGTACTTATGCTCAGCAATCTTGCATGTCTTACTTTTGGCTTGATTCTGTGCCGCTGTCACCTGTTTGTCAACCAAGATTTTGCTTGTCTGTCATTTCAGACGGAGATCTCACGGGCAACCGATGTAGTACCGCAGGTACTTGCCCCCCCATGTTTATGTTAATGACCAGTGTCACAGCATTTTTCACCGCCGTGTTTATATGAGTGAGCACCGCTGCAGCATTTGCCGTCTGATTAATATACTATCAGAAAGTTGATCGTATATTTTTCCTTAATTTGCCTCTGTACATGTAAGAAAGGAAATGATGTGCTTTGGGATTTTATTTCAGTTTTGATAACAAGCAAACTTATGATTTGCTAAAAGAAAATACTATTGAGTGTTTGTTTGTTTTAATAAAAAAAAACAGCACTTGTTTAAATTAAAAATCTATGTTTTTACCTGTCGTGGGCAAATGTTGCAATTTGCTATATGAACATACAATGTTTCTTTTAAAATACCCGCACAGTACTGATACACCAAGACTTTGACCTATAATTTGCAGTGTTGGTACCCAGGACATGCATAAAGATAACATTACTACAGATCTGTGCACATGTAGTCTATACCAGAGTGTGCAGTGTGCTGGGATTATTGATTGCGCTGGTTTCTAACTCACCTGTTGCAGGATTCTGCTTTTGCCATTTTCAGATTCGTTCATATATATATATTCAAGGCTCTACAGTTTGCATGTCCTATTGTCAGAGACAAACAAAAATTTATGCAGGACAAGTAAAGTTTGAAAGAAATAGGACGTAACAGATAGGGGTACGTGTCCCCAGACAAGTGGACTTTCAAGAGAATTGTAGAGCCCTGTTAATATACGGTGTAGTTCCTTTTGTAGCTTGTGACTAATAGACAATTGGTGTGACTGCACACTTCTTGACATTAGCAGGTGTAGAGCTTTTTCAAGCAACTAATCAAACTTGAGCAGTTAATGCTTTAGTGTCTTTTTCACCTTATGGTTTTTTTCATAGTTGGTTTAAGTGTTATACATGTAGGTTATAGAAATAAGCATTTGACATGTCATACAAAGAAAAATAACATGACAGCAGTTCAGAGAACTTAAAAAGTCAATGCTATGAACACCAGAAAAAAAAAATAATCAGGAAACTGAAAAGTTTGAAGGGTTAGGACCCCAAGTCATACTGGAATTTTCTCAATGCTTCTTCCCAGGATGGCAAAAATGAAACATCCAGAGTTTCAATGGAATTGCTGGTAGAATACTTCAGAAATTTGAATGATAACACTGCCAATGTTACACATGATCTACAGGAATGTGAAACATGGACTAGCTTATGATGGACAAGGTTGCTGGCATCCCTACTGAGTCAGATGCTCACAAATTCAAACTTTACAGAAACTGAAGTGAAAAGGGTATTGGGAACACTTGGCAAGGCCTGTGGTACTGGCTGTAGTATCATAAATGAGTTTCTCAAGGGTTCAGAAAAACTGATGTTACCAATTAATGTACAGTACTGGACATGGAAATGTGCCTAAGGAATGGTTATTAGGCCTTTAAAGCCTTTGCATAAAAATAAAGGACTATACCAAGACTTGACGTCCAAAAAGGTACAGAGGAGTTGTAATCATAAGCTACTTATGCAAGCTTTTCACTGCTGTGATAAATGACACTTTATACAATTACAGTGGTCCCTCTCTTATAAGGCCCCTCTCACCAGAGGCCGCCCCTCTTGAAAGGCCAGCATTCTTGTGCAGAAAGTATGGTAGTGTTGTTATATTCTCCCCCTCAAGAGAGGCCACCCCTCTTATAAGGCCACTTTTTAGCTGCATTTGGGGTGGCCTTATAAGAGGGGGACCACTGTACCTTCAAACAGTGAACCCACTCAGTGAAGAACAGGCGTCCTTCCGATCTGACTATTCAACAACTGACCATATTTATATCTGAGTACAAACAACAAAATAATTTCTGTTCTGTTACAACGTAGGCCTTGTGCTTTGTATCATTAGCATGTGGCTGAAGTTTTGTTCAATTTGTTCAGCTTATTTCAGTTTTTATTTTTTTAAGGAAGTTAAATTGACTAATTTTATGGGGATATGTATTTCTAGAACTAACATTTTGGTCAATTATTTTGTATTATGATTTTCTTTTAAAATTTGGTACATGTATATTGTACATGATGTTTGGATATTTTATTTGCTGTTGATTGAAGATCTGAAGAATGAATAGACACCAAAGACTGCAATCAGAGTAAACTTTTACTTTAATAGGGAAACAAACTAACATCAAAGATCGTTTTGCTTTCTTTTGGATGCATCATTGACATCACTTTTGAACTATACTGTTGGGTATGTATCATTGCTACCTTGAAAAGAAATGCATCCCATGTGATCTGTGAAAACTTTATAAAGCAGTTAGGACGTCTGTCATAAGTTCTGCTACAGTTTTGTACTTGTCTTTTTTCAGACCACCCAGTTCACCCACCTTCAATGCACAATCCATTTAATGGGGAGATTCCAGACGAGGTTGGATGTCATCTGAGATTTAAGAATGGGGTTATGAGAGTGTACAAGGACAGGGGGTCACTGGAACGTGATGAACCTGTGGAATGGCCTTACCTGGATCATCACACCTATCTGGCTGATCAGAACCTCATGTTGGCTCTCATAATGGATGGGCCCCTGTAAGTACGAGTTATCAACAGGTAGACTCTTTTGAAAAATTATCAACTTAACCACTGATGACAGATATTGGGAAAGCTAAAATGCCCCTTTCAGCATATTTGCTAGGACAAGATAGACCTGTAGGGCATTTTGGTGTTTCTCAGCATTTATCCTGTAGCTGTTGCTGTATTATCGAAAGAAAACCTGGAGAATACAAACTGAAGGATAAAGTTGTCCATATTCTTCTAGTTCCAATGTCAAAGGTCATGATAGCCTGGTTCCCTCAGTGCTGCTGTGGTATGACCATTGGAAACGGACAGGGAATCAATTACTGGATTAAAGTAAAACCAGCCGTGTGGAGCATAATTATCACATAGACTGGCCTCGTGCAAGCACTTGGCCAATCTGGTAACTTGTATGCTCCACTTGGCTGGTTTTACTATTTTCTGCCAAACATGCCAAGGGAGGACATTCATCTCGGCATATTTTCTGTTTTCATTCATAGCCCAGCGTTTCTGGTCAAAAGCACCAGAAAACACAAGAGAGGAGTGAGGGGTAAATGTATCTGTGTTTCTTGGCAAAAACAACTTTTTATAACCCTGCAAAATATATCTTCATTTTGTATTCTTGATACAGTCAGACTTTGATGGAAATTATGGTTGTGCATCTGGATACAATACCCAGGCCCTATTCTTCATGATAAACTTACACTCTTGTCAGCAACATTAGCCGGTAAAGAAGTTTGAAGAGAAATGCACAGGTAATTTTAATACTCTCATCAAATTGCTAAATTCCACCAGCATTTTTTGAAACGGGGAGACAATTTTCACTCCCCTTCATACCTAAGCATTGTTGAGAAGAAAAAAAAATTGCAGAGAAATGCAAAGGTAGAAATGAGAAGAAATGTACCTCAGCATTTCTGTGTCAAGCATTTTCAGTGCATCTAGGACCCACAGTTTTGAAATCCTGTTTAGCAACTTTAGCATAGAGGCAGTGGCAAAAGTTCAGAAAAAAAAATGAAATTTAGAAAAGCTACAAAGATTATTATGTTCAAATCATAAGTAAAGTACAAGATAAGGTTCAGAATGAGTTTACTCTTGCATCTGGCAAAGAGAAGTACAAACTCGGTGCTAAGTTGTCAGGGGGCACAATATTGCAACAAAATTACCAGGGCAGAAAACATTATTTTGAGAACTTGTACACTACAAAGATATTCTTATGGAGTAATTAGTGAATGTTTGTTCCCAAAACCAAGTGCCCACAAATTTAATACTTGTATTTTGAGCTGTGTCCAGTTTTGCTATATAACTGTCTTGGATGTCATTTTGGTCATGGTGCACTCACCACACCGATGGCTTCTTGCCTTGTCATTGGTCAGTTCCTTAGTTATGAATAACATATAATGAGCGACTGAAAGAAACTCTGAGAATCTATTAGTCCACAGGACTGACCCTTTCTGGTACTTGTCAGTCCTTCAGAGTCAGGTCAGTCCCATCTGGTCAATAAATGCATATTGTTTAAAGCCTAAATGAAGTGTCATTTTCTATGCCCATGTTAGCTGTATGTTTCTTCACAAAATTGAAAATAATGCACCATTAAACATTGTCTGCGGAGCAGGCCTTCTACCCCCAGTGAAGTACATAAACATCAGAACATAAAAAAAAAACAGAGTCTGCTTCGCAGACAATATTAAACACTAAATCTTCCAACAATTAAGACTGTCATCTCATCCGAATCCAGTGTCAAAATGTTTCCCAGTAAGTCCTGTCAGTCCACAGGAGTGGCAGATCACACAAATTGTCAGTCCCGCCAGGAAACTATCAGTTCTGGGCTGAAGGACTCGCATTATGTCAGCCCCTGCATAATGATAGAAATGTGCATATACATGTACTCACGCATCATTTTTTTCTCTGTTTGCAGAAAGTCTTTCTGTTTTCGCCGTCTTTGTTACCTGTCCTCAAAGTATCAGCTTCACTCGTTGCTGAATGAGCTTCGAGAATCAGCGGCACAGAAAGAAGTTCCACACCGAGATTTCTACAACATCAGAAAGGCAAGTTTATGTAAACCAATGCAGCAGAAGATGTTTAAAGTGTTTACATTATTTTCATTGTTTTTTGTTTTTATTGTAATTGTTTTCAGCCGAAAGGGATGCAGTTCAAGTGCATCCGCGACAGAAATGTTTCAGTCTGTTAGACTTTGCTTTATTAGTTGTCTTGCTTTCCATTTAACTTGCAGCTACATTGTAAATGACTTCACAGTTGCTGCATTTAGAAAGCCAGATTTTTTCAGTTCATCAGTGAGCACAGTTGAGATGGCCGTATTAATCTTAATAATCCAGCTTTGATCCCAACTACAAAAGCGTCCAGTTTGATTAACATTTTAATCGAAAGCACATCCGTTCACATTTATATTTTGATCTCTTTAAAAGCAAGTATCAGCCAGATTCTCTTCAAACTTGACAGGTCATAGGCCTTTCGTGTAAATGTTTGTGTTTCCATGTGGTGACCTCAGGTTGATACCCACGTACACGCATCCAGCTGTATGAACCAGAAGCATCTTCTCCGCTTCATCAAGCGAACCATGAGAGTCCAGGCCAATGACATCGTGTGCCGTAACAAGGAGGGGCGGGAAATGACCCTCAAGGAGGTAAGTAATTATCTCGAGGGACAAATATTCAAAAGCAGCAAACTTGATTGATTCATTCACCTTTCCATTCAATCAGCTGTTTGCTTGCCTTTTTTTCTGACACCAATTTTCGTTGTTAAATATGTTTACTGCATGTGAAATTTACTGGTTAGTTTCACTGTGACATCAGTGTTTTGGGTGGTATCTTATCAAAAGTTCAGTGGCAAAGTAAACCTCAATCGACCTGATCAAAAATATGGTGACAAAATGGGCATCTGGCAACATAGAAGCCATTGTTGCTGAGCTAAATTTTACAGTAATACAATGTACTTATAAATTTGTAGATGGCACCACATATACATGTAAATATGGCTCAAAAAATTCCCAAGAATTCAACTCCTTCCAAAATTTGTTTTCCAAATTCTCTCTTATATGTTTGATTTGAAACTGATCACCAATCAGTGAGACAAAGTGGAACATCATGTAGCGAATGGTCTCCTGGTTATAATGCGGTTGATGGGCTGATGCCATGTCATCTGTGATGCATCATGGGATTGATATTTGGCCAAGATGGCTGCCTTCCATGGATAAGATCTTGTAAAAGCAAATGCATCTTGCAATGAACGCACATTTAAATGAATGCACATTTAAAGCCACAATGAACCCAGTTCGGAACATCTTCTGTTGTGAAACATGTTAAGAATGGAAATATTTTGCTGTGAAGATTTTGCAGATCAGATCAGTAGAAGTTAACATAAATCGTAGTGAGCTCTATGATGGGGCAAGTTGCCGTTATGGAAGAAGTAACGGTTTGACCAGTTTGGTTCATCAGAATTGATCAGCAACTGAACAGAAACTTGTCTTCAATGGAAGTGTCACTTTATATTGTGGCCTGAAGGCTGTCATTTGTGCAGTAATATATCCAAGAATGCAGCAGTTATTACTTAGCAACCTGTCAAGGCTGCTTTTAAAATTTTGAGAAATAAACATGTGTGAAATGTATTTAAAATAATAACATACCACAATTGTGACAGCAAATAACCAAAATCACATACAGTCAAAAAAAGAACATCTTTAAACATTATAATTTATGTGGCAATTGAAATATTGATAATTTGCCCGTCATGACAGAGCTGATGCCATGTCATCTGTGATGCATCATGGGATTGATATTTGGCCAAGATGGCTGCCTTCAGCGTTGAGGCAAAAATGTGATACTCGCGATGCTATCTGAAGAGTTGACCACATTCAGATAGCATTTATTGACGGAGGATACTGACAAGCCACCAACATCACTGCAGTCATAACGGTAAAGAAAAAGAAAGAATAAAAAAAACATTTTCACCGCCATAGCAGCAAATTATTTCAATATCAAAACATGAACAAGTTTAACATTTATAACATTTTAATTCTGTTTGACTCATTTTATGTCGACAGATTAATCTTCGTAGAATGTTTGACAGGTGAGCTCCCTTAAGCTATCGTGTAATGCTCACATTTATAACATATGCCAACATACAGCTGCTGTACTGTCAGAACCACATCTATTTTCAGACTCAAAATTGCACACATTGAACATAAGTTTGTATACAATATATCATCACATTTTTGTAATTTATATATACACTGTAAGTTTCATACATAATAAAGCATCAATTATACTTTAACATGGACACGATGGATCTATGGTCTTACCGTAGAAATCTCTACATACATCTTCTGTGAACACTCTCTGGACCTGGCCAGGCATCATAAGTCAAAATAGAAAATACTCACATAGACATGTAACAAATGGAACTAACACTTTAGGAAAATATATTATTAGAACAAATACTTTCTAAAGATCACAATACCAACTTACAGTTCACGCATCAGCTCTGTGGGATTCAACATGAGAAACATTTTAAGTAAGATTCCTCTTCACCAGCACAACATACAATTATGGAACAACACTAGTCACTGTCACGCTATACAATTATGGAACGACACTAGTCACTGTCACGCTATACAATTATGGAACGACAGTCACTGTCACGCTGTACAATTATGGAACGACAGCAGTCACTGTCACGCTATACAATTATGGAACGACAGTCACTGTCACGCTATACAGTTTGATTGAAATCTCAACCTTTTATGTGACCTGGTGGAAGAAAGTGTTTACGAGATATGCCAGTGGACAAAGAGTCACCACACAAAACTTAAAAAAGAGCCAGGAAGGTTAATACATGTACAGTGAAACCTCATTATAGTGACACTCTGATAGCCAACATGTTCATATTGTGACACAAGTTCTGAGTGGCAAAAGCTCATTTTCCTTGTTGTTTGATTCATTTATCTCACATATTCAGTTATCTGACACATTTCTAAGGGAACAGATGGTGTTGTTATAGCAAGTGTTCACTGTACATAAACTGACCAACAGATGGCACTTACAAATCCAAACCTATAGGTCTCAGCCCCAATGCACAGCACCAATATATCAACAGCTAAATACAGGTCTAACAAGTCTGATAGCATCAAAGCATGCGTAAATATTATATCCCCACACAAAGCTCACTTCTTAATAATAGTAAGTGACAAATTTTATCCTTCATTTGATTATATTATGTTCTACTACTCTGATTTGCACCATGTTGACGGCATAATGTATGATGGGCTTCACATCAAATTAATTTCTTGTCAGGTGTGCTTTTGGCTTTCACCCTTTCAGTGCCCAGTACAACTTAAGTCAAACTACATAACACAAACTGCTCTGAATTATAATAAGGATGCTAGATTCAAGTCCCTGGTAAAAAGATCTAGATTTTATGTTTCAGAGTGAATTATCATTTTCTAGAGTGAAATTCAAAAGTAATAACTCACTGGAGATCACATGACCTAAACATTGTTACAAGTAAATTGTGACATGCCTGCATCAGTGACGTGATGCATTGACATTTAGACAAAATCAAATGTGAGTGAGGGATGTTTGATTATAGGTCACGTGTGATGTCAAATAGCTGTGACGAGCATAAACAAACATGACACACCAGGTCATCATGGAAAGCAGGCCTAGGGCATAGTTTTGCAATTCATTAGTACTGAATTAAGCATAGAGTATAAACAAAATCTTACATGGTGGAGAGTGAGTTACCATTACTGTGATCACTCCTGATTCTCCCCACCAACAACGATCCCTCGTGAGAGAAAAACGGTAACTCACTCTCAACTGTGTCAGATTCTCTATTTCATTCATGCTTGCCTGTAGTTATAACAGTCCAGGTCAACAGCTTTCTGAGGTGCATTGCACCCAAAGCATGCCAAGTAAAGCTGTTGACTCAGTCCAAACAGTGGCACCGACATAGAGGTTATGAGAAAAGTATTCGGTAGAAGTCAAGTGAGATTCACCATGTTATATCCATGTTGTAATGAGGGCACTATAAAACGATTACTGCACTTGCCTAATCATGTTGGTTATGCTGATTTTTTAGCAGGGTGAAGGAGTGACCAAAATGCTTTCTCTGTCTTTCAGGTCTTTGAGAGCCTCAATTTAACTACCTATGATCTCAGCGTTGACATGTTAGATGTCCATGCAGTAAGTATCAAGTGTCACTACAGTGGAACCTGCTGTATGTGACCACCCCTTTTGCCATGAAAAAGTGGTCACAAACAACAGGTGGTCTTTCACTGCAGGTAAATTTACAAAGAAATGGAGTCCTGTGCCTCAGAAATGTGGCCATAAACAGCAAACGGTCTCTTGGGGCAGTGGACACCAGGTGTCACTATATGTGTTTGCAGCAGTTCATTGGCCCGGGGTCCACCCAATGGAGTATCCTGGAAGAGCAATGCTGGGTGTTTCCTGTAGTTGAGTCCCTCCCTTTTTGCATATGTGCATGCGTTGAGGCCATACATACATGTCTTGGTT
The DNA here is from genome assembly GCA_964020975.1 of Hermodice carunculata. Taxonomy (NCBI): domain Eukaryota; kingdom Metazoa; phylum Annelida; class Polychaeta; order Eunicida; family Amphinomidae; genus Hermodice; species Hermodice carunculata. The sequence continues at coordinate 57,964,640 of OZ026628.1, read as the reverse complement.
GCTAGGGAGTGAAATTTTGTGTTTTATAATATTGATCTTGCTTGTGACAACCCTTTAAAGCTCAGAACAGGAAGTGTTCATTTTATGTGCACCATTTAATACCTGTACATGTAGATCACTTTGAAAGTTTTAAGTTAAATCAGGGTTGTATCCATGGAAATGACAAGAGGTCCATCTGAAAAATGCACTTTCATGTCCTTGATTGGTTTGTGCAACCAAGGACCCCAGAAGAGTAGGAGAGAGGACTCAAGATTTACCTCCTCCTCCCCCCCCCCCCCCCCCACCGAAGTCCAAAAATCACCATTTTGCTGGAATAAGATTACAAACTCCTCCCTCCTCCCCCCCCCCCCCCCCAAGTCCAAAATCACCATTTTCCTGGAATAAGATTACAAACACCCAGCTACCACTGCAGGACGTATAATTCAAATGCTGGAAGGAAATAAGAAATTATATATCATACAAATATGCATGCATATTTTATGTGTGGCAATATGTATAAAACTACAAAAATTGAATATAGGTATAGTAAATTTTTTTTTAAAAGCATGGTAAAATTGCACACATCCAAAAGATTGGTGAAATTTCAATTTGAGCTTAGACTCCCTTGCCTATGTACACAGGCTATTATTATGTGTGGATTTCAACCTTGGAGTGAGGTTAAAGTCAGATTTCCCTTGTGTGGCTAGAACATTCTGTCAATACAGGCAAAGAGCCCCTGACCCCCTATTTGATGTTTTTTTTTGTTTTTTTTTAAGTTTTGGAATGTGTTTTTTTTTTTTATGTGATCCCTAAAAGGCACAATTCACACGTGGTCTATCACAAAAAGAATCAAACATGAAAGGATTGTTATGTATGGGCCATCTATTGATGGTATATCATAATTGTTTGTTCGATAAATAATTCGTTGATCTTGTACTGTATTTCTTATTTGATAAATCGTATATTGATCTTATACCATAAATTTTGTTTGACAAATCATACATTAATATTGCATGATAAATTTGTATTTAATAAAGCAACCATTGATCCCTTGCTGAAAATGTACTTATTTTTATGGATATAAATTTTTACAGGGGCAAATCGTACGTTAAAATTGCATGATAAATTTGTATTTGATAAAGCAAGCATTGATCTCTTGCTGAAAATGTGCTTATTTTTATGGATATAAATTTTCACAATGTTTATATTTCAGACATTCAATTGAAATTTAATTTGAATGTCACTATTTTGGACATTGCTCCTATTAGACCTATGTTAAAGACTTTTTCATTGTGTTTTTATTTTCAAGGTTTTATGATGTCAACAAAATATAAAACAAAAACAAAAATAGTGAAACTTAGTAGACTTACATTGTCATAATTTTTAAATTTGATAAATCATGTAAAACGAGAATGATAGTTTAAAATATTGTACGTGTACCACTTTTCTTTTCTCAGGACAGGAACACCTTTCACAGGTTTGACAAGTTCAATGCAAAGTATAACCCTGTTGGGGAAAGCCGCCTGAGAGAAATATTTATCAAGACAGACAATTACGCTCAAGGCCGATACTTTGCTCATGTGCTGAAGGTGAGAAACATTACTGGAAAGAACACATTAAATGAAAAAAAGACTTCAGAGGTTTTAGCATTTCAAAAAAACAGTTTGTGTAAGTGACAATGGCATACATGTTCTCCCAGATGACACCATTGTTCATAAGTACCCAGATTGCTAATACTTGTAGGTAGAGACACCTGGAGGATAAACTGGTCGCTGCTTGTTGGCAGGTGGTTGTCAAGAAGAAGTGGCGTATCCTGAAAATATAGCCTTAGAACCACTGCTGACCCTGTATTAGAACACCCCTGATTGGAATTGTGTTGTTTTAGCTCAAAACTAAAAAGTTCAGGTTCCATTGTTTCATCTCAGATTCACCATCATCATGCTGCTAGGCTACCGGCTTGTATTTTGTTGATGTTTAATACATGGACTTGTACTTTACACTGATCACCAAATGTGTTTCAGTTTTTGAGAAGTTTTTTTCAGTCTGTAATGTTTCTGTTTCATTTAACTCTTGGTGCTATGGAAAAACAACTGCACGTGTGCTGGTGACCGTTTAAATGTGCCAAAAAACCCGGTAAATTTTACTTCTTCAATATTTGATTCCTGTGGGCACCTTCTATCAATGACAAACAGGTCAACCAATTTGGCATATAGTGACCTGCATCTGATGGACTGCTACATCTGAATAGGAGACATTCATATTTAACTGCGATCCTGCTCACTTCCTGTGTTGCTGGGGCAACAGACTGATGCTTCCACCATGATCAGGGCAGATTTGTATTATATACTACATAAACATCCATATATAACACCTTCTCAACCAAAAGAGAGCCCATTTCTAATTATTTTAGGCATCCTTTATGTTTAAAATATATGTTAATACATTTTCTTAAGATTATTGTGTGTTTGTGTTTTTCATTTTGTTGAGAAAGTACTTTTGACCATGCGAAATACATGGATCTGCCCTGATGCAGGTGGCTTCCTCTTTTGCTCAATAGGTATTAGAGTAGGACCACATTTAGATATGAATACATCCTAGGAGCCGAGTGGCCCCCAACAGGGTCAGTGATTCTCCTTATCAGCTTATGTACATGTACATTGGTCCCTCATTTCAGGAAAATGAATTACTTGTGATGGTCATCCAATTACATGTCAGCAGACCATGGGCCCTTTTGTGGTGGTGTTTTTTTGTTTGTTTGTTTGTTTGTTTTTTTGTTTTTTGTTTTTGTTCTTTGTTTCCTTTTTTTTGTTCTTCATCTTTATTTTTGGTTCTTTGTTTTTTTTTCTGTTCTTTGTTTCCTTTTTTTGATTCTTTTTTTCTTTGTTTCCTTTTTTAAATTTTTTTTTGTTCTTTGTTTTTTTTTTTTTGATCTTTGTTTTCTTTTTCCTGGAACTTTATTAAGGTTACCATGTTGGTCTGAGTGGGGCACTTTGAAGAAAGAAATGTTGGTCCCACAACTACATGCCTGATAGCTCATTGGCCACTATTATCCAGTCGTCTTTAAACATGGCCAATGAGCTGTGAGATGTCCAGTCACATGACCTTAATTTGAATATTGTTTCCCAGGAGGTGATGCAGGATCTGGAGGAGAGTAAATATCAGAATGCAGAGTATCGCCTCTCCATATATGGACGTAAGCGAGACGAGTGGGACAAATTAGCCAAGTGGGCTATCACGCACAACGTGTACTCAGACAATGTACGCTGGCTCATACAAGTGCCACGACTTTTGTAAGTATTTCTATTCTCTGTATTTCAAGAAGTCTTGAGTAGTGTGTCCTTTGTATAGTGTGGATCGTGTATCATCCTAAAGGTCTTGAGATTTTTGTGTTGCCTTCTGGTGCCACAAGAGGAGTAGCCCCAGACACCCCTCCAATGAGAGACCACCTGCCTTGAAAAGATAGTACCGTATTCAACTTAATAAGGGCACAGTGTGCTATAAAAATTGTCATCTAGAAAAGCTAAAAAATTCTAGATTCTAACTGTAATGATAAATTCTACCACTCATTTTAAAACTATGGGATATTTTTGGAGTTCTTTCTTTGGAAAAAATGGGGGGGGGGGCACTTATTAGGGAGTATGCGCTTATTAAGATTAATACAGCATTACCTTTTCAACATACAGTGGCCCCTTCTTGTAAAAAGCCCCCCCCCCCCCCCCCCCCAATGAGAGGCTACTTCTCCATGCATCAAGTTTGTGATTTTAATCTTATTTCTCCAGTCAAGAGAGGCCACCCCTCTCTCATAAGTCCACATTTCTGGTGCATTTGGGGTGGCCTTATAAGAGGGGGATAATTGTACTGTACTTGCTAATTTTTTGTGTCATTTACACCTCAGAACTAATGCACTTCACTGATCACTGATGGCCCATAAAAAAATCTTGCGAGAATTGTTGCTATAATGACAAGCATGGGCAAGGGATAAAAATGCTTTAAAACAAAATTTTGAGGAAAAATATTACCACATAAAATTTTGCGTGAACCAAGTTCACGGAAGTCAACTTGATTAAAGTTTTTGACTGTTAAATATTCATATTAAATCCATACCATCAATTAGAAAAATTATGGCATGCTTTTAAATTTCATTTTTTGGTTGTCAAACAAAAGAGCAATAATTGTCCAATCAGATCAAAGTAAATAAAGACTGTCAACAAGCGCAACATGTACATTCCTTCCTCCAGTCTGCTCTCCTTTATCACGTGTGTAATGATGTTATTTTGACTTTTGTTTCTGATGATTTAAATTAAATTTGTGGAAATTAGGACAGACTATATTATCATGGTTACAAGTCAAAGGACTAATTGGAGATGAATTTTTTTCTGGATCGCACAGAAACTGTGGACAAGGAAAATTTTACTCATGTTGTGACAAATTGTATTGTGTGGATGGATATGTTTGGGGATGCAACAGCAGCAAATGCAACAAAAATACAGAAGACAGTTGGCTCTCAACATCTCATCTTTGTTTGCAACAATTAAGCACTGAAACTGACTTACTGTTGGGTTTATGAACTGCCAAAATCCTTGGTGAGTTGCACATTGGAAGTGAAACATAGTGTGGTGGATTGGTATAAATTTTGTCAAGAAGTGTGTGCCAAGGTGTTAATGAGAGAGAATGATGTGCTTGGTGGAGAAGGAATCATCGTAGAAAGAGACAAAATCAAATTTGGAAAAAAGAAAGCATAACACAGGGAGGGAAGATGATGGATGTGGGAGGGTTAGGAGTACCGAGAGAGAGAGAAAAGAAAGTGTTTTTTCAAGATAGTTGAACAGAAAGACAAAGAGAGCTTTGTTACCCATCATACAAAAGTACATTAGGCCAGGAAGCATCATCATTTCACATTGCGGCATACCTCCTATGAGAGGCCACCTGTCTTGAGAGACCACACTTTGGTCATGACAAGGGATTTTCTTTCAAAATTGGTTTCTCTGTAGTGTAATTTCAGTGCACAGACAGTTATCTGCAATAGGTTGAAAATTTCAACCCTTATTCAAAAGGTTTTCCATGACAAGAATTATGTACAAGTTAACTCCTTAAGTGATAATCATGGCTATAGTCATTTTCTCATTTCCGTTAAACATATAATGGTTAAAAGATTCAAATTGCTCATGAAGATACCTGTCATTCAAATACCAGCAAGCCTAGTCCAAGGTGAAAAGTTGTCTTAGTCAACAGCTTTCCTTGGGACACATTGTGCGCAAAGTGTCCCGAGGAAAGCTGTTGACTCAGTCTTAAATCAGCCTTTTAAGGGTTAACATCATTTTACATCCAGGCATCTGAGACTGTTTCAATGTGTGCATTGCACTCTAATGACAGCATTTTTACATAGCTCTCAACTCATCCATTCCCACCAGAAGCCTCCCATTTTGGAGACATGAAAATTAATTAAAATGACGGCATTTTGTGGCAAAATTGGCTATTTTCTTGTTTTTGTGCACTTTTTATTAGTCTCCTGGTTGCAGAGCTTTTGGGGGTTGACGCCAATGTTTTTTGTTTTTGTTTTTGTTTTTTTTTTGTATGCTGTGCGGTCATGTGTTCTGTGTGACATTTTGCTCTGTTGTGAATACATGTAATTGTGATCTAAATTTACGTTACAATAACTCAGTTTAAATATACAGGTCTTTTCTGTAAATATTTGATTTCTAGAGTCACCAATACAACATGTAGTCTAATTATCCAAGGTGCAAATTAACTGGATTCACATTATTAGCCATTTGCTTTCGAAAATGTGATGCTAATTTTTCCTGTTTTTGAGGAAATTGTAATGCATGGCCGGTCAAGTTTCACAAGATGTTTGCTGAAATATATACATGTAGTTCATTAGGGTGTCAGTTAATGAAGTCTCTTTAATCTTCCATGAGGCCCTCAAAATACAGCAAGGTGTTTTAATATAATATACAGATGGAAAAATAAGAAGTACCATGTGCTTTAATATTGTGATAGACACAGACAATGAACTTAGACGAAAAAAAACTAAATGTTATCAGTTGTTTTGCACCCACGTCAACAAGTTCAAGATTTTTGCAGTTTTCATGTGAAAGGGAAAGAAATTGTAGCAAACAGTGAGAGAATTGGGTAAATTTATTCGACCGGTTGCCTCATGTGAAACAAGAATTTATCATGTACGCTATTCTGTGTAACTTCAGTGACATCTACAAGACAAACAAACTCATTGACAACTTCCAAGAGTTACTGGACAACTTATTTCTGCCCCTGTTTGAAGCCACCAACAATCCGAAGAGTCACCCAGAACTACATCTGTTCCTGCAATATGTGAGTACATGCACCATACCATATTCGTTGTCATGAGTAAACAGAAGGGAGGGAGGGAGGGAGGGGAGGGGGGAGGGAGGGAGGGAGGGAGGGAGGGAGGGAGAGAGAGAGAGAGAGAGAGAGAGAGAGAGAGAGAGAGAGAGAGAGAGAGAGAGAGAGAGAGAGAGAAGCAGGTACTCATATTAACTGGTACATGCATCTTGTGCTGCCACCTAGTCTGCAGCAAGGAACTTAACAGGAAGGAGGGCAGAGTCATGTTGTAAGCAGGACCAGATGAGCTTCTATGATAAAAATAACAACTTGAGAAAGCAAAAGCTCAAAAAAAGTCATTCACTTAGTTTCAAAACACACATGATACTGAGGATATTTAGAAATTTCATTTCAAACCAGATTCACTTCAAACTTAGAGGGGATGTACCTTGGGTGGGTCTCTACCAAGTTTGTTCCAAATTAACTCAGTTATTAATCATTTATTTACTGATCTACACCTACCTTGGGAGAGCACCTGTCTTGAGAGACCACGACATTGGCTTCCCCTGGGTGGTTGGGTTTTTGTGCTGTTTGAGCTTACACTCATTTCTGTGGATCTGCCCTTCAGGTGTCCGGCTTCGACTCCGTGGATGATGAGTCCAAGGCAGAGAAGACCATGTTTGACAAGGACAGCCCATTCCCTGCCAACTGGACTAGTGAGGACAATCCTCCATATGCCTACTATGTGTACTATCTTTATGCCAACATGCTCGTGCTGAACCACTTCCGCAGGTTTGTGTGACAGGTCCTGAGTAGAGGATGTTTCAGGAGGTGTTACGCTACTAATTCAACCCACAAAAAAATGTAAACAAACCAGGTTGGAGTCCGTACCTTCCGAAGTAACTTATAAACCCGAACATGTCATATGCCAAATTGTTCTTTCTAATATTCTGAATCATCTGAGAACAAGAAAACACAGTCATCATTGGGGAAATGTTAAGATATTACCGTTTGCTAGAGCCAAAGTACTGACAGCAGTCATACCGCCTTGCCTGGTGACTTGGAGTACTCGAATTGTGGCCATGTGTATTCAGTCACCACACTGAGTATATTGAAAGCTGACCTGTCAACAAATACTGCACACTGTACCTGTCAGCTTGAGAAAAAAAATATGTTACTGTGGTCAGAATTATGTAAGAGACAGCCCCCTGTACCTGTAAGAGTCATTTCTAATATGCACTCTATAATCTTTCTACCCAGAAGCCGGCCGAATTACTCACGTAATACCAGGAGGTAAAATTGCCGCCTTGCCTGGGGACTTGGAGTACTCGAACTAGTGAGGACAATCCTCCATATGCCTAGTGAGGACAATCCTCCATATGCCATATACTTCCTGTTGACAACCAACAGCCAATCAGTGAAGCTGTATTTGGTGGCCTACCAGGGGGCTCTATTTGTTAGAAACTAGATAATCAGTGTAAGTTACCAGTGGCGCCATCTGTGGCACACATCCTCTATTGCACAGTGGTGCCTGTCTTCAAAGACCACTCCAGTGAGGCACCCCCTGTCTTAAAACACCACCTTTTCATGATACTGTGTTCACTACTTTTCTGGTTATTTATTCCTCCTATCAGATAAAGAGACTTGTCTTTGGTCTTTGAGAATAGGTTTCACCATACCCTCAACTGGACTATTCTGGAGGAGACAGGTGCATGCAGGCCCCTGCTATCAAAGAGGTGAACCCTGTGCAGTGCACACGGTTCCCCTCTTTAACTGTCTCAGTGCCAACTGGGACTCAAGTCCAACTGCTCAAAAGGAACTGCTCTGAATTGTAATAAGCCCGCTAAATTTATGTACCTGGTAAAAAGGCCTTTCATTCAAGTAGCAGCACTGCACTGCACTTGTGCATTGCTACATAATCCATGCAGCTAGTAACTTATTTACTCTTACGAGATGATTTTGCTGACATTTTACAAGGCTCAGTTTCCTCATGATATTTAATTCATGTTCTGAAACTGATGAAAAATATTTTTATCTTGTTGACATTCATATATTTTGTTTTGTTAAATATCTGTAAACCTACTTAGGTTTTCTCCTAAAGTTTATAACTCCTTGGAACCATCTCAAAAGAAGGCACAGGTGTTAGTACATTTCACAGTTTTTTCAAAACATTATCAACTTCAGAAATTGCCATTAAACATGTCAGGGGACAGAAAGGTATCTATGAAACATTTTCTTTCCAAAAATTAATCCTGATAGATGATTATTGGTGCTTGCAATGTATGACGTGTACATTAATTTTATCGATCAAACTTGTAGCAAAATACCCAGTGTCAAAGGCATTGCTTTGCATTCAGCTGGTACATGTACCAGGCCATACGGAAAAGTTGAAAGTAATACAGGGCCAGAATTTCGGCGAGAATCAGAGAATCCACTCTCGTAAAGATTCTCCTAAAGTTGTCTTTCTTTAAAAAGAAAACTAATTGACAAAAATCCAAATAGATTCTCGCAAAATTTTGTGAAATTCTGGCCCTGTAATACATGTGGACACACCATTTTCTGGCTGCAGGGAGCGTGGTTTCAATACATTTGTGCTCCGTCCACATTGTGGGGAGGCCGGGCCGGTACATCACCTGGTGACAGCGTATATGTTGGCAGAGAATATCTCCCACGGACTTCTGCTCAGAAAGGTGAGACATTTGGATGACACAGCTTTGAAACTGAATGTGGTGATTTATTGCATTGAAGTGGAAACAGAATACATTGTCAAATGCCATCTTGTAGTTGGGTGAAATTTTATGAGGCGTGATTATTTCTGTATGTGACCAGGATATTTGTTCTGTAAATTTATCACATTATTCAAAAGTCAAATGTTCGTAGAAATACCAATGTGGTCCTGTCATGATTGGCTGGATTTTTGCATGATCAAAATGTTGTGAAAACAGGCACATTGGTAGGGGCATGATCAGATTAAAAATTCAGCATTGTTGATAAAAAAGTATGGACAAATCTTTTATAAGAGAGACATATAAATCAAACATAGTCCCGTATTCCTGTTATTTGTGAAGAGGCTATATGTAAATGTGTGCAGAGACTCCAACCTGCAGGGCCCAGCAAACTGGAGATGATTCTGAAAAGAGCTGCCCCCAGCAAGAGCCCCATTCACTCACTATGGGGAGCACTGTCAATCAGGCGGGAGATTGTAAAATTTGATTGCTTTTCATGATAAGAATGCGGGAGATCTCTCACCCAAAAGGGAGGGTTGGAGTCGCTGTGTGTGACAGTAGGAACAGGTAACATGGTCCATTTGTGCCCCCAAATTAGACCAGTGAATTTAGATGGGAGAAAAATAATAAGATGGACACATTTCTGGATAGCCATTAAATCTGCACACTATACATACTATCAGATCACTCGAAATTTGAAGGAGGATGTACAGATGAAGACAAGATCCCACTTTTAAAGAATATGACCTTTGGCCTGCCATTTCTTTCAACTGCTGTTGACTTGACATTAATGTTATGTTGATCTTTGACCCACAGGTTCCTGTCCTGCAGTATCTTTACTTCCTTGCACAGATAGGGATTGCTATGTCTCCCCTCAGCAACAACTCACTTTTCCTCGACTATCACCGCAACCCACTCCCAGAGTATCTGGCACGGGGTCTGAATGTGTCACTGTCCACCGATGATCCTTTGCAGTTCCACTTCACAAAGGTGAGACTTGGCATAAGACTATGGCTTCTTGAGATTTTGCTTGCAGCAGGTTTTGATGATCAAAACCTTGAATAGAAGCTCAACCGAGGCACATCTCCACCAAGTTTCAAGTCAATCTGCCTGACGGCTTTGACGAAAATGTAAAAAATGTGCCAACAAAGCACTCAAACAGAAAAAAATCATTATTTGTCTGATTCAGCGATCCTGAACATCACCTAGTGAACAACTTTGACTGGCCATTCCATAAAATACATTTCTTCCACCTTTCAGCACAATCTGAGTAATGCTTTCAAAAAAGTCTAAAATAGCTTTCCACACAAAAATTCATTTGCAAAAAAAATAGAAAAAAAAAAGTGCAGCATCATCTGTTGGACCAAAAAAAAAGGGTAAGGGTCCATAGAAGTGTCCTTGTGCAGTTTTGGCAGCAATTGGCTAGGCAATTTTTGAGACTTTTAAGATTATAAGAGAAAATACCAAACATGAGTATCAATAACACTGTATTTGCACAACATAAAGAGCTTCATTCTTAAGAGCTTACACAGAGTGACTTCCTTTTGATGTTGAGTGTTTTATGACTTCTCCATCATTAGTCAAATGTTCATAAAAATACCAATGTGGTCCTGTCGTGATTGGCTGGATTATTGCGTGATAAAAATGTTGTGAAAACAGGTGCATTGGAAGGGGCATAATCAGATTAAAAATTAAACATAATTAATGAAAAAGTATGAACAAATCTTTTATATTATAAACTATGGCTTCTTGAGATTTTGCTTGCAAACAGGTTTTGATGATCAAAACCTTAAATAGAGACTCAACTGAGGCACATCTCCACCAAGTTTCAAGTCAATCTGCCTGACGGTTTGGACAAAAAAAGTGAAAAATGTGCCAACAACACCCACACAGAAAAAAATCATTATTTGTCTAATTCAGCAATCCTGAACATCACCTAGTGAAAACTTTAACTGACCCCTCTGTAAGATACATTTCTTTCACTTTCAGCACAATCTGAGTAGTGCTTTCAAAGAAAAAGTTTAAAATAGTTTTCCACAAAAAAAAAAAAAATTAAAAATAGAAAAAAAATTGGAGCATCATCTGTTGAACTTAAAAGGGGTAAGGGTCCATAGAAGTGTCTTTTATGCAGTTTTTGCAGCAATTGGCAAAGCAGTTTTTTTAGACTTTTAAGATTATAAAGAAAATACCAAACATGAATATCAATCACACTGTATTTGCACAACATAAAAGAGGTTCACTCTTATGAGCTTACACAGAGTGACTTCCTTGTGATGTTAAACATTTTATGACCTCCCCATCATTGTCATTGTATGATTTTATGCTCCTCCCCCCTCCCCCCCCCCCCCAGATGGTGTAATTTTATGCCCCTTCCCCCACATGGAGGCGATGAAAATTTGTGACCCTGCCCCCCCCCTCGCCCAAATAGTGGGAGCCTTCTTGGTGTTAATTTTTGACTTTGAGTGACCTTGAAAGATCAAACTTACATTGACTTTTATCTTGGTAATATAAAATATTTGGTCACTTAAAGCACTAATTCAGTACACGCAGTAGAGCAGAAAAGTCTGCACATGCAGAAACAGCAGCTTCGAGTCAGCAGAGCACAGGATAATCATGATCTTCTTGTTGTGGATTTTTGTACTTTGAGATTTGTTTGTTTTTGTTTGGTTTTTTTGGTTTGTTTCTTTCTTTGTTTTGTTTTGTTTTGTTTTTGTTTTTTTTTTTTTTTTTTTGTTTTGTTTTTGTTTGGTTTTCTGGGCCAAATGTTAAAAAACTTTCCTCTCAAAAACTGCCTGGCCAATTGCTTCAAAATGGCATAGGAACACTTCTGGGTACCCTGAGACCAAGGTGAGGCTTAGGTTGAACGTCAAATTAATCTGTGGACTGGCTGTTCATACAGCATCGTGCTTTTTACAGTAAGAGAAAACAAATCAAACACTGCATGAAAAGATACTACGGACATCAGGAGATCTCATTTGCAAGCTGATTCAGCAATTCCCATTTGGCAATAACAAATTGAATGCCAGGTTATAAAAAAGTGGATGTTGTGTAAAACATTGAAAAGTAGTTTTTACAACTATCACCTTTTATTGGTTGGGGCACATGTGTAAGGGAAGCCAATAAAAGATCGATGTGCGATAAAAAACGAACCTAATTTAGTAAGGGCAGAGGGGGGTAAAAGTCCATTTAGTTTTCTACTGCACAAAATCGATGTAAGCAAAAAATATCAAAATTTTAACTTGCAAACAGGGGAAAAAAAACATTTCCACGATGTTTGAGTGCCAGTTTTAAGGGGTTGTTCAAATAGCGAAAAGTGAAATATTTTTTATTTGACAATTATTCAATATCAATCATTCATCCAGGGATGTGACTCCTGTCTTCATGTTGTAGAATGGTAGTAATCCCAATCTTTAAAAGCCATCCTAAATACACCACAATATGACCTTTTTATAGTGGCAAACCCCTATGTAATTTGTGACCACTACAGTACACATTCTGGGAGATCGAAGTTTCAATGTAAAGTCGAGTTTAGTTTCGGGGGGGGGGGGGGGGTCTGACCCAAAACGAAAGTACTTTCCTTTATTTGTAACCATTGAACTTTTGATGGCTTCCCTAAAAAGAGACATAAATGTTTCAAGTAGGTGTGATTCTACATAAAATAAAACTCATGCCACTTGTATTTAATTGATGTCAGGAATTGGTTAATGTCATAATGCTCCATACTCTGATAATTTCCTGTATTCTTAGAGTTATGATGATTTTTGTTTTACTTTTTCTAGGAGCCGCTGATGGAGGAGTATAGTATCGCTGCTCAAGTATGGAAACTGTCCAGTGTGGACATGAGTGAGCTGGCTCGCAACAGCGTTATCATGAGTGGATTCCCTCATTCTGTAGGTTTTCTGTTGAATCTATGATCACGAAAACTTCACTTTTTATGGGTCCTCCCCAAGGGGGGACTCATAATTTTAAGATGTTTATCAGATGGTCTGTGTTCACAATTGGTATCTTAAATGGTTATTTTTGTGCTTACTAGTGTGTTGGGTGGTTATTTGGCTGTCCATAGTCACTATGCAGTAACGGGCTGCTTGTTGTGGTGCTGCCATCTATTGACAACAAGCTGATGTCAGATGCAGGTCATCTGATTGTTTCTGACCAATAATCGGCCAGGTTGGGTCTGCCTTCAGTGATAGATGGCAGCACTTGACTCAGCTCATATGACTACTTCTTGTCACTCTACTACAACCTCTGAATTGTTCATGTGGTGATGCATTTCCAGGAAGTAGAGTGAAAAAATAAGTTTGCAAAATGAAAATGTCGAAAAAACATCTAGAACTTCATAGCTGTCTCTATCTCTGTATGCGGGGTTTCAGGATTTCAAGCTTGAAGATAGCTATGCTTATGTTAGTACCTTAGGTCATTATCCATGTACATAGCTTATGTTGTGGCTTGTCAGTCCAGCTTCATTGGTTATCTACATGTATGTCCAAAACATGGGGGCTGGCACCCATTTAACTTATGTGGTTGTCTGTGACCATGTCTGTGTGCATAATAGCTAAAGTGGTTTTGACATGTAAAGCTTAATATTCAGTTTCTTGTGTCCTAGTTAGCTTCAGTCTTGCCCATGGCCGAAGTTTATGTTTGATTTTTTTAAAAATTTAGTCCACAGCTTCCACACTTCTCAAGCACATCCATAGCTTATGTGGTTACCAGCATGCATAGCTTAAGCGGTCGTCCATACCTGTATCTTTTGTGGTTGCCAGAAGTAGTCTTCATTTAAGCTTATGCTGTTGTTTAAGTTGTATCTTACATGTGTCCCTAGTTTAACTGCTGTCCAATGTTGCGTGAGGGACTGGGAGATAACAATTTCCTACATTGTCTGGTTTAATGAGCTGGGAAATTTAGTTTTGTTGTTTCTTTTAAATTCCAGAAGAGTTCTGGAATTCTGATATGAAGAAGGTGGTTCCAGATCCTCTTAATTTGATATTGAAAAAAATATGTTCTTACTCGAACATGTATTAAATTTGAGGATTTTCCTGTTTGTCTTCTGTCCAGATTTTCATTGTTAAGAGAGACATTGCTTAAATAGTCCGGAAGTAATTGGTGTGAAAGTTTGTAAATTTAAATTTACTTGAACTGTTCCCTGCATTTCTCTAGCGTTACTAAACCCATTTTTCCTTCTTTGAGTGTATGGGCACTTGCACCATCCAGGCCAGTGATTTTCGTGACCTCAAGACTTTTTAGAATATCAAGGACATGGTCCTCATGCCGCAGGGAAGTGTCAAAACTTTGTATTTGTGACAGTCTTTGTATTGGGAATGGAAGCTACTTTTACCCCTTTCAACTTGAATTGACGCTTGAGTCAACAACTTTCCTTGGCACGAGTTGGGCATGTGATCTTGATAGGGCTCATCTACAGTTCTCAGTCAAAATTGTTTTTCATTACTGTTGAAATTAGTTGAAAATACTGAAGCAGACGACATTTGACCACCAGCCGGTTTTGGCCAGGTTAAGGGGGGAAGGGTTAAAAATCACCTGGAAGATGAAACCCAATGGCATGTGGGCACATGTGGGTGAAATCATGCAATGTGTGTTCAGATTCAATGCTGCCTGTGAAAGCAAAGGTCCCTGGTTAGTTCACAGCCAGAGTCACTAAAGACTTCTAGTGCAAGAGTTAAACAGAGCTATATATATATATATATATATATATGTATGTATGTATGTATGTATGTATGTATGTATGTATATATATATATATATATATATATATATATATATATATATATATATATATATATATATACAGTAAAACCTGTCTTTTGCGGACACCAGTGGTTCTGGCCAAAGTGTCCGCAATAGACAGGTGTCCACAATAGGCAGGGGCTGAACTTTTGGGATCTCAGAGTACATTTGTATCAAAGGAGATAAACTTGTATAGACTGTCAAAAAATATGCACATGTGTACCCATATACAGCATTTGCTCTCAGTTTTTGTACATTATGCCCCTGACACTTTACTCAAACTCATCTTAACTTGAGATTTTACAGTTTTTATCTTTTAAGGGAAAAATTGTGCATGTATGGGCTTACCAGGCTAAAGAAAGTTTGTGTAATTTCTTTTACTAACAGAAATGAAACAAACAACAAACATACCACAGGGATATCATATCCTTTGAGGACAATATAACTGTATGTGCCATTGTTACAAATTGTGAATAACTTCACATGAGTCTCAGTGGGTCCTTTGTTTTAGGCTTAATGATTGATCTATGGAGCTTAATTGTTTGATAGACAGAGAAAGTGTGAGCAACATCAGTCAACAGGAGCACCAGTGCTCAGAGACACCTGGCATGTTCATTGCGGCATTACAGCCTAACTGCTTGGTTGAGTGAGCTTATTATGTGTTACAGGCCAATGAACAATGGATTAATTAGTCTTTGATTCCAGCTTAACATGCACAGCATTGTTCAGGCATTACAGCTTGGAACATAACAAGTTGCAACAAATGTATTGATATATTGTGTCCGCAATAGACAGGTTGTTTTTGCATTTGGTACCCCAAAAAGTGTCCGTAATACACAATAGACAGGTGTGCACTGTAGACAGGTATCACCAATATGAAAATGACTTAAAAATATTCGGTTCTGGCCAAAACTGTCCGCATTAAGCAGGTGTCCACAGTAGACAGGTGTCAACAAGGACAGGTTTTACTGTATATATATATGTATATATATGCCCTCTGAAAATGCATATGTATTGAAGAAAAATTACCTGTGCGTTTTCATAGACTGTAAGGATATAGTTATATCTTTTAATGGTGGATCCTAGGCCCATGGATACTGTAACAACTAATAGGGTTCGTCTTTGCATTGTTAATTGTGACCTTGAAATGTGAAACTGACACATTAGCTTATGTCTCGGTAATAATAGACCTTTCCTCTTTTATTAAAAAAACGATCATGATGATGACTCTGAACTGTGCGAGTGAAGACTGTGATATTGCCGACAATAGCGATGTTGCTTCAGAAAGTTAACTTTGATTTTATTTTAAAGATCATGGGACCATTTCAGTGGGTGACTGTAGGGTCAACTGAGCACAGGACTGTCACAGTCTTCTAGTTTTAAATTTGTTGGCAAAATCCATAAAAAATCTTCTGGAAAACTGCTTGTGCATGCCTGTGGGTAGCCTTGGACCTGAGTGAGACTTGTGTGTTTTAGGCCAAGGTCCACTGCGGACAGGCAAGCTGTTCACACAGCCTTCCCACCCCCGTTGTTTTAAATTTTCTTATTTTCATGCCAGTTTTTTGTACAGAAACAGTAATGAGGTGAGGATTCTCTGCAACATAATCTTGTTTTATGAATTAAGTTAGCTGAATATAGTTTCAGAGTTGAAAAGGAAATGTTCTGTTCAAGTGATGTGCAGTTGTACCACATGTATTATATTAGCTTTTCTTGCTTTTTACATTCAGTGTAGTTAGAGAAGTGTGCATATAATACAATACGATATAACGACTAACATTTGCAATTTCAGTACAAGCAGCACTGGATTGGTCCAAATTATACCAAAGAAGGGGTAGCAGGTAATGACATCACCAGAACTAACGTGCCAGACATCCGCGTCGCATTCCGCCATGATACCTTCCTGGAGGAACTGTCCACCATTTTCCATGCAGCCATCAGATATGAGGAGAATCAGAAGAAATTATAGATTTCAGTGTATTTCATGTGATGTTTAATGATTGAAAATGTGTGAATGATAAATGAATCTGACTCCCTGCCAAGTGATCTGATTGTCACGATCTTAAATACCGTATTTTATCATTGGCTCCATCCATATTATATATGTACTTTGCATTTGACCTGTGACCCCCCACCCTGACACCCTGACCCATATCCCATACAGACCCATAGTTGACCTGTGACCTCATTCATTTTGACCCATATGCCGTAGTTGACCTTTATTCCCTTCCATATTGACCCACATGTACTTAACATTTGACTGTTGACCTCATTAATGAATATCTGAATTGGACTGCCGTCTAGGTGACAACATTTAACCCTTTTTTTAGAAAAACAAAATGGGGTACAAGTCTATGTACAATAATCTTGGAAGCAGACTGTTGTGCTGGGAACCATGGTTGGTTGTAGCCATGGCAACGTGACCTCAGATTTCGCAGTGCATTTTGATTTGCCATGGTATTCCAGCTGGTCGTGTTAACATTATAGATCAAGTCATTACAATATTTACTCTTTTTTTTCTGTCAGCTGATAGAAGATCTGCATCTCTGGGGGAATGACAGTACGCTGTTGGCCCATGTTTTTTTGTTTTGTTTTGTTTTGTTTTTCACATAACTATGCTATTTACATTTAAGGGCAGTGTGGAAAAACAGTTGGATTTCTCTATAAATTCCTTGATTTTCCTATAATGTATCCGTATCGCTAATGTTAGTTTTAACTGGTGATCAGTGATCGGAGGACCCTACAAGGAATTAATAAAATATTATTGTGTTCTTGGTCAGAGTTTTAAGGGGACATCACTAGGATGAACCCAGATGAAGCATTGACTGCAAAACATACCAAAATTTGTAGTTTCTTTAGCTCTTTCAGTGCTACATTTTGGACTGAGTCGACAGCTGTCCTCAGTGTGTTTTAGGTGCCTTGCACCCAAAGCATGCCAAGGAAAGCTGTTGACCTGGACTATTATATTCTATAGGTAACTACAGGCATGCTGGTACTTGAATGAAAGGTCTTGTCACAAGGAACATGAATGTTGCACCCTTTTTATAATTCAGAGCATGTCCTTCTAACGTAGTTTAACTTATGCCACAATTGGTGCTGAAAGAGTTAATACTATACTGGGGGAAGGTCGTAGGTCAAGGAAGCAGCAGCTTGAAAGATTTATTGGGCCATCTTTTGGTTTGTGATCATGAATATGTACATTTTGCATCAGAGACACGACAGTCTTGCATATTTTTCCAAGCATCAAAGCAATCTACTAGTTTTTAAAATTGGATGGGAAATATTGATATGTGGCATCACTGGATTGGAAGAGGCAAAGAGAGAGAGAGACAGAGAGAGAGAAGGGGGGTTAATGAGGTATGTAAGAGGTACAGTATGCACAGGAAATGATCTCTCAGAAAAACTTCAGGTTAGACTACAAATGCTGCCAAATAGATCTTGTTGTTGCAAGAGAGGGATTTTTTTTTTGTACATAGTTGTTCTGCCAATTTTTATCTATTCTGCAAAATGGTACAAACCTATCATATAAAAGCATATACAGTATCCATACATCTGCTTTAACCAATCTGATTATGACATGCATTAAGATCACACTTACATGTTAAATATATGCACACAATATTGAATGAAAAAGGAGACTTTAGGAAATAGATTTTGTAGAAAAAAAAAGTTGTTGATGGGTAGTTTATATCTTTTTGTATATGTTTATGTAAGTATATGTATATGTGTTTTTGTTTATATATAGAGGGAGAGAGAGAGAGCGAGAGTTCCAGCCATTTAAAAGTGAACAGCAAAACACATTCTGTGTTGTGACCGTGCGTTGGGCCACATTTGTTAATTTTCCACTGCATTGTGAACGGGATTTAAAAATACATTTTGAAAGCAGGGATGCATTCGAGAGGCAAATTTCCCCATCGTCAACTATAAGTACAGAAAATTTGTAGTTTGTAGACAGGTTGCACACACTCACATGCACACACACAGTCACAGTCAGAAAAAAATACTTTGACATGTAATTTATTGCATTGATCAATATGCAGAATGAGATGCATTGTCAAACGCTCATCCAGTAAATGCAGGTCTTTGAGGGAAGGGACTAATGCATTTGTGCAAGCATGCTTCAAAATTTACTGGAGGGTGTCTGCATTTGGATTCTCAAACATACATTCCGTTGGCCAAACGCATATGTGTTTTTCTGCTAACTTAAATATGACTGGACATACATATATATACGTATACTTGGTATTTAAGAGTGCCTCAGATAAAGTCCAGCTATTCATTATAGGGTGTTACCATGGTTACATATGACATTCCCCATGAAAAAAGGCCATATTTAATAATTTTACATGTACAGAAAAGTGTCGACTGCTCAATTTCCAATATTGTGTATTGTGCTGGTATATGGTACACATATGTACATTTAACAGTCAATTCCAGTACATGTACTAGGTAAAATTATTCTACCCATAAATTTCTTCATATGTGTGGAAAATTGTTTTTTTTTTTTTTGTTTTTTGTTTTTTTTTTGTTTTTTTTTTAAATCTTTTTTTGCTCAGTACCCAGAATAAACTTGTTAGATGCATGTCAAAATTAACATTTTGTTCCCAGCAACCACTGGATAGGCTATATAAGGTCTGTTGCCACAAACTGTCCATTTTACTTAGTGTAGAACACAGCACGTGCTGGATGAAGACCCGGTGTGTCCCGAGAAGTGGGTGGTGCACCAAAATGCTGTGTATGTTACTGTGGGGATAGCTCATGAAGGCTACGATAATCCCTAAATTTAGTGTACATTACAGCTCTGATAACCTGAAGAGGTATACAATACCGGTAACTTTATATACATGTATTATTGTTTGCCACATCAGCCTGAGTTCCAGTTGGAACAGCTGTTTTTATACAAAATAGGAACGAAGAGTACAAGTAGATCCACTCTCAAGTCCCTGGCACAGCTGTACAATGGCCCTTTCTCATAAGGCCACTCCCAGGTGCATTAGAAATGTGGCCTTATTTAACTCTTTCAATACCAACTGTGACTAAAGTCGAACTACTTAACGCAAACTGCTGTGAATTATGATAAAAGAGCTAGAGTCATATTCCTTGCAAGAAGACCTTTCATTCAACTACAAGCGTGCCTGAAATCCCATAAAATATAATGATCTAGGTCAACAGCTTTGACTCGGTACAAAATGTGGTACAGGAAGAGTCGTAAGTTGCTGGAGGGGTGGCCGCTCTTGAGGAGGAAGGTAAAATACTATACTTGATGCTTGGAGAGGTGGGCTCTGGTTACGAGAGGCCTTGCCTGATGGATACCACTGGACTAGCTGAATTTCACTTGAATATGGCGCTATAACTTAAGGATGTAGTTCTGGTCATTTTACAACACATCTACAGGTACATGCAGGTTGGTCTAGTACACTGAGACCTGAGTTTAAAGACCACCCCTAGGGATGACCAAATTGTGGTCTCTCATAACAGACGATCTGTCAAAGGAGGTATAAATACTGTGACAAGTACTGAGTGAAGGTGGTTTTTAATAGGCAGTGATTTTCTGCAGTGCTGTTCATGTTAAGTGAGTACTAGTCATGCGTTTTGAACCAGTTTTCACAGAACCTTTCCATTTTTATTGGTCTGTGACTTGGAGCCTGTGATCTTAAGACAAGAGTCAGCTGCTTTCCTTGGCATGCGTTGGGCACTAGGTGCCAAACATATGTCAAGGAAAGCTGTTAACCTGGGGCATGTGATCTTGATAGGTCTCCTCTACAATTCTAGTCAAACTGTTTTTCATTACTGTTGAAATAAGCTGAAAACACACATGGAGATAAGATTTTACCAAAGGCCAGTTAAGGGGAAAGGGTTACATGAAATTGCTAACTAGGTGGTAATACTGTGGAACCCTGATTTTTTTTTTTTAACTGCAAATTTTCAGCCAGGGTACTTGTCAGTTGATACAGACAAGAGTGAGGAAAAGCTGCTTGTGTTATGCAGGTCTTGTGTGTGTATTCATACATGTGTCTGTGGAGTTGATGTTCACTCAGAAAAATGCCGAACACATTAGATATACATGTACATGTACTACGTGCAAAACATGAAAATATCATTTTGATGCATGATGCTGACATGAGCGACCAACACATTAACTGTAAATGTTGTTCAACTGTGAGTGCGGTGGTCTGGTTTGATACTAAACTGGTGAAGACCTCGGTCAGTGATTTTGTGTCGCCTGGTTTTGCTGTGGTGCATTTCAAGCCCGACTTAGCCAAAGAAGGCAAAAACAGTTCCCCTTGACTTAACATGTACATGAATGTACTTTTGATTAAATGTTCTTTTTATGAGGAACTGGAACAGGGATTTTTGTAATACATTGGTGTCACCAACAGATGTAGCTACAACCACATGGGACTATTTTGCATGGCACACCACTTCCGGTTGGCAATGATTGACCAATGAGAAGAGTTAGGTTAGATTATCCCCCAGCTGGCTACACTGCGCTTGTTAGGTGCCAGGTGGAAGTACTGGTGGCTCCCTCTGTTTTGAACATGCACGTACACCGTTAAGTAAAATTGTTGCCAATATGGAAGTAGTAAAACATGTAATATTTTTATCATTGCTTGATGTTTTTATGTCTGGCCAGCTTTCCAGTATGCCCTAACAGAAACCTTGTCCGCCAGAAATTTGTTTTTCTGTCTCTTGTCCTCGGTCTGTTATCAGTTCAATGACCTTTTTGTACACATACCATATTCCTCCCAATAATTACCTATGTTCTAACAGGTGCCCCCAACCGTGCTGGGATCAGATAAAATAAAAACAAGGACATATATTCTATATTCATCTTTTGTGGTGCTATACTAATTATATTCAGAATGTATGCTTATTTTACGGTAATTTCTTAAGTGCCCAGCGGACACATTGGGAGGAATATTATATATGTCAATTTTGATATTCAGTTATGTAAATGTTATTTTAATTAAATATTGATATTACATGTGTCTATTTTATGATACAGAATTAGAAATTGATAAGCAATTGAGTTGGTGAATTTTGTCATGATATAAAGATTGGACAATGAATTTCCATCATCAATTATGGATAAATAATGACCTTGTGTTGAGTTCTGCTGCAGCGATTGTACAATCCAGCCAGACTTGTTGTGAACCCAATGCAGTCCACCGTTTTCCAGTTAACTTCATGTGATTTTCCAGACTTCAATAGTGTATGAAAATCTAGGTTGCCATTGATGTTAATTGGTAGTTCCACCTATAGCATTGTGTCCTGTACAGACCAAAATATGAACATTTTGAGAACTCTGTTTTTCAAAGTGTTCTGCATGAGTCATCACAGGAATGTCAAGCAGCAAAAAGAAGAAAACCGATCCGAAATTTTGCGGCGCCACCTACATTACCAAAGATATGGACTGAAATGCATTGAAAACATTAAATTCAATATTTTGAGAAAGAATAAGGCGAGCGATACCAAATACATGTATACCATGAATGTATTACATTTGGAAATTTGATGTTGCATCATATGGATGACCTTGAGCTATTTTTGCAAGGTCAGAAAGGGAATGTTTTTCAGGAAATTACTTTTTTGGTGATGGTCATTACACCGTAACTTGGGAACATATATGCAGATATCATGACAGGAATTACAGACGAAACCTTCATGATGTGAAGTCATGATTGTGCCAGTAATGGTATTCATTTGAACTAGCATCATGGGTATCAAAAGCAGATTATTGTGATGCTAAATTGAGATGGAGGTACAAAATTTTAGCACTTTAGAAAAGGACACGAATCTAATATATTGAGAAAGAATAAGGGTAACGATTCTCAATGTCCCACAGATATGTGGAAGTTTAATATTACACAATGTGAATGACCGGAACTACTTTCTCACAAGGTCACAGAGGGATTGTATTTCATGATATTTTTTTGATATTTTTTTTTTATTGTGTTGGTCATCAGATTAAACGTCAGCAGACCATAGGGCTCATGGACCTTATGTTTCAGAAGCTCAGTAAAGCCAGGTCTAGCTGTTGTAGGTGGCCGCGGGAAGGGGGTCAAAATGGCCAGTTATTGAGGATCTATTCTGGCAGTGTTTTTCTGCACGATGGAGATATTGAGAGACCAGCTGACTGAAGTAAGTAATTAATTAAGGTTGCCACTAGAGCAGGTTTGACTTGTATGTATATTAGTTACTCAGCACTAGGTATAGCAACTGGCTCGGTCCAATGGTCTACAGCTGGTTCCTTGTGAATTGAAGTGGGTTTAAACTGCAACCATAGTTGTGACTGTCGGTTGAAAGTTTCTGACTGGCTGAACATAAATTCAGCTTTGGCTGATTGAAAGACGGCTCTGTGCATACTTTAACTGGTCCAGTGCCAAGTTTTGGACTGAGTCAACAGGTTATATTCTGTGGGACTCTAAGCGTGCCGGTACTTGAAGAAAGGCCTTTTTTACAAAGAATGTTAAGACAGTATCCATTTGATAATTCAGAGAAGTTTATCGTTTGTACTTAAGTCACAGTTGGCAGTGAAAGTGTTGAAAGGTGAATTTAGTTTTTAATAGGTTGGCTTGGTTTGTAGAGACTGATTAAACACACAAGGTATGAACATTTTTAAGTTTATAGATGTACATTTCATTACCAGCATAGATGGTTTTTATTTACAGCTGATAATACATGCAGAGTGCTGGATAATATTTACAAAATGTTACGTATGATTATTCTATGTAAAATGCATGCTACTGTTGAAAGAATTTTACTTTAATGCTTTATCAATAGTACAAAGGAATCCAGTTTACAGCAAATCTTGGGGGGGAAAAAAGTAAGAGAATGGTCTTCTGAACGACTTGCCTTACATGTACGATATCATGTAAATAAATATGTTAGGGAATATATACCTGTTCATATCGCCCAAAGTGCCCAGATATATCTTGTAATCTGCTTTAATGTTTTCACGTAAATTCAATTTTAATAAGACTCATATTTTGCTGAGAATTTCATGCACGACCCATCATGAAGGTATACCTTGGGTCAGTAGCGTTCTGTCGCAAGAGTTGCGTGCATTGTAAAGACAATATTACTCTCCACTTTCATTCTGACTGTCAGAAGATGAAGTCTCCGGTTATAGAAATGGTAGTTTAAGAGGGCATCATTTTACTGTTATATTTTATGTATTTAAATGTTGGCAATAATATAATGGATATATGGGTTGTTGTTGTATGTAAGAAGTTTAAGGTATTAAAAGATACAAATTGTTGAAACTGACTTTTCATTGTAGGTCGGGGCATGTGGGGTAAACACAGTTTGTCTACATACTGAGGCAGATAATTATTAAAATAAACTGAATAAGAATGTACACGTTTGTACCCACAACTTGTAAATACAGTTGTTCCCCTCTAATAAGGACCCCTAAAGAGAGGCTGCCCTCTCTGCAAAGGCTAGCCACAGATATGTGGCCTTCGAGGGGGCATCAGGCTATAGGCGCAGTAAGTTGGAGGGCGAAGCAACTGGAGGGCCTCGGACTGTTGCCGGCCCCCTCGCTGCCCCCTCGAAGGCCACATATCTGCGGCTATACAAAGGCCACATGTTCATGCTACAAAAGTTAAATTTCCGTTGTACTGGCCGTCTCGAGAGAGGCCATTCCTCCAATATGGGCACTTTTTGGTTGCATTCGGGGTGGCCTTATTAGAGGGGGACCACTGTGTTGTTACAGTATCATTTGTTTTTTCCTGAAACTGATCACTTGGAACTCTCGTGTAAAGTGGGTGGCTGTTATTAATGCCTTGCTACCGTAGCGTTTCCACTGTTGAGTGGATTGTCTTGCTGTCTTCAGTTGTTTCCCGTGTACATTCCATCCCTCTGATGTTGGCCAATCAGGGCATTTTAAAATTGATTGTAAGTCCAGAACTTCAACATCAGTAGCTATGCTGTTTTGGCAACCTGAAAGGTTATTATTCTGGTAAATTTCATCAATAGTCCAAACTTGAGCAGCCACTGATGTGTGTACAGTGAAACCTCATTATAAGGACACTCAGATATCCAGCATATTCATTATAATGACACAAGTTTTGAATGGCAAAAGTTCACCTTTGTTGTTTGATTCATTTATCTGACATATTCAGTTATCTGACACATTTCTAAGGGAACAGATGGTGTCATTATAATGAGTTTTCACTGTATTCACAAGTTGCAAAGCGATTTGACCCTTGCCAGTATTGCTGTCCGACAGACCCGCAGTGTACCTTAAAATGCATCTTCCAATCACAATAAGTATGTGATACAGGCACTGGCAATGTGCAGTCTGTCAATTTTTCACCTAAAAAGACCATGCGCAATGCCTTATGGCACGTCAAACAATGTCATACAGTAGGGGGATAAACAGAGTGACATCTAGTGAACAATGCTTTAACTAAAGGAAACAACAACCCATGCAAAAATCCATCACACTTTCATGTGATCTTGAAAACCCAGTGTACTCACATGTGTACCAATAATAGACGTTAATTTCTGGGTTACATTGATGTAATATTTTGTGCGTTGGTATGTACTTTATTTGCTTACAAAGAAATTCGTTGAAAAAAAATCTTTTCGCAGGGCAAGGGCGGGCCTTCAGTGTATGGAACAGTGCAGGTTTTGGGCTATGCCTATATTAAATTTCTTTCCTTCATGCACCAGCCTGCCTGTAGTACATAGCATAAATTAGTCCAGGTCAACAGCTTTCCTCTGCACACTTTGATCACAATGCACCCAAAGTATGCCAAGGAAAGCTGTTAACTGAGTCCAAACTGTAGCACTGAAGGGGTTAACACCAACGAGGAAATATTGAGACAACTGTCCAGTAACCATGGTAACCATGTTAGCAATTTTCAACTGCTATTTTATTTTGATGAACCAACCCTTTTAATTCTGTGTGTGGATGTGAGAAACCGAGCGTTTGATTGTCATACCCATATGATTGTCACCTTCCCATCAATAGGAGACCTGCACATTTAGTTCCCACCAAATCCTCGGACCCTGTCACTAGGCAACAGTGGCAATCAGTTGTCATGACACCGGCATAACGATGGGAAGTGAAGGGTGCTGCCGACATTGGTGGCTATAAAGAATTAAACCTTTCCAAACATACTGCAACTCCTTCTGTCAAGCTCAATGTGTGTTTGGTGAACAGGACTAGGACTTTGAAACAATTTTATCCAACTTGCTAGTTTTGCAACTACTACAGCAACATACTTTGCCATGTTTGACACAGGGACCTGTCGGCACATGCAAGTACTTCCTTGTTGAATGATATTAGGCCAGCCAAAGCAGCACCACAGTTAATGTGAATGTCCCCTATTAAGGCAAGTGAAGCATTGAGTAGCAATGTATTTTTTCCAAGTGCTGTAGAGATTAATCTTCTAGTTTGATAGATAATATTTCTTGATTTGATTAACTCTTGCAATGACAAGTTTTAGACTAACAGCTTTCCTCCATGCGCTTTAGACACAAAGCCCAAAGCAGCCAAGGAAAGCTGTTGACCTGGACCATTATATCCGATGGGACTCTAGGCATGCTGGTATTTAAATGAAATGTGTTTTTACAGAGAGTATTAATATAGTATCCTTTTGATAATTCAGAGAAGTCCGCCTTTAGTTGCAGTAAAACAGTTATGTGGAGAGTCAATGAATAAAGAAGTGCAAATTAATCTTTTGTGGCTGCAAACTACATTTCAATCCAAGCAATAGAAAAAGCAAATGTAGGTACATATGGCACTGTAACTAATGTTCTATATTAGTGGTACCTGCTGTATGTGGCCACCCCTTCTGCCACGAAAAAGTGGCCACATGCAGCAGGTGACCTGTCACCACAGGTAAACTTTACAAAGAAATTGACTCCTACATCTGAAACTAGTGACCACAAAAAGCAATTTGGCTGCTCATGGCAGTGGTTGCATACAGCAGGTACAACTGTATTCTGAATGCTCATAGGTTACAGCTAATTATACTGGGCAAGACCCAATCTTTACTGCAAAAAGTCTGACTGGTTTCATCACCTCCATGACTCATCAGAGACTGAGGTTAACAGTTCCCAGTACGTGCTTATAAATCAGGGTGTAACATACACGTTGCTAATGATGCATGTTATTACATGTAAATTTGTATGTGTGGAATGGGGATATATAGTTGGGAATGACATAAGACAAAGTCGACCCTGCATTTTGCATTGTACTTAGGTAGAATGACCTCACATGAACGGTCAGGTCAAGCACTGATATGACCTCCGGTCATAGAAAATTGGGAGCCACAGTGTCTGCAATACAACAGCAATGACTTCCAATTTAAAAAACTTGGGGAGCCGTTAGCTTATGAAAATGACATTTCAGAAGTAAAAAAAGTATTGTCAGTGGGCAAATGAAATGGGGGGTGTAAATTTTAGTATAAGACTGAACAAGAAGTTCATCTGTCTTATAGCTAATAGATTAACATTTCTCCCAAGAACAATATGGTGATTGTCTCTAAGGCAGCAGGCAGGTCAAATCCTTGAAGGTAACCAATCAGAAACGCGACTGCGATGTCATATAACAGTTCCTTGCTCTGTGGGAGGATTATCTTTTAACATCTTTGATGAATTTGATAACTTTAGTTGCTGTACTTTATATCAATACAGAATTACTCAATGACATATGTTATCCTTTTTTGATGTCAAAGATGACATACAGAAAACAAATAATGAATTTATTAACTTGTTTGTTTTAAAAATATTTATTGGCAATTAGGAAAAAAGGCAATGCTCTACACAAATCCTTCTTGCATCAACTTGTTTGTCAAGTTGAATAAACTGTCTCTCATGTGTTTCATGCTCTCATCTGTGTGTGCTAAATTCACTTGATATACTTCATGACGTCGTGTAAGATCCCTAGTCCTTCCAATTCACGTAGCTTCTCCAGATGTCTACAAATAGACAAAATTCAGTTAGATAGCAAAGTTTAGTTTGTCAACATGACCATTAATTATACAAACTACAATTTCAAACTACATAAGGTCACCCAAACTAAAAAAGTGTGCACCTTGGGTACATTAAAATTCAGCAAAAATCACAACGTCCCTTCCTTGACGAAATAAAAGTGGGTTAAGCTGGACTCTTAACCTGGTGATGATGGCACCTGAGAAAGACATTTCTCATTTGGCCTGATGTGCAAAAATAAAGCTACAAACTGCCTAATTAACTCTTTCAATGCCAAGTTTCGGACTGTCATGTCAACAGCTTTATCTGGTGTGCATTGGGTGCATTGCACCCAAAACATGCCAAGAAAAGCTGTTGACCTGGGCTATTCTGTCTGGAAGTAAAAGCATGCTGGTTCTTCAATGGAAGGTCTTTTTGCAAAGAAGATTAGTCTAGTATCCTTATGATACTTAAGACGTTCTGTGCAAGTAGTTTGACTTTAGTCCCAGTTGGCACTGAAAGAGTTGAGTCCAATTTTGCACAAATCCTGTTCATATATTTTACGTGAAAATGAAAAACTGTCAGACTCTTTCATTGTGGCAAAATTGCACAGGTGGCATTTTGCAAATGAGCCAAATGACATATTGATTCACAAATTACAAAGAAATTATCAGTGAGCAGAAAATTTGATGTATTACTAACCTGGAGTCACCTTGTGTAAGTTTAGCAATTAGTATAGCACAGTTTTGCTGTAATGCCGGCTTGCGTCCATCTCGTGCTAACACAAGCAGCTGTTTCATGACGTCACTGTCGGCCAGCTGTTCACATATGCCCGGGATCTGTGCACAGTGACTCAATATCAATGCAGCATTTCCTACGACAGTTTCGTCCTTGTGTTTCAGCAAACCCACTAACATCTGTGGCCCTGTTGAAAATGTATGCTCAGTGAAATTGTGAACAGACTTTCTTCCCGACATGAAATGTATGTTGTCATATGGATGTACCTTACGGCTTTTATAATCATGCTGTGTACACCCCACAGCTAAAGATACCCAACTTAGAGGCATTTTGCAGGGTTTTCACCCACCCCCCTCCCTTGTGAGGGTCTGCACTGACCCAGACTTCAAACAACACCCAGTAACTCAAACTAATTGATATTATGTAATCAATGCGATAACACTTTTGTCAATAAATTAGGGGCTTTAACTCTATCAACTAATTTTCCACTGAAAATGTGGTAATCATGTTAATTTTGTTAAAATGTCATATCAAAGTGACAGATTGATCATAAAAATTCGCTGACAGAAAGTGAACTTGTGCATCTATTTTTTACGAGGAAGCAACGGAAAGTAGGCACAGGCAGCTGTTTTGCTAATTCATATATCGAAACGGCTGCTGCAAGCACGCTTAACCAAGTAGGTTTTTGACAAAAACATAGGACTTAACGCTCTATGGGAGAGACAAAGTTCCACATGGCTGTGTCATGGGGTATGGATTTAGACAGCACTCGTTTCAAACTGTTCACTGCTCGCCAAAGGCTCGCAGTGAACGGTTTTAAAACTCGTGCTGTCTAAATCCATTCCCCATGATACGGCCATGTGGAATTCTATATTTCTGCTGAATTACAGAGCAGAGAGTCAGAATAGACCCAACTCCCTGTAAATGATAGACATAAATACTTATGTTTACCCTGGGATTGAACAGAACTCTCTCCCCTCTGATGAGTCCAGGTACGGACGAAACTGGTCTGGCATTTTGGCACGTTGTGTATCGGACTACTTTCATCGACACTTGCCTTGTCTTTCAATTGATAAATATATGGAATGGAGTACATTTGTGATTCATTTACCACAAGTAGTTTACCTGCATGTCTCCGTTCATATTCCTCTTCCATCCAAAACTTTAAAATATACTCCCCCCCCCCCCAAAAAAGACAAATCTTTTCATGTGTGGTTCTTGGTAATAAATTATAGTACAGTTACATGTCTATAGGGATCCCGTATCATGCTTCTACAGAGACAAGATCAACACAAGTTTAATAATGAACACACTGAAACCACCGTCTTCCAAATATAAGACGGTGCGCATAGGCTTAACACTGACAAATGTACCCACCTTTTTCACATTCAGCCACCATTTGCCTTGCCGCTGCCTTTCTCTGAGTACAAGCTGCCAAACTTTTCAATGCTGGTTTTGTCAACTCATTGCTGGATTTCTGTAAATGATGTTAAAATCAATCAAATATATTTACTACAGAAAACACATGGCAAGTGTGACATGGACACAAGCCTGTCTGTTTCACACTTGTACTCAAAAAAACAAGAGGCCCATGGGCCAAATGCTCCGCTAACATATCACCGAAAATGAATTTCCTGAAATGCATTCCCTCCATGGCTCTGAGAAATTAGTCAAAGTCATCCATATGATACAACATAAAACTTCCTCATGATACACATTTGTGGTACATTTGGTATCATTTGCTTTATTCTTTATCAACATATTAAATTTAGTGTCAATTTCGTAAGTGCTTAATGCCTTTAAAAATAGATCGTCATACAGCATATTACAAATTTAACCATTGGTCTAATGCAGAATTTGTGTAAATTTTGCATGTCCATCTCAATTTATTAGCACAATAATGGATTTAACTGTGTTTTGATACCTATGATGTTAGTTCTGATAATTACCACCAGTGACACCACCATGACTCTAGGTCATAAGACATTTGTCTGTATATTATTCCTGTAAGAGTATACAGATGTATGTCCATAAATTCAGATATACTGACCATTTCAAAAAATCATTTGCTGAAATGTATTCCCACAGTGACCACCACAAAGTAGATGGTCACCCATAATATGTAATATTGAACTTCCGCATGATATACATTTGTTGTTCATTTGGTGAAATTAGCTTTATAATTTCTCAGGATAATGAATTTCATAAATTTCACCAAGTAATAGCTCATATTTCCCAATGACCTCAACGTGGCACCTCTGATATTGTTCTGGTTTGAACACTCTAGAACACTACCACCAAATTTCAAAAAGTTCCATTGAAAATCAAACACCACAGAGCATTTTATAATTTTTTCGCTTTTTGGCCTCTGTATTATGTAATCTACAAGGTGGTGCCACCAATAACGAAAGGTACCTGGATTTTAATTGTTAGATGTCCACAAAATTTCAAGGGGCTAACTTTAAAAATCATAGATGCTATTGTGTTGACAAGCAATTTTTCACAGATGTATGAACTGAATGACAGAGACAGACATGAATGATGGCATAAACTACGGTCAGCAGAGCTAAAACCAAAAAATTACAGAAGTTATTTTGTTAATCCTCCCTTCCTCTTATTCTTTGGCAGTAGAAGAAATGTTGATTTTATCCCCTCCCCCCCCCCCACCCCCCCCAAAAAAAAAACAAACAAACAAACAAACAAAAACAAAAAAATCCTAATGCATGTACACATATCTCATTTAAGGAAATTCAACCTGCAAATATTCTTTCTCCTGTATGTACAACAATCACAATACCCAAGTCAAACCAAATTTTTTAAAAATCTCACAATACTCTTTTTCCATGCACTTATTTTTGAAAATTACCTGTCCCTGAAGACAATCTACAAAACTGTAGACTTAGTATGGGTCTTTTTTACTATGCTTGTATTCGCCAGAGACTGTTTTTGTGACCTCCCTATTAAAAATTAACTGCATATAGTTACTTCCTTCAGTGAAAATGTTGAAGATGTTGTAGAAAATGATCAAAAAAAACCTGTATATTTCTGTACATGTGTTTAGATTTTTTGAATGTTGGTAATTAAGTGAGGTATCTCATGCGATTTGAGACGGTGAGGCTGAAACTTGCCGTGTATCGCCACGAGACCTTCGGTCTCGTGGCGATACAGCGGCTCGTGGGTTGGTACAGGCACTGATACAGCTCCAACCATGTGATAACCTATGAATATACACATACATGCACACACACTCATATACGTACATATATATATATATATATATATATATATCGCTTCAGCCTCACCAACAAAACCTGTCTGTCTGTCTGT
The DNA here is from genome assembly GCA_964020975.1 of Hermodice carunculata. Taxonomy (NCBI): domain Eukaryota; kingdom Metazoa; phylum Annelida; class Polychaeta; order Eunicida; family Amphinomidae; genus Hermodice; species Hermodice carunculata. The sequence continues at coordinate 57,932,907 of OZ026628.1, read as the reverse complement.
ATGTATGTATGTATACATGTACATATAGGCACAGACAGGTTCTGTTGCAGTTTGTCCAATCATGTTACCATGGTTACCTGCAGGATAGCAAGCAGACCTCTGGGGATTCCCTGCTCACAAACAAAGTCCACCGACTCATCAGAATGAGGCAAAAGATGACTCATCAATCCCAGACTCCTCTCCTCTAGGGTTGGCTCCCCACAATCCATCATCACACAACAATGTCTACATAATGTAGTACTGAACCCTTTCATATTGTCACTTAACTCATAGGTCAAGTTCATCAACAGTCCTAAAGTTGCATAAAGAATATCTAAGCTGAGAGCCTCAGAATACCTGGCAGTGTGACTCTCCTGAAAAAAACAAATACACAAATGTACAAACAAGCAACAACACTTTTTTCACCATATATGTAGTACAATATTATGTGTATGTTTCCTGTTGAATAAATTAGGTAACATTCGTCTTGCATAGTTTTGTCTCATTTGAGATTTATATTTATGTATAGTAGATACATTATGTGTTGGATCACAAAATTCGAAACGTATGACCTTCATATACCTAAACAAAATAACTGCACACTTTTTCCAATCTTGATTCATTTCCCCTTAACCAGCCAAGAACCACCTGGTGATTGATATTGTCTGCTTCAATGTTTTCCACTAAATTTTGCTTCTATGTTTTTGACTATTTGAACAGCAATAAAAAACAACTCAAAGCTTTGCATGGCATGGCAAGATGGGGCACTAAGTGCCAAACCCACGCAAAGGAACCTTGTTGACTAGGTCCTGGACTCAATCTTAATTCATGTTGGAAAAATTTTAACATTGTTGTCAATCAATGATGTGCAGACCTACAGATCCAGGTACCAACAAGTAATCAATATACTTTGCACTCACTCTCAAATTTTAATCGAGTAAAGGCTGACTTAAACATAAATCTCTTTAAAAAATGTTCAGTTAAAAAAATACCCAACCCTCAAAATTTAGAATGAGAGGACTGTGACAGTCCTGTGCTCAGTTGACATAGAACACACAGAATGAAGTGGTCCTGTGACGTTCGGAATAATATCATGGCCGCCTTTCATTGAAGACCATCATCACTGCAATATCTGTCTTCACTCATACAATGCAGAGGTCATCTCTCTGACTTAAATAGAAAGTCAGAAGATCTACAGTTATCAAGACATGAGCCAATATGTCAGTGTGACCTTCAAAGTCACTCAATGTCAAAATTAATAACACCAAAAGAAACCTAATAGGTAACTTCTCCATCAGTGTTTCATTTTAAATATGGGCCCAAAATCTCAGCATTTACCAAAATACAAGTCAACATTTGCTGCTATCCCCCTTGTAGCAATTACTAATATGTACAGTCACCCGTATCAAATTTTCCTAATTTTAATAATTTGTCAACTAGAAGACTCTGACAGTCCTGTGCTCAGCTGACATTGGATACACAGACAGAAGTGGTCTTTTCTTCAAGACCATCACCAGTTTGTAATATTTAAAGTCCTCACTTACACACAGTGTCGGAGTCATCAATTTTCAAATGTAAAGTGACAGGACCTGCCACTACCAAAACATATGCCAATGTGCTGGTTTGACCTTTCAAGGTCACTCACGGTCAAAATTAACAAGACCAAATGAAACCCCACAGACATATCATTAGTGTTGAATAGTAACCAATGGACCTTGGATCCACCATGACCAACTTATAAGCTTGACCTTTCAAGGTCACTAAAGGTCAAAGTTAACAACACCAAAAGTAACCTGTCAGGTATTTTCTATTAGTGCTTAATATAGACCATGGGCCTAGGATTCACCATTCCTAAGATATTTCACATTTCCTTCTACTTGTATAGTAACAATGCAAAACTTCAGTTAAACATATAATTCCTATATTCAAATATTTGTTCAAAGTCAGGATATGGCAGCAGATCATTAAAGGTGAACAAATTTTGTGCAGATCCTACAAGTTTGAAGAAAATCCAACATGTGGTTTGGAACAAGAAGTTAAGTATAATGAAAACACACACAAATTAATAAAAAAAGTATAAAATAATTGCAGCGCCACCTCCTGAAAATCAAAGTCTAGTGGTCTGAAGTATGTCTATACAATTTCCAAGCAACTGGCCAATCACTTTTGGAGAGGATTTTTAAAAAAAAAATTTTGAGAAAAATTTTACAGAAAGCATTCACAAAACAAGTCATTACAAATCCAAAAGCCACTAAAATGTGACCGTTTGACAAAAATTTGGTAGAGACCTACCCAAGGTACGTTCCCAAAAAGATTGGAGTGAATCCGGTATATGGTTCTGGGGAAATTGAAAACATGAATTACCATGATTGCACTCCCCATTCACTTACCAATCAACCAACAGGAATGTATGCATTACCCAATAATTATCCAGATTGAAAGATTGGTTAAAAAGCAGCTCAGCATCATTACCTAGTGAACAACTTTGTTTGACCTTTCCAGAAATTATATTTCCACCATGTTTCAGTACAGTCTGTGGGCCAGTTTTGAGAAGTCCAAATTAGTAAAGACACACAAAAAATCATAAAACTAGAGACTGTGACAGTCCTGTGCTCAGCTGACCTTGTTTGCAGAGGCTGAAGTGGTCCCATAACCTTCAAAATAATATCAAGGTCACTTTTCTGTAAGACTATCATCATTGTTTGAAATATCAAAGTCTTCACTCACTCACAGCGTTGGAGTAACCACATTAGAGATGAAAAGTAACAGGACACACCATTATCAACATAGAAGCCAATATGTTTGACCCTTCAAGGTCACTCAGGATCAGAATATAGCAACCCCACATGAAACTACAAAAGTCACTGGAGCATGACAGTTTGAACAAACTTGGTAGAGACCAACCAAAGCTACATGGCTACCAAGTTTGAAGTCGATCTGCCTGATGGTTTTGCAGAGCCTCCACGGCGGGAGATCTCCTGCTTTTTCATACTGTTTTTACAAAGTCTCCCGCTCTTTATAAAATTAAAAAAGCAGCATCAATCCATCAGTGGCAGTAAAATTGTACTGTTTTGTCATGTTGTTATACAATGTACGTGCGGAATATGTCTATGAAGGTGCCTAAAATGCTTCAAAATGCAGGAAATGAAGGTGCAAATTTTAAGATTTTCCTGGGACAGCATGCCCCAGGTCCCCCTAGCTAAGTGCTCGTCCTCCCACTTCTCCGTACCAGCATGAGGGAAATCTCCCTCTTTCAACATAGGCTAGCTTGGAGGCTCTGGTTTTGGAGAAGTCAAAAACGTAAATTGTGGATGGACAACATATGACGGACCACAAACAACAGACCATAACATTAGCTCAGCTGACTGAAAAGTCAGCTGAGCTAAAAATGCATAAAAAAAAAATGAATGAAGCATGACCACTTGAACAAAACAACCTTGGTAGAGATCCACCCAGGCTACATCGCCACTAAGTTTGAAGGGGATCTGGCTGACAGTTTTGGAGAAGTTCAAAAAATGTAATTGTGGACAGACAACAAATGGACAGATTGATGATGGATGTACCACAGACACAGACCAATCCTCTAAGCTCAGTTGATTGACAAATTGAAATAAAAATCTCCAAAACCACTGTTAAAGGCAGCTTCTTGCCAATTGTGAAGCAACCTTGTAAATTGTAAGATATGAAAATGTGTAAACAACCTTCACTTACATGTAAGACAAACTGCTTTTTTCTTAAAACAGCCATCTTTCAGCTAGATTAGAAAAGGGATTTCAAAGTTTCTCATGGCTACAAGAAATACATAATTATTATTATGACACAGGGACACAATGCACTCACTAGTATTGTACAACAAGCGTTCCATGTCTGGGTGCGAGACACCATCTTGCGTCGCATGTGAACATCTGCCGACAGGTTTGTCATCGTAGAAATGCAGCACGGAAGAACAGAAGGGTTTTTAGCTCCTTCCGTCTGTCAACATTAACAGTTCAAGAGTAAACGTAATTATGGATCAGAGTACAGAATGATGCAACAAGATGTTATGTTTTTGTTCCTCCGTTACATCTGTCTCAAGTGTAGCCACTCCTCAAGTTACATTTAATACAATTGCAAGCCATGTCTCGTGTGTAATATTGAGCAATCAGCAATCAAAGAGTTCAATCTAAAACTATTCTCCAGATTATGGCATAGTGGAAAAAAGCATTTACACATTCTCCACACTATGGCAAGATGACAAAATAAAGTCAGACTTTTTTCTCCTCTCATTTTCAAAGGCAACAAATAAGGTGTTAAAATACCCAGAAATAAACATTTAATATACATGTATATTATTATACAGGGTGAGAAAAATTGTTTTGAAATTACTCGACTGCAGGACAAGTGACACAAAATTTTCACTTGTCCTCCCTAATGCTGATGAAGTGTACCTAAGTTTTGGTTTGAAAAGGCATGTTGTAATGGAAATCATTGTCACACAGTGTGTTTATATGTGTCTGTTATGCCAACAAACTTGGAAATTTAACATACTATATAATCATAAATTTTTGGCGAGGGACAAATATTCCCGAATTTTCCCAAGCAAACCTTGCCAACGTAGATCAACTGTGGCTCCCTTTGATTTTTCTCCCCGCCACAGTGGAGCATCAACATCACTTTCAGAATAGCGATACTGAGTCTGTCTACGCAGGCAAAAGCAAACCCAGTCAAGGAATAATAAACTTGGGAAAATTTTAGCAGATTGAATGTGGAATGAAAGCCAGCATAAAATCGAGAAATCAACACTCGTGAAATCCTGATTTGGAGTGCATTCGGGACATTTTGTGCCTGGGAATATAAATGATTATACAGTATTGTGAATTTTGCCAATTAAAAGTACTTGTCCATAGGACAAGTGAAATTTGAAAGTCACTTGTCCTCAAAAGGATTTTATTTTCACTATATGATCCTATTGTCCGTGACAAGAGAAATCCTTTCAAGGACAAGTCACTTGTCCTCAAAAGGATTTCACTTGTCCCATATAATAGGATCATCAGAATTTTCGCACCCTGTTATAGTATTTGTTACAGGTTGGAACAGCTGGCATCCATGTTTCTAGAATGCACTCTCCACTTTGGCAAGTCCTCTGCTGACTGGAACTCACCAGTAAATTTTCAAATGCTGGCAACACACTTTCTTCCAAATTTCCTCTCATCTGGCTCTTAAACCTGGAGGAAGATATTAAACCAAATACAAGCTTTAATGTTTAACATACAGGTACTGATGTGTGGATCATCATAGAAAAAGCACATGCATACATGGTATATTTTACAGAGACAAATATCAAGTTAAATATTTATGAAATATTTATGATTCTGTCATGTAAATGTGAATTGTTCAAACAAAGTGCACACACATACACAAATTAAAATTGATGCACATATATAAAAATACTGTCCATTAATCTATTTTCATAGGAAAAAAATTCACTTTTACATTTTATATGCTCACGACTGGAACCTTAAATTGACTTCTTTCTGTAATATTCACATCAAACTTAAAATCTTATCATATTTTGTGCATTATCAGTATGAAAGACATGTACCTGTATGCTATTATAAAAAGGGAGGTACTGTCATCTGGTGGTGGTTGCTGGAAACCAGTGGCATGACATTACTGGGTGAAGGAAATGTTAACTCACTCAGCTGAGTACAGCATAACCATAGGGAAATTTCATGATGGGCCTCACGTATGTGGGCTTATGAGCTCATTTTGGAGAGTACATTTTAAAGATTGGCTTTTGTGTGTATTCTCTTGTAAAGAAATATTTCCACAGAATACTAACTTCTTTTGTGGTTTGCCCATACAATGAAGAAATAATGAGTGAATGTTGGGTTGAGTCTATAATATTAAACATGATGACAATCACACCAGGGCAAGGACTTTGGTACATAATTAAATCCATTGCATCCCAGAGTGACCAAGTGTACTGCACTGCAGGGCCATTCTGCCTTAAAATGGATTGATTTTTTAAACAACAGACAACAAGAACCTTCCATGTCAACATGACACTGTCGGTAATGAACTCAAGGTGCACTCTGTACCTTGTCCAGCATCCCGTGCACAAATGTGTCTGTGTCTGTGATTAGTTGTTTTAAAATGTATTCTTGTTTTTCATTGGATGAGGACCCATGCCAAAAAAGACTGTTGACCTTGGGCCTGCCAACATGATATAAAGCTCAGCGAAAATGTTTTCTATTGTCACAAAACTTAGATTAAAAAAAATCATTGAAGCAGATGATAATTTGCATCCAGGCGCTTTTCAGTAATTTGCACCAGAAAGTATAAATTCACAAAGAATTCTTCATCCCACTCACTTTTTGTCCAAGGCCAGATTATTAAGAAAGCTCACGGCCCGCACCGCCATAGCAGACTTCTGTTGAAGCAAGTGAAAGAGACTGGACAGCAACCTGAAAGTACCACAACATTTAGACCGTCACTCCTTCTCGTTTATTATTCTGATTTTATTGTCATTCTTCCATTAATTAAACATAGTCTTCCTCACGTTTAACAATTTGTTTCTTTCCTTATCTTATGTAAACCAAGAGAAAGCATATTGATGTGGCAAATAATACTGCATTAAATGTTTTGGCAATTGGCATCTTACGCAGCCAGAGTGAGTCAACAGCTTCTCACAGCACACTATGGGTGACCAAAGTACATTAAGGAAAAATGTTGACCTAGACCATTTGTTTTGTCTGGAACTACCAAATTTAGACTTTGAATGCTTCTACTAGAATGAACACCATCTGCAAGCTGAGACAGACAGTCCCTGTGTTTGCACCGAAATAGAGGAGTTTACGACTTCAGGGGGCAGCAATTAACAGTGTTCATTTCCATAAACTTGGCTGTTTGCCAATCCAAAACTTCAAATGGATTTATTGTCATGCGACAAGTAAAACTATGCAAATGATCACCCTCAAGTGCTGCCCTCTGGGATCCTAAATGGGCCTATTCTACACTCTTGAAGGGCCATCATGATTATAAACAGTGCAAAGTGAGCCTCTTTGGCTGGCAAATCATGAATTTGTGGCTTTTAATAAAGAGCAGAAGATATGTGGAAGATTATGCAAGTTATGGGCATTTGAAATTTTAAATCTTGAATATCTCAAAAACTTTTATTTGTACAGCTAACCAATCCAACTTCAATTGATAGGTTTGTAACACTGCACATTTTTTTAATTTACACATGACCCCCAGGTCAAAGGTCAAGGTCATTTGGATCATTGAAAATTTTCATCTAGCCATAACTCTGTCAATTGTCATCTAATCTGGACAATATTGGACCCAAATTGTACATATTGTAACACTGCACATTTTTGTAATTTACATGTAACGTCTAAAGGTCAAAGGTCAAGGTCATTTGGACCACTGGAATTTTCATTCAGTCATAACTATGTCAATTTTCACCCAATTTGTACCATGTTGGACACAAGCTGTAGGTATTGCAACGCTGCATGTTCTTGTAAGGTACATGTGATCTCTAAAGGTCAAAGGTCAAGGTCAATCGGGCCTTTGGAATTTTCATCTAGCCATAACTTGGTCAATTTTGATCCAAGTTCAGTCATGTTGGCTCAAATTGTAGGTATTGTAACATGGCACATTTTTGGTATTTTACATGTAACCACTAGAGGTCAAAGGTCAAGGTCATTTGTACCTTCTAAATTTTCATCTAACCATATTTACAACATTTGAAGGCACACATAGAGATTTGCTTTGCAGTAAATCTTATTATCTAGTTATCATATTTCATTTTGGTCGCCATATGCATGGCGGTGGTACTTTTACCTCGAAAGGTCAAACTTGGCAACAAGTCGACTTCTGCCAATGTCTGTCTGCGACAGTTGATGTAAAAGATTTATGCAGGATTCCTGGAGAAATTTACAGCCTTTCACTTTTGTCTCCAGGAAGCGCTGTAGCTGTTCTGGAAAGCACGCTTGTTCTATAATCTGCTTCTGGTTTTCTTCTGTTGGAGATACAAACATATACAATTGATTACGCATTGTTTAACTAAAAATCCAGGCATTGTGGGAACAAAACATGCCATAACTTAGAAACAAGGCTGGATGTTGCAACATCAGTGTTTTATAATACTTGTTACAATCATTAAGTTCCTCATTGACTTCAACATTTAATTTTTTTCTTTCATCTTCAAGTTCCATTGGTCCAAGTACACTGTATTTTCCTGTGTAAGTTTTGTCTTTGCATTAAGGTCTGCAATATTGATATTAAGGAATTTTTTTTTTCTCATGCAAAATTTAATGAAATAAATGAGAGGCTTGCAACACGAAACATGCAGGCTTGGTGGCCTTGATAGTAGAAACTCCCATTTTTTTTTTTTTTTTTTTTTTTTGGTGCTTTAGCTCATTTTTGCCTTTTTTGTGGCACTGGTTAGCTTGACATATTATCTATATCCATTGTTAAAATTTCAATTTTGGAACCTCTGTGAAGTACTAAAAAAAGAAAATAGAAGTAGGATTCCTCTCACTCCTTACAAACATTACTCATGTGAACTGAAACAATGCCTGCCAATCAATCACCCAAGTGGTCTAGTTTGACAACCTCCACTGGTGGCCATCTAGCAGAGACCCTCAGGATCAGTGTTACTTTGGATGGTAAACAGCAAAGTATATGATGAAAGGGCAAGACAATACAATGTTATTACAGAACTTTGACCCTACAATGAAAAGACCATTTTGTTGTATGTATCTGACTGTGTCTGTGACGGTGACTGTTGATTGTTTCAAGAGATCAAAATATAAAACGATTGTGCAGTGGTATCAGCAGTAGGTCCTACTGACTATGGGCATGGCTTTTGGGCAATGGTCTGAATGCACAATTAAAACCTCATGAATGTTTTCCTCATATTCTTTGGTGCACATTTGAAGATGAAATAAAACCAAGTGATGACAGAGACAGAGCCAAGATTTACAAAGTGCTACGACCGGTCAGTATCTGCTAACCAAAGTGGCACTGGGTTCACACCGTGGCTATGACCAGGATCCACAGCATCACGGGATCAGAAAAGCATTCTCGCAAGTTACATGTACAAAACTAGTACTGACATCAACAACTACAGACCTACATGTACTTTGTCCCACAATTGTGTCGTAGGCATTTATTAAATCATCCTCCATCATTAATATTAAAATCAGCAATATCAATGGCTTATAACCCAGATTTGATAGTTTTTAGAGTGTGTTTTTTTGTTTTGTTCTTTTTTTCCCCCCAATATATTTGTGGGACAAAAAAAGAGCATTAGACAATATACTTGGCATGGATGACTTGCAATCTGAGCAGGGTATGGTTCCAACCAGTACTGTCCAACACTGATCAATCCATGGGATCCGTTAGCACTGAAACTACAAGTGGCTTCAAGTTTGCTTTTGCACTATATTAATATTAATGCTAATATACATAACTATATATATATATATATATATATATATATATATATATATATATATATATATATATATACATACATACATACATACATACATACATACATACATACATACATACATACATACATACATACATACATACATACATACATACATACATACATACATATAATATATGTTTATTGTGGTTACAAAGAATTTTGCAAAAATATTTGGCTTTAAAATGTGGCCACTTTTCTAAATTATAACTGCCTTAAAATCAAAATTTATAGTTAATGACATCATAGCTATGATAGGTAGTCAACTGTTTCACAATTATTTTTAAATCAATACAATAATAAAGAAAGTAAGGGTTCATAATTGGCTCATTGGTAGCATGTTTTGGTTCACAGCCTCCTGCCACTCTGACTGTGCACAGTGATTTTCTCTGAGTTCTTTGGTTTCCTCCAACTTCATGATCAGGTCGGAGAGTATATGTCAATATGTGTGCCATGGAGAGTGATTAACATTAACCCTTTATCCACCAAACCCATGATAGTCCCACATGCCAAAAGAAAATAGGGCAAAAAATACATTTTTGAAAATTCAATAATACACTTTAATTTTAACTTCCTTGATGCCAGGAATAATGTTTGTAAACATTTTGTGTACTTTCAAGGCATTGTGGGCCTCTCCTAGCCATTGTGTACAATATTCAGTTTTGCAACTTTCTGCATCACTCTCTTGTGGTTTCTCTGACCTTATAACCTCTTCAGTACGGACAACAAACAGATCATGTGACTAGTCATGAATAAAATCCACTCCACCTGACAGCGACCTCTGGTGAACATCACAAAAACTATTGCAATGCATTGATAATGCCACATTTGGATATACATGTACAGTGGTACCTCTTTTGAGAGACCACTCCTACAGCGGGTCAAAATGCGGTCTCTCAAAACAGGTGGTCTTTCATTAGAGGTACAACAACATAGAAAATATAGCACAGTGTTCTGAGAGAGCGGTCTTAAAAAGATATGCAGTCTCTCATTAGAGGGGTCTCTCAAGAGAGGTACCACTGTATATGTATTTACCTAACTGGTCTATTTAAGTTATAACATAGGTAAATATACCACAAATTTGAACAACTGCAGAACTGCTGTATATGTGTATAAATATATTCACTTTTTAGTCCAGTGATCATCAGACACCCAGCTGGCAGGTTTGTGTACACATAGATGCCATGTAGTTTCATTTTCGGGTCGCCAAAGGGCCTGTACTAGTCAATATAAAAACGGTGGAAAAATCTGGCAATAAGGCATGTATGGCTATAAAAGTGCGCTGGATATTTCCGGCACCCCAGGCTAGTAAAAGGTTAACATAGGCCTGGGCTGCTTTGCAGTATGTGAAAACATAGACTGTATAGGCGCATGTGATCAATATTTGTTTTGTGACTAAGTGACCCGGTCTCAAACTGGCAACCTTCTCCACCAACCACCCAGCCAAAAAAGGGAAACACATACATCCACTGTATATCTTCCTTGTTAAAAAAAAAAAAAAGGTTCAATGGAGGTAGATATGCCATAATTGACATATGCCCAGTTCATTGTATTGAATGCAGTACAATTACTATACTGTGTTCGACGTTTTCCTGCAAATTATACGTGTGTGTGTGTGTGTGAGTGTACATCGACCATGTGTAGTAAGCTTTATTTTGGCATACATGTTAAGTACATCTGGGGATATCACAAATGGCATTCATGTTCTTCAAGATAACTTCATTTCTAACCAGTGCACTATATATTTCTTTAGAACTGAAGAGAGTGGGGTATGAGTACTTACCATTATCTGTACACGCCTCCATGAGGCAGTCTAAATATGCAGCACACATGTCAATCTCTTCTCGGCTCAGGCTACGAGGGCTTGCTGCAAAGCACCTACAAAACACAGAAAGGTTTCATATTCTATTTTCACATACTTTAACTTCTGTAGTACGTGGTCCCCCACCTATATGTACATGTATGCGGTATCCTCTCAAGAGGGGACCACTTCTCCACGTAACATAAATGACCTTTTCATTATATTCCTCACCCCTCCTCCACACATAGGGCCATCCTTCTTATAAGGGTACAATTCTAGTGCATTTTGGTCAAACACATAAGTGAGTACAGGCTGAATTTGGCAATTATTCAACTTTCACAACTTCAAGCAGTGCATGTAGCAATTAATGGAGAATATTGTGGAATCTGCATGATGCAGTGCATTTGGAAAATGTTAGTAACCTAGTTATAAGCACTGAATCAGCCCATTATGGCAATATTGTAAACTGCTTTAATTTTGCTGTATTCTTATTTTCATTTATTTTGCTGATGGCACAAAACCATAACAATAAAACAACTCTGAAGTAGTATTTTAACATTGTTTGAATGGGAATTATGTCCAAAACAGTGAAATTAAAACTACAGTGAAATGTCAAAAATACAAAAACTGTGAACATTTATAAACATGAAAATAAAGCAATTTACAGTATATAGTTTACATACATGAACAACTATTGATTGATGCTAACTACATCCCTAGTCCACTATAATTCTTGGGTGGAGGATAAAAATCATAGGAGTGTAACCACTTCAAAAAAATGATAGAACTCAACCAAAGAGACATCCCAACCAATTTTGAAGTGAGCTAGCTGACAGTCCAGAGATTTGTTCAAAATTAACTACAAAAAAATGATTAAAATCTAAATATCACGTTTTGACATTTTCAAACAATTATACAGGTACATAGATGTAAAATTTTTGACAATGCTTGACCTACGCCTACACAAGACGCACCAAAGATCACTCACTTTGAAATTACAGGATGGTCCCTGGTAAGATGCAGTCCACCACTGGTGCGAAACAATGTTCTTTCAGTTGCTGAAAAAAATAAATTAACAAATAAAAGCAATGAATATTTGCTGAAAAATTCAACTGCTCAGAACCCACCATCCTATACCATAAAGTATTAGCGTGTTGTCAAAATTGCAACTTTCAGTCACTTCTCCATCATTTTAAAATGAACACGGCACATGTTATGGATGGGAGACTCAAACGAAAAAAAACATAGATTTTATATTCATGTATATTGGTCCCTCCTCTAAGAGGACCCCTAGGACAGGTTCAAAATTATCCATAGAACACCCCTCTATATCATTTTATCCCCATTTGGATGCAATCTTAACACGCGAAGGATTTTGTTCGTGTATCTGGTGCATAACTATGATTCATATTTCTGCTTCCAAAATGCTTTCCTGCTCTTGTTTTAGGAATACACATACACATGCAATTCCCATTAAAAATCAGTCAACATTTACAGAAAACCTATTGACACAATACCTTGCTTTGCTTTGGCATGTATCAATTGTAGCAGTTTTGGTATATTGGGTAATTTTACTGACATTTCAAACTTGCTATTTCTGGTGTTCTTATTAAACCTGTGGTGACGTATCTTTTCACCATAGTTTTATTTTCGCAGCTTTTCTTCATCTGCAGACTATGAACAATGAAAATACCACAAAAGTCAAGTAACCTGTAGCAGTATAAAAAAAAAAATAACAGTTAACTTATCTCCATTTTCAATTCTTTTTTTTCAAAAACAATAATTTGGTTTCGAAAAGTTGTGGCACAACGTACAATGGTTTTAAATCACGAGCTTGATGACCATGAATTTAGTTTGACTCACTGTTCTGTAAAACCTGCATTATGATTCGCAGTCCCCCACTGTAATACATTGGTAACTGATCTGGTTTATTAATCTGTTCAATAAGTCCCACCAATCCCCTGGCTTCATCACTGGTCCCAAATAACTCCTTTGCAGACTTCTCTTGTTCCGCTGTCTGCCGAGCTAATTCCACTTCTGCTATGTAACCTGGCGGGGTGCAAAACAGACAGTTAAATATGGAACAAAGTTGCATCACACTCTTATTTGGTCCTTATTTTCAGCTATAGAAATAGTTACTGATCAATACAGGTACAAGTTCAATGCAAAGTTCTTTCCAGAAGTAAATGCAGATCCCAGTTAAATGTACATACATATGTTTTAGTCTTCAAGTAACTCTGGTGGGTTATGTCCTAGTTTTGGCACAGAACTGAAGAGGAGCTATTCATATTTAACCACATTGACTGTAGACTTGGTCTGGTCTCCTCAGTTGCTAGGCAACAGAACCATGCCTCTGCCATGATGAGGGCACTTGTACCAGTTATGTTACTTAGCCAGTCAGAAATAACACTTTCTCTACCAAACAAATATAATTTTCTAAATTTGCTTAGCATCTAGTATGTTTACAAACTTTGAAGTGGACCTGAATGATAGTTTTAGTGAAGAAATAAAAAAATGTAAATTGTGGATGCCGACAGACAGACGAAGTATCTTGATCAAGACAACCCATCACATTTGCTGAGCTGACTGACAAGTCAGCTGAGCTGAAAATTCATTTATAAGCAAAATAATTTCATATAAAATCCAAAAATCATCAGAGCATGCCCATTTGAGCAAACTCCATAGAGACCCACCCAAGGTACATCCCGACCAGGATTGAAGTGAATCTGGTTGCCAGTTTTGGAGAAGTCATAATTTATGTGAATTACCATTGCAATCCCCATCGATTTTACATATAGTAATCAATAGTATGCATCCACTGACTGATAAGCAGCCAAACTGAAAATTCATTAAAAATCAAGAATCTACAGCAACATCACCTGGTGAACAGTCTTCTGTGACCCTTCTATAAGGAACATTTCCACCATGTTGGAGCAAAATCTAAGTCACAGTTTGGTGAAAGAGTTGAAATTGGTGAAAATACACAAAAACTCATAAAAAATTTCAAAAAAATTTCCGCATCAATTGGTGAAAACATTAGGATCTCAGAGTCCCCAGAAGTGTCCCTGTGCAATTTTGAAGCTTTTGTCCAAAAAAACAAAAAAATTCATAAAAGAAAAATCCAAAAATCGATGACCCATGACTGTTTGGACAACTTGGTAGAGATCCACCCAAGGTACATTTCCACCAAGTCTCAAGTGAATGCAGCTAACAGTTCTTGAGAAGAAGTCGAACATGTGAATTGTTGATGGACATAGGATAAGGCCAATGAATATGACAGACAAGTCAACTCACGAGCTAAAAAGAAATACAAAATGCAAATAAAAAACCCCAAAAGATTTAAGTGCAAACAGTGGTCACCTTGAATGGCAGACTGTTTTGAAGGCTCAATTTTCATTGCCTTGCTGAAGCTTTCAATCGCTTTGTCATATTGCCGTAGACCCAAGTGAGCTCTGCCCTGGTGTATGTAAGCCTTCAGACAGTTCTCGAAAACCTGAATGTAAAGATATTATACATTGTTTACCTTTTATGGGATGTCTCACTCATGTGAGACAAAAATATCAAGATCATTCCATGTCCCTTTTTTCCTGTACATATATTGATCATTTTTCATTAGGGAGGCACATGTAAATACTGTATCTTAACAAAATATTTGTGGATGTCTCAAATATGACAGTAAAGATTTTGATAGAATATCTGTTTGTTTGTATGAATGTGTGTATATAAATTGTGTGTGTACGGGTGCATGCATGCATTCATGTAGATTCCTGAAGTATCAGCACTCTGGTGTGTATACACTGTAACATTTTACGTCATTGCCTTGTTTCATCTTTATATTGATATTACAAGGTCATGATTATTCAAAAGTTTGGGGAATGTTTACTTTTCACTCCAGGTAAATAACATTAACACAGTTGACACATACATTTGAGAATAAATTTCAACACAGAAGTGATGCATTTACTGCAAAATTTGGTAACAACACGTTAAATTTCAATGCATTGTTGTCGAACATGGTTTACTTGAAAATTCTGCAAGTGAACATTTTAAATACAAATGGTCTTGTGTGCACATACATAGGAATAATATCATAAATAAGAATACATAAAGCAACATAAATCATATTCACCTGATGAATTATTTGTCACATGAGTTCACTTACCCGCATTGCCCACTCACAGTCCTCTAAAGCTTCTTGATACATTTCAAGTTTGATATAAGCCTGAGCCCTGTTGGTCCATAACGCTGTCATATCCTTAAAATTTGATAAGGCCTGCAGATAAAATAAAGCAAGCTTTTACTTTTAAAACATTGCTAAAGGTACACAATGGAAGAATGGCCTGTGTTTCATGTACAATTTTGACATCCATGTTCAGCACAAGTTCTGGAAGTGCATATCTTTAAAGTTTTATGAAATTTAACTTGTAAGGAACAGTAATGTGCATGTCTCATGAAAATATGGTTGTTTCAAATGTCATCATCCATGAAACATTAATCTGAATGCACCAATGCACGTTTTCTTGGCCAAATACATTATGTCAACCCTTTTATCTTGAAAATGGTCAAAGTCATCCATACATATGCATCTCGATAACACACTGAAGTATATAATGCTTCTCTTTACATCTGTAAGTACACCCTAATATACATAAAAATGCTAATATAGCTGTGGTAAGCTACCTGTAAAATTATCATAATTGAGATAAAAGCAAACACAAGAGGACTGTGACAGTTTTGTACGCAGCTGACATTGCATAAATAAAAATACAGCCGGGGTCGGTGATTTTATAAAATTACTAGTAGGTCAAGGACACATTTCTTGAAGATTGTCATGCACAAATTCCAAAATATTTCCTCAACAACAATCAGTCAGGTGGCCCTGATTTTTCTAAAAATTTTATTTATTTATTTACCTATTTATTTATTTATATATTTTTGCATACTAAGTGTACAGGAAGTGTGCCTATTTTGTTCAAATATAATTTTCACCACAACCATAAATCAGGGGTTCCAGCCCAGGGTAAAAAGGGTGAAAAACCATACCCTTATAAAATCTTGAGGGTATTTTTGATAGCAAAAATAATGAATTAAGTGATAGGCTAACCTGTCACACTGTACAATGTACCTGAAAGTCCCCAGTATACTTTCTCTGGCAGAACAACCATCACATTTGAATATATGTGTATCCTAAAAAACCCTTTTAGCAGAAACACTGCTAATCTTTCGCAACTGTACCAAACCCTACCTGCCAACCTCCAAGTTATCGAAACAGTAATGCTTTTTGTGAAAAATAATAATCAGTGACATTTTTATATTAAATATTTAAGAAGATTTGTTCTTAAAAATTGTAAAAGTTTACCAATTTATCAAATTTTATACTATTTTTGTGAAAATTTCAGCTCAAAAATAGTAATTATTACTCCTAAACATTAAGACTTGGCAGGTATGCTAAACCAGTGTTTACTTGACCTGAAAATTAAAATACAAATTTCAAAGCAAATTCTTTGCTTCGTCTAGGTCTTTTTAGCATAAATATGGCACAAGGGTCAGGTTGAAAATTCAATTTCAAACAAGTATATGAAGGTTTGATATATTGGTAACACCATTTTTTACAATTTTGCCTCACCTCTGTATAAAATTCCACTGCTTTCTTATAGTTTCCAGCCTTGAACTCTATGTTGCCTTGGTCTTTTAATTCAATCGCTTTTTTCTCTGCCTTTTTCTTTCGCTGGTATCGTTCCTCAGCATCTTTCTCCAGTGCAGCCATAAATGCCTCTGTGATCAACATGTTGAAGTAATTACATGTTAGTAAATCATAAATGTGCATGTGAGAGCAAATCAAAATGTGTTCTTACCATATTTTATTTCAGTATAGACATATACAATACACTGAAGACAATAGGCGAGAATGCATGGTCTATCTCAATTGTTGTTATAGGCAGCAAATGTATAGGCAAGCAGACATAATAAAGAACATTAAGAGCTCAGTGGAAAAAAACAGGACACAGACAGATAGAGAGGGCTATGCAAAATCTGACTCTTCAGACTGCTGATATATATATATATATATATATATATATATATATATATATATATATATATATATATATATATGACAAAAATGTAGGAATGATACAGTACTAAGTTGGCACATCCACCCATCCTAACCTGACTAACTTTTATATCCAAAATTGCAGGTGTTGTTAGTAAAGGCATTGAATTTCTTGAAATATAACAGTATTTTGAACATAATTACCTGATGGTGTGCCATATAAACTGTTTCAAGAGTAAATGGGTCCATCAATATTAATAATCATCATAATGAATGCAGGACACTTCTTGGAACCGTAAAACAGTGGGCAGGTCAAGTTGAGGCATGTATCCTCAGTCTCATCAGAATATATACATGTGGGGGTAGTCTTTGACTCCAATGATAAACGGCTGTGCATTCAACAGGCCACAACCCAAGCAAAGTCTAGTGTGCAGAATTGTAAGCTATTCATTGCCACTATAAACAAGTTTGTGCAATTTGATTGCTCTCTGCTCACAAATATTGATTATATCTTTAAATTGAGATAGACTGCCCCATTAGTACGTATTTCAATGGCAAGGAAAGCTGTTGACCTGGATCATATTATCTTGATAGGTCTCATCTACAATTCCCATTCAAATTGTTTTCATTATTGTTGAAACTACAGTGGTACCTGCAACCACTGCCATGAGCACCTGCATTGCTTTTTGTGGTCACTTAGGCTTGGACACAGGGGTCAATTTCTTTGTAAAATTTACCTGTGGTGACAGGTCACCTGCTGTATGTGGCCACTTTTTCTTGGCAGAAGGGGTGGCCACGTACAGCAGGTACCACTGTACTTCATTGAAAACAGACACTGGAGAATAGAACCTGGACCTTAAAGATGTCACATATATACAGTCAAATATGATCAATATATTAAAGTGACATCCATTTTGCCTGCTGACTCCTCTTTTCAATCAGATATTAAATATATCAACAAGTGTTTGTTTGCCATCTATACAAAATTATCGGGATTTCTCCAGATTTTATTCAACAAAAAAAAAAGGACAGAGTGGGATGCAAATTACATTCTTTCCATAATATTTCATGGAAAACAGCTGGACCAGTGGTCCTTTCGAGAGAATGAGTTCAATTCATGGCTTGCGACAGTATGACCAATATATATGTACATGGTGATTATACTAACGTTGTGACACATCTTCTGTTCCTGCAGGTGCTGATGGAACAGGGCCATCTTTGAATGCTGCTTGGTTAATCAAGGTTCTGTTTACACCTGGAATTAAAGATAAACATAAAATGACACACCTGTTAGAAAATTACACCATCTATGAAATAATAAAGTTAAATTCTTGCAAAAAAATATGATGCAATACAAGATACATACTCATATTAAACAGCCTTGCTACTTTGGCCAGTATCATTCAACAAGGCAGCACCCATACATACACCCATATGCCTGTGCCAAATATTGAAAATATTGCAATTCCCTTTGCCATTGATGTCCAAGCTTCACCCTGCCATTACAAAATCACCTCTTATAAATTTACAGGACTGATGACATCACAAAATAGGTCAAGGTCACTGATATTACAGAACATACTAGCATTGGACAGGGTCTATATATCCTTTAAATTTGGCAAATATAATTCAATTAAATGTACTTGGCTGGATATGGAATTTTAAATCTTTAAACACACTTTGGCTCATAATGTCCATCAAATTATAGGTGGCACCACTAGTGTCATAACTGAGATTTTAACCTCCTCCATAATCCCACTAAATTTCATGAAGATCTATCAAATACTAAGGATGCTAAAGTGGTCATAAGATTTTCACATTGTGACCCATACATTACATAATACTGTAGGTGGTGCCACCAATATCCAATTCTACCTAGATTTTCATATACTTGTTATGTCCTGAAAGTTACATGGGGCTATCTTGAAAAGCGTGGACTGTAACACACTCAAAAGCAAACTCTTACAGAAGGAAGGGCAGACATGAATGATTGCATGAGCTCTGCGACCTATGGTCGCAGCACCACTTGTTGAACAAACTAAGGTCAAGGGGTCCCCAGAAGTCTCCCCATGCAATTTCAAATCTACTGTCCAAGTGGTTTTGGAGAAAACTTTTTAAGATTCTGCTAAAAAATAAAACAAATCACAAAAAATCAATAGAACATGGCAATTTGAACAAATTTGGTAGAGCCCCACTAAAAGAACTTTCCCACCAAGTTTAAAGTGAATTTGGTTGATGGTTTTGGAAAAGTAAAAATGTCAATTGTGGGCAACGGATGGTCGGGTAACAGACAAAGACCCACCACATAACCTCAGCTCACTGATAAGTCAGTTGAGATAAAATAAAAAAGGTTAAACATCCAAATTACCGGAGCATGAACATTTGAGCAATCTTGGTAGACATTTGTTAGAGAAAATTGGCATCAAGTTTGAAATTTATATGACTGGTGGTTTCAAAGAAATTTGAAAATAAGAACTGCAGATGATGGACTCTCACTACAGCTCAACTGACTGACAAGTCAGCTGAGTTAAAACTCATTGGAGCATGACCAATTATACAAACTGGGCACAGATTTACCCATTGCAGATCCTAATTAAGGTTGTAATGAATCTGGCCAACAGTTTTGGAGAACTGGAAATGTAAATTGTGAGCAAACAGATGAAGGATGAATGATGGCCCATCCTGTAACCTCACCTAACTAACAAGTCAGTTGAGGGGAAAAAAAACAAAGCAACACAAACTACCTGTTCGGTCTGGAGCTTGGTGTTTCTTTTTCTTCTTTTTCTGGTCATCCAGATCAATTTTTTGCAGCATTTCTCCTGCCTTCTGCATTGCAGCTTGAGAAACAGTTTCATCTTTTGAGTTGAGGGCCTGGACAATGGACTCTACAAACAATGTGAAGGCAAATGTGAATTTAAAAGAGAATCCATAAACTGAGGTATACATGTAATAGAGACGTACATGTCTTTCCAAAGGTCATCTTTGGGATTTAAAATCTATCCTGCTACAATTTCATTCTGCACATGCAGGACCATGATCATTGGCAGCAAAGAAAAACTACAGGACTGAAGGTCATTCAAGGTCAAAATTTACAGAGCCAAAGGCACCCGATCAGCACTTTCCTATTCCTGTTTTATCGTAACCATGAGATCAGGATCCACCATCTCTGAGACATAAACCAGCATATCATGTTGTCCTTTGAAGGTGTACTCAAGGTCAACATTAGCACCAAAAGAAACCTTATAAGTATTTTCTACACAGTATTTGATAGTAAATGTGGACCTAAAAGTGAAAATTGAAGATCTGGCTAACAGTTTCAGAGAAGCTGAAAATGTGAACAGATGACACTGACAATGACAGATGGATGACTGACTATCCTATAATCTCAGCTCAGCTGACCGACAAATTAGCAGAACCAACCAAAAATGTAGGACTACATAAGTTTTAAGGTATCTTTGGTGCTGCTACACTTGAGCAGAAGCAGTCTACTATAATCATGATTATTCTTCTGCCATCTTTTAACAGGCCCATGCCCTGATTAGGGCACATCCAACATGTAGTTTAATCAAAAAAAAAAAAAAAAAAAAAAAAAGCAAGATGACTGTGATATTCCTGTGTTTGGCTGACCTTTGCATGCCAACATTAACAACAGCAAAAGAAACCCTATTCCAATGAGTATTTTTTAAGAGTGACCTTGGGCTTAGAACATAGAACTTAAAATGCACTAGTTCCTTTATACTTTTGCATTTTTGAAACTGATAGTCCATCATTGTATTTGTGTCTTTTTGTCCAAAACCACTTCCAAGCAGTCATTACCCTATTCGGCAGTCCGAAGTCTTTACTCTTCATAACCTAACCTGTCCCTGTCTAACTTATATACATATGGAAGTACTATTGTCCATATTCCACAAGTTCCTATGTAAAATTTTGACATAGGCTGTATTAGCCCAAATAAATTAAAGGGTCTTCAGCAGGTAACTACTCAACATGTTTCGGAGCCTTTTACCCGTACATGTCTCTCTGAGTAGCGGCTCCTTGTCTAAGCTAAATATTCAGCAAAGACAACCCACATAATAATAAATAAATATGAACGTGACAATTGATTAATTAGCTAAATACGTGAAGTTTTGCTTATAAATGCAGAGCTTCATATGAAAGAAGAATACCTGTCAAACAAAATTTGCATAGTACAGGTTCAGATAAGAAAAATTTGACTTACCCCTGAACCAATATGTACCCTTTCTAGCCGGACAGCTTATCCTAGTTAAACCATCGGCCAATGTTTAACTGAAGTGGAAACAAGCTGGGGCATTATATTCAGTCCCAGTGATTGTAAAATAAACAGTTGCAGCTAGACCACCTGTATAAACCAAGGGAAATCCTAACAAGGACTGCAACAATGTACATCCTGCACCACAGATGTAAAACAAACTCCATGATGACACCTACTCCACAAACAATTAAGCTCTATTTCACTGCCAACCCTGAGTCAATGTGTCAACATAATGTGTCAGGTTTGTGACATTTGAGACCTCTCTGTACATGTTGGCTTGCACTTGTCCTCTGGCAAACTTTTTCGCAATATACTGTTACAATGACTTGTAGTAAACAAAATTTCCCAACTGTCCACAATTTTTGATGACCCCATAGCTGGGCAGACTCACAGATTGTGGCCTCAGGGGGAACTGAAAGATGGTATTATAAATTCACTGTATTTTGACCAGTAGTGAAAAGTTCATTAAGCTTTAACTGAAAAACAGTTGCATGTGTTAACAATCCTCTGATTGCATAGTTTTTGGAAAAATTATTGATTTGTTTGTACATGTACAATGGATTAGAAATCATGTAAAAACTCATACATATACATAATCATATTTGGTGTCTAGCATGCCTTCTTTTTAATTTGTCTGGCCGGAGGTTGTTTTTTTGCCACATTTTTCATAAAGTTGCAGTAAAATTCAGACTATGCTTCTGTGATGCCTAAATTAGAACTTTTGTTTGAATGGACTCAAAAATATCCCTTCTCTACTAGAAATGAAAGATACATGTACCACTTTCATAATACTGACAATTAACTCTTGTATACAAAAACTACAGAACCATACTCCCATTATTTTCATTTATTAAGACTTCCTCACCAGTAACAGTTCAAAGTTTCTCAAGCAACAATGATTTTGCTATATGTACTTTATAAGAATTTCATGTTTGACATGTAAGTTGCCACGATAAATATAATAACAGGACACATTGCCTCTTGTGCGATTAACATGCATTCGATGCGTTCTGCCTTGCAATGCCCTCTCCAGTCTGGTGGAGGTTAGAAAGTGTGTGACTGGCTGGCTCTGTGAAATGAGTCAATATATTTTTGATGCAATTATAAATTGACACATGATGGAATAAGGTGCATCTCTGTATCATCGCAAATAGTTCTATAAATTGGCCTGTCTGTACATTGGGCATGCAATGGACCAAGCAGCAGTCTCAAGTAGAGTCTGCTTGTAATAGGCTAGACAGATGATACTGCTCAATGTCAAACATAGCATCAGAAGATAATTACAACAGTACCCCATTATGCAAGGAATATTGCGGGACAAGGGTTTGCTTGTAAGTTATGTCAGACTCACAAATCTCCATCAATTATGTAGTGGAGTCATTTATCAATATGTGAGGCCACATTTTCCCCATACCAGCCATATTGAACGTGGAAAGAGAAAGAATATTCTATTTATGCATGTCCCTAAGGGTTACAATCTTTGCCTTTGGCACCATGTAAGCAGTATCCAAATGTTCCTTTCCATGTCTCTCACGAGATACCTCACTACATGGCATCTTCTCAGTACTGAGGAGTGAGGGTATGAAACCCAGGCCCAATGGGAGCTAAATCAATAAGAATATAGGGGGGTGTTTGGGAGCTGGTATAGACAAAGTCACCAATTACCAAAGATTGTAATTAATGGGAGTCTTTGGCTGGGAGCGACAGCCAACAATAATTAAAAAACATGGGGCCTTGGGCTTGGCTGGAGGATCAATGCCAATGGTTTGGAGGGGGGGGGGGGGGAGTGTCTTTGAGAGCGACAAGTGGTCAAAAAATGGGGGTCTTTCCAGCAGGGCCTACCCGTAATGCTACGCAATAGGAGTACTCCCTGCCCCTCCTCCGCCCCCGGTTCTTCCTGTCCGGTTCAATTTGTCAACTCCAACTCCATTTCAATCAAATTGCATCTAAGACTAAGTTATTCTAACCAACCTGTCAGCCAAACGCCTGTGGCGTTTACTTATCATAAATGGACAATATCTTTGGTTATAAACCAACAGAGTCTACATATTAGACATCCTTATCCTGCCTTAAAACAGGGCATATTTCCTGTTGTACATGATACCATGAGATCCTTACGTATTTCATCAACTTGTTTTAAAAACTTCTCCTCCATTGAAATATCATGCTCCTTCTCCGCCATGTTGCTTGTTTATGGTTGCGTAGAAACGAGGCGACGGTAGTTTCTTCGGTTTCTGATGAAAAGTTGAGTTTTTAAGCTACCATTTCTTTCAAATTCGTATTTATAAACGACAATGTTTGTAAGAATATCACACCAAGCGACAGAAACAGCTGGACATGGACAAAATCGTTAAAAAGCAAGTGCTCGACGTAACGGAAATAGCCAAGTGCGCATGCGTTCATCCGGGCATTGACATAGTTGTGGAGAAGTAGTTCATGGAGCAAGATTTCAATTGAGGTATACTGAAGGTGAGTATTTATTCAGATTAAACTGGAAATTTTTGTAAACGAGGCATTTGACAACTTTTTTTCGTAACTTTAAATGAGGGGCTAGGGTTTTAATACCAGGTATTTACAATCCAACCTCAGACCCGGCTTGAAACATGCAATTGGTGAGTTGAAAAGTGTCACAATAATGTTATGTTATGTTCTGAGCAGGCAAGTGTGAGGGTGGTAGGCCTGCATGTCAGCAGAGAGCTGTCTTCTAAGGTCCCTGATGTCAGGGACTGAGTGATCGAGTCAGAGTCAATGATTGCTTACCCATCCACAAGAAACTCAAAACATACATCTGATCAGGCGACCCGTGTAGCCTGACTACACACTTGGGTGATACAGATGAAAAAAAAAAATGTATATTATTACAAAATATTTAATTAGTTCAGTTCAGAGATGTTCACACAGCCTTCATAGTATCAGTTTATTCTGCTATAGAGATTGTCAGTCCATAGTCTATGTCATGACAGTAATGAATTTTGAAAAAAAAGTCCCAGTGGAAGTTGAGTGACTGATTCTCTCTTGCTTGTACTTTCTAACACTGTAACGGGACCAACATTGGCATTTGTCAATTTCTACCAGGCCCAGGGTCTGCTCAGTTGTCCTACACAGCAGAGGGCTTGACATTTTTTTTGTTTAAATCGCTTATCAGATCTGCAGGGCAAGTAGATTTTGAAATCCACTTGTCCTAATATAACTTGATACCATGTATAAACATTTTTTTTCATCAATCTATACACAAAGGCTGAGACAAACCATTTAAATACCTTAATTTGCCACTTATTGTCATTTGCAAATTTGCAAAAATATGTCAAACTGTACCACGATTCTAACTACGACTTTTAAAAGTGAAACTGGCAAAATATTAAAGATGCGAATTGAAAAGTAAGCTTTTTGCATGGGGTGACTTGCAATGAAAAATACGGTGTAATTACTGGGATGATAGTAGTCACTGTCCCAGACAAACTTTAATACATGCAGTTGTATTGCTTTCAGGATCCTACTTCTTGTTGCCTCTGATGGGATGCACGTGCTTTGCATACCTACCATGAATGCTATTGGTCCATGGTAGTCGATTTGTGTACACAGTATTGGCAATTTCCTCGTAATAAACGGTGCTCTTAATTAAAATTCAAGTGAAAATTTAATATTTCAAATCAGAAATCCAGTGTGTGCACCGTCACTATCTCTCCTACCACTGAACACAAACAGCTGTCTGGCCATGTGGTCTGACGCACAACACTTACACATCAGTCGATTGGTCAGTTGAGTCACATGCAAAAATGAGCCAATCACGAGTCATGTTACCACAGTGTGTTCATCATGGCTTCCACTCAGTGAACATGTGTGAATCCTGCGTAATTTACGGAGGGAAGACACAAATGGGAAGCTTTGTTTATACTGCAGCATGGGAAAATGAAGATTCCAGTGTTCATAGCAATCATTAATTGGAGTCATAGGCAAATATGCAAAGGTAGGGGATAGAGGGAACTGCCGAATGTGTCCCAAATGGGTCCATGAGAGTGTGTCCTACGGTTATGCTCAGTTCACTCTAGATCTACTCCACGTTGTCACTTGCGTGTGACTGGCAGTCATGTGCTGTTTTTGCCCGGGAAGTCATGTCACTGCTCTTATAAAAGGATCTTTATTTTTTCCCACACTGTAAGAATGCACTGATAAATGGCATTTAATGCTAATTTGGAGAAGAATTCGCCATGCAAATTTTATCATTTTTTTATTAGGGCCTGTATTTTTCCGTTTCAAAATGAGTGTTTTTCCGTTTTGGGAAACTACAAATTCCGCTTCATTTCCGTTTCACTAATTCTAGGGCACGATTTTAGCACTGGTCAATAAAAAAGGAAAAACAGTTGATCTTATCGCCTCTGGAAAATGTTGATCCATCGACGAACGGCAAAGTGACTCCATATCGTTTACTATGTATGTTGACAGCCTCCACCTACAGATGGCGCTATTATCATTGTACCTCTGTTGCGCGTTATATCTATATGCCATGCAAATGAATGGATATGGTAGAAATGGGATCTATAGCGCAGGTGCCCGGCCTGTCGTTAAATTTGCTCCACGTGGTATCGATAACGCCGCCGACTCGTCAAATTTGGATCCAAGTCCGTGTGTTTTGCTTTATGCGATGACATATGTGGTGATTTTGAATTATTTGAGAGGCAAAATTCACAAATTCCGCTTAAATTCCGTGGCATTTGCCGATTTCCGTTCCAAATCATAAATTCCGTTTGAGATCATAGATTCCGTGAATTCCGTCCGTTTTCCGCGATCGCGGAAAAGTACTGGCCCTATTTTATGCTGCTTTGACATAGTCTTTGTTGGGGCAGCTCAGACTGACAGTGAGTTGCAGTGAGCCATTAACTGCCAGTACCTTTCATCTCGTAATCCCTAGACAGACAGTGAAAACATCTGCTTGTTATTACAGAAATCAAGTAGTCTGCTTGTTTGTACAGAAATCAAGTAGGTAGCCAAGTCCTGTTGAATAAAACTGCTGACCAAGTAATTGGTAAACCTGGAATGTTTACTTAGGGATTATTATCACCTGTCATTACGATGTTTGTACAGGGTTCGGGTGTGAGCGGAGGTTTGTCTGTGCAAAAGGTGTAGCATTCCTTTACTAGGTGTAGCATCCCTTGTAAACTGTAGTGTCTCTGTGACACAATGGAAAATGAATTTTATAAATGCTTCTATTTTTGATAGTCTGTAGGGCTGGCATTCAAAAAAAAATTACAAGCCCTAGGCTTTTGGACAATGTATGCAAATTGCTGAGCCCTGCTGCAGCCCACTTGTCCTACAGCCAAAATGGTTGTCGTTTATATTGCCTTTTTTTCCTGACCCAGTCAGTAAATCAGAACAAAATATCTTTACAGCCAAAATGTCGGATGACAAGAAGCGAGGGGAAGAGGGCGCTGTGGAAGGAGGCCCTGGTAGCGCATACCAAGTGTTCATCATCATGGAAGAACTCCTGGATAAATTCAAACTGTTACATTATGAAGAGACATTCTGTAAGCAGCTGGGCTTCAAGCCCTTCTCTAGGTGAGTACAGTACAGGGATTTCTTCACCTGTTGAAGACAGAAGAACAACTTATATCGGAAGAGGCACATGCAAACTTTAAACAGGGAGTGAAAAGGACATGCAAATAAATGAAAGTCCACGACCTTGAAGCATTTCTAATGCATAACAAAAAGGGAGTCTTTGAAAGGCTAAAAATTAGTGAAATTCCGTTTTATGCATTTTTTTTTTAACTTATGTCAAAGTAAACTGAGTGAGACTCCCAGTCCTGTTGGACGCCTAAATTGTCTCAGCACGTCAAAATGAAACATAATGATGAGCTTATGTGTGAAAATACCAGGACATCATGAACATGAATGAGACATGTATGTTATGATCAAGATGATTAGTACACATGCATCAACTGTAAAACAGGGTTTTGATTTTGAGTGAGAAAGGTGGGTGGAAGGCTACATGTAAGAAGTACACATGTATATCAGAAATGTATGGGGTATTTTGTTGAAAGTTGGAGATGCAGAAAACCTTTTCGACAGGCAAGTGTGCTTCCTGTCTCTTTGTTTTTAAACCCCAGTGTAAATATGATAAACAGGTTTAACTGAAATATGAGTACCTTTATAGTTTAGTTTGCTATGTTGTTTGTAGCAGTTTCATGTTTTTTGTCACTTGGCCGAAAAAAAAAACTTACCTATGCAATATTTTCTTTCCACAGACATTATTTTGCCCTGGCCACCAACCCAGGAGAGCAGTTCTATGCGTTCACATCCATCACAGCCTGGCTGTTGCAGATGTCAGGAAAACATTTTGAAATGCCACAAGAGGTGTGTACAGTCTGCTGTATGTTTGCCACTCACTCCAAACAGGAGGCGCTAGATATGGAGTGCCTGTCCCAGTTGGGAGACTGCTCCAATCAGAGATTACTGCCTTGGGAGATCATGTTTTAATGATACTTTGCTTCAAGAGTTCTTTTCATCTTATTTGTACCATACATGTATTATCAGAAGGCCTTGCACCATACCCACTGAGAGCCACTGGTGGAGCCACACCCCAGTACCACTGGCCACAGTGTGATTACAATGACACTTTCGCATCATACCCAGGTGTGATCCACAGGCTGGTACCCCTGGCTCACAGTGTAATAAGCCCTTAAAGGACTCCAGAGGGCAGCACTGCAGTGTGATTATTTGCATATAATTATACATATATATTTGCATAGCAATAAATCTCTTTGGAGCTTCTGTTGAGCACATGGCCAAATTTATGCAAATGAACACTATCAAGTGCTTCCATCTGACCATCTAGGATCCTAGATTCCACTATTTAAATCAAATTTTCCTGGGGGCTCAACCATACGGGAGTCCCCCAGTCAAAGGTACCTGTAGGAGAGCACTTCGGCAGGCCACCAGAGGCCATGTTCACAAAGAACTTGATCTGATCGTGACTTTGATCCTAAAACTGAATTGGTGCACCTTGGACTCGGAACTACAGATGTATTCAATCCTTGGCCTTATAAATATGAATCAAAATTTCCAGGAATAAACAATCTGTGTTTTTGGGCTACAATACTAACCCTGGTTTCAACATTTTCATTTTATCAAATTAACCTCAGTTCAATCCAGTATTTTATCTTTTAAACTGGATCAAAATCTGGATCAAATTAAGATTAACTGTAACCTTAAAATGTTAATCATATGCTTTGTTCTATAGCCAGAAGAGAGATTGGTTCACGCTAAAATTGTTCATGTGCGTGACCCAGGGTAAAGGAATTTGGAATCAAACATGTTGGTTTTAATTTTGATCCTAAATTTCATATAAATCAGATTAAATTTCTTTGTGAATATGGCTCCAGGAGACCTCTCAAAAATGGCTGCAAGACCTCCTTTGAGAGACCACTATTTGGTCCTCCCATGGGTATGGTCTTTGAGAACAGGTTTCATTGTATTAAAATGTCAGGTTTGTGAAATCCCAGGGCCAAGTTCAATGTACAGTGGTCCTCCTCTTATAAGGCCATGCCAAATGCAGTCAAAAAGTGGCTTTATAAGACGGGTGGCCTCTCTTGAGGGGGAGAATATAATGGAAATACCATAATTTCTGCACAAGAATGCTGGCCTTTCAAGAGGGGAATGGCCTCTGGCGAGAAGAGCCTTATAAGAGGGGAATCACTGTATAGCAAGATGCTAGCAAGTGTGCTAAACAAAGAAAAGTTTGCACGTAGGGTGGGCGGATTGTTGGCCGGGAACCAACAACTTAGTTCTGGTTTAGACTCACAGCACCATTTGAGGAGTGAGATGTTGTCACTGTCTCAGACCAGCACTGACATTGGGCTTTCCCTTCACTGTTATGCCATTCAAAGAGACACATGGCTGCCTCCCAACAGACAGTGGGACTGATATGCGCATGTGAAAACAAACACTGCAGAGGCCCAGTGACAATGTAGGAAAAAAAAAAGAATTCGTCTGACTGGTTTTGCCGTTTAAGCAGCATGTCTGGGACTGGGCATAACAGACCTGCTTATAAATACATGGTTCAGTGTCAACACAAAATGTTAGCGTACTGTAGTGAAGTGTACACGTGCAGGCCTGTGATAACTGGCTGTTATTCCACCAGTCATATGGCTTCATGGTCACCTGTGTGTACTTAACACATGCTGTAATGTCATGCTCTTGGACATGAGGAGCATTGTTCACAGTCAATGGAAAGTCCCATTGGTATCTGGGGATTCCCTTTCCATGTACAAGTTGGTTGTTTTGCATATATGATAGAGGGGGTTTGCCATATGCACATGTGGCGTAAGATACCTCCAGGCTAATTCTAGTTTTTCAATGACTGACTGCAGCCCCAGCAAGTGGCTATCAATTACCGATCTGAACTGTCTAGATACCGTCTCATTTGATGTGGATATTGTACATCATCAATTGTGGTTATGAGGGTAATGACATGTGCTTGATTGTAAGTGTGCTAGTTTTGAAGACCGAATAAATGAGCACTGCAATATGCATGTATAAAAGAAAATATTATTGAATAGTCACCCCTGTGAAATCTTGTTATTGGCTGAAACAATATCATGTGTTTTGTCCTGAACATATTCATTTGTCTGTTTCTCTGCACTAGCAACAGTGAATAGAGATCAGGCCATTTATAAGTAGCCACTGGCTGGTGTAATGACATTCAACATTAAAGATTAGGATGTGGCTAGCTTATTATTACGAAACTGCTCTGATCTTATCATTAAAATTGTTAAAATGACTTGTGAGCTGCATGAGTGAAGATTCATATTACAAGTGGTGAGGATAGTCTTAAACAAAGGTGACCTGGATATTATTCTGAGGTTCACAGGACCACTTAAGTCTGTGTATGCAAGGTCAGCTCAGCTGAGCACAGAACTATCACAGTCCTCTTGTTTTTTTGTTTCAGTATGATGATCCAAATGCAACAATATCAAGTATTCTGGAAGAAGTTCGTTCCTTTGTAAGTTTCCTGTTTTTAGAATATATTCCTGAAGACTAATGAATTTTATCTGCTCAGAAAACGCTTACTTTTTATCTGGAGCAATTTAAAGCAATGTCCAACCTGAAAAAAATGACACCTCTTTTAGGCCAAATGTCACAGAAACATGCTTCCTTGACATAATAAACCTGTATATTCAACTGAAAGCAAGTTTTGCAGAATCTGTCAGCATTGAAGATGGAAATCAAACTTCAAAATTGAAGAAGAAAAAATTTTTAGTAAGTTGCTTTTATGAAATTGTAGATATTTCTAAAAAAAAGTATTTAAGATTTGTGCTATTATAATCTCAACACATGTATCTGCATCAGGGATTTTTCATAGCTGTATACATCTGTTTGTTTACAGTGGTAATATAAAACAATAGAAAATGGTTGTTTTTTGTGAAATTGATGAAGTTTGTGGGACTCTTCATTTGTGATATGCATTAAGGAAAATACTGATCAATTCTTATAAAATCCCTGATATGTTTTTGCTCAAGAGAATTGGAGTAAGTCAGTTTTTATTTGATTAAAATTGGAAAAATTTGTTTTAAAATACTATCCACGTTAAACGGACATTTTAGAACAGGTGCCTATTGTCCTATAGTCAAGACTCGAAGGTTAATATGGTCCATTGACTACCACATTAACCAGTTAACATTGAAAGTACTTTATTAATTTCTTCAGATTGTATTTAGGCTAGAACTACTAAATTTGGACATATGATAGACAATACATGAATGTGTGTCTGCCACAACATCCTCAAATCTCAAAATGAATAAAATTGTCCAAAATTGGTGGGACATTACTTTAATTTGTTCAGATGTTTCAGTTTCAACAGGACTGTTAGCAATGGTTTCCATAAATGTGATAAAGTATAATTATATGTAACAACATATTCTGCATCCAACACTTACAAGAATGCTCCTGTCCACTGTGTGAGTAAAAGTTTATAGTTCAACCTGGCTGTTGTAAACACCTCTCAGACTGGCAAAAAAGTCCGTAGTAGGCAGGTGTCCTCAATAGATTTGTAATGAAGACTCTGCAAGTGCCAAGGAGGTGAATGTGCTGGTTTACAAATAATGTGTTTTGCTCCAATATCTAGCGGCCTGTTGGCTGAGTGTGGAAGCACTCGGCAGTCTGACCTGTTTCATCCTTAAAACAGACTCTTCATAGACTGGGTCGTAATAGACTCAATAGATTTGTTAGTATTTGTAACACAACATTTTGTTTGTGGACATACAGGTGTCAACGAAAATACAAGTTTCAATGTACTTTTATATGTTCACCAAACCAGTGGCATACAGTGACAGTACTTAATCTTGACCTTTGACCTTGATGTTGACCTTTGACTCTGTGATTTGCTGCTTCAGGGACACACGCCTGACTTCCCTCCATCCAAGTTGAAGCAGGGCTGTGGAGAGCACTGTATCTGGGTGCTAGATAATCTGGCAGACGAAGCGCTTAAAGCCAAAAATTTCACATGGAAAGCGTAAGACACATATAATAAGCAATATATCTGTGTTGCTTTGTTTGCTTGTGTTTGTTTATTTTTTGGCACATTTTTATTTACTGATTGATTGTAATAATGTACAACATGGACACATTTGAATGTCTTTGTTTTGAAATTTAAATTTCAATCAATGAATAGATACATGTATGTGTAGTTTACATCAGCTTGTAAGTAGCAAGAACACCTTTTCAATAAATTTTTATTACCCCAGGGTTGTGACCCATGAAAACATTCAAAATTTCATATGTGAATTCTTTGTAAACTTAGTTCTAACTTGATGCAAATTGAAATTGAATGTGAAGCTTTAAAATTCAAACTATAGGCTCAGCAGATGATGCAAAAACTGTGCTTGGATAAGTTAAAACATAGCTTGTATTTCTACAATATGATATAAGCAGAACTGAGACAAACATGTATGTTTAACTCTTAGAGAGCCAATTTAGAGACTGAGTCAACAGCTTTCCTTGGGGCACTTTCCGCGCGTTGCGCGGAAAGTGCCCCAAGGAAAGCTGTTGACCTGGACCAAATTTTTCACTGGGAACATAGACATGCTGGTACTTGAATGAAAGGTCTTTTAATGAGGAATATGATTCTGGAATCATTACAGTAATCCAGCTTCATCAGCACAGCTTAAGCCGTGACTGGCACTCAAAGGGTTAATATTTACAATTCCTTTGCTCCTTTGTAGTCCTACCTATCCTGAGGAAGAGATGGATGAAGAGAATATCATTGAAGATGATGCTGAGTTAACACTCAACAGAGTGGAGGATGAAATGATGGTGAGAAACATTCCATGCACTTGAGTAAGGGTAATCCTTTGTCCCTTATTAAACCAGCCCAAACCAGATAGTGGCAAATATCATCTACTGCAATATTTCTTAGTAATTATGCCCCCTCCTTCTTCTGGAAGAGGGGCATTTAGTCAGCTGTTCACACAGCCCTCTTGTTCAGTTTGTGTACCTGTTCGTTTATGCGTACATTCCTATTGATAACAGTGCAAGTTGGTGGGGATTGTAAGGGTTATTCACATTTTCAAGGGTGTGCCCCATAGAGGGGACTCTTTCTGTTTTCGGGTTGTCTGTCCGTCCATTTAAAAGCCTTTTGTGGGGTGCTGCCTGTCTCAAGTCTGGAGTGAAATTTGTGTCTTTGCATTGGTGTTGGAAGATGAATGGTGATGCTTTGGTGACTCTGGAATCTCTTTGCTGTCATTGTTGGGTTTGAAATTTGTGAATATGGGTTATGTTTTTCTGCATAAGTGTACCATAATAGAGACGGCCGTCTGTAGAACTTCAAAGTTGTAAAGTGACGGTCTTGTAGAAGTCTCCTCCTTGCATTTGATATTCTATAACAGTGATTTAATCACTTCAATTATTAATTACATAACGTTCCAGATTCATAAATGTCACAAAAGCGATGTGAGCCAACTTTTTTTCTTTTGCTGTAAGCTCGGCTGAAAAACTAGTCAGGAGAGCCAGAAAGTGATAGGCCTACCAATTCTCTTTTTGTTTTTGGCATAAGTGATAAAATTGGATTTTGAGCGGTTATGCCTATACATTTTGGAAACGCTTTAGTATGTATTTAATGAAGAATACTTCAAAGGTCAAGAGGACCGGTTTAAAACCACCAGTTGCCTTTTGTGGGGTGCTGCCTGTCTCAAGTCAGGAGTGAAATTTGTGTCTTTGCGTTGGTGTTGGAAGATGAATGGTGATGCTTTGGTGACTCTGGAATCTCTTTGCTGTTATTGTTGGGTTTGAAATTTGTGAATATGGGTCATGTTTTTCTGCATAAGTGTAACATACTAGAGATGTCCGGATGTGCACATTCTTGTTACTGCAATATCTACAGAATGAGTCCATGTGTTTTGCTCAAATTTGGCACTATGCTTACCTTACCTGGTAAGATGAACTGGTTAGATTTTGGTGTCACCGTGACCTAATTTGAGTAAATGGCAGCCCTATTACATCCTTGTTAGTGAAGATTGTGATATTGCACACAGTGATGGTGTTCCTACAGAAAAGTTGACTTTGATATTGTTTTGAAGGTCATGGGACCATTTCAGTTTGTCAATGCTTGGTCAGCTATTCACAGGACTGTCACAGTCCTCTAGTTGGCTACAAAATGTCTGGCCCTCACAGTTTTTTGCCATACACTGTTCACATCTGGCATCATTTGCATCATTTCTGTTCCACAGGAAGAAGACGATGATGATTTTGAAGAAGAGGAAAATATCCTTGGCCTTGATGACTTGAAAAGGATGAACCAAAATAAGGTTTGTGTGTAAGGAATAGGAAACATACATATTAACTGCAGCCTTGCTGTGTTCTCCTGTATTGGTTGGCAACAGAGCTATGCCTCTCCGTGATGAGGGCATACCAGTAGGGAATGACATCAGCATCTAGAAATAACACAAGTTCTACTACACCATTATAAATTTTACATATATTATGCCTCCTGTTAGGAAAATAGGTGAGTAACAACTTTTAAGCTCATTTGGCTTCTTAGGGTTATGTCCGAGCAAAATGTTACACATAACAATCCTGTTCACTTTCCTTTCCTAATCTGTGTAATTCTTTTTTTTTTTGGGGGGGGGGGGGGGAGGGGGGAGGCTGGGATAAAAGGCTCAAGTCTGATAAAGCCCATTCTCCCAAAACACATTCCATTGCATTCCCATTCAAACACATTCTGACTTGTTATGAAGAATATGCCAATTAATCAAAGGTGTATGCCACAGATTCCTATTTGGGAGCGCATTCTGCTTGAGCATGGGGTTTCAATTCAGCTGGACTGATACGTACAAAATACATGTAGGTCTGTGCCAATCAGACCCAGATCATAATTCTAACTGAGGAAATGTATATGCAGCAATGAAATAAAGTGTTGTTGGCAGCCTTTTTTTTTTAAAAAAAAGATCAAAATGTCTTTCCTTAAATGAATTTTGTTACATAATGTAGTTCTAAAATTAAATCAAGATGTGTGTGCTGAATTGGTATATATTTTCATCATCCATTTGTCTAAATAATAGGCCTAAATTTATCTTGACCATTGATTTTGCATAGACTGGGCCATACTGGTTTTTGTATTCAATATATAACAGTTATAGGCCAAAACACAGAAGTTTTGTGTTGTGTCTTCCCGTTTAGCCTACATGAAAAATAACATTCTATCCTACTGATCTATAAAATTTATGAGTGGAAGTTTTGGCCAGTTCTTTGTCAACAGTGTGCAGTTTAGTATTTATAGGTGGCATAGACTTTCTCCTTCATACATATAGAAGTTATTTTTGAAGAGCCGAGTTATTTTACTTTCCTTTATGTTGCTGACATACAATAAAATCTCACTAAATGGAGGTCTGTCTGAATGTTGAGTGTTTGCATGCTTGCCAAATGGCATTGAATGAAAACTTTCACATAGGACTGAAATTTTGAAGCACGCACACAAGCGGTTCTGAGAGGAGATTCTGAATCGTTTTGAGCATACAGTAAATACCTCTCTAACCAAACACCTCTGTATACCAAACAACTCTCTATACTGAACACCATTTCTCGGTCCCGAATGTATACTTCCAATGTAAGCAAACCTCCCTATACCGAACACTTTTTTCCAGTCCCAAGGGTGTTCAGTATAGGGAAGTTTTACTGTACTTCAATTCCAGTTCCGCACATTCAAGAGCATATTGAAAGAGAGTGGAAACTCCGGGATCGAAACAAATGTGTGCCGTGTGTGCAAAATTTCCAGGAAAGGGTCATGAGACCTATGCAAAAATCACAGCATTTATTTCTTATTTAAAATAGTGACATTTGTAAATCTTTCTGAGCATCATCAGTAAACAGGTGATTTACAACAAATTAAATCCTGTAACAGACACTTTCAGACAACATTATAATGAATTTCAATAGTTACAATGAATTGTTTTAAATTGAAAAACATATTCGTTCTGTGTCTGTACTAATGTAGACCACATGAATCAAAGAAGGGAAGGATGAATGGGACCAAGCTTTGAGTTTGAAGCCAGATGTTGTCAACATTTTATGCAGCATTTGGGTGAAACCTCAGTCTGCTCAGGGGAGAAAATTCAGTCTTTGGAACCTCCTGTTGTTTTAGTATGGCCTGACATATGGAATGACAGGATTTTTATTGACTGCAGCACAATACAAATTCTAGGCTAGTGCTAAGCATTAGCCAGTTAGCCACTGGCTAAAAAAGGTGTGAACTGGCTAGTAGTTTTTGTCATCTGTTAGCCAAACTGGCTAAAGGATGTTGCATATATAAATTAAGATTTTACACAAAAAAATGTGGCTACAAATTTCAATTGATTAGAAAATGATCATCATACATGTACATGTACCTAAATCTGGTTCTTTTTGGCAAATGAAATATATTTGATTTTGTAGCAAAAAATTGCTCATGCAATAAAATCCTTAGAGCTGGCTTCAAGTAGTACCTCCAAAATTTAATTTGGCTAAGTCTGGCTAATAAGTTTTCAGCTAAGTTAGCCAGACTGGCTAAAACAATAAAATTTCTAGCCCCAGCCCAGACAAAGAGGATATTCAGAAAACATGCATTTATAGATATACATGTGCAATATTGATACAGCAGAAGAAAATTGGGGAAATACCCACACACACACATAAGTGCATCCCTTAGTAAATTCAGGATTCACATCTTCTTTTATTGGGGGGGGGGGGACCCTCTTATACCGGCACAAGTGTTCTGCACTCACATGACACAATAAAGTGTTGGTGTATACAACTTTATTCCATTGTGCAAATTCCTTTGGTACCATTGTGCTGGCAATAAGTGGCTTTACCCTTTAATGGAGCAGACCCACACAGTTCAGGCTTGTTCAGCTAATCAGATAAGGACGTTCAGGATGCAAAAAGAAGCGGAAAAAATCATCCTGTTAAAGAAGAGACAGGCCATATATATATGCATGTATTTAGAGTACATGTATTGAATTACCATTTTCCTTAGTGATGATGTGAATGTTCATTCAAAAATGATTCATTCCTTATTTAAAAAACAAACAAACAAACAAAAACCCAAATTGTTAACAGAAACACCAATATTTTATTGAAACATTTTAATAGTCCGTCTGTAACAGATCCTGGTCCATATTTTTGCTCAGTGTCTTTGGTCACATGCTAAAAGTCAGAGAGTGAAACCTGTGTTGAAAGACCACCCCTGGAGATGACAAAATTGTTATATCTGAAGATGGGGGGGGGGGGGGGAGAGTCTTTCATAGAAGATATGAACATGATGAAAGGTACTAAATGTATCCTGAAAAGGCTGATCTTTAGACAGGTGGTCCCTCACTGGAGTGGTCTCTCTGGACAAGAACCACCTCACATGCAGTCAGCTGAAAAAACAGGTTTAAACAAGAATTTTATTAATTCTACAAGCAAACACAAGCAATTTAAAGAGCAGATATGACATGTACATAAGTAGACAGTAATTTGGTGTTCAAATCTTTCATCTTGCTTTGCGTTCTCTGGACGTGACGAGTCTGCTGATGAACAATTTTAATTCATGCCTCAGCCACCAGAGGTCATTGCAAGACCACCGCCCAGCTGGAAATATATTTCCACTTGTGGAGGTCTGGTTGAGTGCAGGCAGCGACATTGGATTTAGTCAACCAGGGCTGTAAGAACATCAGTCAGTAACTTTGGTTTAAGCCTTTCTGTCTCACATGTCAACTTCCGACATATTTACTTAAAATCTCTGAAGGGGAATTGCTATTAAGGAGAGGGTTGCATTTCATCGAACAACTTCACCAAAATTCTCAATGTTTTTTGAAAGCTGAATATTGTCATCCAGGAGCATTTTCTGTTTTTCATTCAGATGATGTGATTACATGTGTTGAGAATATTTCTCAAATAAGTCTGGAGGGATTCTGCTCAAATAGACAAACAAGATGGCTATTAACCCTTTGACCCTTGCATTAAGGCTGAGTCAACAGCTTTCCTTGGCATGGGTTGGGCACTAAGTGCCCAACGTATGCCAAGGAAAGCTGTTGACCTGGGGCATGTGATCTTTATAGGTCTCATCTACAATTCTCAGTCAAATTGTTTTTCATAACTGTTGAAATGAGTTGGAAGACATTTAAGCAGACAACATTTGACCACCAGCAGATTTTGGCCAATTTTAAGGGGGGAAAAGGGTTAAAAAGGCAACAGTGAACTGCATGACTACCTGAGTCATGGGAACTCGTTGAAAAATACTTGCGAGGCATGTATGTAAATAGGTACATCGTCTCTTGCTCTAGTTTACGCTGCTGTTACTTGCAGGAAACATTGGAAAGCAGCAAACCAGAGGAAATCCTGGAGTCCACCACGGATGCGTCTGAGTGGAAGCTGGAAGTAGAACGTGTGATGCCACAGCTGAAAGTTACCATCAGAACGGACAACAAGGTAGGCTTCATTGTGACGCAAGGTCTCTCTTTAGTCTGAGAAATGCCAGGCTTTGCTTGGAGAAAACAGAAAAGAGACCAGGGATATGGGATCTCAGACATTCACAAGGTTGTTGAGCACCAGTGGTTGCTTTATATTGCTGTAGATTTTGGGAAGCCGATGGTTTGTCCTCAAACTTTGTGAGCAGTCTCATAAAATGCTTGCAAAATGCAACATATATAATATATAGTTTTGATATGTGAACTTCCCAAAGAAATAGGTGCCAAGGCAACAGCCTATTGTCTGTTCAAAATTTATGGGTTGCTATTTTGTAAGTTGACCCTTTACTCCCTGAAGTGGCTAAAGCAGCCGTTGGTCTAGTGTAGCCTGCTTTAATGTTTTTGACAAATTTCAACACTAACAAAAACAGTTTAAATGAAAACTGTAGACGATACCTGTTTGTGTCATAATACATTACCTGTATTCTGGATAGGGCCCAACCCTTACCAAGAAAGGGAAAAGGGTATTAATGTGTGCTATGTTGTCATTATCCATATCTGTAATACAGTAGTACCTGCAATTTAAGACCACTGCCGTGAGAGACCACCTGCTTTTTGTGACCACATTTTTCTGGACACAGGGGTCTTTTTTTTTGTAACTTTACCTGCAATGAGAGACCACCTGCCATATGTGACCACTTTTGTCTGGCATTAGGGGTGGTCTTAAATAGCAGGTACCACTGTATATGTCATATTCAAAAAGTTTGAAAGTAATTAGGGCTCAAGTAATTTCACCAAATTTGAAAGTTGCCAGATACCAGCTGTAAAAGTTTCCCATATACTAAAGGACTTCAAAGCATTTACCCTTTAGTGACCCTTCGCCAATGTGTTGGCATGCAACTTTTCCCACTGTAAATGACCAGCAAATATCTAACATCGTAAACGTTGCCTTATTGGGGGGGGGGGGGGGTCATTAAGAACACTATGTCATCAGTCGGCCGCTTTCCTTGTCATGTACTGGGTAAATTTTGTCATCACCGTGCCACACCTTACTTTTGTTGTGGGGTTGAAGAAAGGTGGGTGGAGGGTGAAAAGTATTCTTGTTACTGAGTCAAAGGAATATTAATAACATTCCATCAACTTCAATCCCAAGTGAATAAGGTTTCAATAATTTCTTAGCTTTGAAAACTGTTCCGACATAAATTTAGAGATGCCACTTTTCAGGATTTACCTGAAGTCAGGTAATTTGCCTTTTCTTGAACTAAAAAAAAAAATCTCAATTTTGTCAGAACAACTCATATTTGATGGAAAAGAGAGCGGGTACATAGGTTTCAGGTAATTTTGATCACATTTCAGGTAAAATCTGTGAGTGAGTGGCACCTCTGTAAATTGCATCTTTGTTTGGATTTTTTTTTGTTTTTTTTGTTTTTGTTTTCTTTTTTCTTTTTTTTTTTCTTTTTTCTTTGCTTTCGTGGTGCATGTGTGCTTTATCTGGGGTCAAATATTTCAATATGTAATTTCATGTATTTTGATACTCTTGCATCTCATATTAATTAAGATACTTTAAGAGTCGATCAGCAAGATTTGAGAAAATTTATAAGACACATAAGTTTTAAGTGGCTGCATGCCAGAACATACAATCGTACTCTGAATGAGCTCTGGGCAGCACCTGTTAACCCTATTAAATATGACTCACAGGACTGGAGGGTTCATGTGGAGCAGATGCATCAACATGAACAGGGGATTCAATCTACTCTCAAAGAAACACAAACCCATTTGGATAAACTAAGCGGCGACATTACCAGGACTCTGGAAAAGATCGGCAGTAGAGAAAAGTATATAAACAATCAACTGGAACATTTACTTAATGAGTTCCGAGCGATGCAGGACCAACTTGCGGAAACAAAAGAACGGTACCGCCAGGGGAGTGGAGGGGTTACCGAGAGGACAAGATCGCTAGCTGAGGTACGAGCTGTTGTTGTTCTCTCTAATATTCCCTGGCAGTGATAGAATGCTCCTTGCACATTGATGCAACCGTTTGCTTTTCCATAAGACCTCCCTTCAAAACCATTGGATTCTCATGTGGTTGGTGGTCCTGACTATCATTATATAGGTTAGACACAAACGAGAAGATTGCTCAAAGCTACATTATTATCTGGGATAGAACACATAATATATTATTTTGTTAAGTAGAGACATGGGATTCCCAGAAAATACCTGTATTTAACAGCTTAAATCAATGGGAGACATGTCTTAGTAGCAGGCATTATATAATGACTTTAAAACCACAATTGCTTATTCTACAAGTAAGTTATAGGATTAAAATCTTGCACCAAGTTTAAAGAATTTCCACAGTTTCAGTTGGAATTATTTTTTAACACTTTTCCCTGTATTCATTTAAGAATTATAAAATAAATATTTTGCATGGAGGGTCTATATCCAGAATTTTTGGGGACTGCTGAAAAACCCACACAGTTGATTTGATTCGTCACAAACTGGTTTCCTGCGTACAGTATATAGACTGCAGCCATATATGTGGCGTGTGATAATTAGCATAATCAAATGGACAGTCATTTTCCACAAATGCATAATTTGTTGTTGATTTTCACCATCCATCTTAATGTAGAGCCAGTAATGAACAGCGTTACTTACTGTCATATTTATCTGTATTTAAAACTTTCTTGCCTGCAATGCAGACCAGGTTGAAGGTTAATCTTTACTGCAGAGTAGATATTACGTGGAATTTTGGTCTGCTTTTGAGGCAAAAAAAAATTATTGGTTGAATATAATTTGGGTGATCTTTTGCACACTACTTATGCCTCATTTTATCGTTTGGCAAAATCTTATAGGGGGAATCTTTGTCTCAAATCACTCAATCACTTCCTTTGAAATTGCGAAATACTTTTGGATACCCCTATGGGTTAAATGTCAAGGTCAGCTGACGACAGGCTGTTCACAAAACCCTCTTGCTTAATATTTTTTATGAATTTTTGTGTTTTCACTACTTTAGTTTTCTTCTCTCCCCAAAAGTGTCAGTCAGATTGTTGTGAAAGTTGGTGGAATTGGAACTTCAGGAAGGGTTAAAAAAAATTATGCACCACAGGTCGTGATACCTTTGATCCCTGATTTCCAACAAATTTTTCAGTTCAGGTACTTGTCTGTTAATGCATGCAGTCCCATGGGTTACCATGTAAATCTGGGGGAATTACATTGGTAATTAACATTTTTGACTTCATTGAAACCACCTGCCAGATGCACTTCAAACTCATTGGGGATATATATACCAAGCATGATCAAATAGTCTGTCTCTAGTGATTTTTAGATTTTTATCATTGATTATTTATGATTATTGTCTCGCCAGCGTTAGCTGTTTGCGAGACTAAGCTGTCACTTTCCGGACGTCCGTCCGTCAGTCCGTTCGTCCATCCGTCCGTCCGTCCATCAACCAAAAACTTCGGAGTGGCATTATTTCACTAACTAGATCAGATAGGGCTATCATACTTGGGTGGATGATTGATTGTAATCATCACTAGAGATGTGGGCCATCAATGTTACACTTCATTGATTACTTCATGCTTCATTGAGCATTGGAGAAAAACTTCGGAGTGGCATTATTTCAGTAACTAGACTACATAGGCCTTTCATATTTGGGTACATGATTTAATGTAATCATCCCTAGAGCCGAGGGTCATCACTGTCACACTTCATTGATTACTTCATGCATGATTGAGCATTGGAGAAAAACTTCGGAGTGGCATTATTTCAGTAACTAGACTACATAGGCCTTTCATATTTGGGTGGATGATTTATTGTAATCATCCCCAGAGACGAGGGTCATAACTGTCACACTTCATTGATTACTTCATGCTTGATTGAGCATTGGAGAAAAACTTCGGAGTGGCATTATTTCACTAACTAGACAACATAGGCCTTTCATATTTGGGTGGATGACTTATTGTAATCATCCCTAGAGATGAGGGTCATCACTGTCACACTTCACTGATTACTTTATGCTTGATTGAGCATTGGAGAAAAACTTCTGAGTGGCATTATTTCACTAACTAGACTAGGAAAGGCTTTCATGCTTGGGTGGATGATTCATTGTAATCATCCCTAGAGATGAGGGTCATCACTGTCACACTTAGAAGCTTCAGAAGCCTGTTGAAATTGGATGACCTCAACTGATTTCAACGACCTAAATGTATTTTCATGGGTGAAATGCAAAAGGTGGCGTTACCACTGCAACTTTTGACGAATTCAAGCCAAGTTTACCAAACTTACACCACCTTTGCTTCTTAGGAAAGCTTTAGAAGTCTATTGAAAGTGGGTGGCCTTGATGTATTTTTGACCTACTTTGGAGGTCAGATGCATTGCATCCTCGAATGTACAATGCTATTCATGGCCAAGAGTCAAACCAAGTTCACCAAATTTATACTAGCTTTGCATCTTACAAAGCGTCAGAAATCTCTTGAAAGTGGATGACTTTGACCTACTTTTGACTCGACAAATCTTATTTTCCTTGTGTGTCTTGGGTATAGTTGATTGTAGGTCCCTAGTTACTATTTAACATGAATAGCAAAGTACCTATGCTTTATTTTTGGTGTTCTTAAATTTATCTTGAAGTGTCCTTTGAAGGTCAAACTTAGGTAACTGAACATATGAAG
Source organism: Hermodice carunculata (assembly GCA_964020975.1). NCBI lineage: Eukaryota > Metazoa > Annelida > Polychaeta > Eunicida > Amphinomidae > Hermodice > Hermodice carunculata. The sequence goes on along the minus strand of OZ026628.1, from coordinate 57,889,747 downwards.
TCATGTTGGCCAAGGGGTATTAAGTGCTTTACATGACATCTATCACTACGAAGCTTGAAACTGGCATGTCAAGCTCTGATTTGTATTAAGATGTTATATACTTTATTGGCCATTTTGTTTTAAAAAAAAAAAAAAAGTGGTATATTCTGAGTAAATATATTGAGATTTACTTGATACATTCAACATCTACTAAATACCATTATAATGTTTGGTCTTACAATTACATTGCTACTGATTGCTGGCGAGACATTCATGCCCCCTGGGCATGGCTCTAGTTTTGATTAATTTTTGGTAAAATTAAAACAAAATATTTTTTCCCGAAAACTGCCTGGGCAATTTCTTTGAAATTGCATAGGGACACTTCTGGGGACCACTGGACCTTAATCTGTTTAACAGGTGATGCTTTGATTCTTTTTCATTTTTTAAAAGCATTTTTGCCTTGCTTCACTTCTCCTACTTTACTGTATTTAAATAACACTATCCTTGTATGCGGTCATTCCTGTTCTCGCATAAAAACATTGCAGAAGAAAAAAATTATTTGTGTTATAACAGGCTCTAGGTTCTATGCACATACTGAGCCTCTATTCAAAAGTCACAGATTAGGCAAAGTATCTATATATAATTTCAATAGACTACTAAAATTACACATTTAAATTTTTTTGCAAATTCTATGTGGTCTTGGTCATTTACTGTTAGAGTTATGATATGTTATTGTTACAAGTACAATTCACAGAGGTTCATTTGTCAAAATTTTAAAACCAGCCATGACAGGGTGCTATGTCTTCAATGTTGCATTCTGGGATATATTGTAAACTACAAAGATGGCAGCCTCCAGGCTGCTACATACTGTAAATTGCTTTATTTTCGCGTGTTTAAATTTTCACAGTTTTTCTATAGTTGAAATTTCACTGTATTTTTAATTTCACTATTTTGGACATAATTCCTATTCAAACAATGTTAAAATACTATTTCACTGTGTTTTTATTTTATCGGTTTTGTACCATCAGCAAAATAAGCGAAATTAAAGCAATTTACAGTATATGAAAAAACTACCATTATGATAGCTTTTTAGCTGATCTGGTATGCATAATCTTTCCATCAAAATATTTCCATTCTGAACAAGTTCCATATTTTAGAACATGCTGCATCTAAAAAGCTCATAAATTATATAACCAATAGATTAAAAACTAGTGAATTTAATTCCTCGATAAATATATTTTCTCTGCATTACCAGTCAGCCATAGAGAGATATAGAGATGTTCCTGGCTCTCCACTGTTCTTAAAGCAAACTTTTGAAAATTGCAGTCAGTGTTTCATTCCAGCGTTAATAGCAAGCAGAGCGAGGTCTATATATAGCACATGAAAATTTGTGAAAAGTAAGGTAATTCATCAATGCAAACCTACAGTCTATACAGCTTGAAAAATGTGGTCACATCTAAATTATCATCATCAACCTTCAGTACCTCCCCAGCACAGTGTTTAGGAACCCATTCATATGGATCATTGATTCACATTTGGTTCTCTTATTCTGTATTTGGCATCTCTAGTTTTCCCAGATTTAACATCATTTCGGTGAATTTTTGTTCATCCGAGGTCACAATTTTCTCCGATTATCGCCATTTTTTTCCTCCATGGAATTTGAAAGTTCGGTTAGCCTGATAACAACTGCACATGGCAGAAGTTTTAGAATGCCAATCACTGGTGTATTTGTGTCTTTTTGCCCAGAACCACTTCCTAGTAGTCAATATCCTATTCCGCAGTTCAAACTCTTTACTCTCCATAAGCTAACCTGTCCCTGTCTAACCTGTATATATATGGAATTACTATTGTCTATATTGCACACGTTCCTCTGTAAAATTTTGACATAGGCTGTATCAGCCCAAATAAATTAAAGGGTCTTCAGTGTGTGACGTAGCTATCTGGGGGTGGCTTTTAGCATGTAGATCATGACTTCGAGGCTTTTGGAATAAAAAATAGGAACTCCGCTCGCTACTACTAGGTTGAACTTACTTCCATATTAAATGAAACACCTGTCAACATTACCGAAAAGAACGACAAACATTCCTACTTTGGGTTTTCTACTTGTTTCTGTTAACTCTTTCAGAGCCTAGTTTTCGCTTTATTCAACATCTTTCCTCGGCACCCTTTGGGTGCATCACACCTAGAGTGTGCCCAGGAAAGCTGTTGACCCAGACCATATATTCTCTAGAGGTATAGGCATGCTGGTATTTGAATGAAAGTTTTTTTCACAAGGAATATCAATCTAACATCGCTGTTACAATTGAGGACAGTTCCCTTTCAAATAGATCAGCTTTAGTGGCAGTTTGCATTGAAAGAGGTCAAGTGCATACTCAGAGACCTGTGTCATTCCAAAATGTTATGTCAGCAATCGCTAATTTTTGTACAAAATTTGCTACCTGCTAAGGGATGGTTCAACATCATCATTTTTGAATTAGTACTTATGGTACTAAATTTCATGGACCCCCCCCCCCTCCCCAAAGTAGTACTTTAAAAAATGATTTTCCAAAATTGCACAAAAAAGGCCAAAAATTGACCATCATTTTCCATATTCAGTAAAAGTGTATTGACCCATTTAACCCCTGCCCCCTTGTATACTGTAAGTGCTAATTCAAAAATGGTGAAAATGTTGAACTATCCCGAAGTATGTTGAGAAACTCGAGCAATTTTATCTTGATGTGCGGCTATGGTCCATGTTAAATTGTAATCACACCATAGGTAGCCCCCACAATAGCAGATTCTAAATCATTAGTGGGGGTTCTCTTGACTTTCTACAAGATACCTGTAATATCACTATCTCATATGCAATTATAATAAATCACTGCCTTTCCTTTTATAGCAGTTTTCATGCCCTACTATTGGTTTGTCCGTAGCATGTCTAATGAATTGATTTGGAGTCGGAGAATGATAAGTAGACTGTGACAGGTGTGTGTAATTAAATACTTGTGATCTTAACAGTGCTCGTGGGATAAGTTTTGTTTTACCCTACCCCCTTGTATTAAGACTGAGTCAACATGCATAGGAAAGCTGTTGACCTGGGCCATGTTATCTTGATAGGTCTCATCTGCAATTCTCAGGCAAACTGTTTTTCATTACTGTTGAAATGAGCTGAAAACAACGAAGCAGATGACTTTTGACCTTCAGTCAGTTTTGGCCAGTTTAAGGGGGAAAGGGTCAAGTTACAAAAAATTTATCTCAGTGCTGTTTAGCTGTGGTCCACATTAACTTATCATTTTTTACTATCTGCAGGTTACGGAAGAATTGGAGAAAGTGAAACAAGAGATGGAGGAACGAGGAACTAGCATGACAGACGGGGGTGAGTTCTGCATAATAAACACTGCAAAAAATTCATGTTCATGTTTTTTCTAAACTATATCGCGCATGTGTCATTCAGACTGTATTTTCAAAATTTCGGCATGATGTGAAATGTTGCAAAATTCATATCAAAGATACAGAGTAAGGCGTAGGACTTCTCATGCATAGGTCTGTATTCAATCTACAGTTGTTGATTTCAGTTTTAATTTTCCAACTTTTAGATGTTACACCTTTGATATTTCACAAAAAAAAAGAAATGAAATTTTTAAAAAACAGACCCAAAACTTTGTAATAAATCAAAACTCATCATTGCATGTAACTCGTCAGGGACAGGCCTTTACGAAACAGTCAGCTGTCTAGTTTGAGAAAGAATACATGTCTATACATGTAGCTGTCTGTGAATGAAATTTATGAAAGATGAGGAAATCTGAAATGTAAATTTTCTTGCTCTTTGTAGCGCCACTTGTGAAAATTAAGCAATCCATTCAAAAGCTGAAACAGGAGATGACCCAGATGGACATACGAGTGGGCGTGGTGCAGCACATATTACTACAGGCCAAGCTGAAAGACAAAGCCAATGAAAACAGGAGTGTGAACAACCATTTAGATGGAGATGAGGGTTTCATATATTAGGCTGTATAGACATTTGTACTGAGTTACTCTGTATATAAATGCGCGACATGTAGCATTACATGGATGTACTGGATGCTAGATCTCAAGTATTCTGTGATAAATTATTTGCCGTCCAACGAACTGGTGTACATTGAAAAAGAAGACCAGTGGTTTGTACTTCTGAAAACTGGACTTTGTTCATTCCTGTGTACTAAACATACATACATACATATATACATACATACATACATACATACATACATACATACATACATACATGCAGCTGACTTGTATACATACATATGTACAGTGGTACCTGCTCTAAAGACCACCTCTCGTGAAAGACCGCACTAGTTTTTAAGACTGCCATTTCAAGACAATGGCCTTTAATTTCTTTGTAAGCTTACCTGCAGTGAAAGACCACCTGCCATATGTGACCACTTTTGTCTGGCTTTAAGGGTGGTCTTAAATAGCAGGTACCACTGTATGTATATATGTACATACGTATGCACATACATACATAAAAAGGACCTTGAATAAGACTGGAAGTTATTGGAACAAAACAGTGATGTTTTCATGCTGTGTGAAAATAATATTATCAACATCAATTACAGCCTCCTATCTGCATAATCGTGTAGTTGGTTTCTGCCCAAATGCTATGCGTACCACCACAAAGACCGAACAAAATCCCATTTCTGCCCAATGCTTGATAACAATAATATTGTTATTGATGAACCATTTTCCTTTTTCTTTTTTAAATTTTGTTTTATTTTATAATATTATATATTGGTCCAGTTACAGGTTCAAAGTCAGTCATGCCACACTGGCATGTCACTGATCCAATATGAATATATTGGATTAAGAATGACTATAACAATTCGCTATCGATAATTATAGCTGGCTTGCTGGCTTAAGGGTGTGGTATATACTTTATGACTGATGTTTGAATGTCCATGGTTATCATCTAATGCCCTAAAAAATACATGTTCTCTGAAAAAAAACCCTAATATTAAGTTTGATTCTGGTACTGAATATAAATTTTAGTATTGCTATTGATGTAATTAAATTTCAATTAAAATTCTGAAATTTTGCATGAAATTTAAAATTGCATTTTAAAAATTGAAAAGCTGTTTCTCTGGGGGTTTGTTTTTCTTTTTTGTGGCAAAAAGAGGTAAAATGAAAGTTTTTTTAATTAAGCAATTAAAATAAAATTAGTTAACAGTTGCAAAGATTTCATTATTTATAAAAGCTTAATCCAAATGCTTACTTTTAAAACACATGTAGTTTATATGATCTCAAGTGAGACGTTTAGTGTATATATTAAGGACATGTTTGGAGCAAAGTTGTATTTTCTGTGCAAAGTATTGTAAAAGTGTACCACACCCTTAACAGATAGAGTTTAAAACTTCTTCCAGCAACATTGCATGAGCTGTTGGTAGATCCGTTAGCGGTATTAACATCAGGTCTTTGTTCAAATGTTGTAGCATACACTGTAGGCCTAGGTACCAGTGACCTAAGCAGTAGAACGATTCGACATCTTGGGCCACTGAAATTAAGTTTGACCTAAGCTGTTGAAAGCTCACCCAAATTATTGATTTGATGATGAATATTTTGACCAGTTTGCTGAACACTCAATGAGAATAATAATTCGGTAGCTTTTCACAACTCTGAAGTGAATTCTAGATGTGCAGGCATTTTTTCTAAAACAGGACAAAGGCTCCTTTTTGCAGCCCATTAGCTCAATATGAACACCATTTAAAATTTTTAAGTTTATCCCTGAAAGTGCTAATCACTGCTACAGTCGTTTTCTCATTGCTGTTAAACATGTAATGGTTAAAAGATTCAAATTCCTCATGAAGATTATACCTTTCGTTCAAATACCAGCTATCCTAGTCTAAAGCCAAAAGTAATCTTAGTCCACAGCTTTCCTTAGGGCACTTTGTGGGCATTCTGACTTGGGCCTGAGATCAACAATGTACATGTATCCGCCTTATTATCATCAAAATTCATCAACTTTCACAACCTTCTGCCTGATTGACAGAGCAACCCACAGTAAGTGAATGGGACTCCCACGGGGAGGGTCTGTTTTCATAATTATCTCCTGTTTGCTGGGTTGTGTATGTTGGAGTCTATGATATACACAATAGAGATGTCCTTGATTAATGTCTCAAGGCTCTGGAGGGATTGCATTTCTAGGACGTGAAGTTCAGGTGATGGTTGTCTGGTTATATGTCAGTAGAGCATTAGGTTCATGGGCCTCCTGTTTCACAATGAAAGAGTGTAAATTAATGATAGGACTACCCAAAATAAAGGGTTTGGTTCTTGGGCACTTGGAGAAAAATGCATGCCACATGATGCTGTTTTCTCTTTTTTTTTTTTTCTCTCAAAACGGGGGGGGGGGGAAAAAAAGACCACAAAGCTTTGCCACTTGGCGCTTTTTCGTCATTGCCCTGGTTATGGGCTTTTACTGGAATTCATTTCATCTGATCCTGTTGGAACAGCCAGTACAAGCAGCTTGGATGTTCTCATTTCAGCCAACCTTGAAAACGTATCACTTCCATTGTACATGTTTGTACATAAGTTGTTGCACTCATTCACCCCAAGGCCAAGACCAGGCAATATGCCAGGTTTTCTTATGCTGGGCTCGTGTTTTGGAAGCCCCCAACAACAAAGTTTGCAGTTTAACTCTTTCGGCACCACATTTAAGACTGTATCAACAACCTTCCTGGATGCGCTTTGGGTGCAAATGCACCCAAAGTGCACTGAGGAAAGCTGTTGACTTGGACTATATTCTGTGTAAATATATGATGAAAGGCCTTTCCACAAAAAAAAAACATGAATCTTGTACTTTTATCCTACTTCAGAGCAGGTCCCTCTAGTAGTTTGCTTTAGTAACAGCCAACTCTGAAAGATGTCAACCAAGTCCTCTCAAATATTAAGACAAGAACAGTGCAGCAGAAAAATCATTGGAGGCACATGAAACAAACTTCAAAGTGAATTGGTGTGCTTGCCTGCAAGAGCATTCTTTGTCCTCCCATCATGTGGTGGTGAGACCAAACACCTGAGCCAAAAGTTTGCTTCAAGTTAACTCTTTTGGTGTCAACTGCAACTAAGGCTGAGCTACTGACCTGTGAATTATAATGAGGATGTTAGACTCGTGTTCCTTGTAATAAGACCTTTCATTCAAGTAGCAGCATGCCTGCAGTTATAAAGAATACAATAGTACACTTCAACAGCTTTCCTCGGTGTGCTTTGGGCTGTGAACCTGGACCTTTATATTCTCTAGAACCAGAAGCTGGCTGGTACTTGAATGAGAGGTCGTTTAACAAGGAATATGCACCTGGTACCTTTATTGTAATGAGAGCAGTTCATCTTAAGTAATTCGACTTAAGTTGCAGTTGGCATTGAAAGAGTCAAATGTCTGCCTTTTTGGTCAGAAGTGATGAGCATCGATGTAACAGTAGTCTTGTCAGTGCTTATGGCAATTTTGTTTACTGTACTCCAACCACGTAAGAGTTGCCATTCACCATTTACATTGAATTATGTATCTTCCGCTGACGTACCACAAACATGAATTGCTGAGTCTGCTGCATTCATATCAGTTTGTTTCTTTAGGTGGAGGGGTAGATCGTTCAGGAAAATATGCAGTTTGACTTATATTGAACTTGACACAGAAAGAGTGGCACATTTCTTGCTGCTGACAATGCAGGATTGCTCACAAAGCAGGTCATCTACCTGGGTTCTCGGTGTTTCCGTTAGGAATTTTTTTAGGGGGTCACAAGACAGGAAATTCAGGATAGAAGACTAGATTTTTTCCAGTTTTACATACAAATTAACAAGAGTTGTGACCCTTTAGAATTATCTCAGAGGGTATTTCAGGTTTTGAAAGCGTAATTTACCCCCTTTTGGGGGTTTTCGGAAACACTGGTTCTCTCACAATTGTGGCTGGCAATGTCTCGTGACCATGCAGAATGCTAATGCCAGTATGCATACTCACTGCTTTTTACTGTTTTCTTTGGCGTTTGATTCCCAGAAGAACATGGTAACTGTTCCAGGACAGCTCCCAGATTAAAAAAACAAAAACAAAAATAAATAAATCTGCTATGTTGGGCCACTTCATGGTTGAAAGGGTGGTGTAAAGAGCACCAGAAGCTTGCATTCTGTAACATTGTACAGGATGAGATTAAAAAGAAAGGTTACTGGGGCCAGAGAACCAGAGCATATTTGAGATCGCCCTGCTCTGGCATTAAACTTGGACCAGATTGTTGTACATGTATATTAGCTGTACAGTGTGTTTTGTTGTACCATTTCACATGTGAATAAATTTTGATATATGTATGAGTAGACTTGTTCCAGTTTTCTTTTCATATCGGTGACTCTTTAAAGATTGAAAGTGTGATGTAAAATATGGTAAATATTCCTGCATATTTATGGTTTAACTCTTTCAGCGCCACATATGGACTGAGTCAACAGCTTTCCTTAGCACAAATTGTGCACATTGCACCCAAAATGCCCTGAGGAAATCTGTTGACCTGGACTATTATATATTGTGTAACTACAGGCATGATGGTACTTCCAAATCGTCTTATAACAAGGAACATGAATGTATCATCCTTATAATTCAGAGTAGTTTGACTTTAGCCACAGTTGACAATTTCAAGAGTTAATCCCAGGCTGAAATTTTTTTGTGTCACTGGCTTGCCCTGGCATTGTACTCTACCCAGGTCCAGGAATTTTGTGCACTTGGTCAATGTTGTCTTCAGTAGTCTTGGCAACAATTCTCATCCTAAATGTTCCACTTGAACAAGACAGCCGAGGAAAAATGGACAAAAAAAATTGCTATATTCATTTGTATCACAAAGATTGAAAGTTGGTAAAAAATTACTTGGCTGACATTTGTGTAAAGATTTAATGTAATATACACAACTAAGGAATTCAGCTGTCTCTCAGGCCTTTTTTTTTTTTAACAAAAAGGACAAAGGTATAAATTCCCCAAATAACCACAGAAATTAACAGTCTGGGTATTATTTTCAAGGCTTTGTATGTTTGAGCTTTAAGGTAGCTTTCACTGATGTTTTGTGCTGTTTATGTGCAGAAGAAATACTGTAAATTGCCGTGACACATAAAGTGCTGGAAGGTGTTCTCTGTGTCATCCGTCCGTCTTGTCGACGTTTCCCCAATATCTCAAAAAATATCATGGTAGCTTTACCAAATTTTTATCAGAGATGCACCTTACAATGGACCAGGTTCCTATGTAAAACCAGCTACCTATGGTTATTTTTCTTTTTTTTTTTTTATGAAACTTTGACTGTATTTATTTGAAGGCTGTCTGAGTGGCAAACAAAGTGACGATGTCATCTTAATATCTCAAGAAGGGTGCATTGCAGCTTCACCAAATTTTTGTCAAAGATGCACATTATAATGGACCACATTCCGATTGAGAACCAGCTTCCTATTATTTTTAAACATACAAAACGTTTGAAGCATTTATTTGAGGGCTGTCTAAGTGGCACACAAATGGACAATCTTGTTACCATAATATCTCAAGAAAGATTCATCACAATTTCATCAAATTGTTGGTGCAGTTACACCATATTATGGCACCTGCGAAGTCTCAAAAAAAAAAAAAAAAAAAAAAACATGCAGAATTTAGGGGAAAAAAGATTGTCGGCGCCAAGGGTTGTCTGTTCTCCGAACGCTATTTTTAATTATTCACTACTTTTAATTTCACTCTTTTGGACATAAATTCTATTAAGACAATGTTGAAATGCTATTTCACTGTGTTTATATTTTCACAGTTTTGTGCCATCAGCGAAAATAAGAGTACAATGAAATTAAAGCAATTTACAGTACCTTGAACGTGCGATTCAGGATAAACTCCTTTAAAATGACTGACCTTGAGGCCTGCATTAAGTGGACTGTCAACTGGTTTTCATTGCAGCTGTAATTTTTTTCATTATCTTACTTCGCTGTTAACTGAGGTTTTAAGATCATCTGTGGTCCATCCATAACCATCTACAATTCACATTTCTTATCTCTGCAAAACTATCGCCCAAATTTTCTTCAAACCTGTTGGGGATCGATGCCTCTTGCATGGGTGTGTTCCAAGTTTGTTCCAACAGGTCATGATCCAGTGATTTTTTTTTTTTTTTTAGTTTTATGATTTTTTTTCTGCTGATTATAGGTTGCAGAGCTTAATCTTAATATACAAAATTGAAATGTTGAATAATGATGAATATGGTCAAGCCTATTGTAGATAGATATTTTCTTTTAACTTCATTTTTATGACTGTGCATCCATTGAACACTGGCTGAAAACTCAGATTTTAATTTTTGAAACTTTTGACCTATACACAAAATTCAAGTGATGATTAAAGATGAATATATTCGAAAGTAACACAGAGATATTATTCCAACTTGAAAAAGATACATATCTTATTTGTTCCAGTTACCACACTGCACACTTAAAATATTTCTGATGAAAAATATGGGTAAAAATGTCAGCTTCTAAGTACACAACCCCATCTGCAACTTGGGATTTTCCAAGATCGCAGAAAACAACAGAACCGGTGAATTAACTTTTGAAAACAAAAAATACCATTCTGCTGCAGATTCTCATGGCAAGTGGTCATTTTAATGTGGATTCCTGAAGAAAGCAGCAAAACTTACCTTGTAACTGAGAGAAAGTCCCCTGATGTATCAAGCAAAGTGCAATATATTAATATCCTTTCTGTGTAATATCTTAACCCTTTCCCCCTTGAATTAAGACTGAGTCAACAGCTTTCCTTGGCATGGGTTGGGCACTACCCATGCCAAGGAAAGCTGTTGACCTGGGGCATGTGATCTTGATAAAGTGTCATGTACATTTCTCAGTCAAATTGTTTTTCACAACTGTTGAAATTAGTTGAAAACACTGAAGCAGACGACATTTGACCACCAGCCGGTTTTGGCCGGTTTGAGGGGGAAAGGGTTAAAGTGAGATGTAAAAACATCAGTTTCTGTCTGTTATCATGTTTATGGAAGTAAAGTAAGTTAGTAAAAAAATTTATCGACAATAATCCAAAGTCAGTTCTGACCTTTTTGTCATATAAGGCAATCATCATTATATCATATACGACAGTTGATACATAATGACATAGATCTGTAGCTATTAAGTTATTTAGCAATAATCATGCTAAGTACCTTACGGCGGCACCATTGACTAGTATCACAAAGTATTATGAAACTTGATTGTAATTTATGAATTGCGCCATTACAAAATGTATAAATCATGTGTCGCAGAATCCCGCCCGCGAGACTTCAATATGTGCTTGTCGTATCTGCATTTCAACAACAGAAGAAATCAAAGTTAGATGAAATAAATTGTTTTAAACATTGATTTTACCCTGAATAATGATTATAATAACGTCTCTGTACATACAGTTATATCTCCAGTAAAAGTACTTTTAATACCTGAGGTGAACAGAATGATATTAACATTACTAATGCAAGCGTAAATGACGGAATACAAGAAAATCGCGATCCAGAAAGCACAGAATTGCTGAAAGTCATGTCGGGAAAAATAATACCTCTGGAAAATTTGTACTTATACAGATTTAAGGCAAGACAAAGATAATGGTGTGGGGCTACATCGATAGAGACCCAGGCTATGGAGGGGATTCCGGTGACAAATCAAAAGCCTTCCTGAGACCAACAAAGATAACACCGTTCATGAAGCCATTATCCATAACACGAGACCCGACGCCAAAAGCTAATTATTTTGAACAAAGTTGTTTCACGTGAATGATTTGGTAGCAACCCGGACTGGAATTGACGAATTCCGGGATTCATGATAGTTTATTTGACCAACTTGAAGATACTTGTACAAATACATACACATTGAAAAATAAATGAAGAAATAACTATTGGCCAGAAGACACATGCTTAAAGTTCTTTAAGATTGCTATCACATGTGCCACCCTTACATGCAGATAATAGAAACACGCGTTTAGTCATGTTTGACATAATGGAATAGACAGTTGTATTACGCTAAATCTTAATGTTAAGTATAAAACTATCAAAACGAAATAATAATTTAAAATTTATTATGAGACTCTTTCATACTGAAGGGGTTAATACCGTTATAACTATCTGAAGATGCGTATTTAGTTGGTGAATGACAGATGTAACAATTGCTTATATTACAAGACATGATTGTTTTTGACATAGTAGGAAAGCTAAAGTAACTATGAGTATGTTCTTTCGTCTTGGTTGTTTCAGGTGTTGCATTTAGAATACGTACGATCGTATGTCTTAAACATTTTGCAGCAAAAGCAGGCTGCGAGCGTGTTACGAATAGTTCACTTCTTCTAGTATTATGATCATGTACCAGGGAAGTTGTCATGATTTCAATTTTTTTAAAGTAGACCGGCAACAGATTATTTTATATTTTGTTATAAACTTTCAAAACTTGTAAAATATAAAGATCTTGCAATTTTAATAAATTTCTTAATTTATAACTTGGTTCCGTTTGTGCATTATAATTGCTATGAATTAAGATACGCACAGTTTTTTTTATTCATTTATTTTTACCAGCCTTTCCGACTTGTGACACCATGCAAGCACAGAGAGTAATTATTGAAACGCAGGAGAATGCGGGAATTATGAATAGTTTGTATATCTGAGAGAAGAACATGTCTCATTGATTCGACTAACTCTTTCAGTTCCAAGGGCTGCATTTGCACTGGATGCGTGTCCGAGTTGAGTTCGCAAAACAGATGAGCACTGGGCAATGAGGTAGTGTCTGACTCTCCAGTCCTTGTTAATATTCATCTCAAGACATCAATTCTTTTCCTTTCCTGGCATAAATGTGTGCAAAACAATGGTGGTTGGTTATAGTGCTTATTAATGCTGATTATTGAGACGTCAGTCAATATGGTCAAGTGATTATATGGCAAAGACAATTAATCGTTACGATGTTGCCAATAATTTCCAAGACGCTGTGAAACAACCAAGCTGTGATAATAGCCCTAATTATACATGCTCATGTAGACATAGACATAGACATAGACATAGACATAGACATAGACATATATCTTTATTTCAAGTCGGCGTGAAAGTACAGAGTAACACTAGCCCCTGCCTACCTATGCCGACAAGTGTGACCTTGCTGAGTGAAGCTTGTCTTCTTTTTTTCATTAAAATTCAAATCATGAGATAAATTAATAAGAGAACATTAAAGTGTGTGTCAACACACACTTTTCTGTTTTTCCTCGAGTTCTTTATTAAAGTGTGTGTGTCAACACACACCTTTCTGTTTTCCTAAAATTCTTTCTTTCTTTCTTTCTTTCTTTCTTTCTTCTTTTCTCTTTATCAGCAAATTTGTCCGACACTTTTCTCGGACACTTTTATACATAGCAACTCCAAACTTGGCATGATTGTACCTCTCTACAAGGAGTTTGACCATTTTATAGAGAGGAATAAAGATGTTTAAAATTATGCAAATTAGGGGCATTTGAAATTTAAATCTTGAATATCTTCAAAAGTATAATAGATAAAGATGTCATTCCAACTTCTACTAGGGAGTTATTGACTAGTGCGCATCCAATGAATTTAAAACAAAAGTTGCAACGATTTAAATTATGCTAATTAGCAGCATTCGAAATTTCAAAACTTGAATATCTTCAAAACTATTAAAGATAGAGATGTCATTTTAACTTCTACTAGGGGGTTGTTGACCATTGAGCATGTAATGAATCTAAAACAAAAGTTGTAGCAATTTAAATTATGCTAATTAGCAGTATTCGAAATTTTCAATCTTGAATATCTATAACACTATAACAGATAGAGATATCATTCCAACTTCTTGTAGAGGGTTGTTGACCATTGCGCACCTAATGAATTACAAATAAAAGTTGTAGCAATTTAAATTAGTCTAAATAGCACCATTAGAAATTTTAAATCTGAAATAACTTCAAAGCAATAAAAGATAGTTCTTCTACCCCTGTGCTATGGAATAGCTGTACATTGCCATACCAATATGCTTTGAAGACACACACACTGATTTGCTATGCAGCAGATCATCTTTCCTGGTTTCTAATCTGCTTTTGTTATCCTTTGGTCACTGAAAAGTGCATTGAGAGTTAACTTTGCTATCCAATAACATTTTTGTGAACTCACTATTTTGACTCTGACTTGTATCCAGTGTAAATGCAGCCAAGCATGGGTGCCAATGTTTTTTTGTTTTTTTTTCTTAAATCACAGATAATGTAGACAAGATGTTATGTCCCACATGTCAACAGAAATTTTGAAGATTTATATCTAAAAACATACAAAATGCAGATTCAAAAAAAAAGGTGGAGAGTTACTTTTGTTGCCTAGTTTATTTCTTGAAGGAGTTACACTCACAGAACTGTAGATATTGCATAACACATCCCTTGAAGGGCGACACTGTCCTCGCAAAAGTTAAAGCTCATTAGTTAATATCCGATTTCATTGTCTTTGGAACCTATATACACTGTATTTGTGCAGAGCTACTCCAGGAATTACCTGCAAAGCGGTCTTGGTCCCCATTCAAAAACAAAAACATTAGAGTCTGCCGCTCAGGCAAATCCAGCAAACGACCAGTGGCAAAAGGACAGATGTGTGGTGTGGCGAAGGCGTCGTTGATTTGTCTTGTGTCGTCTCGGAAGGTTTCTGAAGTTGAAAAACGCAAATTAGTGGTGCATTATTCGGTTTTTAGTGTGGGAACACACGGATGATTCCTTCATTGTGTGTTTTGCAGGGCTTCGATTTCTTGACATACTTTGCCCATAATGGGAGAGGCTGTATAGTGGAGTGTCTTTGTTAGGTGTGTGGGTTTAGAATAGATATTGCCAAATGCTATCAATGAATATGTGGAGGCACTTACTCGTATATCTAGAATACTTGATTAGATAAATGACATATTGATAACTACTAGCTGTCTTGGACTTGGTATGTCTGTGGTGTCTTCTCATAGTATCTGCAATTTTAGTCTGAGTGGGTTGCATTATATTTTCACTTATATTTATTTTGGGTTGAAAATTTCTTATTCATTCATTTGTTGTTGTTGTTGTTGTTGTTGTTGTTGTTGTTGTTGTTGTTGTTGTTGTTGTTGTTGTTGTTTGGTGCCCCATCCCCTCGACACACACTCAGCCAGTGGCAGTTTTTGCTCCAACAAGAACTAATCAACTTACATTTATTTTCGGTTCAATAATTCTTATTCGTTTTCGTTGTTGTTTGTTGCTCTCTCCCCCCCCCCCCCAACATATTCCAGTTCTTGTCCCTATCCTTGGAGCTCTCTCATTTTATTTCATTAAGTGAAGGTGAAACCATGTCTGACAAATGCATACTCGGTAATGACACCCTTCATGATGCAGAAAAGGCCATCGTAGCTGAAGGCAGAGCTTCCATAAATAGAGCCAGCAACTAGGAAAGATGATTTGCTGCATAGCAAATCAGTGTGTGTGTCTTCAAAGCATATTGGTATGGTAATGTACAACTATTCCATAACACAGGAGTAGAAGTTGGAATGACATCTCTATCTATTATAGTATTGAAGATATTCAAGACTGAAAATTTCGAATACTGCTAATTAGCATAATTTAAATGGCTACAACTTTTGTTTTAGATTCATTAGATGCCCAATGGTCAACAACCCCCTAGTAGAAGTTAAAATGACATCTCTATCTATAATAGTTTTGAAGATATTCAAGTTTTAGAATTTCAAATGCTGCTAATTAGCATAATTTAAATTGCTACAACTTTTCTTTTAAATTCATTAGATACGCAATGGTCAATAACTCCCTAGTAGAAGTTGGAATGACATCTCTATCTATTATACTTTTGAAGCTATTCAAGATTTAAATTTCAAATGCCCCTAATTTGCATAATTTTAAACATCTTCATTCCTTTGTATAAAACGTTCAAACTCCTTGTAGGGAGGTACAATCATGCCAAGTTTGCAGTTTCTATATATAATAGTGTTCGAGAAAAGTGTCGGACAAATTTGCTGATAAAGAGGAAAGAAGAAAGAAAGAAAGAAAGAAAGAAAGAAAGAATTTCAGGAAAAAACGTGTGTGTTGACACACACACTTCAATGAGAGAGGTGATGCCCTCCAAACTCTTCCACAACAACAGGTCCACAAAGACTGTGGGCAGGTCTATTGTAAGCCACAGTCTATACTAAAAGCTAAGAAACGACCCCTAACATCAGCGGAATCACATGTTTCCCTGTTGCGTGCAGCTTTCGATGCACTTGGCTACAAAACTGATTGTTTTGTGGCACCCCCGTCAATAATGATTCCCATACTCCAAATGAGCGGGTGCGAAAGGTGTTAACCGCTGATTTCCGGTCTACAATGCATGCTTAACATTTGCATTGAGGGAAATGATGATTGGCCATTGAAGGTACAGGCAAGATTATTATATGTGCTTGATCTTAGAGTAGCTGATGCTGTATACCGTCAAAGGTGCAGCGTTAACTTTCGTACTAGACGTCAAGTACATAGGATATTCTTCACAACATAATGGTAAGAAATACGAAGTTTGTAGGCCTCAAGATATAGAAAGAGCAGCGGCATTCTTAAAGAGTCTTAAAGGTGGCACAGTATCTTGAGGAAAATGATGATGAACCTGTCACACTTTGATATGACCGATATTGTTGCCCACATGGAAAGCATCCTTGAAGAGTCTGGTTGTAAAGCATACAGTGAAAAGTATATGAAAAAGCCCAAGATGCTTGAACATTTTGGAAATAGGATAGTTATAACTGAAATTAACAGCAAAGCAAATGTCATAAC
The DNA here is from genome assembly GCA_964020975.1 of Hermodice carunculata. Lineage (NCBI taxonomy): Eukaryota > Metazoa > Annelida > Polychaeta > Eunicida > Amphinomidae > Hermodice > Hermodice carunculata. The sequence goes on along the minus strand of OZ026628.1, from coordinate 57,873,003 downwards.
ATTCAAAACTTCTGCAGATGTTGCAATTGAAAAATTTCGTATCTCCCAACCGCAGGATCCTGATGCTGAAAAAAAATCATATTGTCGAAGCTGCAGCTAAAATTATGTGTGAAGACATTAAGTCATGTGAGACGTGCAAAGATCACTACCCTAGCCCTGATGAGTTAGAATCACAGGAAAATAATGTTGTTTCCTTCACGAGACCCTTGGACTGCTTTTGCAGACCCTCTTTGTGGGAAAGCAGGTCAAAACAAAGCTTGCACCAATAGATAAGGCCATTATATGCAGGCTACACAGCCAAGAGACATAATAGCTCATTTGCAATTTAGTCTAGCAGTTCAGCTTTACCAGCACCTCGGATGCAAATTTTCATTAGATTCTTCATAAAGATGGGTTCTGTTGTACCTTATTTGGTGATTAGAATGTATCTTCTGTTAAGAAACAAAACCAATACAGTTTTGGCCTACTGCAAGGAAATGAAACTGTATGGAATATTGGCAGCCATTTTGGTTTTCATGATGTCACTAGGCAGGTCATGTGACCTATTTATTTCCTTTATGTATAATCATAGCATTTGTTTTGAAAAAAAAAGCGCATTATATCATAATTAACAATGATTTTCACCATGGTGACTCTTTCAATGCAGCCATTTTGGTTTTCTTCCTATTTTACTAATCTCCCGAAGTTTGATTTCTTAGAACTTTTGATATGTTAAACTGCTTCTCATTTATGGCCCTAAACCACCGAAAAACCTTTCAAATTTGTTGCAATTTTTTCCAGGTCCATCCTTCAATTGACTGGACTTGAATATTATATGCACTCGGTGAATGACTTATTCTGTCATGCTGTGTTGTTTATCAGTTTGGCTATTCAGATAACTTGCGTGATCCCAATTGCAAGATATGCTCGGTGAGCAACGTTTTAAATGCAGACACTGTCTTTGCTTCTTTTATTTCTTTCGGTTAATAGTTCCATATGGTGGATCCAACATAACCGAACGTCTGTTTTGCATACCCTGACTTTGGTTTCTCCAGATAGAGACTGTTATTTTCAGCAGATTTGAGGTTGAATTATGAACATCAGATAAATATTTAAACATATTTTGCAAATAATCAGGTGGCAAACCCTTCGATGACATGTACCCTAGGGCAGCATTTAAAAATTCGTTCTTTGTTCAATAGTCATTGGTCCAGTTCAATTTGGATATTGTCATAGGGGAAATAGACCGGGGAGGAGCGACGGAAATTTGTCTCATTATTCACTTATTGCACTTTCTGTTATATTTGATAGAATGGGTGAACATCTTGCTTCCACGGCGTGAGTTTGACACGTATTTATAACAAACCCGCTACTCAGAGAGATATGTACGGGTAAAAGGCTCCGAAACATGTTGAGTAGTTACCCGCTGAAGACCCTTTAATTCATTTGGGCTGATACAGCCTATGTCAAAATTTTACAGAGGAACGTGTGCAATATGGACAATAGTAATTCCATATGTACATAGGTTATACAGGGACAGGTTAGCTTATGGAGAGTAAAGAGTTCGGACTGCGGAATAGGATATTGACTACTAGGAAGTGGTTCAGGGCAAAAAGACACAAATACAAAGCATATAAACTATACAGCATTAGCGAATGTTTCTTCTAGTTGGGATTTATTTAACAGCTCTACTTGCGCCGAGCAGTACAGCCAGTGTTTTATCTTGATAAACGAGGCAGTTGAATGTAGGATTTAGTTATCTATTTATTCAGCTATTATTCTTAGTTGAACCAGAGTCACTGGTTCAGTACCGTAGCTTTAATCTCTCACCAGGATTTGGATGGCATAATGAAGTAAAGTGATCATGATGACATATAAAGTACATTAGACGACAAAAATACGTCGAAGTAAAACAAGGGAAAGTGATTTCCAGAATCACTGCGTGTCAGACTCGTCACCTGTCAAGTTAATGGCTTCTTTCACCCTCTGCAGAAAGTGCGAGGCTTTGGCCTATGGGAATTTTAATGGTTCAACGTTACAACTTTGTATTACATTGACAGTCGGAAAAGACATTAATATTAAACAACGCCATCTCGGTGCTGTGGCCTTCACTTTAAAGTTGGTCAGGCCAAATTAAGAAATTTGGAAATTCTAAGCAAATTTCTATGTACTGAAATAGTTTTGGTGATACTGGACCTAAATGTTGGTCCGACCAATTTGACCAATCGGACCCCAAGGCTACAGCCCTGCACCTAGTGGAATTTAGGAAAACATGTATAAAATGTCAAGCAAATTAGAATAAAACATGCGGTCTGGGTTCTTGGAACTGATTGGCCGACAAAACCACACTGGAAGCCATTAGCCAGGTAGGACTAAGAATGTCAATTGAACAAAACATTTTGGTGCGGCGAGTAGCGGGGTAGATCTGCCAAGAACATCAAGTACATGGCCCAGCAATAAACCAACGGATCGTTCCCAAACCAAAAAATATTGGACTTCTCCATGTGGCTCTACCATTTGAAGTGTTATCTCAGTTCAAGATGACAATATCAACACTTTGTAATAGGAGACATTCATATTTAACTGCGATCCTGCTCACTTCCTGTGTTGCCGGGGAAACAGACTGATGCATCCACCATGATCAGGGCAGATTTGTATTATATACTACATAAACATCCATAAATAACACCTTTTCAACCAAAAGAGAGCCCATTTCTAATCAATTTAGGCATCCTTTATGTTTCAAATATATGTTAATAGGCCTAAATTTTCTTAAGATTATTCTGTGTTTGTGTTGTTAAATTTGTTGAGAAAGTACTTTTGATCATGCTAAATACATGGATCTGCCCTGATGCAGGTGGCTCCCTCTTTTGCTCAATAGGTGTTAGAGTAGGACCGCATTTAGATATGAATACATCCTATTCTGTCTGTCGTGTCCCCATATTGTACAGCTGTTATCGATGTGAGGTTGTACATGTGCATTTACAAACAGTTTACGTACATGGAAAGGTAAATATAGTGTTCCATTTTCTCCAGAATCCCTAACTTGGCAGATTTTTTTGGACACACAGATACTACATGTTTTTCCAAGTCAGATATGTTTATCCACTTGCAACCCAAGTATTTTACGAACATCCACGTTCACAATTGGTTTGATTTTACAATGTAGAGTTGATACAGTTGGTCATATTTGTCAGTAAAAAAAGTGAGCTGTGTTTTTAGAAGCTGGCTCAATATCAACAGACTTTAGCACCCTACTCTTATAACGCTTAACTTTATTGAACTTTTCCCACAAGTTTCCCAGAGTGCTTTGACTTCATGGTTTCTGCTAACTTTTTGGAGCATATGCTTGAAAGGGGTAAAGAGGTTTTCATGGCATGCTGGGCATTTTTATTGTCGGTACTAGCGTACCAGAAACCCAAGAAGCGCTTCGTTCGAGATACTGAAAACAATTTCTTTTTATTTTCCGTACGTTGTATTGAGGCAAAAATAATACTTGTACCAGCGCATTGAGACCCCCCTCGTGTTATCTTTGTTTCTCTTTCAAGTTTTAGGAGAGTCATGATATTTTGGCTCTAACGTTTTTTCCTTATTTTTGCGAGCATCACTTCATGTGAGGGAATTATTTTGCTTTCCAACATCATGCCAAATATGGGCAGTTGCCAAATTCACTCGATATCATAATTGGTTGGTGGCCAGAGGTACTATTGAACACCACATGTTAGTGACTGTACTACCTCCGCAGCCACGCGCGTCTGAACTTCCTTTCGAATTCCCTTATCACTAATGCAAATTTCGGTTGGCGCAGCTAAATGTCGTCTGCTCGCTTTATCATTAAATGTTTCGTACATTTAAATCCATTTCAATGAAAAATATGGAGAAGGTTATGATTAGGGCGATCCCAGCGGTTGGTCAACACAGAGCAGCTGTCCTTGCTCGGTTTGAACGCCAAGCAAAAGAATCATTTATTTTATCTATGCTTGACTCAGAGGTTTTCTTGGCTCCAACATGCCATGTTCAGAAACAGAATTCTAATACCTTCCATTTCCTTGCTTGTTGGGCATATCAGCAACTAGGGTTGGCGGTGTGTAATGTGATTTTCTAATATTTTTTTTTCTATGTTGAAATTTAGCGCCGTATTTCATTTCTCCGCAGTTGCCTGTGCTCTCCAAGTCAGATGTATCGTTTTGACGCCCATGTATGAATATGCACAGAGGGCGCCACCTCCCATGGGAACATTTTACCGTTGAACCTCTTTACAAAACCTCAAGACTTCATGTATGGAAGTATTATCATGCCAAGTTTGGAGTTTCTGCATATTACAGTTTTTAAATGAAATGCAGGACAAATTGGCCTGCAAAGAAAGAAAGAAGACTAGAAAACAGATTTGCTTCACGGCAAATCTGCCTGTGGTCCTACAAATGCATTTTTTTTTCAATGTAATATCTTTGATTGTTGTACTAGGTGACAATAATGTAAAAAGATTAAATGACAAACTACAAAAAAATACAAAGCAGAAAAACATAAGATAACTTGAAAAGATGATTTGCTGCATAGCAAATCAGTCACTGTGTCTGCAAAGCATATTGGTATGGCAATGTATAACTAGTCCATAACACAGGAGTAGAAGTTGGAATGGCATCTCAATTTATTATAGCTTTGATGTTATTTAAGATTTAACATTTCTAATGGTGCTGCTTAGCATAATTTAAATTGCTACAACTTTTGTTTTTAATTCATTAGGTGCGCAATCGTCAACAAGCCCCTAGTAGAGATTGGAATGACATCTCTATCTATTATAATGTTGAAGATATTCAAGATTAAAAATTTCGAATAGTGCTAATTAGCATAATTTGAATATCTACAACTTTTCCTTTAGATTCATTACATGCGCAAGGGTCAATAACCCCCTAGTGCAAGTTGAAATGACATCTTTATCTATAATAGTTTTGAAGATATTCAAGTTTTAAAATTTCAAATGCTGCTACTTAGCATAATTTAAATTGCTACAACTTTTCTTTTAAATTCATTAGATGTGCAATGGTCAATACCCCCCCCCCCCCAGTAGAAGTTGGAATGACATCTCTATCTGTTAAACTTTTGAAGATATTCAAGATTTAAAATTTCAAATGCCCTTAATTTTAATAATTTTACACATCTTCATTCCTCTGCATAAAAAGGCCCAACTCCTTGTATGGAGGTAGAATCATGCCAAGTTTGGAGTTTCTATGTATAATAGTGTCAGAGAAAAGTGTTGGATAAATTCACTGGTAAAGAAGAAAGAAAGAAAGAAAGAAAGAAAGAAAGAAAGAAAGAAAGAAAGAAAGAAAGAAAGAATTTTAGGAAAAACAGAAAAGTGTGTGTTGACACACACACTTTAACTATCAACAAAAATGTAGCAATGTGTCTATCTGTCTAAGTTTTGATGCATTGGATGTCCAATTCAACAATGGATTTATAGTTAACTTCTGTTGCTTGAAACTTGACAATGTGTGCATTGGACAGCCACCATCGAAAGTGGCCTTCCACCTTAAAATGACCTTTGACTTTGAAATGACCTCTACCTGAAGTAAACTTTGATCTTTAAAATGGCTTTTTGACCTAAAATTGACACTTACCTTGACATGACCTTTGACTTTGACATGCCCTTGACATTTGAGATGACTTTTGCCTTGCTATGATCGAACTTCAATACACTCGGAACCACATCTGCTATAGTATATAAGATATTGAATATTTAAAACTTTAATTATCCCCCATTTGCACAATTTTGAAAATGATGAACTCTCATTTTCAGAAGGTAAGAATTCATCTATAGAAGTATAATTGTGCCAAGTTTGAAGTTTCTATGTATAGTATTCTTCATGAAAAAGGGCAGACAAATTTGCTGGTAAAGAGGGAAGGAAGAAAGAAGGAATATAGAAAGAGACTAGAAAAGATGATTTGCTGCATAGCAAATCAGTGTGTGTGTCTTCAAAACTTATTGGTATGACAATGTACAATGGTATATCAGTACTGCAGTGTGCTATCGGTACGACAATGTACAATGGGTAATTAAAGTACAACAGTGACAATGTTACGACAGTGTAAAATGGATACTTCAGTACTGTGGGACAATGTTAGGACAGTGTACAATGGGCACTTCAGTACTAAATGTATGAGCAGTATGACAATGTTACAACAGTGTACAAAGGGTACTTCTGTACTACAGTGTATGATCGGTTGGACAGTGTTAAGACAGTGGCAATGGGGCCTTCAGTACTACAGTGTATCATTGGTATTTAATACAAAGAGAAACCTAACAAACCTAATTCTGTAAGCCCATGTACCGTCTGAACATTATCAAGTCCGATATTCTAAGAGCAAAGTCAGTCCTATTCTGTACCATTCACTGAGGAACTGCATAGTTCTAAATCTTAATAGCAAATTAATTTATAAAAGGAACAAATCATATTCATAAAATTTGAAATTTAGAAGAAAGTTTTAGGCATTATTAGCCTGTATAAAATCGGGTCATCAGCGGGGAACCAGCGCAAGACTTGTTTCGGTGCCATTATGGCAATGTTACGACAGTGTAAAATGGATACTTCAGCACTGCAGTGAATAACAGATACAACCAGTTAGCATAATCAACTGGTTTTCAGTAACAATGTTGGAAAGCCACACTTGACACAAAGCAGCCTCAGTGTAACAAGCTTCAAGTCTTACTTCGATGCACCCAACTTATATCTTGGATGATGGAAAATACTTTTTTTTTTTTTCAAATTGCCTCAAAGTACTATAACTCAAGTCAAGTTCAATTTTACTACATTCACCTCCCAGCCATATGTCTCACACAGCCCAGACAAGCTTACGTGCACAATCTCAGGTATATGTGATGCAGGCACAACCTGCCACTGTGCATACAGAAGTTATGCAACTTTCACGCATACTAATTGGCAACATCTGAAAAAGAGCTCTGTTAAAGCTGGGGTATCTAGTGATGAGGGAGATGGATGGGTGGCCCCACCCGACTGTTTACCAATGGTTCTGCACATATAAATGAAGCTCCTTCTTGGATTTCACTTGTTACTACATGTATTCCTTCCAGTTAAAGACAACATATTATTCAAAGCCACACTGCATCTCCCACCACACCCCTCCTCTATAGTTCTACTTTCACCAACATGACCGGTCTGTTGCTAGGCAACTGGTCTTACCCCAATCTGAGACTAGGAATTCTTAGTCTCAGCCCCAATTCAGATCCAATACATGCATACAAACAACCAAAGTCTGAATTTGCTTCATTCACTTCGTTTAACTAGATCAATCAGCTACACAGTCATCGAAGATTTACATGGAAGTTAATGGTAGGTCTATTACATTTTTGATGACTTAGTCAACCTTCAGACTCGATTGCATTTTTTATTTATCCCACCAGGTGTCCCCACCTATCAGAGAGCTGAGCAAGTGTGTCTGTGTGCATACTTTTAAAGGTATTTAAATTTTGAAATTTCAAATGCCCTTAATTTGCATAATTTAAATTTGTGCAGCTTTTATTCCCAATTTATCAGATGTGCACTAGTCCATAGCATAGGGGAAGTTAGAATGGCATTTCTATCTATTACAACTTTGAAGTTATTCAAGATTTAAAATTTGAAATGGTGCTACTTAGCATAATTTAAATAGCTACAACTTCTGTTTTTTAATTCATTAGGAGCGCAATGGTCAACAACTCCCTGGTAGAAGTTGGAATGGCATCTGTATCTCTTATACTTTTGAAGATATTCGTTATTGAAAATTTCAAATGCTTCTAATTATCATAACTTTGTTTAATATTCAGTAGATGGGCAATAACCCTCTACTAGCAGTTGAAATGACATCCCTATCTAGTATACTTTTGAAGATATTCAAGATTTAAATTTCAAATACCCCTAATTTGCATGATGTTAAACATCTTCATTCCTCTGCATAAAAAACCCAACTGCTTGTATGGAGGTACAATCAAGCCATGGTTGTTGACCATTGCGCACCTAATGAATTAGAAACAAAAGTTGCAGCAATTTAACTTATGCTAAGTAGCACCATTAGAAATTTTAAATCTTGAATAACTTTATTGCATACTGCCTATCGCTCTCCAGAAAGTCTATTTAGCAGGTATATAACTTCAAAGCCATAATAGATAAAAATTTCATTCCAACTTCTACTCCTGTGCTATGGACTAGTTGCACATTGCCATACCAATATGCTTTGAAGACATACACCCTGATTTGCCATGCAGCAAATCATCTTTTCTGGTTTATACATGTATGCACATACTTGCTGCCGAGCCCTGTAAACAGTCATATTATCACCTTGCGAAATTATATATATATATATATATATATATATATATATATATATATATATATATATATATATATATATATATATATAGCCATGACCATCTGTGTATAAATATATTATGAAGAAGCTGCTTTATATTGCCCTCTCTCTCTATCGTCAGACTCATAGCTTGTTTGTCATCCACCATAATAACATCTATGTCTGTAATGCTTTACATTAAGAGGTGTTCAATGTTGAAATGTGTGTGCATGATTACCAGACTCGAGTTCTATTTGTTTAATGTGTTAATGATATGCCACAAGGTTAAAAAGGCAGCTAAGAAATGGAATGACATATTGAATTCAATATCTTTATGTGGTACCACTTTGAACATATTCTTTTTTCTTTTTCGTTTATAATTAGCATAATTTTCAATGGTGCAGCTTTTGGTCACTGTTTATCGGATGAGCCCACAGCACAATTCTGCAAATTGGGAGTTAGAATGACAAATCTATCTACAATAGTTATGAAGATATATAAGATTTGAATTTTGTTTACGCCCCTCATCTAAATTAAAATACTACAACTTTTCTTCATTGTTCATTGGATGTGCATATATTACAAATCTATCAATTGGAATGTCTTCTCGCTCTTACTCGTATTAAAGATATTCAAGTTTTAATTTGTGTATTTGCTTAAATTGAGTAAATAAAAACGCTCCAACTTTGGGTTTGGGTTTATTGGATGCGGCTGTAGCACAAATCTCTACATTGAAGGTAGATTAGCAACTCTGTCTGTAACAGATTTGAAATGTTCAAGATTTGAATTAAGCGTATTCGACTAATTTGCATAAATTAAAAATTTATAATGTTTTAAAGTTTGGTTTATAATTCATAAGATGCGCCTATAGTATAAACCTATAATGTGCAGTTTAATTGCGAACTCTACTTATAGCTTTGAAGATATTCAATATTAAATGTTTCAAAGTGCGCTGATTAGCATAACCTAATATGCTCCAGCTTTTTGTCGTCGCCCATTGCAGGGGGGTGGGCAAGGGGTTGTCCGTGCTGGTGTACTTGGCATTTTTATTTGCCGTGCTCACGTACTGGAAGCCCTTTTCAAGTTATTTTTACTTGTACCAGCGTGCCAGGGAACACCCCCCCCCCCCCCATTGTATTGGCAGACGCTATCATATACCAAGGAGCCTACCACTATAGGCTCCTTGGGTGCCAAAGTTTATGGCAGATGTATGTTCCCACCAATTTTAAAAGCTGACGCTTCTACGGTGTCCGAGAAAACCCTGCACAGTCTAGGTTGTAGGGTACTCGTGTTCCAATGCAATTTTGAAGCAAAAAAGCAAGCAATGTAATGCAAAGGAATGTATGCGTTGACTGACAAATACCCGAATTGAAAAAGTCGATAAAATCTGGGATCCGCTGCATCACCACCTAGGGTACAAGTTCGTGTGGCTCTTTCTTAGGGTAAATTTCCTCTAAGTTTCAAACATTTGGCATGGCAGATTTTGAGACGAAGTCGTTAATAGCGAAAACGCACAAAAATTTGCATCAAAATAGAAAAAAATGCAGCTCTAACTGTAGACCGGAAACGTCGCCTTTCAATTTTGAGTTATGGTGGTTTCAGAGATTTTTAGGATTTTGAAAAAATATAGTAAGGATGAAACGAAAAAAAAAATTAATAATCCGTATATCAATGGTGCATGGCCATCTGTTGAAATTTAGTGTAGACCTACCCAAGGTATACCTTACAACCAAATTTGAATAGAATGTATTCATGTTGACTGAGACCATGTGCTGCCCCCTATCCGACAGCATAGAACTTGAGAGGAAGGAGGGAAAGTCCATGTATTCAGCAGGACCAAATGTGGTTGTGTGATGAAAGTGACAACTTAAGGTGTAAAAATGCTCAAGACAAGTTCTTTCACTTAGTTTCAAAACATGCCGGAAGCTTGAAGTATTTAGAAATTTACATGTGTGTGGCAGAAAATTATCGTCTCTTGGTGGTTAGGTGGCATCCCCTGCTTATGTGCCCTGATCATGGTGGAGGCATAGTCGTATTATTGCCTAGCAACCTCGGCTGCTAGAACAGGCCGGCAGTTAACATTGGTTAATAGGAATACATCCTATAGAACCTGGCTGACAGTTATAGAAAAGTGGAAAATGTGAAATGTGGACGATGGACGGACGGACGGACGAAAAGACGTACAAACGGACGATTGAGAAAAATCCAGTACATAACCTCAGCTGACTGACATGTCTCCTGAGGTAAGAACCACCCCCCTCCCCCCCCCAAAAAAATAAAAGAATAAAACAAAATAAAATACATACATATATATATATATATATATTTGTGAAGACATCTTTCAAACAAGCAAAACTATTTCTGGGCAACCAACCAATAGTTTCACACCGTCGTAGTTATTGGATCTGTGCGAAACTCTGTGTGTGTGTGTGTGTGTGTGTGTGTGTGTGTGTGTGTGTGTGTGTGTGTGTGTGTGTGTGTGTGTGTGTGCAAGTTTGAAACTGAAAACCTTTGTTCGATTAAAAAAAGCAATTGGCACAATGATTTCGCGAGAATGCGTTAAAATGAGCTGGCAGATAGGGTTGTTAAGTAGACACACGGGGCGAAAGCTTTTTTCCACAATGCCACACGCGTATTATTAGTTCAAAGCTTTTTCGCACGATCGGACTTCAATACTGCGAGTCGACCTTTATTTTACCCGGTTAAAATGAGCAAAATTCCTCCAATTGTCATGTCATGTCTCTCTAGTATCCTGCCCAAACAAACAACTTCCTATGGTGTTGAGAAACAAATGTCTGTCGCCTGGTGTTTGTGCCGTGCGATTAGTGTTTGTTGATCAAGTCTGGATGTTGAATTCAAAAGTTATTTTTAGGAACAGGTCAGAGTCACAACAAAACAATATCATCTGCCAAGGGGGTACCTCCAGTGCTTCTGACGTCTTATTAACGTCAATGGTATAGCAGCCAATCAGAGGCCAGAGATCCAGTGCTTCGATGAGTAATATCCGGGGAGAGCCCAAAAGGAAATACCACTCACAAGAATGAGCAGTGTACGTGTTTGGCAATGGTGATCACTTGTTTCCGAAAATCCATCCAAGGCATTTTATCTTACATGGATGTTATTTGAAATCAGCCATCGTTCAATTTACGCAGCTGTGCAGGAATATATTGTCCTCCAATCCAGGTTTCCGGAGGCTTAGGAAAGCCGATTTGATATAAGGTGAGCGACGTTTTGATTCAGAATTTCAGGCTGTTGTAGTATCAGGTGTTCTATTTGCGCTCTGCGTGACGCTGCTGTCCGGGGGCTCCTTCATCTGTCTGGGAAGGCGGGCTGACGTACGAAGCAGGGAAACGCGATCAATAATAAACCGCTGCATTTACCAGAAAAGGAAATAGATCAGTGAAGCCAGCAGCGCCGTGACGCCTACACCAACAAAATCATTTTGCAACGACAGCAGTTCGGGTACTTCTCTGCATGTGCGTTGTCGAGTACACACACGCACATGTCATGGGCATGTAAGGTTGTGACTTGATGCGATGATAGCATGAGCTTGTCTCTACTTTGCGATAGAAGCGTGCAACCGACCAATTACTGAGGTAAGAACGCGCATAGATGGTTTACCTATGTACAAGTGATGCATCGCTTACATATATGCGCTAGTGGGGATGACATGGACAGTATTCGACGGTTGCATAATGATGGTATGATGATGGTAAGAAGGGGTCACCAATTTGGTAATGCTAATAGTGTCTGGGTAGGCCTACTATCATCATAAGTTACTCGTATAAACAGGCAGCTACTACCACGGGAGCGTTTATGTTATTGATATATCTGGAATTGCCCGAAAGTAAATTTTATAATGGCATGTATAAATTTCGAGGAGAATAGGAACGTTAACACAGGACTTACTTGCCACATTTCAACCTGTCCATCTATTTGATATATATATATATATATATATATATATATATATATATACCACTACATATATATATATATATATATATATATACCACTACATATATATATATATATATATATATATATATATATATATATATATATATATATATATATAGCTGCAGAGGCAACGCAAAGGAAAAAAGAAAAAAATCTTTTATGTCTGGTCCTGGCTAATGGATATGCTTATTAAATGTGTATGTTTTGGTACCAGGCGAGAGTTCATGATGTACTCTCCTGTGCTCGCCAGACGGGAGGCATGAACTCCTGAACTTGTTTGATTAGTACATCCGGCAGTCTCCGGGTGGGTTTCCTGTTTACCGGGAAATGACAGCCTTCGCATGTAACAGAGGCGTGACATGTTTGCATGTTAAAACATACACTGATGCGAAAAAGTACTAAGGTAAAATAAAATGTGCCCAAGAAAAATTATGTTTTAGCATATACTAAACGAACAAATCAGGTTTTTAATTTTCCCAAAGTAAAACAATCCTTTTAATATTCAATGTTTACATCTAGTGTCGCTGCGGTTACTTTTTCTCTAAATATTTCCATATCGTAAATATTACACTTACCTGAAATAAATAAGCATATGCGCATTCAAAAATCAATGGTAAACACTGTCCTTTTTTTCACTTGCAAATTTATCGGTACAGGCTGACTCACCATGGGCAAGCTGGTTGTCACGCTTGAGTTCATAGCGCAGCAATTTTATGATAACATAGCCCACGGTTGAAATAATAACTTACATATGTCCGTTTAAATTTGATATCGTTTATGTGTTTCACCGGCCTTGCAAAATATAGTGCATAATTCTATTGGGTATGTTATTTCAAAGGAAAGATCACATCTGCCGCTTATCACAAGACATGTACCACTAAATCGATAGCGTGTTCGGAGGCCAGCCGATTGCCCGCAGGGCACAGGCTTTGCTTCACATGCTTTGGTTAAACCTCACACCGGAAGTTTATGACCGTTCAAGTCAGTATAAATAGGCTTCATGGTTCGAACACCCGCGTCCTCCTAAGAACGCGGTAGTAGGTTATCCCCAGGCAGTCATCTGCAGCTCTCATACATGCTGGAACCACTGAGCGACAGAATTAGTACAAGAGCAAAAATGCTGGGGGGAAAATCTGTGAATGTCGCCTTTAGTTTTTTAACAATCATTTTTTTTACACAAATAATGAAATAGAATTACAACATTTCTGGATATTTTCAGGGGCAAATTACACTTCTAAACTTATCAGGCTTTCCAAACCACGATACCTGCAATAGTTTCATTTCATGAAGTGACAGCATGGCAGGTCAGGCTATCGATGGCGATCACATAGCTAGTTGTCTCATGAAGCAGAAGACAGGTTGCTCAAAATGTGTTGCTTCATCAGCTTTTTAAAGTATGGTTCGCCGTCCGTCCGTCCACATTTTCGACTTCTCCATAACCATCAGCCAGATTCACCTGAAACTATTCTCTTAAAATTTGGTGGGGATGTACATTATGTGGGTCGATCACAACCACGTTTGTTCAAATGGTAACGGCCCAACTATTTTTATATTTTTGTGCATTTTTGTTTTGTTCAATTTTTAGGCCAAATCTTCTCGGACATCGCTCAGCCAATTGCTTTGAACTTGCACAGGACGCTTCTGGGGACCTCCATTATCTTAATTTTGTTCAACAGGTTTGGCGGTGATTTTTTTTTCTATTTTGTTCACGAATTTTTGTGCGTTTTCTCGATTTTTTACCTCTTGTCCAAATCCATCACTCAGATTGATCAGGAACTTAGTGGAAATATAGCTTGTTGAAGAATCAAACAAAAGTGTTCACCAGGTGATGATGCTGTGGATGTCTGATTTTTAACTTAATTAGTACTTCTTGGTCCCATGCACACATTCCTACTGATCACTAGGTGAGTCAGTGCAAATTGCAATGGTATCGTTATATATTTTCCACATCTACTCCAAAACTGCCTATCAGATTCGCTTCCAACTTGTGGGGTAAGTACTTTGGATGGGTCGGTAGTTTTGTATTTGTGTCTTTGCGACCAAAACCACTTCTTAGTAGTCATACTTTGCATAAATGGTCAGGCTCCATGTTTTTATGGGGGGGGGGGGGGGTCATTCGTTTCGCAGAGCCTTGAATTTGTTTTGTGCGAAATTACTCAGATAATTGCAGAAGGACACCTCTGGGGACCCATAGACCTTAAATTATCCAACAGGTGGTGCTGCAACTTACGCCTGGTGTTTTTGTTGTTGTTGTTGTTGTTGTTGTTGTTGTTGTTGTTCTTTTTAATCATTGTGTTTTAGCTGTTTTTAACTTTCCCAAAACTGTCGTGCAGATTGTTCTAAAACGTATAAAATATACATTATCTTAGGTGAAACTCTACTGAGTGTGTTCAAATGGTCATTCTCCAGTGATTTTCTCCAGTGATTTTTCCAAAATTTTCCTTTGAAAAATAAATCTTCTCTGAAACCGCAGGGCCTATTGATTCAAAATTGTATAGATATACTTCGGTGCACCCCCAGACCAGAGTGCATGGGACTTTTTGTGAGCTGAATGTCGAGGTCATCTGAAGGCGTTTAACTAAACATTGTTGGGAATTTGTTAAGTCTTACATCTGGAAATAGAGATTTTTGACTTTAAAAATATGTACTGATGTACCTATCTTCGATTCTTTGAATTTTTTCATTGTATTTCTGGCTTTTTTTTTGTTTTTTTTTTGATTTCACTACATTGAACACGCAAGCTACTGCTAACTCTTTAAATGCCAACTGCAACCTCAGTCGAATTGCTTAAGATGAGCTGCTCTCAATTGTGATGAGGATGCCAGATTTATATTCCATGTGAAAAAAAAAGTTCATTCAAGTAGAAGCATGTCTGTTGTTCCGGAGAATTATGGTGGTCTGGATCAACAGCTTTTGACTCAATCCGAAACTCGGCAGTGCAACAGTTAAAATACTGTTTCGTTGCATTTTAGTGTCATGAGCGAAATAAGTAAAAGTAAAGACGCGTGTACAGCAAAACGTAACTGAATTTGCAGTCTATTGTTTAAAAAGAGTGTAAAGGAATATGACTATGTATGCATCGCTGCTACGAGAGTATACCACTGGCGTAAATAAGTTTTCTTTTGTTGTGGTACCTTAACATTTCATCTTTAACTTGTTCGTGCAGATGACAGTCACATAATCATCGCTCTAACAAAACAGGTCAATTCTGCAGCACGTGAGTGATCATAGCCCAGTCGCCGATGTTACATGGCCATTTTCAGTCCTCATGTCTTTGTCTGTCTGTGGGCGACAGAATAACTGAGTACTCAGTGACCCTGAATATAAGTCATTAATGGCACATGGCATGAAATAACCTGCATATTTTGCATTCCTTTTTCAGCAGGCAACTTCAATTTGGCAACAAACATGGCGTTGGACTTATCCCTGAAGCCTGAACAGAAACTTCGTATTCATCAGAGACTGGCACGAAACTGCGAAAAGAGGGTTTCATTTCATCCTGATGTAACCAAGAAAGAAAATTTAGGTGTCATATCGCCGTGGTCTTTGAAAAGGAAATACCAAGATATATTAGACAGTGAAAATTTACCTCCCAAGTGCAAACATGTATGTGCACATAGCCAGGGACACCATGGAACAAAGGGGTAAGCAGTATGACAGTCTCTGGGTAAAATTTTGCAATACGTGTTGTGACCTCACAACTCATAGAGATTATCATGATAGAAACATTATGACCTAGTTTGACCAATATTATGATGCTGCGTAACAATTTACATACAGCACGAGGAAAAGTTTATGTCTTGCATATGTGTATGTATGTGCTTTTTTTTCTTTCTTTCCCTTCTTTCCTCCTGTGTGTGCGTCGATGTATGGGTGGATGGGTTAGTGCGAGGTACATCTACACCTTCTTCGTGCGCTTGAAATAGCATAAGTCACGTACTTTTTGCTTAAATCATATACATGTACACCGCCCTGTTATTTCAATCCAGGCACGTATAGCTATAGGTAATCATGAATTCACATTCAAGACCAGACATGCTATAGCATTGCATTCAGTATTTGCAGATTTTTATAGACAGGTACTGAAAGTTCAGTTGTCTTCAGTTAGGAAAGACAGGGAGTAATATAATTGTATATGAAGTATACCAAAAGCGATTTACTCACTCATCAGCGTTTTTGTGCCGTCTGTTTTACGTTCCACTTGTTGAATAAACAGAACAGGTATTTCGCATTTCCTCCTCCCCCCCCCCCCCACCCACACGGATTTGTAAAATGAATATTTTGTGCTGAATTCAATTGTTTTTATTTCTTGCCTTTGGCTCCTAGAACATTATGTAATGTGTGTATGTACATACTAATGTACATTCGTACTCTACAACATACATTTTGAAAAACCACAGCTGCAGAGATGGAGCGTCATCTTGTCTGTACCGGAAATCACTGTTTACTGTTGTTTGTATCTCCATGATATCCCTTCTTTTTAATCTTTCTTCTTTTTTTTTTTCGTTTTTTATGTCCTATAACATTCTTTCTCATCATCATAATTATCAAACGTGGCAGACAGCATAAACTACGAACATGTTACAAGCACTACGTCTTCAGGTCTTGGAGGGTAGCATAAAAAATTGGCGAAAGGAATTGTTGCAGGTAACAGGGACTTACTGTGTCAGTTCTGAATTAAATGTAGGCCACAGGTGGCCACAAAACATGCATGATTTGAGGGCCTATCCCTGTACATCCTATTTACATGAGGAAAATTTGAGAATGACCATACTTTCATTTTGGGTGAGAGGACATTGCCAGCTCAACAGACTGGTCTCCATGCTTTCTGCACTCTGCGTATAGCAGAGATAATATGGAGCTTGATTTGCGAAGTTTTGATAAACGTCTATGAAGATATATTGTCAAATTCTTTCTAAGATTTACAATACGTACGTTGGAAAGAGGCACCGTCACTCAACCCATTTTGTTTATGATTTGGTATGTTTGTTTTTGCGCGATCCGCAACAAAATAGGTTCTCTATTAAAGAGTACTCAGTGCATGTAATGTGTTTAGAGGCAAGGGAAGAAGGAAAAGTTGGTCACACATTTCCTTTTCGATGCTAATGTACAGTGGCCATGTGATAATTAGCTTTTGTGATCTTTCCTCCATTTCTGTCATTCAGGCCTGGCATTCAACATTGATTGAGTTTTTACTCATTTTCTTGGCTGATAAGAAATTCCCTGTGCGTTTGTTTAGCCACATGGTGACAACATTCTTGTCACACCATCTAATGCAATTTTTCAAGCTGCAAAACAATAATAATAAAAAAAGACGCTGATGATTTGCAAGGCTTTCTTTTCATATACTCGCCCCCCCCCCCCCCCCTCCCCCAGTTTACTGCAATGTTTATACGTCTATAGGGTCAATAAGTAGAGTTTCTAGCTGTGGCAGAGCAGACAACAAAGGCGAAGAATGATTTCCACCTGGCAATGACGAAAGCAGCTGTCCGGACACACGACAGATGTTTTGATTAACGGGAAAATTAACATAAACCAAACAAAGGCGCGTGCAGCGTTGTATACGTCATAACAGCATGCCACGCGCTGGCAGATTTACTGTGAGATAGAGCATGGACACACACACTGATAATCATGCATGGTTAATTGAAGCGGTGTCTGTGAAATACTTAATTAGAATGCCAATAGCGACAGCATAAATATTTCGCAGAACGACCCCTGGCTGCAAACCAACATAACCCTCATAGTTTCGTTTTCCCCGAAACTATGAGCAATTATCTTGTCAAGAAAAAAAAACGGTTTGTCGGCTGAACTTAGCGCACTGAATTGTCGCTGACGATAATTATTTTTGAACGATGAAAAATTGTTTGGAATGTCATTGATTTCACAAGAGTTAGGAAAGCAAATGTTTTGTGTCTAAAATTCTATAACTGAAACACGCGTATTTGTTCAATAACAAACTGAAACATGCTCGTTTATCAGGATTCATCTATAATTACTGCAGACAAGTTTAACTGGGTCTGTATCTTATCGCCAACAGCGCCTAGTAGAAATCGTAAAATCTTGCATGTATCTGCCAGGGAGGATCTCTCTATTATGAAACGGACACATTAAGCAGAGAAATATCTGCATGCGGTTAGATGAGATATTTCCAGGTATCCACCCCCACTTGCTTGCGGAAGAATCATGTATACTTATTAACTCATATCTCCGTTCCTTCATGGTTGCCCCGGTTACTGTAACCCAAGTTCTGCTATTACAGCCGTTTCATTCCAGTGGCGTGGAGAAGTCTGGATGTGCGACACTTGATCTGTTTTGCAGCAAATAAGGCCAGAAGCACACACACACATATATGTATGGCCCGTTTGATGAGAATAAGATTTTACACTGCAAAAAACTATGGAAAAAGCCTTAGTTCTCAAAGTTTCCAGTAATTTAGACCCATATCTCATTCTAATCGTAATTACCCATGGTTGCATCACGTATGCACCAGGGTGAAGTTACAGGAAAACATGCATGCAGGTATACATGTATATAATCATATTGTATAATTAGACGTTCACATTACATGCTCAGGTTTATCGAAAGAAAGCCAACTTGAACATACACGGTATATCCAGGTCAAAACTCAACTGGTTTCTCATTTTTTGCACTGATGACAACATGACCGATATATGGTGTCCCACGCAAATATCTGTAGACGGTAACAACATTGATTGGCCAAGCTAGCTGTATAATTATGACGGGCCTGTTGCACATCCAGTGTAAATTTATTGCTGGAACTCTCCCACGTGTTCTATGTGTACCTGTGTAAACTTTTAAAAGATTGTTGGCATTTTATACAAGAGGACCCTTCATGCTTGTGCAGTGATGGGAATATTCATGTGAGCTGGCACTAAATATTTCTCGTGCTGATCTCATGGGCAGAGCAATTAACTATCCGTGAACGCTAGTCAAACCAGGCAGCTCGAAGGGAGGACGTATCACCTCAAAAAAAAAAAACAACAAAACTTATGCAATACATCCCAAAAATTGCAGTTTTGTATCCAAGGCGCAGTACATATTTTTATAATATAAAAATCTCCGATTTTCGTTTTTCTAAAGCAAACAATTATAAAAATCACCGGAGATATTATGGAATTACTTACGGAGACCCCTCGCATATGTGGTACTAGTATTACGAACCATATGTTTAAGCATCACAATTCCCACGCCACACCGGAAACGGCCGGTAGCATGCAGCAAGGACTGGCGGAAAACAAATCTGTTTTTGCCTGACGATGACATGCAAGACAACCTGTGCATGATTGCTTGTCTGTCCTGCCTTTCCTCCTTCTCTCTCTCTCTCTCTCTCTCTCTCTCTCTCTCTCTCTCTCTCTCTCTCTCTCTCTCCCAAAGAAAAAGAAAACCAAGCAAGGTATGGATGATGCATGCCCTGCTTGAATAAAACCGTTAATGAAATATGAAAAGACAACTTCTTAAAATTGTACCCGCAGTTTCTCGCGTTTCGATTAGAAATTGTGGTTGCATAAAACTAAGGATCAACCAAGAACTCTCTACCCTCCTTAGATGAATTGAGGTCTTTGGAGCAATTTCCGGTGCATCGAACTGAGGAGGGGGGAGGAGAAGGTCACGACTCGGCGTGCCAGTTCGAGTAGCGTCGTAGTACATGCATTTACTTTTTTCTCAGCGTAAGAGTTACCTGTCTTGTAGAAGGTGAGAATCCTAATCATTCTGCCTGGAATAAAAACAAAAACAAACATCTCCGTTGTCAAAGAAAGTTCGTGTTATCTATTGGAGAGCCAACCTCTAAAATGCATTATTTTAGTCTAAATGCAACATTAACCAGTACCACTCCAGGGACTTGAAACATATTACCACTTCGGCCCGCCCTTTGGAGGCGTATATCTGCAGAAGCATTTCAGGAATTATTGGATTCTATTAGCTTCGTTTTGCTTCATTGGACGTTTGTTGCAAGGCCTTCGTACAAGGGGGGGGGGGGGTCAGTACGCTGGTACAGGTAATTTTTCTAGAGTACGTAGTACGGAAAATAAAAATCTTTCAAAATTTTGGATAGTACGAAGTACGTAAAATAAAAGGGCTTCCAGTACGCCAGTACGGTAAATAAAAAGCCCCAGTACGCCATTACGGGAAACCCCTTACCGACCCTCTATACAAGCAATATTTCCAAAGATGTCGGGTTTGACCTCCGCCTCGGGTTTGTATGTTCCTTCAATGTGGTCATATGATTAGAATAAAGCTTTACACGTGGGAAAACAGGAAACCGTCCCAAGCATGTGAAAGCTTGGACCGGAAGTAATTGAACATTTCAGAACACGTCAATGGATGCTTGTGAAAGGGTACTTTCCCTTTTTATGTTTCTTGCTTGAGGTCCAATAACATTATTTTCGCACGATTTCCGTACACAGTTCTCAGCTGCTTGTTTTTATGTCTACATGCATTTATTAATATCTGAATTACAAGTCTGTATTTTAAAGTACCGCACATATAAATGAACAGGGACCCTGCTTTGAATTTTAGTACAGGAATATGAGTATTCGAACCCTTTGGGAGCATAAATATTATATCATAACAGGGGGACATAAATATTGTTTCCGGATTCTCCAGAAGAAGGGAAGGGGGGGGGAAGGAATGAGTTTCCGTTTTGATCCCCTTCAACTGATCGTAACCGTCCTTCATAGAAAAAATATGTGGTATCCACAATGGGTAAGATAATTTAACGTTCGAATTGAGTTGAACGGAGCGTACAATCAATAATTAACAGAAATGTTATCTTCGCTGTTAATTGGCTTTGTGCAAGATCATGGTCAATTCAGTACTTGGTGTTCAAATTGCTTATATACTTTTCTTTTCTTTTCAGTTACTTTACAGCAGAAATGCACTCGAAAAACCTGGACGAGTTGGACAGAACAATACACAGGGGGGATGCGCCCACAAATACTCACAGGGAGGTGGTCCCGCAGAACACAAATGTATTTCTTACACTGCCAAGTGGTACGTAGCCTTTTTTTGTTTTTATTTTTGTTTTTGTTTTGTTTTGTTTTTTGGTTTTTTTGATGAAGCTTGTCTTGGGTGCGTGGCTTATTAGTTGATCCACCTTCCAGAAAAATGTAGCGAGAATCCGACTGCAGGCAAACAATATATAGTCTCACTCAATGTCCCCCCCCCCAAAAAAAAAATGTGCGCAGGTGGATAATATGGCCTGTTTTTAGTACTGGCATGCAAGATACTGTGTGTCAGGAAAAAATGTTCACACCAGCAGGCAAAGACAGAGGGATATAATTTCATGTCCAAGTCATTTGAAAGGAATGAGAGGGGAAAAAAATAAGTGTCTAATTTGTTGCATATGACCTGGCAGTGAGAGAGGAGCAAATATATTGCCAGTGTGGCGGTTCAACTTCCTGTCCAAAGACTACGTGTGAGTTCGTAATATTGCGGCCTGTCTTGGCAAATTATTGTTCTTTCATATCTTTCTCACACTTTTGCCTGGAGCGGTCCAATCCAGTGCTTTATGCAAATTGCAGAGCTTCATGTAAATGAACTTCCTGGTAGAAGTTGACCGTAATCAGATCTGCGTTTCCCGCTCTTAGTTTTACTGTTGTCAAAGAAAATTGCCGGTCTCCGAATGGCGTTTGATAATGTAAGGGGACCACAGGGTTAAAGTATAGGTCATTAAATTTCGCTGGTTTTCGGTTCTTTTTTCCCGCGATTTCCCGGATGCCCACAAGCAGCGAACACGGAATGTGAGCCGACATCCAGGACTTTTCTACCCATTCATGGAAAGCCATGTCCTTGCACTCGCAACATCTACAGCAAGTCACCAAAATAGCGAACATGTACAGGCAACAGACCACAGTCATAAACCCTTCTGTTTTTTCATATTTGTGTTTTCAGTCTAAAAAATCAGCATTTTGGTATTTTAAAATTTCGTGAACGGCATTTAACAGATAAAAATGTCAGAAAGACACGGATGGATTTTTGTCATATAATGCCAAGCTCATTCATTGGTGGTAATTGAACTGCGTTTCTTAGCATCGAGTTTTCAACTGGCCTTGTACAAAGAGGACCTATATGACCACCAATGAAGCAACTGTGTGATGATGCAAACCTGACTTAGCAAACTTTATGTACCCAGAAGCTACAGCATGTTGAAAACACAACATTTTCACAATTACGGACTATCACAACTGTAGTCTGTAACCTGACGCATGTACGTACAGCTTCTGTTTCAGTAAATCCGTTGGAGAGCACCGACTTGGGCAACTAATAGTGTGAGGCAAGGGGACATGTGCAGTGTTTCCATTAACCCGTAAATGGGGGTATAGTACCCTTTCTAAATTTGAAATACCCTCTGAGAAAATTATAAAGGGTCTCAAGGCCAAAAAATTTGTGAAACCTGGTCTTTTTTCCTGAATTTCCCTTCTTGTAACCCCTGAAAAAATTCGTAATGGAAACACCGGTGTGTGCCACAGACCTGTAAATAAATGACTATTATACACACGTATATATATATGCTGTGTGAAAAAACCCCTCTTATTGCAATTATAATATCACGCAAAATTTATATTCGGAGACCAGCCCGTGCAACAGACGTGGAATGTGAATTACGAAGCTATGTGTTTGATAATGTTGCTCTGCTACGGGTCTGGCAGAATTACGAACTATTGCACTCGTTGTAACCCACATATCAATTAAAGTTGGAATGGCACCTCTCTCTGTAATAGTTCTGAAATTGCTCAAGATGTAAATTTTGTGTATTATCCTAATTTGCATAAATTAAAAATTATGTTAAAGTTGGAATGACGCTTGTACTTGTAATATTTTTGAAGATATTTAACATTTAAACTTTTCAAGTGTCCCTAATAAGAGTAAATTATAATTCTACAACTTTTGTTGTGTTTCATTGGATGCGCCTATAGCACAAACATATATATGTTAAATTTGGAATGGCACTTCTACCTATAATGGTTTTGAAGCTATTCATTAATTGAACCTTTCAAGTGCCCTCAATTAGCATAAATTATAATTCTACAACTTTTGTTTGTGGTTCTTTGGCTGCGTCTATAGCACAAACCTTTATACAAATAGTTGAAATGGCACTTGTATTGGTAATTTTGAAGATATTCAACATTTCATTTCAAGTTCCCCTGATTAGAATGAATTGTTATTCTACAACTTTTGTTTGTGGTCCATTGGATGCGCCTATAGGTAGAGGTACGATTCCAACTCTTTAAGTCATGGGTTTGTGCTATGATATGGTACAAACTTATAAATTGAAGTTGGAATGGTACCCCACCCTTGAGTAGTTTTGAAGATATTCAACATTTAATATGTCGAATGGCCCAAATTTGCAAGATTTTCAACATGGTGGCTTTTCCAAACCAGATGCGTAATTGTGCTACTAGGTCAATCACCATGCCAAGATGGTACATTTCGGAACATTAATGTCCGAGAAAAAGTGAAGACAATATTCACACGAAAATAATTAAAGTAACTACAAAAGAAGATTTGCTTCAAAGCAAATCTGTCTAGGTGCTACTAAAATTCAAATTTGAAATGTTTCCCACAACTAGCATTTCGAATCATATCTCTCAATATTAGTTTTAAAGATTTAAAATTTTAAATGCTAGTTTGCGTAATTTCACTTGCTACAAATCTAAAAAATAATCCATTAGATAGCCCATGCCAAGAAACCTGAAGGTAACATTTGGAATCATGTCTCTACATAAATTTGAGAATTATAATTTGCAAAGATAGTATTTAGAATCGTGTCTCTTTCTATTAAAGATCCAAATTTTGATATATCCGTAATATGCATAATTTCAATTGTTATTGATCTGAAAAACATCTCCATTAGATAGCCTATCCTCACAAACATATAGGTAGCATTTAAAATCGTGTCTCTATCTAAAATAGTTTTGAAGATTTGAAAGATTTAAATCTTCGAATGTCCCTAATTTTTTATAATTTTGAACATCTTGACTACAGAATACAGTATGCACAGTTTCATTGCTAGGTCAATCATCATGGAAAATTTGGCATTTCTAGGCATCGTGGTATCTGAGAAAAGCTCCCGACAAAATCAGGGGGAAAGAAAGAATTCCAGGAAAAACAAAATGTCTGTGTTGGCACACAGACATCATAAATTAATTGCGTGAGCGTGACCATGTGAACAAATTTGGTAGAGATCCATCCAAGGTACATTGCCACCGAGTTTTAAGTCAGTTTGACTCAATTTCTTCAGAGAAGTCCAAAATGTGATGAGCATAAGAATGTCCAATGACTTGCATAGTAATCAATAGAAAAGGTGCATTTACTGAGAAGTACCCAAATTGGAAAAAAAAAGAAATCGTTAAAAATTAGAAATCCACAGCAGTGCCACCTTGTGAACACATTTGTGTGACGCTTTCACAAGGATCATATCCACCGTAGTTCAGCTTAATCTCAGTGATGGTTCCGGAGAAGAAGTCAAAAATAGCAAACACACCCACACGCACAACACACACACACACACACACACACACACACACACACACACACACACACACACACACACACACACACACACTAAAAATAGGTAAAAATGCAGCGCTACCTGGTGAACAAAAATAGAACCAGGGGTCCCTAGGAGTGTTCTTATGTGGTATCAAAGCAATCGGGTAATCGCTTTCAAAAAAAAAAAAAAAAAAAACATTAAAAATTAAAAAATCACTGGAGCATGACCATTTGGCTTATGAATTCAGAGAAATCAAAAATATGAATTAGCATTAGATTTCCCATTGACTTACATAGTAACCAATAGGAAAGGTGCATTTACTGAGAAGTACCCCGATTGAAAAAAAAATCGTTAAAATCAGGAATCCACGGTAGTGCCACCTTGTTTACAATTTTTTTTAACATTCCACTAGGAACATATCCACTAAGTTTCAGCTTAATTGGAGTGGCGGTTCTGGAAAAGGAGTCAAAAATAGAAAAACAGACAAAAAATCATAAAAAATTAGGAAACAAATACAGTGCCACTTGGTGAACACATTAAGAGGTTGGAGTCCCTAGAAGAAAATTTCCATGTGATATCAAAGGAACTTGGTGAGCAGTTTCGGAGAAGATTTTTTTAAAGATTTGCACCCAAAAAGGAAAAAAAAAATCATAAAAAATCATAAAAAATCCAAAAATCACGGGAGAGTGACCATTTGAGCAAACTTGGTAGAGACCCAAGGTACATCCCCACCAAGTTTGAAGTAGATTGGCAGACGGATTCGAAGAAGTCAAAAATGTGTGAATTGTTGACAACGGACGGACGGAGGACCATAAGATAAGCCAGCTGACTGACAAGTCACCTGAGCTAAAAGCTCGTCTCTGCAAATTTGTCAGCACCTGAGACCCCTGCAATGAATTGGCCATATTTTGTTGTGTATGATGGTGACTGTCGACTATTATAAAAGATCAAAGTTGACGATTGTGCAGCTTAGCAGCTTGCCCCCTTTTGGTTTTACACCAGGAATTCAACCTGTGAGAACATAACAAACATAGCTACCAGGTTGTAGTTCATTACATGGATTACAAACATACATGTATTATACACGAAAATATTTGTAACAATTTTTTACATCAAATAAACACCGGAAAATATGGGCATGAATTGGATTTTTTTTAGCAAATTGCCATAGCAACCAGCTCTGCGTAGTACTTCTTGCAATATCATTGCGCGGACACTGTGTTGACTTCAGCTGAACCACTGTGTATACAGGTGCCAGTATACATAACTAGATAATATTCATTTGAGCTAAAAGTATACATTGTTTCTCCCAGTCAAGCCAAAGCTGCCTTTTTGGCGGCAAAATTTTTGAAAATACAACCCCTGGCATTCCTAGGTGTCATATTTTATTTGCACCCTCCAATCGTATTTTGTCTACTTCGCTGGGTGTAGTAACACGGAACTTAATGCATTTCTTAAATTAACCACCGTCATAACGGCTAAAATATGCATCATTCCAGTTCTTTATTTTACTTGAAACGTTACCAGAAAACAATACAGTGGTACCTGCTGTATGTGGCCGCCCTTTCTGTCACAAAAAGCAGTCACCTGCAGCAGGTGACCTGTCACCGCAGGTAAATTAACAAAGAAACTGTCTCCTGTAGCCAGGCAAAATGTGGCCCCTAGGAGCAGGTGATGGTCACAGCAGTGGCTGGATACAGCACAGGTATACCACTGTATTATTATTTATATCGTCGGGGTTATAGCAACTTCAACTTCCTGCATGGAAAGGCCACAAGCACTCGAGTCAATTTAGAAACAGAGCTATTATTGTCAACAACAAAAAAAACCCCAAAACAAAACAGAACAAAATTAAATAAATAGCCCAACCGATCGATAAATAATTATCCACATATGTCTAGGGAAATTATGCAAACAAAGGCAAGTTTCAAGCCCTAAAGGCCTCGTTGATAGGCAACATTGTCAGTGAAGCATTGAAGTCAGGAAATAACGCACTCTCCCAAGTATAGCACCCATTTTCCAGCCTTCTGGGCAAATCAGACTGCGTTTCCTGTAGCGAGTCAATCAAAACATAATTAGGAAGGTCGCGCATGCACACTTTAGTGTCATGTTGCTCAATTCCTTGCACATTTTCGTACAATCATAGAGATACTAAAAAAGCTCTGTGGTGTAATTTATCAGTTATGTAAACGTATTGTAAATTTGCTATTGTTGGAAAGACATAATTATTTAAATATTGGAACACTTTGCAGTTACCAGTATGAATAAAAAGAGATAACTTATGAATTTTGAAAAGTGTTTAAATGAGCTGTTGTACCAGACACGTGCATGCAGTGCACATCTGAAGTTGTGCGTATAATTAGAGCAGCGAAGAAATTTGACGTTATAAAATATTTGTAACTTCTACGTGTATTCAATCCCCCCCCCCCCAAAAAAAGAAGAAGTTTTTCCCTCATATTCTAACCAGCACTTTTAACGATCCCATCGGGTGCATGTTATTGTTGATAACTTTAAACAGCACGTATGGCAGCTTGTATGGTTGAAAAATACAGGATGGCAAACTGACTGTATATGCGCATTGATCGGTTAACGATTATGTGCATGACTGGATTCAGAACATACTTACTGCACCTCCTCTGCCTCTCCTCAAAGAAATTGACCTTGACCTAGTTTCTCA
Source organism: Hermodice carunculata (assembly GCA_964020975.1). Taxonomy (NCBI): domain Eukaryota; kingdom Metazoa; phylum Annelida; class Polychaeta; order Eunicida; family Amphinomidae; genus Hermodice; species Hermodice carunculata. Next base: position 57,845,527 of record OZ026628.1, on the reverse strand, counting down.
AGGTCACAGATGGAATACATTTCAGGAAATGACGTTTTTGGTTTTAGTCATGCGTCTGAATTTTAGCAAGTATCAAAATAGCATTACATGACTATTGTACAGCCAAAAGTCGACGACGTGCGGAGTCATGGTGGCGCCACTGGTGTTATTTAGTGGAACCAGCAGCATAGGTATTAAAAAAAGAGTTAAATTCATTTTTCTGGTCATAAATTAAGATAGAACTGCAAAACATACACCAAATATGCACCAGGACAATGGTCAAATTTTGTAATCTGTTGCGTTTACTTGGTCCAATTTTTCAAGGTCATTAAGCACTTATGAAAAGGACACTAAATTCGATATGTTGATAACAAAAATACGGTGGACTATACCCAATGTACCACAAATGTAGATTCATGTGGAAATTTTAATGTTGAATCATATGAATGACGTTGACGAATTTCTCAGGATCATGGAGGGAACGCATTTCCGGAAATGAATCAGGTGATGGTTAATGTAATAAGCATCACCAAAGTATCTCAGCAGAGTTTTAAGCCAGTGGGCTCTTGTTTTCGATTTATATACTTTTTCAGATAATATCAATAGAATATTCATTATGTCGCAATTTAGATATTTTGTGCTTCTAATCTCCAGGCCTTGATTTTACAACTGATCCAACATACATTTAATTTCAAGTACGAAGCAAAGGGTATCGTTAAGGGGGTGAACAGGTCAGCATATTGTTGGAACGAAAATAGGACCATCAGGACTATTTCCTGTTTATCAGGCCCACTTACCAAAAATATATATTTGTTCAGCTAGCATGTGTTTGAAGGTATCGCTTTAAACGACGAGAGGCACCGCGGAGAGATTGACAAGGACAACTACTGGTTTGCGTTTTCAAGCAATTTAGCGTTATATATATATATATATATATATATATATATATATATATATATATATATATATATATATATATATATATATATATATATATATATATATATATATATATATATATATATATGATACATGTATGGCCATTGAATTTTTCTTCCTATCTGGTGAATCCCTTCAGAGGATACTCGTGAATGTTAGTATTTCTAGGGGCAGAAAAAATGTTGATTATCGTGCATCGATTCATATTAACCCTTTCGGTGTTAAACTGTGGAATGAATCGGCAGCTTTCCTCAGCACATTTTTGTCGCAATTAAAGTGTTCGAAGCGCAGCAAGACACTACTAGGCCCATTGTCTCTTCTGTGGAAACATCGGCGTGATGACATTTGAATTTAATGTACTTTCAAGTGAAATGTGAATGTGAAAGCATTAAAATGATTCAGATGAAGACAATTTTGGATGTGCTTAGTAATCAAGGAGTTAACATCTGGCGGAAGTTAGGATATCAACATCCGCCTCTAAAATTACCGGTTGGCGCTCCGCAAACCATTCCTCTAGATCCTAATCGCGTTGCTTGCAAACATGCGTAATATGACGGGTCATGAAATCATATAGCATGCAAAAACATTACTTTTATGGCTGATCGCAAGTCTAGTTCTGGTTATATTTTAAATTGAAATATAAACCAGACATGTAATCCTGTAACGACCCAGAAATTACAGAAAAATGAATATTCTGTTAAGAATGTTTTGCCTGGAAGCATTAAATGTATGACCTTTAACCTGACATATGAACCCATTTCCGGGCAATCTATGACGGATATAAATCAGTTGTTCAGTAGCTTTGCGGTTTCCAAAGTGGCGTATTGCTTGCATACAACCTATTTCATAAGCATATCCTTTGCATGATTCAAACTGAAATAACTGAGACAAAAGAACGCGATAGCCCGCTAGCTGCTATTTTATTAGCGTTACAAGCAATACTTTTTTTTATATGTTCTGCACATTCTCGCGTTAGATCATGTTGAGTGACTTGCTTCTTTGCAAGGCAACCTTCTGCTGTCCAACTAAAACGCAGTGTAAAAACTAACCCATTTCTTTACAGACAATCTTGTCATTATAACGTACTGGCTACATGTGCTCAGTTGTGTAGGCCTACATGTTTTGCCCCCCATGGTCGTAACCGCAGTTGCCTGTGTGATGATAGTGGCATCTAGCGGACCAGTTACAAAGACGCAAATTGAAACGAAGAATAGGTCCCTATAAGACCATACCCCTTTTAAAACAATAGTTTCAGTCCGTGAGGTTTGTAATCGGAGTCCTTACTGAGCAACTGGCTTTTCTGTGTCACCTACTGCGATAAACTGAGCAAACATCCTTTAGTTTTGAGATAAAAAAATCTTTTAACATATTAACTAATCCATCAATGTGTTGAGGTGTAACCCGAGAGCTCTTGGTGCACTGAATGTGAAGATGAGTACAGTTTCCATAATGGGGTAATAGTAAGTATAGATAGAAATTAATTGAGAACCAGCCTTCTAAATTTTGCGACAAATCACCGGTCACTGAGTAGGCTCACATGAGCCCTGTAAATTGCCCAGACTTGGATTGAAAGCATTTTAATAGGGGTATTCTACTCTGCATGTAACGGTTTCAACTTTCATGACTGTTGTTGTTGTTGTTATTATTATTATTATTATTATTATTATTATTATTATTATTATTATTATTATTATTATTATTATTATTATTTTATTTTTGCAGATCCACGAGACTGGGCTAAAGAAGACGTTCAAAACTGGCTACAGTACATGAAATCGTCCCACGACAGTCTCACAGATGTTTGTGAAGACAGGTTCAAAATGAACGGGAAAGCTTTATGTCTCATGAGCGCTGAAATGTTTACATACCGGGTTCCTATTGGAGGAAGTATTTTATACAAGGACTTCAGAACGAGGCTTTCGCGAGCTCTGAACTCCAATCAGGCTGTGGCTGTTGTGGTGGCAATTAAAGCATGATCATATGGATAAACGCCAGGACGATATTATTTCACTCATGGAGTTAAAATCTCATTGGAAAATATGTGTTATGATGTGGGTACCTCAAGAAACAGTGTTTGAAAACGTGCTGTGTCGACCTGTTGTCAAACTATTTTTTTTTCTTGGGGGGGGGGGGGGAGGGTTCGGTTTCTGCTCAGTTTAAGCATTTTCTGGCGGCGCATGTCCAATGCTGACTTTGTTTGCAGCAAGAAGGCTGCACTTCGTGCAGCCTTCTTGTTTCCAGGAACTGCTAGACCATTACCCCTGGCTCTGAATAGGTTTAAGATCAACGTTTCCTCCCTCCATATATGGAAAAAAAGCACGGAGCATACTCTGCTTAGGAGACAAGTTAGACAAGAGAACGAATGAGTTAAATTCATTTAAGAAGTTTCGCCATGCATGATGTTGTTCTGTGTAATGTGAGGCGAAGGAACTGTGCTGAAGGACCGTTACGCTTCAAAAGGTACAAAATTCTTGTCACTCTTCAGTCTGGACGAATGTTTCGTTCAAATGTTATTTTCTCAACGACCAATCACGTGATTGCTAATTCATCAGCGTCCAGTCAAATGCGCGAGTATAAAAGAGGTAAAGACCAGGACCTGAGGACTGCAGAACCCGTTTGGGCGTCTTTATTTCTTCCTGCTTGATGTTGAACGAAAGCAATAGAAACGATGTTTAGTTCTGGTCAAGAAAACTGCCATTTACGGCGTCGGCGATGTATCAGACATTCTTTTCCTTTTTGTGTCTTTGTTGTACGCGAGTCTAAAAGCGTCAGTGTACTCAGAAAATATAGATCAGGAACGTGTTGGCTAATTTCTCAATTGATACCACAGGTATTTTTCCAAAGCCACTTTTACACCTTAATGACAGGCCTATTCAATCTAACGGTCAAAGATAGTAAATTGTGAAGATATTCGGCAATTACCGGGTAACATTTCCCGAAAGGATCTTGTTTTAACGGAACTCATCATTTTGTTGTGTACCCTTTTAAATTCCCTAGTTGGAAACACATACCGTTAGGATATATATTTAAGTTATCAAAGTGTATTTTTGACGAAAATTGGAATTGCGACAATAGAATAACTGCATTTATTACGTGATACTATCAAAACAACAAAGTCACCATCCTGTATTTGTTGGTTCTGTCATAACCACTATAAAACCGGAAGTACTACGGTAGCAAATGTGAGCCTTTTCAGGCCAAAACTCAATCTTAAGATTTTGTTCAATTTGAAATGCTCAAATGCAAACCAAGACTGTGATGTTACTTTCAAGAAAGGTAAAAACAAAACAAAAAACAAAAACAACTTTACCCCTGCTGATGGCTGAGAGTGTACATGTGTTGTCTTCTCTGTAATACATATGTAGGCCTATAAAATTTATCCTGCACCTGTGGCCGTTATGACACCGCCAACCTGTAGTCACTCTGGATTATACATCCACCTGTCTAAAGCGAACGACATTTGGTAGCATTTAGTGGTCGTATTTGATACGTTCTCATCGTGTGTCTTATTGAAACTTTGTTGACGTTGGAAGCCTTGTAGATTATGGCAGGGAAACTCAACGCTAGAATAATCGCTGTATCAAGACCTCCGGATAGGAAAAGTAGATCATGAAACGGTATGGTATTGAGGTGGCTTGCGAGATATTTAACATGGAAAAAAAAGGTCGAAAGTGTGTTACATACCTGCCAATTCTTACAATTTAGAAGTAATGATTACTGTTGTTGAGATGAAATTTTTCACAAAATAAAGTAAAATTTGACAAAAATGGTAAAATATTACGATTTTTACGAACAAGTTTTCTGTAAGGATTAATATGAGAATAACACTTATTATTATTTTCCACAGACAGCATTAGTCCTACTATTTTGGAAACTTGGGGATTGGCAGATGTGATGTTAGAATGGCCGAGGTGACCTGACCGCATAAAAATGCGTTGGTCATCATCGTGAGATCCAGCAGTGTTTGTACGTTTTTTTTTTCAGGGACACAAGTCTGTGAAATTACTTATCATGTATCTTCTAAGGTTAAGACGCTAATGTCCTGTTGTTGCACACCAAGTCGTTGGGTAACATTCCGAAAAGCTAAAGGGAAAGGAAAGATTGAATCAGATTTATGCAGGTTAAGGGGCTGTACTTCCCGTGCAACACATCTGCGTCATCAACTCAGTGTTCGTGCTGAAGTAAATTCCGTTTCCTTTGTTTTGTACGTCTCTTCGCTATATATAGTCTGTGAAAAATTATATACGCTGGAAAACCAGCTGAAGATCGGTTTCAGATGACAGACCCAGAAAATCTGTAGATAAAACTACAAGGCCAGGAATGCTGGGATCGGAGTCATCTTCTGAACTGTTTGCAGGTGTGCATGCCGTCTTACCTCGTTTGCATACGTTTCCCGGGCTGATTTTATATTTTGAAATGCAGCCACATGAAGGCTAAAATAGTACCACATATCTAAGTTGAAATCGTAAAATATGAGGCAGAGAGGTTCTGAAATGCATCGATTTTCAAGGGAAAGCTTTAGTTATAATCAAACGAAAATGTACTGGACTTAACGTGAGATACCCATTGACGTGCTTTGATCATATATCACAAAGCATAATCTTAAACCTGTTTGATAGGGTCTGAAATGTTCTATTGCGGACACTTTGTGGAGCAAAATCCTCCAGTTGTACGGCTTCGTCGTCTCAGCCCCACATCAATGTTTATATTAATATACATCAGTACAGACCTAATCTTGCACTGCTGCATTATGACGTGTTACATTTTAACAGTATAATTCACGCACGTGTCTGGAACAGCTGCTAAAATATGGATTTATCGAGGAGTGCCATTGTGAAAAACATTCAGCTTAATTCACTTCATAGCAACACATACCCAAACGAAAACACAAGCGACAGTGTCTTGTGTTTGAAGAGAAATGTTGTAAGTGAAATATTGGTCAAATATCCGAGCTTCATGGTTCTTTACTCGTTATTTATTAATTTATTTATTGTGAAGTCATGGTAATGGCAGAATTATGATTGTCTGTATTTTGTCCAATGTGTTGTAAGTGTGAATAAAATATGCGACTCGACAAGATGTCGTGTCTTGATTCATTATAATGCATATATTTGGCTTGGTCGTATTATCCACGTGCGTTCGTACATTTCCATTCACACATACATGAAGACTTCAGGGTCACTTGCCATAACAGTGTTGAGTGATGGTTTAGTATATTTTCATCGGTTTTTATTGCAGATTACTTCGAGTACTTCATTTTATTGCCTTTCTCCATATAAGCATTTTAGAAAGACGATTTACGTAAAAAATTTGACATTAAATAGGACTACACAATGTCCACACGTTTTGGTAAGCTAACCCTCAAAAGCACGGATTTGCATCATTTTCATATGATATAGTTCAGTGAGTAGTTCGTCTTAATACCTCACCTGACTCTTCTGTCTGCTGATCTTAAAGGATGCTTCAATGATTTTGTGATTTTTAAATGTTTTTTGTCCATTTTTGGAAATTTAAAATGTGTTCGCTGAAACTGCGGAGTGGCAGGGCCAGTTGCTTCGGTATTTTATTTGGTCACTTCAGAGCTTAATTTGTTTAATAGGTGGCGATGTGATTATTGTCTATTTTTGGAATCCACGCCACCTGATTGCTATATAATTTTAGAGTATATAGGACTTTAATTGTTGCAAAAAGGGGGACAGTCACAGAGCATGGTATGATTTTTCTGTGTGATAAGTATAAAAAGCTGACAGTAGTATTGCATAGGGTTAATGAGGTAGTACACAATGATTTCAGTGAATAAAGACGAAGAGATTTTGATGTTTTCCACCTAGAAGAATTAGGACATCCCTACATGCCATTATACAGCTTACACGGCCAAATCACACAACGATGGTTTGTGTATATCGTGAGGTTGTAGAAAAGAGTTCTATTTTATAATGGTTTGTATCTTCAGATTTTGCAAAATATGGGCAAATATTCACCTGATATGTGTTTCGTGTGTGTTGCATAAACGATTGTGCAACTGAAACTAGTATGCACTAAATTATTTGAGCTGTTGAACTGTTCCTTGCGTCCATATACTACATGTCTCTGCTTGGTGTCCGCCTACTGAAAAATAGCCGAAGGTGTCTCGCACAACAGAAAAGAATGTTACATGCATGAGACCGCAATGAGATCTTCGCCAAAGAGAGCCTGTGTTGCATTGTGAAAATATCTTTGTTTGTTTTGTTTTTGTTTTTGTTTTAAAACTCATAAGACCGCGTACACCCTTCTAATGCTGTGTAGTATAGAGAGTGCGTATATCCTTCTAATGTCGTGTGTAGCAGAAGTAAATGTACATTACGCGCTTGCGAAAAGGCTACTGATGGACGGGTGGGTGGGTGGGTGGGTGTGGGGGGGGGGAGCTTCATTTAGGGGTTTTGCATATCAACATTACAAGGTCCAAAATGAGGTAAATTTCACATAACATGACTTTCCCTGAAAGGGCCTCGTTTATGCAGAAAGATGACATCCGTACAATCGCGTATGAATATATGCGGCTGCCCGAGTAGGCCTACGCTAAATCCCATGGACTATCAGTATCACTATTAGCGAGTGTGCAGAGCCAGATAGGCATGCTCCCAGGCGTGATTTTCCGCTGTGTTTCCGGCTTTCGATCATGAATTCAATTCCTATCTTGTCTCTGTCATACAGATTAGTTCCTTTCAAACAGTTTAATTAAATTAAATGAACAAAATTGTGTTGAAAACATCAAAAACGACGTGACGCAACGGAGACAGCGTTCAGCAACACATCGTGTTGACGCAAATCTTCTATCCGCTCATCTGCATTCTGCAGCGGTCACCGTGCGGTGGCGGTCGCTAATCTGCGTATTTTCCTTGCCTTCCATAAGGAATTTTCACTCCTGCCTTCATCTGTGTCTAGACTTGTTCGACCGAAGCCTTTTTGTGAAAATATGATACGAAAATGTAGCGTATTGGTCCAGTAATGTTTGCGTGAATACGACTTGTTTTCCAACATTGCGGAAATTACACCTGTCACATGGCTCGAGAACAACGAGTTTGATTGGACAGTGAGGGTCAAGTGATCAAAGCGCATTTACAATGATGTCTCCATGCCCATTCTGGGCCATTTTAAGAGGTATACCCCAGGAATATTTTTTCTTAGCCAATAAGAGAGCTTGTTACATAGAAAACGAAAACATTACACCTGTCACATGGCTCGAGAACAACGAGTTTGATTGGACAGTGAGGGTCAAGTGATCAAAGCGCATTTATAATGAAGTAAAATGATGTCTCTATGCCCATTCTGGGCCATTTTAAGAGGGATACCCAAGGAATATTTTTTCTTAGCCAATAAGAGAGCTTGTTACATAGAAAACGAAAACCTGAAGATTCCAGCAGTATAAAACATAATGGCGGACGATGCAAAATATCGTGACGGCAAAGGTGCAAAGTTACGAAGTTTTGGGGTAAATTTTGCAGTTGTAGCATTCAAAATGTCCCGAAAAAACGGATAATTGTTTTATTTTTATCCATTTAACAAGCCGCAAAATCGAAAAGGTCTAGCCATCCGCAAGTACGTAGGTTTGTCTACGATAAAATGCAGTAAAATAAACATTGTCATTGCAGGCCAGAGGGAAGCTGCTGAAGGTTGACTTGCGTTTCGCATGGCTCGAATCAACAACGGTGGTACACGATGTTCAAATACGTGTCGGGTGTGCCCGACTACCTCGTGCCAGGGGTGTGCTGTTTATTGGTGTGCTCACATCAATAAGAAATGTATGTCGGTGATGGAGCCAAAATTCTTGTCCTTACAATTTCTGTTTAGTGATAAAGGATTGTGTACGATACGTTGGGTGATTTTATTGTTTATCTCAATTATTTGCTTGCATGCTTAAGTTAGTAAGTACATTGTTGTATCGACCATGTACGATAGAGTTGACTGAATTTTAGGCATCGGGTGTTTTACCTCCATTTTGTCTTTTTGTTCAATTTGGCACATGGCATCAAACGTAGGCCTACTTTACTAGACGATCAGCAAGTGCCGATTCCATATGGGCTAATTGGCCCTTGTTTACTTTTTCTTTTTTTTGCCTATGCTTGTGTCCTCAAAAACCATCCATCAGATTATGCTGACAATTTGCGGAAAGTTCAACCAAAGGTGTTCCCCTGAAGGCGTTACTATATGGATCCCTGATTTTTAACAAATTTTTCATTTTGGGCACTTACACGTAAATGCATACATTCCTTTTGATCCTATTTGTATCCATTATTTGGAGCTTTATCACCCACCCACCCACCCCCACCCCAAAAAATACATAAAAATAAAAAACCGGAGAATACAAACTGGAGGATCAAGTTGTCCATATGCTCCTAGTTCCAATGTCAAAAGTCATGATATCCTACGGTCCGTCCCCTCTCCCCCCCCCCCCCCCCCCCCCCCCCGCCTCCGCTGCTGTGATATGACCATTGGAAACGGACAGGGAACCAGTCACTGCATGAAACTGAAACCAGCCGCGTGGCGCATACTGGTCACAGAGACCAGCTTCGTGCATGTTCGGCTAGTCTGATGACTCGTGTGCTCCACTTGGCTGGTTTTACTATTAAGATGGAAGATCTGAAGCCAGCACCTTTAGATAACCTCTAATCACTTTTTCATATTTTGGGATAGTTTGATACTTGAACTACATGCTCCCAAAAACTCAGATGTATGAACATAAAATTTATATGAGAAAATTGATCTCAAGACTTTTGTTTACAATGAAAAGTTTAAGCAGTGCTGAGCACATGGGGTTTATTTGCATGGGCATGATAATGAACCATGTCGTTGATGGCACAGTCATCAGTCCATGACCCCTGAAAACCAATTGACAGATTGACAAGGGTCACTCATAGGGAACAGGAAACCATTAGCCGTGGAGAGAAGAATGGGCCAGTTCATTGCTTTCAAATTCTCTATTGATCTAAAAACAAATTAGCACAATCCACTAACTTGGGCCCAAATGTGGGAAAGCTGAATGTGAAACCACACCCAAACAAGCCAAGTGTGATGTTCCCAAGTTGAAAAAGTCGAGATTTAAGCCACAATATATATATATATATATATATATATATATATATATATATATATATATATATATATATATATATATATATATATTTATATATATATATTTATATATATCTATAAATGACAACTTCACAGAGGTAAAGCTACAAATTTATTTCACACATTAATTAAAATACAGGATAGAAGACATGAGTGTGTGTCATATTACAGTCATAAATGCGTAAGAATTGGCAACTTTTTCTTTCAATGCGATTTTCTCGGAACTGGTTTTTGCTGCAACCTCTGCCACTTGTATCTCGCCTCACAAACGTGCGAATTACGCCATCACATTAACATCAATAGCCATCATTCGAAAAATATCATATCCAGGATTTTTTTTCTGACAACCCCTTCCATGACTTTTTGACCTATATATAGAAAGAAAATGAACAACCTGTCAGGACTTGTCACTTCAAACTTAAGGATGCACCTCGGGTGGGTCTCTTGAACGCATATGATAAGATCAATGTAATTTATATACCTCGGGTGGGCCTCTACTGAGTTTTTTCCATATGGTTACACTCCAGTCATTTTTGAAATATTTACACTTTTCTCTGTGTTGTCTAATCAAAAAAAAAAAAAAAAAAAAAAAGGAAGCTCCAAAAACCGCTAAACCAACTGCATGAAAAGTGCAAAGGGCACATGTAGGGACCCTTAGAGCTTAATTTGTTAATTTCCTAATTGGTGGCGCTGTAATTATTATTTGTACTTTTACGCATTTCTTGCAGGCTTTCACTTTTTTTCAAAAACTTTTCCCAAGCTATAAGTTCGGCTCTCTTCAAACTTAGTAGGAATGTAGGTTTACCTGCACTCGATCACCATCAAATTTGTTTGCAACAGGGTGATGCTATTATTTTCTGAATTTTTAACAAATTACCTAAAAATCATTAACGATACATGTACATGCTAACATTGTTACAATAGGGATAGCAACATATCTGATATATTGACTTAAAGGTCATTGTCATATAACCCCAGCCACCGCGTATTGCCTTCGGCACGGGCAGGGGTCATACGATTATGTTAGGACTCGATAGTGTTAATTGGTGGATCATAGGCCTACGGTTACCATAAAACACTAATAGCAAAGCGCCTAAGGGGTTTCTTTGATGTTGATTTTGACCTTGATTAAACTTAGAAGGTCAAACTGACATTTTATCTTTTATATTGGTAATGGTGGATCCTGTGCATTCAGTTACTGTGAAACATTAATAGGAATGTACATATATGGTGTTTCTTTTCGTGTCGTTTATTTGCAACTTGAGTAACCTAAAAGGGTTAAACTGACATATTACTTTATATTTTGGTAATAGTGGATCCTGTTGCTTTAAATCTCAAAATTGATGACTCCTGAACTGTATGAACGTAGAGTGATTTTATAAACAGCGATAATGACTTTACACAAAGGTAAGCTTGGTATTATTCCGAAGGTGACGGGGTCACTTCAGTCTGCACATCCCGTCACCTGAGCACAGGACTGTCATAGTCGTCTTGTTTTTACTTTCTCCTGAATTGTATATACCTCTAGAAAATTGCAGCTTGGATCTCCCTCAAACTAAGTTGGGATATACTGTGATTTTTTCTCCGCCAAAGTAGTTTATTTGATGGTGTTCCTATCATTATATGAAGTTTTGAAATTATACAATATTTATAATTTCTTGGTGTTTCTTGGCAAAAATCTTTAAAAGGCTTAGTATTTCTCTGAACACAGTGGGCAAATAGCTTCGCAATTAAGAGGGTTCGCACTCAGGTACCCTCAGAGATTAGTTTGCTTGAGCGGTCCAGGGACGATTTTTACGGATGAACCTGGGGAGGGGGGGGGGGGTAATGTTTTCAGGTTGTCCGTCTGTTCGTTCCTCATGTGTTCTGGACACGATATCTCATGACTTACTGGCTACCTGAAACTCAAATTTACCTCAAGCTAACCTTGATACTGTTTCTTTACTTGGTAAGATTTTGGTGATCTTGACCTCAAGTTCAAGGTCAAATATGCCCCATGTCCCATGTATGTATAAAAGGTGGACTCATCAGTCAACGCCTTGCATTTGGGTGCTTCCAAGCCTGATGGGACTGTACCTTATCACTGTGTACTGCCTTTATAGCCAGGTGTTCAACTTATTTGTAATTGACACTGCGACCAATGAGTAAAAATGTCACGTTAAAGCACGTTAGCAAAGCAATACCATATAGATGCTTCGTTTTTGATTTTCAAAGAGGCGATTTAACGATCATAACGACCTTAGGAATCCCCCCTGCCCAACCACCCACGCCCATGGTAAAAATGTGACCTTTGGTGGCCTTTAAAATATGCCAACGTCGCGGAACGAGATGCTACTACAGTGCATGATAGTACCCCAGTTAGTTCAAGTAGTTTGCAGCTACGCACACAGACATGACGAAGACAATAACCCCGTCGGCCGATGAGGCCGGGAGCGAAGGAGATGCAGGTTAGGGATGGAGTTAGATAAAATCATCTTCGAATTTGGCGGGTGACGTGAACGCCCAGGTCAGGTGGATACAGACTTTCTTGCATCTCTCTGGTTGAATCAACGTACATGCCCACCCATGCCTTTCCTCCCTGAATCAGAAACGATAAAAGACCTTGTATGCCTTAATTAGGTTACCACACGCAGTATGAAGACGTATGGCCTCCTTGAAGTAGACCTATCATGTCGATAAACTCCTGGCAAAAGGTTGGAAGCACACACTAACGTTATCAAAAGTGGAGCCGAGGCTTAGAAAGCTCCCACCAGAAATCGACAAACTGCATGTCTACACACTTTTATAAATACGATTGTAAGCCTTGGGGAATTGCAGTTTCAGGGAAAAATATTTGAAAATTTTGTGATATACATGTATATCAGGTGAATTCCAAACTTCTTTATCATATTGTTTAGCATACGTCTCCTGCAAAGGCTATTGTCCCAACAGCATTTGGTTTTATTTACTTTTTAATGGGAGGCAGTGTCATAAAAATGTCAAAAAACAACTTCACGCGTTTCGTGCATAATTGGCAGATATTTAGCCCTATATTTTTTTGGGGGGGGGGGGGCATTTGTACATGGACAAGAGTCATATTTTTGTTGTACTTCTCATGTCCAGAGGGTATACTGCTGGTGATGTATTTGTTTTTTATCAGTGATATGCATATCTGTGCACTTAGTCAGCCCATTCTGTGAAACTATCCACTCTTCCAAAACCCGCGTGATCATGAAGATATTTTTCTCTCGTCAGGTTGACACAAAGCTCGCGGTTGACTGCGTCTGTAATAGTCACTTAACAAGGTAAAGGAGATGGAAAGTTATCCGGTGGACGGACCCTCGGCACATCTGACACAAAGACAGGCATACGCTTGGATACTTTTGACGTCTCACCTGCGCATCAGGTGTGCGACAAGTGAAAGTATTTTTACTGTGATATTCTGAACAAAGTGCCAGATATTTGATGTATATCTATGTGCACAGAAGAGGGAAAGCGAAGACCTCTGACATTGTTCATGGATCAGCGAAACTGAATGGTGGACCTAAGGGGTCGCATGGGTAATAACTAGGCCTATACCATAAGGTGAACACTAACCGTTTCACATTTATGGGTACAATGTACAGAAGTCTGCATGATTCTGGATAAATCTGCTTTGCTTTCAATTTTTTTTTTTTTGCCTGAACATCTGTAAATCTTTTGGCACAATAAAGAACTTGGTGGAACTTCGATTTAACACTCGTGATTGCAGACTTTAAGCAGGGAATTTGTGAATAAATAAATGAATGGATGGTTTAATGAACAAAGAATGAATAAACAGAGCGAAAATTACATACCGGTGATATAAAAATTGTTATATAGGTCAAAAGAGGACAAGGATAAAAAGTGTATTAAATTATGAAACACAATTTTTCTCAAATTTGAAACATGTATGCGCAAATGCCGTAGAACTTGCGGTGACTTCACTTTCGGATACCAAGCAATAAGGCTGGAAAACGATTCACACAATAGCAAAAATTAAAAACTAAAAAAGGTTCACAAGATCGAAAACAAAATGAAAAATGCAAAAGAATTCCAGTGAATATTCCCTTCTGCCACCCTCTTCCTGTGTCAGGAAGGCATTCATCTTAGGAGGCACTGGTTTGAACAAGGGCAACGTGAACAAAAGAAAGGAAATGACCAGAGAACAGAAATAATATCCTTTGCCCCAGCTTGACATTTCTGCTTTCTTTAGATGTCTATATGGTGTAGGCAAGTGCTTATGCAGTTTGCTTTTCCGATCATTTGGGTTGCTTTGAGATTGGACTGTAAGCAAGATGACTTTCTTGTCGATTGGAGCAGTCCTCATAGCACAGCGAGAAGAACGACCAGGTTTTATTGCATTGGGGCTTCGACTTGAGAAAAGCCAAAAATACCAGTAAAAATAAATAAAAGAAATTGAAAAAAGTCAACAAGTATTGATGATCTCGTTGCTAGTCTCATCAGGTTGTCAATGAAATCATCCATGCAGCTATCTGACGATGTTTTAATTCATACGTTCTTTTTGTGAAAGAACAGTCAAGGTGTCGTGCGAATATCGTCGAGACAATCCTGACCAGTCTAAGAATAAAGTTCTCTTGGCCACCGAAGTGGGGAGTCCGGGACATCGAGGGGGAAAAACCCCAAGGGGTTTGTGCAATGGGTCTGTAAAATACCCAGGCACTTCCGGCGGATGAAGGGCGGACGTTCTATTGTAGTGTCACTTTCTCTGCCCGGGGGGCATCTTTTTGTTCATTTACACAGGTACACTGCAGGTGACACGGACGCCATTACTTGTCAGGTTTTCCCTTTTCACTCACATCTCCAAAAATCAGTTTCACATAGCATCTGATTTGCACTTCCTACCAGCAGATTGGGGAGGGGGGGGGGGTTCCTGGACAGCGACTCTATCATTTTCTCCATAAAATGCATTTTCATTTTTTTTTCCAAATGGCTTGTATGTTTTTTCACTGCTATGTCATCTCCGATCCCCCACTACGGGCCTGACGCCCTCACGTTCTGAAATGTCTGGACCCACCCCTGTCTACAGAAAGGATGCAAGCAAACCTATACTTTGTAGATTATATCGTCATTGATGAATGGGGTACAATAGGTCGGTGGTTCTGCGTCTTTAAATTAGCAATATCAAAAACAAGAACAAGTGTACCGAAAGTAGTCTGCATTGAACGTGGCAAAATTGATGTACAGGTTTTTGAAAATTGTTGCCAACTTTTCCGCAACCATATTACAGTGGTATTTGCTAGTCAGATATCGTAAGACAGGCCCATGTGGGTGGACGAAGTTACTTGACAAGCAGGACAGAGGGCAAGAAGCTCTATAATCCTCCCAGCCCAATTTGTTTTTTTCTGGGCTGAGTCCTAGATAGCCTGGTCTGGAGTATATTTGAAATATATCCGGCTGACAGATTATTTGAATTAGTGCCAGTGACCTCAGCACTTTGGAGTGGAAGTTACGGCATTCCTTGTCCACGCTTTTTATTGAAAAAAAAAGTTTCGGTGGGCAGGGTTTGAACTCATAACTGTCCATTGCACTACTAGCTGTGACACGTTCAGTCCTGTTTTCTGTTTGTTTGTTTGTTTGTTTGTTTGTTTTTTTTTTGGGGGGGGGGGGGGCGGGTAGGGGGTTTCCGTACTGGATGCCTTTTTAATTTCCGTACATCGTTCCAACCATTATTTGTACATTTTCTTATTTTCCGTACATTGTAGCAGGGCCAAATTATTACTTGCACCAGCGTATTAGGGGGTCCCCTTACCCCTCCCCCCTTTACGCTTCTCTTTGTTGCAGCATATTGGTCTATTGTTGCCTAACATTGAATGGGACAAGGAGCGTAACAGGTCAAGAATCAAGGGAACTACATTGACTTGAAACAAAACCCTCGCATTAAGTTATTTAAACGTTTAAATGGTTGTCAATGCTGTATACTATTGGAGTATAAGTACTTTACTCTCTTTGGAGATAAGTGTGTCAACAAAAGGACCGTGACAGTCCTGTACTCAACTGACCTTGCATGAACAAAATGGTCCTGTGACCTTTGAAATCAGGCCAAGGTCATTTTCTTGAAGACTCTCACACAAATATCGAAGTACTTCAGGAGTAGTCAGTTCCAATACAAATAATTTTTACGTTCTCAAGTGAATAGTAAAGTTCATGAAAGTGACCTCGTGACCTTCGCTGTAAAGTCAAGGTCACTCATGTACTGTGTAAATCTGGCCCACCACCAACAAGAAAGTCCTAGATCAAATAGTTTTCAAGTGATCAAGAGATGAGTTAATTAAATTTAACAAGAGGCCTTGTGACCTTGGGAATGAGATTAACATCATCCATGTTCTTTGGAAGTCTAGTTCTGATAACAAGACGTGTCCTAATACAATTTCAAAGCAATTAGCTAGATGGTTTCAGTGAAACAAATTTTGTCAAACAAGAGGCCCATGGGCCTAATGCTCTGCTGGCACCGTGGCTTTATTGCACCTATTCATTTCAAAGCTGCAAGTCCTCAAGTGGCTTTTGAACATATAAAGCTTATGTAAATTTCGGGTATAAAATGTCCACCAGATGGCATTTCGCTCCACATGAAATCATAGCTTATGTGTGCAATTCCTGTAATGGATATTGTTGCATGTGCCAAGACAACAATGAGCGAGTCCTTAACTTTATGTCCTCCGTGACCTTGGGACAGAAGATCAAGGTCACCCAGATTATGTGATACAAGAGGCCCATAGGTCTCGTGCTGTGCTGACGTTGCCATTGAAGTCCAAGCTACACCCTGCTATTACAAAATCACCTCTCTCAACTTTACGGGCATGGTGACCTACACAAATTGGTAAAGGTTACTGATATTATATCAAACTCTACCTTTGCACACTGTCTATATATCCTAGATATCTGGCAAGTCTAATCCAATTACTTTTCAAGATATGGAATTATATATGCTAAATCACATTTTGGCTCATACTGTCCGTCAAATTATAGGCGGCGCCACTAGCATCATTACCAACTTTAGACTTTGACCTCCCCCCAAATTCTACCGAATTTGGTGAATATCTGACACAGATTAAAGATGCTAGAGTGTTCACAAGATTTTCACATTCTGACCCCTTTATTGCACAATATTGTAGATAACGCCACCAATATCGAAATGAACCTAGATTTGAACACATGCTATAAATCCTGAAAGTTATATTGGGCTAACTTGAAAACTGTGAACGGTATTGTGGTCAAAATATTTTCATATTTTGGCCCGTATATTACATAATACTGTAGCTGGCGCCACCAGCATTGATGTCCACAAAGATTTTTATACATTTTAGAACTCCTAAACGTTATATGGGCTTATCTAAACAATTGTGGGTGCAGAGCCTTCACGAAAGGACCCCTATATTTAAACTGGCCATTTGACTTTGACGTTCAACTCGGATTAAAAAAACGTTGTGTTCAAAAGTGCCCCTCACATCCAGCTTTCCACATGAAGTCTGTTTTTCAAATTGGGTAATAACTTTTTGAGTTATTGAAAAAAACAATGAACTTGGAGAAATGCCAAACTCCATAATTACTGGGTTACAGTGTCCCAAAAAGTAGGTTATCAAGTACAGTTTTATGTATTCAAGTGCATTTTTGATCTGGAGGCTCAATTCTCTTTGCCATTGGTGTCCAACCTACACACTGCCATTACAAAATCACCTTTTCATTTTAAAGGCATGGTGACCTCACCAAAATAGGTGAAGTTCACTGATATAACATAACATTCTACCTTTGGCCATGGTCTATATATCCTATAAATTTGGCACGTCTAATCCAATTAACTTTCCAAATGTGGAATTTTACATCTTAAAACACATTTTGGCTCATAATTTGCGTCAAGTTATAGGTGGCGCCACTGGTAATTTTATAAACTTAGACTTTGACCTCTTTCCACAATCCCATCGAATTTGGTGAGGATCAGCCAACAACTAACGATGCTAGAGTGTTCACAATATTTTCACATTTTGACCCCTATATTACATAATGTAGGTGGCGCCACTAAAGGGGAAAGGGCCCACATTTTCGTACACCCTGTAAGTCCTGAAAGTTATATTGGGCTAACTTTAAAACTGTGGACGGTATTGCGCTAACTAGCAAAAGTTTACAGACGGATGGACGGACAGACATCAGCGGTCGCATAAGCTCTGCGACCTTTGGTCAGCAGAGCTAGAAATGAACAAATTCACAGAAAATACAAAAATCGATCAAGTATGGTCATTTGAACAAACTGGGTAGAGACTACAAACTCAAAGTACATGCCCACAAGGTTTGAAGTGAATCTGGCTGATGGTTCCAAAGTCAAAAATATGAATTGCCATTGCAATCCTCATTGACTTAAATAGTAATCAATATGAATGTATGCCTTAACGGTAAGCACCCAAATGAAACAGAAAGAAAAAAAAAATCAAGGATCCATAGTGACGCCACCCAGTGGACTCCTTTGTTTGATCCTCTGCGGGTAGCATCGAACATTTCCGCCCACTTCCAACATAATGTGAGACTAGGTTATGGACTGAAAAGTTAAAAATAGTAAAAACTCGCAAAAATTTATCAAGAAAAACATTACAGCGCTGCCCCTTGAACAAATTAAAGTCTGGTTGTCCACAGAAATGTTCATGTGCAATTTCAAAGCAATTAGCAATTTTTTTTTATTTTTTTTTAAGATTTTGCCAAAAAATGAACAAATTCTTTAACAAAAAATCAATTGAGCATGGCCATTTAACCAAACTTAGTAGACCTACCCAAGGTGCATCTCCATCAGGTTTACAGTGGATCGGGCAAACAGTTTTGTAGAAGAGGTTGAAAATGTGAATAACCACTGCAATCCCCACTGACATGCTTGGTAATTCACGGGAATGTATGCATTAAGCAACAAGTAACGAGCTGAAAAAATCTTTAAATATCCGCGACAAGGAATATCAACGCCTTATGAACACCTTTATTTGACTCTTCCACACAACACATTTCTGGCAGCTTGCAGCACAATCTGACGGATTATTCTGACGATGAAAATATCAATAAAACACGAGAGGAATGTGACAGTCCTGTGCTCAGCTGACAAGTACATATACGCTTGCGATTTTTTAAGATTTGCCCCTCCCAAAAAACCCAAAGAATTTTTTTTTAAAAATCCAAAAATCAATGAAGTGTGTCCATTTGAACAAAGCTGGTAGAGACCCACCCAAGGTATATTGCTGCGAAGTTTGAAAACAATCTGGATGACGGTTTTGGATTAAAAGTCTAAAGTGTGATTAGCATTAGAATGCACATTGACTTACATAGTAATCAATAGGAAAGGTGCATTTACCGGTAGGTAATTAAATTTTTAAAAAATCGTTAAAAAAAATCAGGAATCCATGGCAGTTTATCCTCGTGTACAACTTTTTTTTGATCATTCTGCAAGAAAAATATCCACAAAGTTTCAGCTTAATCTGAGTGACGGTGCTGGAGAAGTCAAAAAAGGCAAAAGCAGACCCCCCCCCAAAAAAAAA
This sequence comes from Hermodice carunculata, assembly GCA_964020975.1. Taxonomy (NCBI): domain Eukaryota; kingdom Metazoa; phylum Annelida; class Polychaeta; order Eunicida; family Amphinomidae; genus Hermodice; species Hermodice carunculata. The sequence goes on along the minus strand of OZ026628.1, from coordinate 57,825,971 downwards.
AAACAAACAAACAAAAACAAAAGCAAAAACAAAAAAAAAAAATCAAAAACAAAAACAAAAACAAAAACAAAAGAACAGAAAAGAAAACAAAACAAAACGAAAAAACTAAAAAAACAAAAAAAAAAACAAAACAACCCCCCCCCAAAAAAAACAAAAAACACAAAACAAAAAAACAAAAAACAAAAACAAAAACAAAACAAAAAACCCCCGCCACATATTCAATATTAGAATGAAATTGCAGTGTCACCTGGTGAACAAATTAAGAGCTGGGAGTCTCTAAGAGTGTCCCTGTGTCATATCAGGTGTTCCTGGGAACAGCATGAGATCCTCTGTTCCGACTATTAGAACAATTCATCAAAGTCCCCATGTAGGTCTCCACCCACCTCACTTCAGTGCTATGCAAATAGTCTGGGACTGATTACCCTGTTCCCCCAGACACCATATTAACTTGCGAGTGACTCGCTATACTCGTAATTTACTCTTTGAATGCCAACTGCGACTAAAGTCGAACTACTTACAAAGAACTGCTCTCAATTATAAAGGTGCCAGAATCATATTCCTTGTGAAAAGACCTTTCATTCAAGTCCCAGCATGCATATAATTTGGGAGATTATAACGGCCCGGACCAGCTTGTGCCCAAAGCCAGACAAGGAAAGCTCTTGAGTCAATCCAGAATGTGGCACTGACAGAGTTAAAGTCCTTAACAGGTGTACATCTAAGGAAAGGAATTTGCATTGGCCAAACGATATTCTTCCGATCCTGGTGAAACAAAGTAAGTATATTATCATATTTATTTTAAACAAAATATGATCAATATTATATCTTCTAATATTGTCAAAGCGTTAAGATGGGTACTTAGAATAACTACCTCACTATATTTGTACTAACATGAGGCCCATGGGCCTAACGCTCTGCTGGTACCACGGCAATATTGCACCTACATCTTCATTTCAACGTTGTGAGTCCTCAAGTGGCTTCTGAACATATAAAGCTTATGTAATTTTAGTGCCTGACTTATCCACCAGTTGGCACTTTGCTTCACATGTTAGCTTCCTTGTTTATTTCCTGTGATGGACATTGTTGCATGTGCCAAGACAACAATGGGTGAGTCACTTTGGGACAGAAAATCAAGGTGACCCAGATTATGTAGTATAAAAAAATAAAAAAAAAATAAAAGGCAATCAGAGATTGCTAGATCCATGCCCCCTCGCCTTATTTATAACCTTGCTAATCACAGGTTTCATTTTGGAATGAGTGTAGTCAATGAAACAGGCCATCAGCATGACTCAGATACTTGACCAAGTGACCTACTTTTATGCATGACACACTCTTGTGTCCAAAAACACAGGTGTGCAAAGTTTAATGATTCTAAGTCAAAGGACAACAGTATTACAGTCCGGGCATGAAGTGTAATGTAGTTTAACATGAATATATCCACCCGACCTAAATAGTTGACCTAGTGACTTCCCTTTTCCATGAAACAGCTTTAGGCCAAGGTATAAGTGTGTCTTCAGTTTTACGAAACTAAGCCAAATAGTAAAGGATTTACAGCCCAGACACGATGTTACAAGATGTCACTTTGACCTAAATACTTGACCTAGTGACTACATGACACGCTTTTATGTCCAGATGCACCTGTGTGAAAAGTTTCGTTAATCGAAGTTGAAGGACAAGCGAATTGTAGTCCAGATACGAATTGCGGAGACCAGATACTTGACCTAGTGGCCTAGTTTCATTTCATGACATACCTTTAAGTCAAGATGTAAGTGTGTGTCAAGTTTTATGACACTAAGTTAAATAGTAAAGGAATAATAGCCCGGACACAACTTTATAAGGATATGCCACTGTGACCCAAATACTTGACCCAGTGACCTGCTTTTGGCACATGACATACCCTGGTGTATAGATGCATCTGTTACCCTTGTGTATAGATGCATCTGTTTGTAAAAGTTTCATTAATCTAAGTTACACAGTAAAGGAATTATAGCCTGGACACGATTTTACCAGAATATGTCACTGTGTCCCAGATACTTGACCTAGTGACTTACGCTTGGTACATTGCACTCCCTTATGTCCAGGTGCACCGGTGTGTGGAGTTTCATTAATCTAAGTTGAAGGACAAGTGACTTATAGCCCGGACACGATTAGTAGACACCCAGATACCTGAACTAGTTTCCTGCTTTGGTTTCATGACTCACCTTTAGGTCAAGATATATGTGTATGTCAAGTTTCATGAAACTAAGTTAAATAGTAAAGGAGTTATAGCCCCGGGCATGATTTTACGGTATGACACTGCGACCCACATACTTGACCTAGTGACCTAATTTTGGTACATGACACACCCTAATATACAGATGCATGTCTTTACGTTTCAATGATATAACTTATATTTTAAAGGAATTACAGCCTGGACACGAAAACGCGGACGCACGGACAAAGCAATCACTACATGCCCCTCCTTCGGTAGGAGGGGCGCATAATCACATTGTATACATTTGTAATGCATGTATATCTATAATCATCATGTTTCCATTCTTTCTTATGATAAGAAATTATACTCGTATCGAAAATCATCTTCGGATATTTTGTGTTGGCTTACAGGTGGCGCCACCAGTATCACGATTCTCAACATTTTTGCCTCCCAACATTTTCACCACAAACCATCGAGTTCCATGACAAATTAAGGACCCTAATATGTCCATCACTTTTGTTTTCACTTTTATTTCATCAGTGATCTTTAGAGCGTAGGTTAAAGGTCATTTATTGAGTAAAATTTTAATACTCAAGTTAAATGCCTATTTTGTATCAAATTATTAACCCTAGCTCACGTATATCTATACCATGTACTTCTGAATTACCAATGACAAATGCGATTTGTATTTTGACCTTCATAAAATAGGTCAAGGCCATGTTAATTTAACAAAAGTTGACCACTGACCCAATGGAAAGTTGGTGTAACTTTCGATGCTCCATCTTTATTTATGATCATAATACTGAATTTAGTGTTTTTACACCTATAATGTCAATAGGTAAGGACAAGAACAGAAGCTTCTAACCTTGCCTACAAGACGGCACTGCAGTCACTGGAGGGCTAGGGTTGTGTATTCCCATTACTTTACATTGTAATTTGCAACTTAATAGATTGAAAACAACTGCACATGTAGACATCAAATTTCGCACAGTAAATCTAGACGCGTGACTAAATAGCTCACAAAAATCATATAACCACAGCTGCTAAAGTGAACAGTTTATTTATGTTCCCATGGCATGAGAATACATCATTTATCAACCGGAGAGAAGTTATTTTTTGCAACTTTTGTGACATTAACAGTTTATTTACTTGTCCTGTAAGTCATACATACAACAAGATAAACACAAATGACTTTCATTCTTTTCGGACTTGCCCTACAACCTTGCTGCCAAAGTTTATTAGAAAGTTTGGCTACAATAATTTTACAGTGTTTAGACTTGTCTGTTTTGCTACTTAACTTTATCTTTTGGCATCATTATGTTCAGACATTTTAGGCTTACGTTTTCTGTCATATCAGGTTAATCCCCCCTGGGACAATCGGTAGCAAGCAGCGGCCTTCGACAGTAACAAGTTTGCCTAATTGTACTTAAAATCATGTTAAAGAAAATGGTTTTGATAACATGTTTTTTGGCATAAATGCTAATGACTTTCATTCTGATCTGACATGCCAAAATGCACATTTACTCAATATTAAGAAATTACTCAAAATTGACAGTATTTTCTCAAATGTCACATACCTGACACATTACGTTGAAACATTCACCCAGGGTTGGCAGTGAAACAGAGCTTAATTGTTTGGAGACTTTCAAAGTGAGGAGTAGGTGTCATCTTGGAGTTTGTTTTACGTTTCTGCTGCAGGATGTCCATTGTTGCTGTCCTTGTTAGATTTCTGTTGGTTTGTACAGGTGGTCTAGCTGCAACTGTTTATTTTACAATTACTGGGACTGAATAAAATGCTCCAGTTTGTTTCTACTTCAGTTTTATACTGGCAGGTGGTTTAACTGGGATAAGCTATCCAACTAGAAAGGGCACATACTGGTTCAGGGGTCAGTCAAATTGTTCTTATCTGAATCTGTACTATACAAATATAGTAATTATGGTTTGTTTGACATGTATTCTTCTTTCATAAAGAAGCTCTGCCTTTATAAGCAAAGCTTCACGTATTTAACTAATTCATCATTTGCCACGTTCATATTTATTCATTATTATGTGGGTTGTCTTTGCTGAATATTTAGCTTAGACAAGGAGCCGCTGCTCAGAGAGACATGTACGGGTATAGGCTCCCAAACATGTTCGAACAGTTACCCGCTGAAGATCCTTTAATTCATTTGGGCTCTAATACAGCCTATGTCAAAATTTTACATAGGAACTTGTGGAATATGGACAATAGTACTTCCATATGTATGTAGGTTAGACAGGGACATGTTAGCTTATGGAGAGTAACGAGTTCGGACTGCGGAATACGGTAATGACTACTAGGAAGTGGTTCTGGACAGAAAGACAAAAATACCACAGTATTAACCATGTTGTGTACAGGTCTATGCAAAATGCAGGCGACATCCGGCATCAAAGCTTGGTCCCATTGACCGCACACTCCAACCGCTGCATGGTCCCCATTAGTGCAATATAGGAAAATCTTTGCTATCTGAAAACAATTCCCTGTATCGATTAAATTTGTGAGGTAGCGTCATTGGGAAGTTTCCGTGAATAACTGTTTCTTTGAAAATCACTGCCTGGTGAGTCCCCGAAAGATGTTGAACAAGGTGGAAATCATGTGATCTTGGCATGCGTACCAAATAACTTCTGTCAAAGAGATTTAGCACAGAGCCATGTTTCTTTCGATTCTCTTTCATCGGTCAATGGATAAAATGGAGACCAAACAAATCAAAAAAAAAAAAAAAAAAAAAAAAAACAAAACATACTGGCATACTGCCATCATGAACGGGGGCAGGGGGAGGCAGGCAGAGAATCTTCTCAAGAAGAAACCAAGACACATGTCAGTTTTGCTTTGTTGACAATAGTCATCCTGTGCCAGAGAGCCTCACAGGAAATGAAGGAGACACCACATGAATAATTAACTTTGCGACGCGAATGATTGCCAGGACGGGTGGCCACCTTTTTTTTATTCTAATTTGCCTGCTTGCTAAAACAGCCCAACATTAAGTAAGATATCTGTACCAACTAGAGAGAGGCGTGACAGGACCGTCCTCAGCTGACCAAAGCTTGTTCACAAAATCAAGGTTGCAACTGAGTGGACCTGTGTTGAGCTTAGGCTGAGTGGATATGACATTTAGAAGTATTTGTAAGATTTGATTAAAGAAACATTCATTAAATTTGATTTAGAATGCCCATTGATTGTATAGTAATCACTATGAAAGGTACACTTGCTGATAAGTAACTGAATTGAGAAAAAAAAAAAAAAACGTTAAAAATCAGAAATCCACAGCAGTGCAACTTGGTGAACAACTTTGTTTGAACCCAATCACAAGGAACATAATCCACACTTTCAGCGAATCTGGAGAAGTAAAATATAGCGAAAACACACACACACACACACACACACACACACACACACACACACACAAAAGAAAAGAAAATGGAAAAAAGAAAAAATGGAAAAAAATAGTTGTCTCGACACCTGGTGAACAAATTAAGAACTAGGAGTCCTCAGGAGTGTTTCTGTGTGATATCAAAGCAATTGTGAGAGTGGTTTTGGAAAAGAATTGTTAAAAAAAAAAAAACATAGAAAATTCCAAAATCACTGGAACGTGACCATTTTAGAAAGCTTGGTGGAGACCCACCCAAGGCACATCTCCACAAAGTTCGAAGTGAATCTGGCTGACGGTTTTGTAGAAGAAATCGAAAATGTGAATTGTGTGCAGATGACGGATGAACAGCGATGTCAGCAAGCAAAGCTAAAAATTAGAGAAAAAAAATGAACAGTTTCGGACAATTTTTTTTTAAAGATTGGCCCCCCCCCAAAAAAAAAGTGTAGCGAGACCATTTGAACAAACTTGGTAGAGACCCACCCAAGGTACATCCCCACAAAGTTTGAAGTAAATCCGGCTGACGGTTTTGGAGAAGTCGAAAATGTTAATTTGAACAAACAACGGACGAAGAGCTCTCTCAGGTAGCAGAGCTAAAAATTAGAAAAAAACTACTGCACCACCTCGTGAACAAAATTAGGAACTAGAAGTCCCTAGGAGTGTTCCTGTGTGATATCAAAGCAATTGGGTGAGCAGTTTCGGAAATTTTTTTAAGGTTTCGCCACAAAAAACAAAACAAAACAAAACAAAACAAAAAAAAAAACCAAAAAAAAAAACCCAAAAACAAACAAAAAAAACCAAAAACAAAACAAAACAAAACAAAACAAAAACAAAACAAAAAAAAACAAAACAAAACAAAACAAAACAAAAAAACCGATAGGATCATGATGCTCCTGTGGTCTGCTGACTGCAATCTGCTTTTACAATATTGCAAAGCAGGCACTCTAGTCTGTATAGCTATATAGGCCTACATGTACAGTGGTAACACTCGAGCATCGGTATTTGAGAAGAAGTCGAAATTGTAAATACAATTGTGCCATACATGCACTGTTTTGCCACATATATTTATACAGTGGCAGTACTCAGTTACGTTTGTAAAGTTTGTAAAGTTTGATATCCTATAACTTTGTCAAAAATTAATATATCCACATTATTTTTGCAAACTTTCATTGTCTAAAGTCCAACTATATTTTGATATAATTTCAATCAATTCTGTTTAGCCGTTCTGGAGAAGAAGTCGAAAATAGCCTCAACACACAAATATTCATAAAAAAAAAAGGAAAAAATCGCAGCGTCACTTCATGGCCAAAATAAGAACTACTTCACCTTAGGTGACCCTATGTGCAATATCAAAGCAATTGGCCAGAAAGTTCTTCAAATGATTAAAAAAAAAAATTGCATCATCATCTCCTTTGCTAGCTTCGTAGAAGTGCACCTGGGGAACATCCATGTGTAAAATCAAAACATTCCTTGCAGCGGTTTTTGAGAAGACGAAAATGTAAACAGTCAGAGGTAAACGGATTCTATTAGATCCGCTGACTATCTAAAAACATATTCGACATCGTAATCGTGCATGAAAACGCTTCAAGAGACCATTCAGCAAACCCTGCCCCCCCCCCCATAATCACGACCTTTACGTTAAGATTGACAGGTCATACCAATTCTACAAACAATATCACAATAAAGTTGTAACTATAATAAAGAAATCTATCTCCTCTTTCTTTTCTAATCTGCAGCTTTAATTTGATGAAAAAGACATTAGTCCTACAAAATGGTCTTGTCCTAGTCTGCCCCGGGATGCAAAATTCATCAAGATATACCCCCAATCATTGACGACAACAAGATCGTATCATGTGTCACCGAAAAAATGTGAAAATTTTAACTCATACTTTGCCAGCCTGTGTAAAACACATCCTGATGTTGATGCCCCAGCTCCACCCGATTTCACGTTCCGATCTGTGGGACGTTCACACAATATTACCGTCAATGACGACAGTGTTAAGAAAGTTCCATCTTCACTGGAGCTATCCTCTGCGTTTGGCCCAGATAAAATATGGAATATCCTACTTAAGAACACAGCAGATTCGATCTGTAAACCACTTACAAAAATCTTTCAACTTTCTCTTAGTCTTTCCCGATAGTCGGAAGAGATCCAACACATATGTCCTGTCTTTAAAAAGGCCAACATACAGATTAAAAACGATTATCTCGTTGCTCTGAAAAGTTTCCGAGGTGTTTTTGAACAATTGGTCCTTAATACACTCTATTAATACTTGACACAAAAGAACCTACTCACTTCCACAAATTCTGGCTTTAAGGCCAATCACTTTACTGTCAATCAGCTTGTGTACATCCTTCATAATATCTACAACGGCCCTTTAACAGTCCAAAGAAGCCAGAATGGTGTGTCTAGATGTGTCCAAGGCGTTTGACAAGGTTTAGCATCCTGGCCTACTTTTTGCCTGCTAAACAGACGTTCTTGGCCGGCGTTCAACTGACTGCCCGGCTGGGGCTGGTCAAAACTTGCGCCACATGAAAGTCTGCTATCGAGGTAAGCCTCCTTTTTTAAACTCTGCAACTCGGCATCTCTGATAATATTGTATCATGGAATTGTAGTTATCTTTCAAATCGTTTCCAACGAGCGATTATTCATGATCAATCTTTGTCATGGCTACCCATTGAAGCTGCTGTGCCCCAGGGTTCCATTTTGGGCCCACTCTTCTTTCTGGTCTCTGTTAATGACCTAGTTGACAGTATTACATATGGTCTCAAGACCTTTTACTGATGACACCAGTCTACTTGAAATTTTTAATAACCCTATCGAATCTTCTAGTCATCTGAACATTAATCTCTCCATTATAAATAACTGGGGGGAAGTTGTGGCGTGTTGTCTTTAACGCTTTAAAGTCTCTTTCTGTCATATTTTTGAACTAAACTGGTTAAACCACACCACACCATCCACCCGTTCGTCTTGGACACTCTGAAATCCCCCCCCCCCATATATATATATATATATATATATATATATATATATATATATATATATATATATATATATATATATATATATATATATATATATATATATATATATATATATATATATATATATATATATATATCTTGGTATTACTCTCATTAAAAATTGTCCTGGCATGCTCACATTATTCGCATTAGCACCAAAGCTAGCCAGTGAATTGCCCTTCTGCGTAGATTCAAGCATTTACTTTCCCACAAACATCTGACTAAACTCCATTTAACTATGATTAGACCAATTCTTACATATGGTTGTGTGCTCTTTGAAAACCGTGGTCACGGCCTTTCTGATCTTATGGAATCTATACAGTTTGAAGCTGCCAAAACATGTTGGACAACACTCGCCACCAGAAGGAAGTTCTTTGAGTTAGCTCTTTACAAAATGTATCACAACTTAACACCTTCCTATCTCTCTCAACTAATTCCTCCAACTATGCTCGAAACCTTCGCCACACTAGCTCCATACGTCCAATTAATTGCAAAACTAATTGCTTACAAAAATCCTTCCTTCCTTACACTGTTAAGCTGTGGAACCATCTTTCTTCCGATATAAGAGACTCAATTTCTCTCTATATATTCAAATCCAGAGTGAAAGCCACTCCACTAGCAGTGGATAATGTTCCTGTTTACTATACCCATGGACACAGATTTGCAAACATTTGTCATACCCAACTACGTCTAGGATTCTCGAGACTTATCTTTGATCTCTTTACAGTCAACATCATCCCACAACCTACATGTTCTTGTACCTACCCCGTTGACGATCCGCAACACTTTCTGTTCTTTTGTCCAAAGTATTCAACTTATGGACATATTAAACTTCTAAACCCCATCATCCCTATTATTGCTACCGGTGTCCACCGGAATCTGATCATAGACACAGCGAGTAACAGACTAGCTCATATTCTTCTCTTTGGTAGCGACGAATTAATTGTCCATTCCCTTGAATGTACAAATTTGTGATGCCTTCCAAAACTACATCGCTGACACAAGACGTTCATGTTTTAGTTCTAGTATGTGTAAGCAGTCATTTCCATTTAGTTAGTCGCTTATTTACATAAACCTATTCGCAGGTGTCCTTTATGAATTTTCCTAACGCTAGTTCGTATTATTGCGAGCAGAGACGAATACATGGTATATGTATGCATTCTACCTGTAACGAATTATCTTGATTTGTTTCGTATTTTTGGTGACTTTTACTATTTTTATTTTTGTGTATGGGATACATCAGCTTCTTTGGTAATTTGGTAACTGTGTTCTTGTTTTGTCATGTGTGTTTGTAATACATGTATGCATTTTGTGTGTCACTCCATGTTCTGAAGAACCCCCGATTAGTGAGATTTCGATGTACTATAGGGCGATCCAGTTCAAATTAATATGTTTAAACTAAACTATATATGCATATTGATCACAAGACAATAGAACATATTTGCAGTGACCTTATTTAAACTGCAGAGGAGAGACCAACACTGGAACGAACAACCAGTTAGGATAAGATTTGCTTGAGAGCTAATCTGTCTATGTGCGTCGAAAATTAGTAAAATTTTGAAAGATTTAAACTTTTGTTCAATACCGATCAAATGTGGCTTAATGACAATCCTTTTCATTGAAAAGGTCCCTTCATCTTTAATATGTTTGAAGCCGTGAGCATTAAGAACATCCAAGTGTGCCCAATTAGCATAAATGAAAATTTTACAGCTTTCATTTTCCTTTTGTTTAAAGCGCCTTTACCACAAATCAATGAATTGAAGCTACTATTGACACCTGCATGTGACCGTAAATTTGAAGATATTCAACATTTAATAGTTGGAAGTATGCCCAATTAGCATCACATCTTTCACTTTCATTTCATCGGATAAACCTGTAGAACAAACCTAAATACTATAAGTGGATCGATACATCCATCTTCAATACTTTTGGGGGGAAACGATATAAGCAAACCAGGATGTGTCCCTCAATATGCAATATACAAACCTTGAGGGGGCACCAAGCTGAGATATACAACATTAGAAGGCATATCATTACTTATGAACTCTGTTAATCACCCTCTTTGATCTTATTAATGTGGTATGCTTGGTTGACGCCTGCTTCAGTAATTGAATACACGACCACAGGAGCTGTTACCTTGTAGGTATTGATTTCTGCATTTGTCTTTCCTTATTAAACCTCATTAAATGAGAAAAATATCTCTGTTCAGTAAATCTGATTTTTTTTCAATGCACACTGCTTCATCCATAGTAAAAGTGGGGTAAGTGTACTTGGTCAGGTTTCCTTGTTTTTGTCAAAGTTTCACTCAGCTGTCGTTGGATTAGCTGTAGCAGTTAGTCCAGGTGACAAAAGTTTCTTTGTTTTCCTATAGCAGGCTGATGAAGTTAGGGGGTCCAATCCCGGCGACCTTCCCCTAAAACCCCTCATTTACATATCTAAGAAAACTTGATCTCTGCTTATCCAGTTGGGAAAAAAGTTTGTATTTTCTGCTCTGGGTCCACATTTATCAAATAAAGCAACTCAAAAATTGTAAATAATCACCACAGTGCCCCATTAATCATATATTGCCTTCATTGAATACTGGGAATATTTCAAACGTTAAATCTTGAATATCTTCAAATCATAACATAAAAAAGTGTAATTCCAACTGCCACTGGTCCATATGTACAGCCGGGCCATCCTGCTCTCAAGTGTATGATCATTAGAGAGCGTTCCATTGGCGGCAACTTTAAGAACCACATTTTTCAATTTTTCATCTGGAGCGGACAGGTTCAAGCTCTTACTGTGCACATAAAGCATCAAGACACACGTAAAATCTGTCTGATTTCCCACATCTAGATGAATGTAAAGAATCAAAATTCCATATATCCAACCGTAATATATTTTATCTTTAAACCTATTTACAACCTTTAATTGCTGTTGCGTAAATTTTCAAAATTGAAAAGAGAACCACTAGATTTCTCATATCTTTGAAGTAATTAAAAAATCTAAATAGAACAAAGTTTTAGCCATTTATCCTAAATATCTCACGCCACAATGCAAATTATTATTGAAGTTGAATTTTTCAAGAATGAGAACAACCGATATGTTACCTGTCAGTTGTTCGAGCGATAATAGGAGAACATGAACAAAATCTGAAAATAGAATCAATAACATGCCTAATAAAACATACATTGTTATAAATTTAACATTGAAATACGAATCAAAATCAGTTATATGTGTCTGTATCTTATACTTGTGTTTGATTTTACCTAAATTTAGGTCAATACATTCAACTTCACTAAATTTGGTTATTATGCTCAAATGATGTTTAGTGTCATCTGACTGCTACATTGAAAATTATATGGAGGTTTCCCATATTCGTTTTTAGAAAAAAAATTTACAATATTGAAAATCTGCACTGAATTGGACTCTTTTCCTTTAAAGGTATTTGTTAAAAAAAAAAAAAAAGAAATGAAACGTAATTTGTTAATATGGCCATACCGGACAGGACATGAGAGAATATTATTTTTGTTTTGTTGCCTGACAACAAATATTACATTCCCACGCAATGTTATTTCGTTCCATCGCAATAAAAAACATGATACTACAAGGACCAGTCTAAGGTGGCTGTTACAATGGCCATTTTTAGACTATTCTAGATCGTATAGTGTGACTCAACAAAGAAAAACAATGAGATAACTTTCATAATAACAATATATTAACAATCAATCAAAAATCAAATCAGTACAAAGTAGGCAAATGAAATTATACATTTAGCTATGCTGATACTCCAATAGTGAAACAGTCTGTAGGTAAATCCTAATCCCTAGTGAGAGACTCTCCACTGGTACTGTCCCACAGTTCCAAGTCCCATGGTAGGTGCCAAATAGTCTGGTCCAACTCCCACAGAGGTATGGTTTGGTTCCAATGTGGTACCCAAAGGCACGGTGCTGATCCAAATCCCACAGAAGTACAGTTTCGGCCCAGTTTGGTAAAATTAAACACCAAATACACCAGTCCACTCAAAGGCACTGTCCACACTCCACATCTACAATGTATAAAAGAGAATGTCCTTGGCAATGGCTCACAGTTGCACTGGCTTGAAGTCACACAGCTTTTGTCAGATCTCAGAATTCTCCTCTCTCAGCCATGAAGGGAGCTGCTTTATATATCCAGGCTGAGAACTCTCACCAGTATTCCGAGCTTCCCAATTTGTCACACATCTCAATTCTCTGAAAGACCACATCAGGGTTTTCCCCCCATTTACCCATAAATGAGTCTGACCCATGTGTGAGGACAACTGAAGCACTGGTTGGTCTGCTAAGATGCTAAGAGAGCTTGAATAGAATTTTTGCTACAAAAGGAAATTAAAAGTGTTATGGAGCATGGCCCAAGCCTGTATACATAATTATCAGGGCAGGCCTAGGCCAGCTCCATAACCCTTCCCTGTAGCTGTCTAGGCCTACTGAGTTCTGCACCTGATATGCCGGTAGATCAATGAAAAAGTTTTGTCACTTGGCCCATATTACCCATGATATACTTACAATTTCAGCAAAGTCATTCACATTCATTCAAAGTAGTTCCCTTTGAAGTATATTCATCGAACGTTGCATTGATCCTCAACTGCTGGAGGCAGGTATGGTCCTCATCTCTAAACAGACGGCTTTGGCCAGGTCTTGCATCCAAGGAAAAGGCCTCCCAGCAATCTTGGATTCAAACTTAGGAAAGGGCCAGAAGTCGCATGGAGCCAAGTCAGGTGAGTATGGTGGATGTAGTATCAAAATGGCACCATTTTTATCCAGATCCTGGTAGGGTCTGTCTATAATGTTGGCTGTGAGGACTTGCCCCAGGGGACTTGCAAGTTGCATTGTCACGCTGCAATAAGATTCGAGACCATCTTTGAGTTGGCCCTGTTGCCTGGATGCCTCAGAACGTTTGGCAAAACAGAGGTGGTGAATTATGTGGTAGTGATTGTAGCCTTGTTAGGCATTATATCGACAGCAATGGGACCCTAAGAATTGAAAAAAATGGTAAACATAATTATACTCTTTCTTGAACAAAAAACAGTCTTCAGGACCTCTGGACGTGCTTCCTCTTCTGTCAGCTACACCATGTTTGTCCGTTTATCCTTCATGGTGATGAAGGAAATTCAACACTTGTCACAAGTGACAACAGCAGAAAATCTCTTTGGGTCATTTGGTTTAAAATTCTGAAGCCACTTGCGACAAGCGGACACCCTCGGCTCCTTCTGCTCTGATGTCAACTGCATGATGAGGGACCCATCTTGCACATTTCTTGACTGACTAAGCTGTACATGTACAATGACCAGTATGTGCACTTTCATAGCTCATGCCAAGTTGTAAGGATAAGTATCTGAGTGTTATGTACAGTTGGGTCTTCCAGGATTATTGCTTCAGCTCGCTGTGCCAAACTGCCCGTCATAAATGTCAATGGTCTCCCAGCACTTGGCTCATCTTCAACTTCGTCCCTTCCACCAGCAAACTGCTAAACCCATCAGGCAATGGTGCGGAAAGATGGTGTACAGTCACCATAAACCTGAGCTTGTAAGCTCTTCAAGAATAAATGAATTGGCCTTGCCGGGATATCTAATTTACATTGCGTATAAATGTGGAAGCGTGTGTACTCCTTTTGTGGCTCAATGACACAGCTGAGTAGGTATAGGTGCATAAAATGGCCTGGTAAATTTTACTCAGGCTTTATATCCCCATCAAACTTACATGATAGGGAGCTAAGACAGTAGTCTACATTGTAGCATAACAAAAGGAAGCCAGTCATGCCAGGTGAATCTAGAACAGCCTTTGGTGGCAAAACTTTCTGAACCCACCTTCGTACCTGATAGACAACTTTGACCTAGGCTACATACTCTCTTAAACACTTCATGACCCACGTACATGTATTTCTGGAAAATGTCTTCCTTCATGACTTGTAATAGTTATCAATCGACCTTACTTAGGCCTATGTTGAATTCTGGCTGCAGCTCACTCATGGCGACATTTATTCTCAATGGTCATGCCCTGTTTTTCCTTTGGCCACGCAGATGTGTACATTAGGAATGGGATTGTGGGTGGAGGCTTCTTTCTGACCGCTGCACAGTCGTAGATGCCTCCTGTTCCTCCTCCTTATCACAATCATCATTTATAACATGGATTGCCTTAAAAAAATGGCCATTCGTCTAATACCACATGCCAGGTACATATCCCACACTGATCCTCTATTTAAAATACTCTGTATTCTTAAAGTTGAAGATTTGTTACAGTTAAAGGCATTAAGATTTTACTTCAGATACACATGAGATGACTTACCAAAATATTTTCAGAACATGTTTTCAGTCCCTCCACCATATCATACTTACTTCCCCTGTGGTCTTAATAATCCACATTTCCCAGTACCTACGAGAGCTAGATCCAAACAGTCTATCAGGTATTACATACCAACTTTACTCCAAAATCATCCCCCTTGTATCACTGATAAATTACATACTCATTCACTCTCGGGGTTTTCAGGATATATCAAAAATTACTATTTGAATCTATACTCAAAATGTATGTACCATACCCAACTGCTATGTTTGTAACTCTTAAATTGATTATGTTTCATGTTTATGTTTACTATGTTTACTAAATTTTGAGTGAATTTACTTAATCAGTTAATATCTCTCCAAGGTGGCTCCTGTTATAATGGAAACTTATTTCCTTAGCAGGGGTCATCCTGACACATTACTTGTTGCAATTTTACTAAATGGTTACTGCTGTGATATAATTTTGAAACTTGTATTCCCCATGTATGTATTGTTTTTTGATGTGTCAAATAAATGTCATCGGAGTCTGAGTCTGTATTAAATGTGAAAAAACTATGGAAGATTATAGGTAACTTGTTAGTCTTATGCCTATGCATGAATATACATGCAAGATAAACATTAATTTTTGAAAAGGACGTAATATTTAGGGAATTGAACAATGGAAAACTATGGGATTGAGGATGCGAGAAAGTTATTATTCTGATTATCTTCTTTTGGAGACATTCTAATATTTTTAAATTTGAAGGGTAAGTAGATGACCATAATATGTTGCAGTAAGTTTAATATGGACAGGCAAATGTGTAATAGAGATTACCTAAAGTTTTTCTACATACATAAAGTCTTGCTTTAACCATAATTCCAACAACTTTGGCTATTTTATTGGCAGTGTATTCAATATGCCGTTTCCAGCTAAGATTTTCGTCAATTAGCACACCTAAAACTTTTGTTACATTAACTTGCTCTATTTGTTATCTTCAATCTAAATTTGAAATTGATCATTTTTTAATTTTGATTTAGTGAATGAATGGAATAACATATAATTGTTTTTTTGTTTGTTTTTCTTTAAGTTTACAGATAATTGATTCACTTTGAACCATTGTGATATTTCCCCACTTCATTGTTTAATATATCATTTACTTGTTTAGGATTTTTCCCTGTAATGAGAAAGATGGTTTCGTCTACAAACAGAACAGAAACTAATTTATCTGATACTAGATATAAATCATTGATAACAATAACAATGGTCCTAAAATTGAACCTTGTGGTACACCACATTTTAAGGTTTCATGAGCAGAACATTCCCCATTATAGATTACATATTGACTTGTATTAGATATATAATTTCTAAACCAGGTTAACGCAATACCCCGGATTCTAGAAGATTCTAATTTTTCCAATTAAAGTCTGTGGTTAATAGTGACGAATGCTTTGGATAGATCCAAAAATATTCCAATTACAAATTCTTTATTTTCAAGTGAGTTTGTGACCTTGTCTAAAAACAGCGCGAGTGCCAATTCAGTGGAATAACCTTCCTGAAATCCAAACTGATAGTCATATAATATTTTGTTTTCATTAAGGAATGTAATTGGGCGTTTATGTATTGCTCTTTCCAGTAGTTTTGAAAATACTGGCAAAACTGAAAAGAGCGTATAATTAGAGAATGTTTTAGCGTCTCTGGCTTTGAAAATACGGTTAACTTTAGCCAATTTGAGCTCTGAGGGAATTTGACCTTAATTATAGATTGGTTAATAATATATGTTAAGGGTTCTATAATTTCTATAGCTACTGCTTTGATAACCCTACTATCAACCTCATCCCAACCTGGACTAGTATGTTTCAACATCTTAATTAATGACATGACTTCCTGCTCTGTTACAGGGGATAAAAATAATGATTTGAGCATTGGTACGGGCAAGTGTTCTCTTGCACTTTTGTTTGTGGTATTTTGTGAGCCAGTGTCGGTCCTACATTGATAAAATAATCATTAAATGAGTTTTCTATATCATGTGAATTTTCAAGAAGTTTACCATTATGTATAAATTGAGAGTTTGAGGTTACATTGTTTTTCATTTTATTTATAATTTGTTTTATAATTCTCCAAGACTTGGCTAAATTGTTTTTATTTTGTTCCATTAAGCCTATATAATATTGAGGTTTAGAGCTACAAAGTAGGTGATTCGACTTATTTTGATATGAAGTGTATATTCTTTTATCTATGTTGCCCTTTAGAGATTGAATGTATAGTTCATGTTTATGTTTTATGGATTTTAGTAAACATGCTGATATCCATGGCTTGTATTTTTCTATTCTGAATTTGTATTCAACCTTTGGAATGTATTTATTATAATGATAGGGAAAATGATTCATGCAATTTTGAGTATGCAGACTGTGCACAGGTGGCACCAGTCGTACTGCTCAAATCAATTTGTTGAAGTGACTGCTTTAATTTTGAAAGAGTTGAATGGTTGATAATTTGTTTAGTATTAATAACAGGCTTCTTAGTGATTTCTTCATGCATTGTAATATGGAATACTGGGAAGTGGTCATTTATATCGCAGTACAAGATTCCAATATATGCAAAACTTTCTTCACCATAGTCATTTGTAAAGATATTATCAATTAGTGTTGCTGAGGTGGATGTGACTCTTGTTGGCCGATTTATGAGGGGAATAAATGAGACTCCATATATTATATCCAAAAATTCATTTGTACTTATATGACTGTCTTGTTTTATGAGATCAATGTTAAAATCACCCATTAGATAACATATTTTTTTCTTCTTATTTGTAAGCTTTTCCACAGTATCTTTCATATTGTAATTAAAATCTGTGACACTGGTGTTTGGAGGGCGATACACAATGGCTACAATTACATTTTGCTCATTTGCTTTAGGTAAATTTTCAACTTCAATAAAAAGTGACTCAAATGTGTTGTAATTCAAATTCAGATCATTCCGTTCATGCACCTGCAGGGGTATTCTTTAACGAATACAGAAACACCACCTCCCTTTCTATAGGGTCTGGCTTGGGCAAAGTGTGTATAGCCATCCAAACTACATAGATAAACGTTAGTTTCATTCAACCAGGTTTCGGTTAGTACAATAACACTAAAATTTGTGCTCAATGCTTCCAAGTAGGATTCAAGGGTAGTAAAATGGGACTGAAGAGATCGTATATTTAAGTACAATAGGGAAAGTTGGGAAACAGCCATTTCATTATTCAACTCATTAAAACCGTCTTCTGTATAATATAGAGCATACATCACTGAAATGTTGAAAGTCTGGGTCATATAATGTATATAAGGGATTGTTCACCTTTTCATCACTCAGTTCAAAAGGGGAGAATATTTTCTCATTCAATTTCTGGAAATCCAAGTGTGTCTTTTCAAAGAAGAAATTTGATAAGGCGGTAAGAAAGTCATTGTCATCATCATGATTATATGGAAAAATACTTTGGTTACAGCGTTTGCAGCTCCACACATCTTTTTCGATAAACTCATAATCCAGTCTATTGTGTGAGGTACAGTTCAAATGGTATAGTCAATCGCAAATTGTATATTTGAGAAAATACAGATGTTTTTGGAACTTGTCATCCGTTGTCTGTCTGTCCACACTCCGTCATTAGATTTTTACATTTTCGACTTCTCTAAAACCTGCTGCATGGAATGTTTTGATTTTGACAATAATACCATGAACACACAAAAAAAAAATATAAATAAAAGTGCTTGAGTCCACATTTTCAAGTAATAGCATGAATAATACATGTGGAGTCAGCTACTGAAGTTAACTGGTTCTATGTTTACAAAAAACAACATATATATATATATATTGTGTTTAAATATCTGAATTTAAATTTGTGGCAATTGCCAAATATTTTTCACCCAGAAGGGAGCCATCACAAAGAAAACAGTTGATATCTTCGAATATAACAAGATAAAACGTGTTATTTTGAAATTAATTAAAGTATTTGACATGATAAAAGTGCGGTCACTTAGTTTTCCCACAGTAGACCTGCTTGTTAGTGCACAGCTGATATGCCACATGTGAGAGCACACTTCAAGTTAATTAAAGTGTGTGTTGACACACACACTTTTCTGTTTTTCCTTTCTTTCTTTCTCTTTCTCTCTTCCTACCAGCAAATTTGTCCGACACTTTTCCCGGACACTATTATACATAGAAACACCAAACTCGGCATGATTGTACCTCCTTACAAGGAGTTTGACCGTTTTATACTCAGGAATGAGGATGTTTAAAATTATGCCAATTAGGGGCATTTGAAATACATACTTAACATACAAAAATCATGGAAAAATTTGCAGTGCCACCTGGTGGCTGAAATAGGAACTAGGTGACCCCAGGTGACCCTATGTGCAATATCAAAGCAACTACTCAGGTAGTTCTTGAGACAGGAAAATTTGATTTTTTTTTCTCAAAAAATATATTTAAAAAAATCATCAAAAATAGAAAAATTATTGCATCATTATCTCCTTTGCAAACTTAGTAGAGGTCCATCTGGGCAACATCCATGTGCAAAATCAAAACATTTCATGAGGCAGTTTTTAGAGAAGTCGAAAATATAAAAATCTAGTGACGGAGGGATGGACAGACCTACAACGGATGACACTGTATTCCAATAGCTCTGCTGACAGAAAAGTCAAAAGACCTAAAAAAATCCTAAAAAATCCTAAAATCACTGGAGCGTGACCATTTGAACAAACTTCATAGAGACCCACCCAAGGTACATTGCCACTAAGTATGAAGTAAATCTAGCTGATGGTTTTGAAGAAGTCGATTGTTGACGATGGATGAAGGACCATAAGATAAGCTCAGATACTTTCCTTTTTATATTCAATGGTAACCAGGGGCCTTGGAACTACAATGACCAAGATGTAAGCCAATATGACTTTTCAATGTCACTCATGGTCGAAATTTACAAAGCCCGTTACTTTTGCTCCACTTGCTGGTGATGCAGATTATGGCTTGTATTTACAGAAGAGGTCCCTTGGCCTGAGCTTGGATCTCCACTGCCACCATGTAGCCTTTACCTTCACCTCTATTGTGTGTCTTGTACACAGTAGATAAAATCAGGTTTGCCAGTGCAAAGTCTCCTAAATCCCCCAGAGGCAGCCCTGTCAGAGATATTGCCCTAAAACCACAAAAGGGACTCGTGGTACATGTAATAGTCACCAGATGGCAGCATAACTAGACAGACTTTGACAGTATAGCACTATATTATTCATGAACATTTCATAAGCCATGCAGTGAGATGTACATGTCGGATTCACAGTTGACTAGCGCTTTCCAAGGTGTGGGAGGACTGGATATTATCTTATACTCTTGTATATACTCTTTTTCAGTCGAATCTGGCTTGGTGTAGATTTCACATAACATCATTTAGCTGCTGCTTGAAGTCATCTAGCGCCATTCCGTTCCCTTGCCTGTTGGTTAATCCGAATTTTATGCGACTCTCTCGCTCATTCCCGCTGTGTTGTAGCACGTTGTGGTTCATTAAAAAAAACAGTTAAAACAGCAATTCTCATCCTCCTTGGCATAGTATAAATTTATTTCCCTATGTTTGGTACCATTTTCAACTTTTGCTGACAGTGATCTTGATGTACAGTGCATGTAACTTTCCTGCATCCTACAGAACTTCAAAACAAATGATTCTGACAAGGAATATGAATCTAGATTCTAGTACCCTTATGATAATTCAGCAAAGTTCTGCTTAAGTAATTTGACAGGAGTCCCAGTTGGAACTGAAAAAGATGAGGGTAAATGTTGATGATGAAGCTGTTTTTATGGCAATATGTAGCATGTTTTCAAGGAGGTGCTGATAAAGGATGTGTGTTAGGGATGCAAGGTCTTTTACAGTAGCAGGGTATCTGCCAGAGGGTAAAATGGGTAAAATTCCATACCCTAAAATTTTCTGTGGGTAAGAATCTGTACATTAAAATGTTTGAAAGTAACATGCAAACTGATGCAAGCTGGAACATTCTGGGGCTAAAAACTAAGACTTTCAAAGCCTTTTTGGTTTCCTGAGCCTCCAGAAGTGCCATAGAATTGATTCCAAAGCAGCATCTAAGTTTAAAAGGTTTTCTAGGGGAGGGCTCCAGAACCCCCCCAGTTATATGGCTTCAGCATGTGACATGGCACCTTTCTGTACCCTAAAATTTGGTTCTGGAGGCAACCTTGAGTAGGTATCAGGCATTCTTGCTGGAATACATACTTCTTGTTTAACTCTTTCACTGCCAACTGCAACTAAATTTGAACTACTCAAGAAGAGCCTCTCTCAATTATAATTAAAATACAATCAGAGATTGCTGGATCCATGCTCCCCTCACCTCATTTATAACCTTGCTAATCACAGGTCTCATTTAAGAATGACTGTAGTCAATACAAGTAGGCCATCATGGTGACCCACATACTTGACCTAGTGACCTACTTTTATGCATGACACACTCATGTGTCCAGTTACACAGGTGTGTAAAGCTTTGTGATTTTAAGTCAAAGGTCAACAGAAGAACAGCCCAGACATGAAGTGTAATGCCGTTTTACATAAATGTATCACCTTGCCCCAGATACTTGACCTAGCGGCCTACTTTTGTTTTATAACACACGTCTAGGCCAACATATAAGTGTTAAATTTCATGAAACAAATTTGAACAGTAAAGGAATCATAGCTTGGACATGATTTTATAAAGATATGTCACTGTGACCCAGATACTTGACCTAGTGACCTCCTTTTGGTACATGACACACCCTTATGTCGAAATGCACCGGTGTGTAAAGTTTCATTAATCTAAGTTGAAGGCCAAGTGAATTATAGCCTGGACACGTATAGCAGACAGATTGACGGACACACAGACGCAAAAAGCAGCTTCTATACACCCCTCCACCGGTAGGAGGGGGGCATAATAAGGATTCTAGATTGCTGTTCCTGAGGGGTGGAAATGCTTTGTATGGTTTGTGAAAGGAGTGAATTATGATTCCACAGCAGGGTGTCAATCAAGCACCATGGTATACTGTAAATTGCCTTATATTGAACTGTTTACGTTTTCATGGTTTTTGCATTTTTCATAATTCCTATTCAAACAGTGTAAAAATGCTATTTCACTGTGTTTTCATCTTCATGGTTTTGTGCCATCAATAAAATAAGTAAAAATAACAATACAGTGAAAGTGAAGCAAGTTATAGTAAAGGCTCTTCCAGTTAATTTACAAGGGGGGCAGAACGCCAGACAAAATTTTAGGGCACCACCTATAAAAAAAAAAAAAAAAGAAAGAAAGAAAAAAAAAAAAAAGAAAGAATAGTAGAGATATGGCCAGGTACAAGTGTTTTCACCGAGGGCCAACAAAATATTGAAAAATACATGCGAGTTCTGCCCCCCCCCCCCCCCCCCACCATATAGTTTCAACTGGAAGAGCCCTAATTTGCCTTTAAAAAAAACAAAAAAAAAACCAAAAACATCATCTGGTCAATAATATTAGGGCCTGTTTAATGTCATTTGAAGATTAAGCCACAATATTGTATTGTAGTAGATAAACCTATAAACCTGGGATAAGAATGCTTCTTTTTTTTTTTGGCAAAAAAAACCTCTGAAATGACCTGGAAAAGACTGAAACAGAAGTGTCTAACAAAGAAAAGTATTTGCATATTTACACAAAAAAAACCCTGAACATCTGCTGATCAGCTGACAATTTCCATCCCTGACAAAAACGTAGGGTCTTCTATAACTTATAGTAATGAGAGATGGTCAAAACATATGTATGTACATTTGTGTGTTGTCTTTTTTACTCTCAGGGATAAAGTTTGGAATGTGAATAGAGAAATATATTAACTTATAATGAGGACTAGCACATGAATCCTTCCTTCATGGTATGAATAAACATACTCATGTTCATTGTAAATTGCAACCTCCTCACCCCATAACACAACACCTTGGTTTTGTCCAAAATGCATTTGACAAAGCCTCATTTCACTCTACATATCTGTTGCAAAAAGTACATTTTTTTTTGCCCTTGTGAACAGACTACATTCATCATTCCATGCGTAAAACAGTATTGTTCCTCTTTAGGGTGAGGAATTTTAGTGACGTCAATTGCGGACTAAAATTTTGAACATTGTACCTCTTAGGAACCTTTAAAACAGTGGCGACAGGAAAATAATTAGGATTCTTCAGCTTCCTCACAATCCGAAAACTGAGGGGGTGCTTATAAGGGCAAGGTGCTAATATGGAATAAAATACGGTAGTCTCTGAATATGCCATTTTGCTCCACACTGTAATTCATTATTTTGCCATGTATGAGCACCCTTCAGAACACTGTTGACAGTCATATCACTGGGCGTGAAATTGTAACTGACGTAGTCTTGTGACAGCAACAGTCCATTTGTCCCTCCACTGCTGAAGAGTTAGCTTGTTGTGTGTTAGCCAAGGGGTCGTGTTCTGCGCAGGTTGTTCCCACCTGAAAAAAATTGGCGATCACAATTTTTATTGCCATCCAGTGTGCTTCATCTTAACTCATTCCACCCTGATAGAAGACCGTGTCAACAGTTTTCCTTGGCACACTCTAGGCACATTGTGCCCAGAGTGCGCCGAGGAAAGCTGTTGACCATGGGCATATAATTTGGAATGATTTTCCATGCAAGTTTCATCTAAAATTTTAAAAAATAACCCTTAAATTAGTAAAATACAATTAGCAGAGGACATTTAAATATTAGTGGGAAAAAGCACCATTACGGTTGAATGAGTTAAGGGATTTTGAGTCAAATGAAGAAAGCTCTTTGGGATGAAGCAAGACAGTTTGGTAAAATATCTCCTAATGCAGTTCTAATGGAATATTTTACTTGTCATTGTTTGGTCAAATTTCTGCATATATTGATAATGTAAAAAATCATTCACTATGACTGAGATTTTTTTCCTGATTACACTGCCTAAATTGCCTAATAAATAGCAAAACAAAAATAAAGCAGTCCTCTTTCGCTCATTTTTTTCTTTTTCATATGACCACTTCAAGTGAAATAGAATGTATACATGTCACACAGACTGAAAAAAATATTCTTTTCAACCCTTAAAGTGCTAATCACAACTATGGTCGTTTTCTCATAACCGTTGAACATATAATGATTAAAAGATTCCAATTCCTCATGAAGATACCTATCAATCCAATACCAGCAAGCCTAGTATAAAGCAAACAGTAGTCTTATTCAACAGCTTTCCTCAGGACACTTTGCGTGCAAAGTGTCCCGAGGAAAGCTGTTGACTCAATCTTAAATCAGCACTTTAAGGGTCATTCGAACTATGATCATGAAAGATGCTAAGTCTTCCTGGTATCTCCCAAGAAGACCCACACCATATTTTCTGGAAAAAGCTAGCCACTTCTTTCTAACAAGGTTTTTCTTACACTTGTCCATGTACTGTTCTGAGTTACTAGGTTTTTCTCATTTCAATATCTCATAGCATGGACTTCTTGCGGAGAGAGTCTTGCAAGTATTTCTCAAATTTGAACTTACACTAGGATGAGGGGCCAGTGAGTCTAGAGGCTAAAAGTCCGACTCTTCATGACAATTTGTTTATCTCGTCTGAGACAGGAAGACTGCTCAGGCCCCTATATACCTGTATGGAGCTATGCTTAATGTCACGTAATACACATGCACTGAGTTTACATTTGTAGTGTGAAAAAAGAGGAAAAGATTCACAGATTTGTCATTTCCGAAGTAACGATTTACATTCACCAATTTATCATTTTGTCGTTCTTATACAAAATTAAAAACCATGCAGAATTTAATTCACCCTTAAATATATTTATAGAGTTCAGTAAAAGAGAAACACAGTTAAAATTATTGGGTAATGATATAACAAAGTAGCGGAACTGCCAATGTAAAGCAGAGACTGATGGGCCCACCTTTACATGGGTCCTGTGACCTTGAAAACGAGGTCAAGGTCACCAAAATGTAATCCAGTCAACAAACGGTGTCAGGGTACCAATGAGGTAAATAGGTAAGGTCAAGATCAACTAGTTCATATAGGTTCTCAGGGCTATGTAGGCAGGCAGGCTAGCTATGTGCATTTCCATTAGTTTCCATTGTAATCTGCACCTATGTAACTTTGAAACCGCTTCGTGCTAAATGGTTCTATGTAGTTGAAATACATCTTTGTAAATTTGATAACTTTTACTGCAAAACTATTCAACATATTGAACGTTATAGGAACGCACGCCTCTAGTCCATAAACAAATGTTTACTGCGACCTCTCCTATTTCAGTTTCAGGTCGCTGGTAAGTTTTTGAGATTAACATGTCCACAAATAAATGGCAGGTGGACATAACCACATGCCATGAATACCTCAGCTAAGGATACACGGCCTAGAGCCTATTTCGCAGGGAGGGTCTGACCCTCATTTCTCCTACCAAGGCTAGGCAAAGGGGTGCCACACTGACCTAAGGCTTCAGAGAGACCACATCTATCCAGTCTTATTAGCATTACGTAATCATCGAGACAACACTGGTGTCAACTGATTACCATTCCTTTCTCTGTGTAACTTCTTTCAATCTTGATCCAAAAAAATTTCTTCATGTTCATTTTTTAGAATAAGCTATATTAAATCAACATGTTAATCATAAAAGTCAGCCACTGAAAAATGCATTTAATCATGTCTGTTGTCTCAAAACCTTGGCAGAGTGGTTGCAGGCAGGTGTTTTGGTAATTAATATAGCAAGAAAAAGTGACAATAAGGCACAGAAAGTGTATTGCGGGCTTCAGTGCACTCACACATTGACTTTAATATATCAGAATGGGGTGAAAAGTGGTCTCATGCCAAAGTCAAAATAAGATTTAGGATTCTGTTTAACTGTCTCTCAGATTAGAATCACTCAAGGCAGGGATAACCGTATGTCACACTTACCACGCCTGGGCAGACTCTTTGACCTGCAAGCAATGTGGCAAGGCGTTCATTGTCTGTGTGATCCGACGCTGCAGAGACGGTAGCACACGCTCCAGCTGGCTCTTGTCATAATCTGCTACCTTTTTACACAGCGCTAAAAACATATAAACAGGACATGTCTGTAAAACATAGATGCCTCCGTACCATCATTATATTTGCCCCATTACACTGTTGACAGTACTGAATGGGGCACTCATTACCTTGGGAAGTGGATGCAGAAACCAAATTCACTGAAGTGGCCTTTTGACCTTGCAAATTGGGTCAAATTCACCCTTCTTTGAATCTGATCTAGCCCTAATAGAAGACTATAAACATCTACAAAATAGGTCAAGGTCATCCATCTTCTAAGCTGACTAAGCCCTAAATGAGGACTATTACCATGTGCAATATTGAAGTCGTAACTTAAATTCTGAGTTACAATGCAGAAACCAAATTCACTAAAGTGGCCTGGAGACCTTTGGATTTAGGTCAAGGTTACCCCTCTTCAAACTTGACCTATCCCTGGATAAGGACTATAATCCCGTGCAATATACAGGTCCTATCATAAAAACTTTTCTAGTTATCGTGCACTTACAATAGTACCTCTGTGACCTTGGAAATAAGGTCAAGGTAATCCACCCTCATATTTCCCCTAACCCTTATATAGGAGTATATATCTGGGCATTATCAAGGTCCCCTTTCAGCAGAAACCACAGTCTCTGTCCTGACCGACTGACATGAGCAAAGCTATATGCCCCGCCTTCCTCAACGGGGGGACATAAATATATCACAAAATTGACAATTTTAAATAAGAGAATAAACCATAACATGGCGGAGTTATCAGGAATTTGATGGCCCCAGTCAGCCAGGCCCTCGGGCAATCGGCTGGTAGCGTGTTTTTTTTCTTCTGATTCTAACATGGCAAATTAAATTGATGAAAACATGAACAAAATCTCCTTATGGGTAGGCCCACAACAGAAACCACAGCACACACTTCAAGCATCATGTATATATGTGACCTAATCATTTTGCCGGTTGAGGATCCTAAGGGATTTAGGATTGAAAGAACCAAACCAACAAACAAGGAATATGAAAACTGTAAAAAATAACACTCTTATACATTGTATTTTTATGTTTTTTATTGTAAACTTTAAGTATAGTTGCAGAAAGTGTAGCCGCCTTTACAAAATATATCGGCCACATGCGTAGAGACAGTTCTAAATGGAAGCAACAAGTTAAACTTGCCAAATCCTTTTGCATTCCAAACCTTTGGCCAGCAACTGAAGATTATTGCACGCCATAATGCATGTACACCATTTCCAAAGGCTGACTATGGCTTCTACAAGCATGTATTTATGCTGGTCAAAATGGATTTATCTTTGTTTAAAAGCATTGATTTACAAAGGAAAAGTCAGACATGATTTTTACATTATAGGCCTAAACACACAAAGATGAGTGCATATTTTACAGTTTCACATACAAGGAAAAAGGGGTCTGATGGTTTGTATCGAAGTCAGGATGCTGTAGATTTCAAGAGAAAATTGGGGCATTTGGGGCAAGCATGTGTGCATGTGAATTATATTGTTTACATCACAGGGCAGATTATCCAAATATAATGGTCCTGGCTACAACAATGAAACAGCGCCATTATAACCGCTGCCATGTTATAATCTGAAGTAATCAATCATTTGTTCATCACAGTAACACATCTGAACACATTGGTAATTTCTGTCAAAGGCTTACATTTTGGTCACATCTGTTTTAAGTATACGCACTTTGCTTTCAGAGTAATATATATAAAACTGAAACCAGTATGATATAACGGAGTACACCTGACGAAGTATTTTAATGAATTCTATTGTAATTAAAACGCAATCAGAGATTACTTGATCTACCCCCCCCCCCATGCTACAGCTGTCAGAACTGACACAAGTCATTCTTGTGCTATAAGAACATTTATAGCCAGTGCAGTGGCAAGGTTAAGGAATTGGGTCAAGGTTACCAATGTCCAAACTCACCCAAGACCTTACGTAGGATTATAATCACCTGCAATTTGAAAAGCATATATCAAAAACATTTCAAGTTATTGTGTGAAAACCAAATTCACTAAAATGGCTGTGACCTTGGGATTTGGGTCAAGGTGATCCATCTTCAAAATTTTTTGAGACCTTATGTAGGATTAAAGCCATGTGCAATAAGAAAGGTCGATGTCAAAAACTTTTCAAGTTATTGCATGAAGATCAAATTCACTAAAATGGCTCTGTGACCTTGGGAATTGGGTCAGGTCTACCCATCTTCTTACTCCTTGAAGACCTTATGTCGGACTATAAGCACCTGCAATTTGAAAGGCCTAGGTAAAAATTTTGCCAAGTTATTGTATGAAAACCAAATTGACTAAAATTGCTCTGTGACCTTGGGATTATAGTCAAGGTCATCCATCTTCAAACTCATCCCAGACCTCATGCAGCACAATAAACATGTCCACTGTGAAAGGCCTATGTCAAAAACGTGTCTTCAACTTATTGCGTGAAAACTAAGATCACTAAAATGGCTGTGACCTTGGGAGTTTGGTCAAGGTCACCCATATTAAAGCTCATCTGAGACCTTGCGCAGGACTATAAACATGTGCAATAAAAAGCCCTATGCAAAAAATGTTTTTGAGTTATATTATCAAGATTTTCATATTTCGACCCCTATATTGCATAATATTGTAGGTGTGGCGTCTCTGCCACATCTTACGAAACTATTTCAATGGGGATATAAAGATCTTGGGCACAGTCCTTAAATTTGTGGAACAGTTTCTGACAAAAAGAAAGGCTACACGACAGACTGGTTCTTTCAGCTGCCCGAGGTACTACAGCCTTGCCTCTCTAGACTGATTTAGTGAATGGCCGCTAGAAGGACCTAGCGACCAGGTGCTCCTGCCTGGTCCACCAATGTTATTAACAATACTTCGCAGTGCTGACGCTCGCCTTTTAGGCCAGCAACATATTTAGTATAAATGCTCCGCTCGCTACTAGGTTCAACCTACTTCCTTATTATACACGTTATACTCCTAAACATTACATGGGCGTATCTCAAGAATTGTGGGGTGCAGAGCATATAAGAGATGACACCAATATTCAAACTGGCAATCTGACCTTGACCTTCAACTCGGATTGTAATTGTTAATGTTCAAAATATGTGCCCAACAACCAGCTTTCCATATACAGTCTGTTCGTTAAAATCGCTCCTATAATTAAACTAATACTAAAATACTATAATTTCACTGTATTTTTACTTTCATGGCTTTGTGCCATCAGTGAAATAAAAGCACTTTGCAATAGTCACAAAACTTTCACAAATGAATTACTTATTTTCCTCATATTTCATTGGTGGTGCCTTAATAAAAAAAACCCAAATTCCCCTGTATAAGCCAACTTATCTAAATTATGAAACACTGTACCATTAATATGTCCAACCATAGATGTCTCATCAGAGTGGTGTCCATCCAGCCGTGAAGCCAACATCTTCTGAGCGTGTAGTGTTGCACCAATATCTTTCACTTCATTGTGTAATCTGACCACATTCTCCAACAAATTTTCTGGTGCCTGAAAGGTAGAAATAACGCAAATATCATGAAACAAAGAAATGTGCATGGTGTTGTGTACATTTTTAATACCACAAAAAATCCAGTTGTTTTTTTGATACAATGTACACATGGTTGTGACCGGACAACTTTATTTCTGTGGGAGCAGACGTAAGAAAACAAGTGGAGCCTTGTATCAGCTTACTCAGCTTGTCAACAAGACCAACAGAAGCTATTTGGCAAAAGCTGCCACCTCTTTTCCAACACAAATCCTAGACAATGACCCGTGGTGATTTCTGCATTTCTATACATGTAGCAAGTTTAAAGCATAAAAGAGATTTATGCAATTATCGTTTATGAACTCATGATTATCAATGGCAACTCTGCTTCTTTGCTTCTAGAACACTCACGAGAGTTCAGTCAGTTCGATACGCACTTTACCTGACATGATCTTACCTGGTACGTTGGGAACTCTAGTGCTGAGAGCACCTGCAGGATCACCTTTGTGTGTGGGGACTTTGGCACTCCTCTCAGGCGATGTATCGACAGATCAAGGACTGCCATCTTGTATGCACTGGCAGCCATAAAAAAAAAGAAAGAAAGAAAGCCAAAGTGGCAAATTAGTGCTGGATGAGCCAGTTCTATCATCCTAGACTGAAGGTGAGGATGCTTCCTAGCAACATAGTTTGTGTACATAAAATTACACTAATAGGTGAAATTTTGAAACATAACATCTTGCAGAATTATTACATACTGAGGACAACAAACATGACAGCATCATGCTAAAAGTTAAAGGTCCACACCTGGAAATTTACAAACATTAAGGAAGGTGACAGTATCTGCATTTTCCAGTGATGCTCTTGTCTTTGAAAAACTATACCCTGTCAAATTAAAACTGTTTGGCCAAATTTGAATTAACACAATTAAAAAACAAGAGGATCATGAAGAACCTGCGATCTGCAGAGTACATAAAAAAACCTATAAATATAAAGAGGAAGCTGGTTTTGCATTGGAACCTGGTCCATCATAAGATGACAAAATTTGGTAAAGCTGCGGTCAACATTTTTTGATATATCACAGTAACATCATCAGGGTTGATGCCACTCAGACGGCCTTCAAATAAATACATTAAAAGTTTCAAAAAAAGTTTAAAAATAATGAGGGGAAGCTGGTTTTTGATAGGCACCTGGTCTATCATAAGGTTCTTCTGTGACAAAAATTTGGTAAAGCTATGGTGAGTATTTTTTTGAGATATTATGGTAACGTCATCCCCTTGTGTGGCACTCAGACGCCCAAGGGGATGACATAAATCTTTTAAAAATTTCATAAAATGCTTAAAAATAAAAAGAGGAAGCTGGTTTTTTAAAAGGACCCTAGTCCATTATAAGGTGCATCTCTGGTAAAAATGTGTTACAGCTACGGTGAATATTTTCTGAGATATCACGGCAATGTGGACAAGACAGCTGTACGAGGCAGGGGACAACAATACCCTCTGGCACTTTATGTGCGAAGGGTATAAATATCTTTGTGACCTTGAGATTTAGGTCCAGGTCATCCATCTTTCAACTCGGTCCGAGACCTTATGCACAACCTAGAAGCTGGTAAGAGACTGAAAACCCCTTGGCCAGGGTTGATAACTAGGAAATGGTACTGGTATTTAAGGTGAAGACATGAGAGACCAGGAGGTTACTACTGTTTGCCCTTATGACAAAGCTTTGGTGCAAATGCAATGAGCAGAGATATCATGGCCAGGCCACTTTTCTTCAATGCAGCACTGTGACCTTAATATGTGACCCAGTTTTCACTGGATGTCTGAGGCATCCTTAGGACCATCATAAATAATTGGTGCAGCTACAATGAGTTATTCAATATTTGGAGATATCATGGTATGGCCATTTTCTTCAATGCAGCACTGTGACCTAAATATGTGACCTAGTGACCTTGTTTTTGATAGGTGCCTGAGGCATCCTTAGGACAAACTGTCATTAAAACTTTGATGAAGCTACATTCAATATTCTTTAAGTATTGTGTTAATGCCATTTTTTCTGTAGTATTGTGACTTAAATATGTGACCTTGTGTCCTACTTTTTGATAGGCACCCGAAACACCTTCATGGCCCCCTGTGATAAAAATTTGGTCTCTGTAAAGTGAATATTTTTTGAGATATGGCATTAACAAGACATGGATAGATGGACAGAAGGACAGAACAATGGATGGAGGGACAGACGCGTAGGCGATGACAATAACCCTCCGGCCTATATGGGTCGAGGGGAATAAAACAATCTGCAATAAGGAAGGTCTATGTCGAAAGGTTTTCAAGTTATCGCATTTAAACCAAATTCACTAAAATGACTCAGTGACCTTGGGAACCGGGTCAAGAGCACCCATCTTTGAACTGGTCTGAGAGCTTATATAGGACTGTAATGACCTCAGAATCTAAGTTGCCAAAATTATCTCAAGGTCACCTAAAGTCATGTGACATGGCCACCATCTGGGATGTTTGCTCTAGTGATCTAGGAAGGCGAGTCTGCGTATATGCAGACTCCGACTGTAAGGGTAATTTGCACCAGTCCACGTATATACGTGGACTTCGACTGGAAAGTGTGTAAGATTTTGCCAAAAATGAATGAAAAAATCATAAAAAACAAAAAAATCACGGGAGCATGACCATTTGAACAAGATTGGTAGAGACACACCCAAGATACATTACTGCCAAGTTGGACATGGATCTGGCTGAAAGTTTTGGAGAAGTTGAAAACTTGAATTATGGATGAATGGATGATGGATGACTGACCATCCTATAAGCTCAGCTGACAGTCTAATGGACACACAGACAGATGCACATGACTTTCATGAGCTCTGCTGACTGACTGACAAGTCAGCAGAGCTGAAAGTGAAAATTCTTGACAAAGGACAGACAACAAGATAAGCACGGCTAATTGCAGTGCTTAAAACGGTAAGCAAAATTTACTCTTGCACCATCGAGTTGGTGTGCTGCTCAAAATTTCACAAATTTTAACTCTGCTAAGACGAAACAGGTTTTAATATACTCTAAAAGCAAGATGCTTCAGGCTGGCAAAATTGCCCACCTTCCAGAGAGTAAACATGTACATGTAGCCCTGGAGTGCTGTAACCAAGCAAATGTGACCCACCTTTCGAGGACTGTACACATGAGAAATGGTAACATCAGTTTAGCAAATCCCTCCACTTCCATAATGACTCCATGCTTCATATCGGCCACATGAGATCTTGTGTTGGACTCGTGGTAACTCAGGGCTGACTGTACATACTGCAGAATCTACCAGCAAACCAGGATGAGGTAATCAATACTGGCATCAACGGGAATCTAAGGACTATACTTTAAAGGAAAGTAGATTCCTAGACTGTAATTCCCAGAGTACTACAATACAGCTGTGTGAACAGCATGTCCTCACTTGACCTCGATACCTTCAAGCTACATTTGTTTTAGAGAAGTTGAAAATAGCAAATACAAACAAAAAAATTTGTTACAAAATTGAAACATGAAAAAAAAAATTTAATTGCAGTGCCAACGGGTGAACAAATTAAGGTCTAAGGATCCTCAGAAGTGTTCATGTGTGACTTCGAAGCACATTTGTTTTGGAGAAGTTGAAAATAGCAAAAAACAAACACAAAAATTTGTTACAAAATAGAAAAAAAATTGCAGCACTACCTGGTGAACAAATTAAGGTCTAAGGATCCTCAGAATTGTTCCTATGCAACTTCGAAGCACACTTGTTTTGGAGAAGTTGAATATAGCAAAAAACCAACAAACAAAAACTTGTTACAAAATTTGAGAAAAAAAAAATTGCAGCACCACCTGATGAACAAATTAAGGTCTAATGATCCTCAGAAGTGTCTCTATGCAATTTCAAAGCAATTGGCTTTTTAAAAAAATCCAAAAATCACTGGAGCTTGATCATTTGAATGAAGTTGGTACAGACCCAGCTAAGGTACATCCCCACCATGGTTGAAGTGAATCTGGTTGATAGTTATGGGGAAGTCAAAAATGGGACTTACCATTGACTTGAATTGTAATCAATGGGAATGCATGCATTAACCAATACATACTCAAATTGAAAAATTGATTAAAAATCAGACATCTGGAACATCTGAACCTAGTGTACTCTTCTATTTGATCCTTCCATGAGCTACATTTCCACTGAGTATTAGAAGAGTCTATGCGATGGTTTCTGAGAAGTCAAAAATTAACTTTAAATAAAAGTTGCCAAAAAAAAAAAAAAAAAAAAAAAAAAAAAAAAAAAAAAAAAAATAAATAAGTGCTACTTGCTGTACAAATTAAAGCCTAGGGGTTCCAAGAAGTGTCCCTATGCAATTTTAAAGCAATTGGCCAAGCATTTTTGTTTTATTTTCCTGCCAAAAAATGTCAAAAAAAAAAAAAATATATAGAAAAAACAAAACTCTTTGGACCAACACCAATTTAACAAATTTGGCAGAGACCCACACCAAGGTAGGTCCCCACCAAGTCTGAAGGGCATCTGGCCAACCATTTTGGAGAAGTTAAAAATGTAAATTGTGGGCAATATGGAAGATGGACGATATGACACTGTATAACCTCAGGTAAAGGACATGTCAGCTAAGCTAAAAAATATAATAGAATGACCTTAAGACCCTCCTCAGCCAAGGATAACCCCTGGTGACCTTGAAAATAGGCCAAGGTTGCTGAGTGTTGAACTTAACGAAGCTTTGATTCAGATGCTTCTACAGTACCAAGTTTGATGATAGAAGCTAAATTTATTCTCATTTTATTGTGTTGGCCAAGACGAAAATATGATTACGCTGGTGACCTTGAAAGATAGGACAAGGCTGGAGCATATCAAACTCAGTCACGCAACGAACAAGATGCTTCTACAGAACATGATAATGATAGTAACGCAACTTGTTGAACTCTTTAAGTGCCACATTTTGAACTGAGTCAACAGCTTTTCTCGGCACGCATTGGGCGCAGGCGAGAAAAGCTGTTGATATGGGATATTTTTTCTGGAACTAGAAGCATACTGGTACTTGAATGAAAGATCTTTTTATGAGGAATACAAATCGGAGATCCTAATCACTAGTTGGACTTATGTAAATTGACATTAGACGTGATTGGCACTGAAAGAGTTAAAAGTGACTATATGGATCTCTCGTAGAAAAACGTATCTTTTTTATGCTAATGCTGTGAGACACTAAAGTCAAAACAAACAATTTGATTAATACCAAGGCACATTTGGTTAAGCATTAAGCTTACGACAATCTAAAATAAATATCTCAAGTTTCAAGTGCTGTAATTTGTTAACTGTATCCACTTATAAAATAGAAATCATTAAACACAATACAAAGTGTCATAGTGGCCAGTTTACACCCAAAAAATTGCAAGCATGTATGCAACATAGGTTAAAAATAAAAATTTTACCAGAACTGAACAGTTAGTTTCAAAATTCATGGCTGGATATTCTACTCAAATTTGAATGCTTGCCCTATTTCCTGTCAAAAAACACAATAACCTTTTTTTTTCGTTCTTAAAAAAATCAAAATTTTCAGCCAGACATGCAGTCACACGTTTTTTTACCCTTTTTTTTTACTTAGAAAAAAAAAAGTCTGCCTCCAAATGATGTCATGAGGCAGGGATTTCCTTGATCTGGGCATTGCCCGTGAACCTGTATATTCATTTCGTATGGTTAAAGATTCAAACTTTCCAGACTCTTTCCAAACCTTCATGGTCACATGCACTTGTTTGAATGCACATTATTTCTGCCAGTGGACCATCAATTTTGTTATGAAAAATAATACCTTGTGGGTTGTGATGGCTGGGTCAAAACATGCAGAAAAATAGCGAACATCAATTGTAAGAAAAACAAAATGTACCTACTAAATGTTGATGGCAATATAGCGTATGACAGGATGTTTTTTTCCTTGGTAAGGTCACACTTAAGTGACATCACACCCATGTCACATCATCTACTGTTGTGAACAAGTGTACATGTACACACTGGAGGAAAAAAAAGTGAGTGGTTCCACTTGTTTTAGATTGGGCGCATTTTGGTGGATGTGTTTGCAAATTAGCATACCAACTATCCTTCTCTCAAAATCAGAGGTCTGTTACCAGTGATTCCCCCATCGAGACATGCTGACTGTAACTTATGTCTCGTGCTTGCTGTGCCACCATGTTAAACCTATGGGTCCACTCCCTTTTTTCTCGAGGGTATATACACCACCCAACAATACCTCTTTCCTCTGTGTTGAAAGATGGGCAGCTGAATTTGTATTCTGTTTCACCAATACCAGGATCAAGTTCTGTTTGCTGTCCTACAACATGTATATATACAACAACAAACAGTCAACGACATACAGTGTTTCTACACACGGTCCAAAAATTTAATCTTATTTGTGCCTTGCAAAAAGATTTAAGAAAGCTATTTTGAAACTTTTCCATGGATATATATGCATATGAAGCTTCCACGGATTTATCAGTTTATAACTGGAACATGGACTCCTGCAAAGTAATGTGACCCTGGAGAGCTTGGGACATTTTGTGATCTCTGTGAAAATATTTTACCCAATAGTACCACTTAAATAGAATAACACTACATGAAATTTGTACATAAATAAAGTTTATATATTTGTAAGGTCATTTTGACAGAAAAACAAAACATCTTCAGGAAACTTACATCTGTGGGAACCAGACACTGTGATTAACTAGTGCTGCTGAAGTGCTCTTTTTTTACCCTGTATAAACACGGGCCCCACAGCTCTAGGGTTAACTATCGTACTCAGTGCCCAGTGGTAGACCCAGCTTATGTACCAAAAATGCAACAGTCCAATCACAGTTAGCACTGTAGGCATTTAAAAAGTTTTATATGAAATGAACATAAATAACTATTAATCTGTATGTTGAGCACAACAGCCAAAATACCATAATAACTGTCAAATAATATAATTCCCTGCATCACTTTAAATTCATTGTATATTGTTTCTGATGTAGAGAGTAATTGAGTCATCACTAAAAAATTTAAAGCATTATGGAGTGACGACCCCATGTACATGTTACTCACCGCTAGTATTGTGAAGTCTTGTATCCTGAGGTATTTGCTGTAGAGAGACTGTTCTTCCTGTACGGCTCGATGGATGCTTTCTTGCAGATGGCCACAGGAATCTTCTAGGCATCTGAGCGCTGCTCTTGCTGCGGCGGTCTCCACTTCAATCTCAAGTAGCCGTCTAAAAAGAATGCAAAATTCGAGAATCGTTATAAAAGAAGTTTTAATGCCTAAATGTTGCCCAATGATACCTATTGAGTACAGCGGAATCTCCAATTAAGACCATCCTCTGTAAAATGACCACTTCTATATTAAGACTGATTTACAGTCCTGCTTTTGTTAATTAACTCTTTCAGTGCCACATTTTGGACTGTGTTAAAACAGATTTCTATGGTGTGCTTTGGGCACAATGTTCCCCAAGTATGCTGCAGAAAACTGCTGACCGTGACCATTAGATTCTATGTAACTACAGGCATGCTGGTACTTGAATGAAAGGTCTTTTTACGAGGAACATGAATCTAACACCCATATTATAAATCAGAAGTTCAATTTAAATAGTTTGACCCCAGTAAAAAAAAAAAAAAAAAGAGAACTGTGACAGTCCTGTGCTCAGCTGATCCTTCATGAACTAACTGGAGTGATCAAAACCACCTAGTGTACAGCTTTCTTTGACCCTTCCACAAGGAACAATTCCACCAGTCTTAGCATGATCTGAAAAATTTAAATCCAAAAATGGCTCGAGCATGACCACTTGAAAACAAACTTGTCAGAGACCCACCTGAGTTTGAAGTGGATCTGCCAAGCAACTTTCGAGAAGTTGAAAATGTGATTTACCATTGCAATCCCCATTGACTTGCATGCCAATCAATATTAATACGGGAAACATGTATTTGGAGTAATGTCAGTACAATAAAACATCTCTAGCCAAACACCTTTGTATAGGGAACACCTCTTTGTACTGAACATTGTTTGGTGGAGGCTAGTGCCGCTGGGTTGTCAGGTGCCTCCTTGTGGCTGAACACATGGAGCAGTTGAGGAGAGAGCCCACGATTGCAATCGGCTATGCATCCTGCTCGAAATGCAAAAGCATGGACAGGGGCAGGCAGACTGACTTGACCTCTTTGACATCGTGGCCCTGCAAGGGAGTGTCGACTGTCAAAGTCGAGGTTAGAGCAGTACTGGACAAGCAAGTCCTTTTACATCTTCGCCCCTCACTAAACACTGGCCGAAAACAGTAAACAAAGCCTCACTTTGCCAATCAACATTTGGGCAGAGGCCTCAACCTGGACAGCCACAGCTTGCCCTGGTGGAGCCTGGGAAAGAAACCCTGGTGGAGTGCCAGGGAGCAAAGGCACTGATGGTGTCAGCCGGGATCAGCTTGTAGCCATGGCTAGTTTCTTCCCCACCCTTATTGGCCTCTGCTAGAGTGATCGCCAAGGTCCCATCCATTCACTTGGCTATCCACGCACAGCTAGCAGTAGGATGAACTGGCCAGGAGGGGCCACTCACCACAGATCCGCTCAAAGGACCAGATTCTCATGCCTGGGACCAATTGTCGAAGTGGAGGGGACCCTAGCATGGGAACGCGCAATCACTTTCCACGGAGAATCTGCGGTACACCTCATATCTTCCAAGAGAGCCTCAACTTGAGAGCCAGTCTGAGCCTGGCCGCCAGACCTGGCCTGACTGTTCCCCCCTGATGGCACTGGATCCATGGAATTTTTATTGGGGCTATGGCAAACACCTGAAGTGTCTGGAAGCCAAGTTAAGTGACCTATGGTGTTGCACTGCATCCTTAATAATGATTGAGAAACTTGGATTATGTGCACCGCTCATTACTGCACAGTAATGGATAAGAACAAAGTTACATTTGTCAATTTGTGTGGATCCTGTACATATGAAAATATTAATGTAATATAAAACTTTAAGGATGAATTTGTTGAACTTGATATATCACTTCCTGTATATGGGGAAGTTTTATGCAACTCTTTGCTGATAGAGGGAGCCAGTGTACGGTATGTGTACAGTATATTTATGACAGAATAGAAAGTTCTAGAAAGCATTAGGATAAATATGGTTTGTTAAAGCGTAATTTTGATGATACAATGGGATTTTCCATGATTATGGGTCAGAAACATGTATATAAGGACAAGCCTATGCCGTGCTCAGCAGAGTTGGGGGTGCAGTAACTCTCGACTTAACAGAAAGTGGGCCAGAGCCTGGAGACTGACTAAAGCCACTGAAGAAGATATGCGAGCCTGGCATCATCGTTGCTAACAAGCCCACAAGTATAAAGGCCAGTCTACAATACCAAAAGCAGTCAGATTAAGAAAAAAGAAGACCCGGTCCTTTATAATGCAGATGGATGGACAGACAGATGGATGACTGACCATCCTATGAACTCAGCTCACTGACAAGTCAGCTGCGCTAACAATCCCAGAAACACTGGATAGTCCTTAATACTTGTTGACTTGCATATGTAAAAGTAACCATGAAAACAATATATATATCACCTTGCCATGTCAATGGCACCAATACTTGTCCTCAGTGACCTCTGCAGGTCGTGGTCCACCATGGTCTTGGCTTTTTCCATGCGCTGAGCAGTCCTCCATGCTTGGTTTTTACTTCTCTCTGTGTCTACGAACCTTTTAATGTGGGTGACTTGACCTTCCTAGAAAGTGCAGATAGGATTAAAATGGAATTGAGATCCCAGGGGCCTCAGAAAACAGTATCTGTAATTTCACACGGTATTTTAAGGCTGACAACCACACCTCAAGCTTTTAACCTTTTGCCATAAAAAGCCCAACATTTTTCCCCATTCAAAAACGTGACTGATTTTTAAAATCTTGTTTCAAGAAAAACATGAAGAAATTTTTTCTTGATTTAATATGGAGAATCTTGGGAGTGAGAGAGGATTTTCTCCCTTGAAACAAGAGTATTGACAATATATATCTTTTTTTCTTTCGCATAACAACAAAAGCATTTTCATTTTGTGAAAAAAAAAAACAGAATACTTTTCTTGGTTACCTTTATACTCAAGATAACGATTTTTTTCATTGCGTAGTTTAGACTTTTACTTCCACAGTCCCAAGTTTCAGGAAAATCCACCAAAAGTTAAATATTCCATATAGACTGTTCACACAATTTTCACCTTTCTACCAATATTTTACATGGTAGTATAGCTGGTGCCACCAATATAGAACTTGACTGACATTTTCATATGTTTGGTTAAGTGTGGAAAGTTATATATGGGACTAACTTGAAAACAGCGGACATCATTGGCAAATTATCACTTTTTTTTTTTAAACTTTCCAGTGCCAGTGACCTATGATAAAAAGGTCAAGGTCATCCATATCACATTATACATTTGAGCTGGCAATCATCAATATCAAGGTATGGCCTATTTAGCTTAATTACTCTTCCAGATTCAGAATTTTTTCTCTTTCAACACCTTTTGGCTCGTTACTTCTGTCAAAATATCAAAGGCAGCACTACATGTAGTAACACTGTCAAGCAAAATTTTGACCTCCTCCACAATCCCACTTAATTTCTAAATGATCTGGTAAAAATTACAGATGATAGAGCATTCACGAGTGTTACACATTTTCACCCTTACACTCCAACTGGCGATTTGACCTGAACCTTCTCAGATTAAAATTATTACTCTTCAAAATGTGCACCCCTGCATCCAACTTTCCATTAATGGTCTCTTTGTGTGAATCAGTTTCAACTTTTTTAGTCATTGAAGCAAAAGTATGAACTCCACAACAATTACGTAATGGTGACCAAAAAAGTAGGTCACAAAGTAGTGCTTTTTTGTACAATGTACACTGGTCACATTTTGATCTGGATGCTCAATTCTCCTTTCTACTGATATCCAAGCTACACCCTACCATTACCAAATCACCACTTTCAACTTTACAGACCTGGGCCGCCAACAAAAATAGGTCAAGGTCACTGACATTATATATTGGCACTGGTCACTATCCTATAAAGTTGGCATGACTAACTTTTTCAGATATCAAATTTTATATCTTTCAACATATTTTGGCTCATAATTTCTACACCACTAGTATCACATGCAAATGAGATTTTAAGATGGAAGATCTGAAGCCAGTGCACAGTGAGACTGGCAACTTTGGCTCATTATTACCCATTTAATTTTTTCACAAGTACATCACAGTAGACCTATAAATTTCTCGATTACTACACATCCATAGCTTTTTTTTTTTGCAGGATTGGAAGTTTTGTGAGATTTTCTAGCATTCTCTCTGACTTGGTAGGGTTTTTACATTTTTCATGCAGAAGTCACACATTTTGTTTTTCAAATTGAAATCACAGAAATTAAATATATATATATTCTTTTTATAAAGAAAGCAAATCTGGCACTCTTATTATAACTTAGAGCGGTTTATTTTAAGTAGTTTGGCTTAAGTGGCAGATGGCATTGACAGATGTAAGGCAGGTTTTACTATACCTCTAATAACTGCTGGACGCTCTGAATGACTCGGGGAGGGCATGAATTATCTACCAAGAGACCACCACTCTGGTACTTGAACCTATCGGACAAAAATGTACTGTAAACTAGATTGATTAGTCTCTCTTTACAGACGAACGGACTGACAGACATGAATGGTCCGCATAAGCTCTACTACCTTAGGTCAGCAGAGCTAAAAAGACAAAGAGGATCATGAATATTCTGCTCTCTGTTGACTGGAATCTGCGGCTTCTGTATGTACAGAACTTGATTTAAAATATCATATACATAAGTCATAACAAATATGAAAATTATTGGAGCGTCATTTCCTATGCACACTTGGTAAAGGTCTACCTTGGGAACATCCACATATAAAATCAAAGCATTCCAGAGGATTGTTTTTTCAGAAGTTGAAAATGTAAAAAGTTAACAGATACACAGACACAAATAAATCATAAACCTGTGTAGACTGACAAGTTGCCAGAGCTAAAAATATGGTTAAAGTTCTGATTTTGCAGCTCATTTGAAAACGAAAATTTTAATTCCCTGCAAATTAGCAACTAAACCCAACATTCAGAACTAAAATAATTTTGCTGCCAGAAATGCATCTTCCACCCTCAAAACAATGTTTGCTTTCATATATGGATTTTCCTTAAACATTCTAGTTTTTATATCATTACCCATTAAGCTGGCCACATCAAGAGGTTCTGAGTTCATGGGAGTCAAAACAAAAGCTTTTGCATGCTTCGTCCTTTTTAAATGTTTAGAACAAAGTTGTGCTTCCGGTGATAACTGCTGCACAGATACACCCAGCCATCAAGTGAGATGGAAAATTACTTACCTCAGCTTTTCTGCATCTTTTGAGATATCTATTGCTGCAGTTTTGGCTCTTAACTGAAGACCAGCCTCCCTGGTGTTGTGTACCAGAGACAGCAGGATGTGCACTGGTGGATGCTCCAATACAACTTCTCCAACATCATGCCACAGACTTTCCTTCTTTTTACTCCTGCGGCATACATGTATCAATGTATAGTGTTCTGTTACATTAGGTTCTCTTTTTACCATTACAACCATAAGTGAATAACACTTGCATTTACTGTCCCATGTGCTTACCCCCCCCCCCCCCCCCCCCCCCTCCAAAGCAGACCCAAGCTGTGTATTTTGTCTACTCTGCTGGGGTCTGCCCTTCTTTGACAAGGTCCCTGTTTTATCATTGGAAAAGTGACATGGTTTCTAATTGGCTGAGTATGGTTATTATGGTAACAGGCCTCATTACACTCAGTCTAGGGGGAGGGTCACAGTATAGTTTTGTTTCCCTTTAATACTATAAACAAAATCCTGTTGAAGAAGGCCAGACCAAGTGTAATAACACCGAACTTGGTCTGCTTTGCAGGCAAACTTTCTTTTCTTTTCTTTTTTCAAAGGGTCATCATGCACTAAACCTTGTGAATGTAATGGTTGCATCAAAACCAATCACGGTAGTCAACTGAGTAACTTGCTTCCAAAGGTTTCTTCACTACTGGGGTCCATGTGTTTTGAGACCATTATAATTGAAAGATTTACCTGCTTTGAAAGACCACCTTTTTACGATAATTTGCTATGTAATTTTCAACTTATAAATACCTTCTATGAGAGACCACATTTTGGTCAATCCTAGGGTGGTCTTTGAAGACTGGTTTTACTGTATTTTATATGTACATGTGTACTGAACACCCCCCCCCCCCCAATTAAGAGAAACCTGACAGGAAAATGCATCTGGGTTGGTACTATCTGGGTCACGCTGACCTAATTCCAAGGTTACATGGTAATTTATGTGAAGTCAGTGGAAGACTGGCTATGTTGGTGATGGCGAATCCTAGGCTTGCAGTAACTGTTAAGTATTAATGAGAAAGTATGTTTGGAGTGTACTTTGGTTTTGTTAATTTTGTTCTTGAAAGGTCAAGAATCACAGGGGTAATATTGGTTTATACACAGGGGGTGCATTTTGGCAACCCTGGCTGCTTGAAGACATGAATAGGATGACACACATGCTTTCATTTGGAGCTGTCACATTTGACATTGAGTCACCTTGAAAGGTCAAATCAAGGTCAGAGTGAGCCAATTTTGGTGTGTGACACACCCCTATCCCATGAAGTGTCTACGTACCAAATTGGCCAGTTGTAGGTGTAGGTGTTTACAAGGATGGCTTCACCTGGTCACAAGTTTAGAATTGATTGTACAAAGCACCTGTTGGCTACAAGAAAGTAGCACCATTTACCTACACTTTATTAACTATTCAAGTTGCAGTTCAACACCCATGCACTGTATAGTATGTACTGTTCATGACCGTATCATAATACATGTAATATACATGTATTGATGTATCCAGTTGCATCTTTTCTATGTACATGTACAGGTTACTCACCGTGTAAACATATCTTATGTATGATATGTGTATATTTTGTCTGTGAATGTATTTTCAATATTGAAGGGTTTTGGGGAAGATCAGGAAAAAAAAACACCTGAATTTGAACTGTTATCTGCTACTCAAATAGATTTTGAGTCATACTTTACTGTGGCAACCACAACCACAGCTTTAAAGCCCGAGCATAAGTGTTAATCAATCACATTACGTGTTTTGTGTAACAGCGTGACACACACACACATACTGGGATTTTAACAGGCCTAGCGTCACTTTCCTGCTTGTCCCTGACGAGTCAAAGTGATTGATGAAATGGCGGTTGGAATTTGTCACACTGTTATTTTGCAGCCCTTGCATGGTCCTATTCACCTAAGTTTAGGAATATGTCCACACCCAACTTTTATTTCATGCAAAGCACAATTACAATCCCACTTACAAACTGGTCTTGTCTTCACTGAAGTTTCCTTGCAGCATCTGACTGAGAAATGTGGCAATGTTGTCACACGTCTCTTGCACGGTTTTCTGCAGAAAATATAAAATTAGAATTAAGTTCCCTATCATTCTTTTGTTAACTTCTTGGAGATCTTCGGTATGTTTATATGATATTTTCAACATGCAAAAACATAAAAATTACTGTACTGCATAGAAATGAGCCGACATTTTCTGCCCCTTCTACAATACATTATATACATGTAGTTATAGAGAAGCATGACACTCAGTCTTTGTGAACACAACCAGTTTCCGAATTTTAATCCTTCAAAATTCATTCACTTATTCTTCATGTGTATGAAAAATACATTAAAGATACAGTGGTCCCCCTCTTATAAGGCCACCCCAACTGCACCAAAAAAGTGGCCTTATAAGAGGGGTGGCCTCTCTTGAGGGGTAAAATTCAATGAAAATGCCATTCTTGCTGCATGGAGAAGTGGCCTTTGTAGAGGGGGTGGCCTCTCTTCCGGGGGGGGCCTTATAAGAGGGGGACCACTGTATATATAAATACACATATACACACTTACACTGCAACTGGTTTCCAGACGTGCAGAGACACTGGATCCTGCTGGTTTGCTTAAATACACTTCACTTCCAACTGACTTACTGAAAAAAAAGCAGAGAAGAAAACAAGGTAGTTGTGTGAATGGCTCATCCTCAGCTGAGCTAAGTCCTTTTCAACCTATAATGCTAATTAGGGCCCTTGAATACTTTAAATGTTGAATATCTTCGAAACTGTTACAAGTAAGGATGCCATTCCAACTTCAATTTATAGGTTTGTGCTGTATGTGCATGCAATGAACCAAAATACTATTGAGAGAACATATTACACTCGGTGCCCACGGTCTTTTTTTTCCTTAATTCTGCATTTTTTTAGGCTTCACAGGTGCCATTTTATACAGTGTAAATGCACTAAAAATGTGACTAAGCTGTGATGACTGCTTCTTGAGATTTTTATGGTAACATTGTCCACTTGTGCACCACTCAGATAACCTTAAAATATATACCATAAAAGT
The DNA here is from genome assembly GCA_964020975.1 of Hermodice carunculata. NCBI lineage: Eukaryota > Metazoa > Annelida > Polychaeta > Eunicida > Amphinomidae > Hermodice > Hermodice carunculata. The sequence continues at coordinate 57,781,147 of OZ026628.1, read as the reverse complement.
TTCGTAACAAGTTTAAAAATAACAAGAGGAAGCTGGTTTTCAAGAGGAACAAGGTCCATTCTCATGTGCATTTCTGATAAAAATGTGGTGAGGCTGCCATGGTTCCTTGTTGAGATATGGTAACGTCGTCCCTTTGTGCACCACTCAGACAGCCTTAAAATAAATACTTTAAAGCTTCATAAAAAGTTCATAAACATAAAGAGGAAACCGGTTTTACATAGGAACCAGGTCCATCATAAGATGCATTTCTGATAAAAATTTGGTAAAGCTGCCGTCAATATTTTTTGAGATATCGCAGTAACGTTGCAATCACCATCAATTATTCTATTTCATTTGAAAGTTTGCTACAATAGAAAATTTCCTTTCACAAGAAGTTTGATAATAATTTGACTGGATTATTTTAAAGTTTGGTTAGCTTTTTTTACCTAATCCGATCATTTAGGTCCTTGACTTTTCCTCTGATACGCTTTGTATACTCCTCGTATTTTGCCATTTCTTCCTTACAATGCTGTGAGTGCGAATTCAGTATGGCTTGGCGATGTTCGAGTTCCGTCAGTCTATTGCATGCTTCCCTGTAGCTGTGATCTTTAAAAAAAGGTTAGGCTTTGTCACCAAACATGCCAAGTGGATTTTCATTTTAATTCGGGAGAAGCTGGTGTACTGTCTCCTGATGCTTGAAAATTCTGAACAAGAGGACTGTGGCAGTCCTGTGCTCAGCTGACCTTGCATGCACAGACAGAAGCGGTGCTGTGACCTTCAGCATAGCATCATGGTCACCTTTGTTTCAGACCATCATCACTGCTTGGGTTATTAAAATTTTCACTCATACAGTTCACAAGTCATTTTTCAATGCAAAGTTACTGTTACCAAGACATATGCAGATATATCAGTTTGACCTTTCAAGGTCACTTAAGATCAAAATAACAACATGAAAAGAAACCTAATAGGTATTTTCTTATAAGAATTTAATAGTACATGTAACAATGGGACTAGGATCCACCTTTACAGGGAGAGCCAACATGTCAGATGACCTTTCAATGTCAAAATTAACAACACCGAATGAAACCCCACAGGTACTTTCATCTTAGTTTTTAATAGTAACCATGGACCTAGTATACACCATTATGGATACATGAACCAGTTTGCCAGATATGCTGTAATCCCTATTGTTCAGTAACAATGCTTATATGTGTATATATACACTTATTGTTTTTTGTTTTTTTCTATTTTTTGTCAAATATTGGTAAACAAAGAATCATTATGACCCTGTGCTGTGCTGACTGGAATCTGCTGCTTCCTCAAGTGCAGACTTTACTTTACTCTTAACATGTAACATACAGCTGTATAATGCCAACTACAACTACACATACCTTCAATGCAAAGCGTTGACTAAAGGAGCCATCGAGCCCTAACGAGCATGTTATTAGGCTGTCATTTGCTCAACTTAGGTCATGGTGACACCAAAATCTAATCAGTTCATCTTGCCCGGTAAGATAAGCATATTGTCAAATTTGAGAAAAACACACGAAGCCATTCTTTAGATATCGTGGTAACAAGAATTTGCACATCCAGACGGAAAAACCGAAAACATAAAGGGTCCCCTCATGGGACGGACCCTTAAAAATGATTTGTCGAGACAGCCAAACAAACATCTGGAGCTTCAATGTTTGAAGGGATGCCCTCCTCTCAGTTCAGTTATTACAAAGGCCCATTACTCAAGAACAATGTGAAACAAGAAACATGAGGATCATGATGGTCCTGTGCTCTGCTGAGTGTGCAAAAGCAGACATCACTGCTCTACACATGTACTGTATTGGGCTGTACCAATAAGTTGCCACATGTTTGATACTACCAAGAAATAAGCCAATGTCAGTTTGACTTTTCAGGGTCATTCAAAGTAAAAATTAACCAAGCCAACTGAAACTCCAAAGGCACTTTCTTATTTATACATTATAAATATACTTCCTTCCACCCCAATAGGCCTACAGTGAAAGTAGGCCTAACTCAGCATGTTTGGTGAGCCTTCTACAAGTACATAGGACTACGTCCAAGTAATGCACGTGTCCTCGCATTGTGTGCTGCCAAACAGTCGCACGAGGCTAATTAAGTATGTCGAAAGTGACGTCAAGTCAGCCTCAGTCTTAGCGGGCTGCAATCAGACAAAATGTTGACTGTTACTAAGGGTGCTTGCAGAGACACATCAAAAGTCTCATGGCTATTAACCAATTAGATTCCTTTTTTTCTAACTTGAAGTGTGAGAAATCAAAATGCCGGTATACCTTGATACTAACCCTGTACTGAACCGTATTGTGATACGATCCTTGGGTATCAAATTTTCACTCTACAGTAAAAAACTTCAAATTCACCACTACTTGTAAACTTAATGTGAAGAAAATCATCCATACAGAGATCAACAGCCAATAAAGCACTTTTTCCCAGCCTACAACATTCATTTTATTGATAGATTGATGTAGCGAAACACCAGCACAGTGGACGTGATACTGACAGTTTTATGTACATTCAGAAAGTGTCATCACCTTATACATTTACACAATATATCGTGATACTTATCGCGATACATGGCTCTGTACTGAAAAGTATCATGATACGGAAATAACTCGCGGTACCCACCCCTAATAATTAGGATCACTATTGGCTTCTTATTGTCAGTGTTTTTACACTAGGATACCAGCCCTTCTGAGCTGAAACTTTCGAGTTTCATAGCCACTTAATTCTTTCAGTGCCACATTTTTGACTGAGGCAACATCCTCTCAGTGTGCTTTGGGTGCATTAAGCCCCAAGCCCATCAAGGAAAGCTGTTGACCCGGACTGTTATATTTATTATGTTATGTAATATAAGGCATGCTGCTACTTACATGAAAGGTCTTTTCACAAGGAACACGTATCTAGCACCTTGCTATAAGTCAGTGCAGTTCATTTTAAGTAGTTCGACTTTAGTCGCAGTTGGCACAGCAAGAGTAAAGACGGGCTCAGTTTCATCACCAAGGTTTTCACACATCTCAGATGACTTAGTATGGAGATCATCTCATTTCTTGTTTTTATCAGACACAGCTTTAGGTGGGCACTCTGCCCCTTAATGCTGTCTAAACATAATGGCTTCCCAGTATTGTTGGTTTCTCTCTCAAGTGTCCTACACTCAGATTTCACGTGACCTCTTTTCCAGCAGTAAGTACTCTAAAGGCCACTGAAGAACATGTGCCCTGGTCTCTGATTGGCTCATCAGAGTGAGGAGACTAACTGGGCTCCTAGTCTTTTAACTTTTCAGGCACGACTACATCATCGCGGCCAATCAGGTGCAGGTTACTGCAGTAAACAGTTCTCGGGTTTGATTGTGCTCACACCTTTGGGAGTCATTTATCTGTAATTAGCCCACTGTTTTAGCTAGACTATTACATGAAGTTATCAGCCTGTTTGTGTTGTTGGTATGACAGAAATTTTTTCCATGCTGAATTTTGTAAACAAAGGGTGAATCACATATTCGCACAGTGACATAATACTGGCAAGCCGTGCTCGGAGCATGCGTTTCCTGGCTATGACAGGTTAAAACTGGCATCACTTTTGATTCTATCTACAGGCTGGCTTTTTTTTTATCTTGCATGTTTACAATGAAAGGTGTCTGCACAACACCAATCACACATTTTATTGGAAAAAGTGACGCAACAAAAGTTATACCACTTTATGCTAAAATGAAAATATGCAGTAAATATAATGGTGGTTTCATCCCTGAAATGAGGGAAAGCTTCCCAGCTCTTTTTTTCTCTCTTCAAATTTGTATCTGAACTGACCCTATTTCTGCTTCACAAAAGAAGTTTTATGTGTGAACTCATAGTCATCAGGCAAAACTGCTGCCCCATGCAACTTATCTGCCATTTGTTCATCCCGGTTGGACTCCATATTCTTTGAAATGCAACCCCTGAAGTCTGCTGTGTCAGGGAGAGAAACAAGTCAATACCAGACTTCTTTCATACCCCATGTAAAACAAATGGGTCTAGTGATACCTGCTGTATGTGGCCACTGGCGTCAGCAGCCACACTAGTATTTGTGGTCACATTGCTGGGACACAGGAGTCAATTTCTTTATATATTTACCTGCAGTGACAGGTCATCTGCTGTATATGATCACTTTTTCTTGGCAGAAAGGGTGGCCACATACAGCAGGTTTTACAGTACACTTTTCTTTTTTTTTGACTTTTTTGACAAAGAGTGCTGTGGGGAAGGAACATGGGTCCTTAACGTCAAGCTCTGTGGTGGTATTGATATAGATCATATTCCTAGGACTAGACAAAGAGAAAAATATTCACTCACAATGTTAAAGTTGACACCAGTGCCTAAATACAATCCAGGTTACCTGTATGGAGGATTTCTTTCTGCAGTCGCTCCAAGTCCTTCTCCACATGCCCTATATCCGCCTTTGCTTTTTCAAGTTCAGAAGCAGTTTTCTTTTTCTGTTCCAGGAGTTCTGCTTTGTCCGCCGAGTACTGATCCTCAGATCCATACTTGACTTTGTAAGTACCACTAGCCCCCTGGTGAGCTTTTCTAGAAACTGTTATGGATCATTTCATACTTTTGAAAGGTACACAACCATATGTGTTGCCATGATCTTGCTCTGCGGTCACTGCTTTCTCAGACAAAAAAAGACAACAGTGCGTTTCTCACGTACCGCACACCCTTGTCTCAGAACCATCCCTCGCTGCGTTTAACCAAGTACTTCATCAGAAAAAAAAAAAAAAAAAAAAATGTTATTTTTTCAGTGTAAATTTGGCACTTTTTTGAGTTTATGCCATATTTTGGCCTTTTCCTGGGAAATACTACAAAACATATTTTAAATTTAAATGCTAGTTTTCACCAATTTTGTACGCAACCTACTTGATCGGAGAAACTCGCTTCTTGACTTCTTATGTTCTGCAGCATATGCTACAACTCTTTGTGTTACTCTGATTTGCTTACAAAATAATTCAAATGAAAGACCAGAGCAGACCAACAAGCTCCGAGGAGGAGACTTTGGATACACAGTGAAACCTGTTTTGAGAGACCACCCATATCGCAAGCCAAAAAGTGGTCACATTAGGCAGGCAGTCTCTCAATAGAGGTATAACATGGGAAAATAGCAAAAGGGACATAGTAAACATGGTCTGAAAAGGCAGGTGGTCTTGCAACACAGTGGTCTCTCAAAACAGGTTTCACTATTTATAAAGAGGAGCCTGCTCCAACGTGTTTCCCTCTCACCACCAGGGGGAGTTGAGGCTTGTTCTGTGCTTGTATTTTACCACTTAAATTAAAATTGAGGTGCTGCTGGACATCCTGTGTTCCATCCTTTTTACGTTCGATATAGTATACCATTATGATGTTTGAGCCTAAAATTCAGTATGCATAGCAACATATATAGTTAAGTACCGTTATGCAGTGTGAAAATAAATGTGGAAATAGTCTCTTGGAAGATACGTCCATGAGTTACAAGTAATCAATCAAATAGTTCTTACATTACATGAATGTAAGTGTTCCAGGGACCACTCTGTACTGTGAAAAATCCACTACTTGTGGCAAGACCATGCAAGTTTACAAACTTAACACAAGTTTTCAAAAGTCACAAGCCATGTAATCCTAGAATAAGATTAAATGGGAAATTTAACACAAGTTTTGAAACCTCTTGTGAGTTTTTGAAACTTATTTCATTACGCACACAAAACTGGTACACTTTTTGGAAGATTTGTAATCTCTTATGAAGATTTTTTTCAGTGTCACCAGAAGCCAAATGCTACAGTCTTTCGCATTTGGGTAAAGAAATGTGAAAATGGCTAAAATATTTTAAAGTGATTTATTACACAATAAAGACCAAATTTTTGTAAATAATGTCTGGATATCCAATTTTGGCAACAGATTTTTGAAGTCTAGATCTGTCCCTAAAATGTCAACAATCTCATGTGTTTATTGTATAACTGCACGACCTAAGAGTAGTCTTCCCTGTCCCGACAGCTGAAACTTTTCAGAATGAAATTAAAACTTATATCTGTTACTGGGTTCCACCTTACAATAGATGTTTATACTACAGTGGTACCCACTATTTAAGATCACCCCTAGTGCCAGACAAAAGAAATCAGATATTGCAGGTACATGTAGGCATTAATCACAGGTAAATTGACATACAAACGTGGTCTCTCATGAGAGGTGGTCTTTACAGCAAGTAATACGTCTATAGTTACTGTACATTCAATACCAAATTTTCAAGTTGTGAAAAGGATACAATGCCAAATTGCCTTGCACCTTACGAACTGTCCTGCAAAAGAAAATGAACTATTGATGTATCAATATTCTCATGCAAAACACTAGTATGATTTGTTTTATGCAAACTTTTCAAGAATTGTGTCAATCTTTCAAAGGTGAATGGAAATGGCACACAAGAAGCATCTGCAGTACTTAGACATGAGAGTTGTAGGAAGTCACGACAGCTGCCACCTTTGAGGAAAATTAAAATGTTCCCTACAAATTTGGTCGAGATCAAGTCCAGGTACATGCCCACTAAGTTTCAAAAGGATCCAATTTACAGTTTAGGAGAAGTCAAGAAAAAAAACCCGCAAAAATTTGTATAAAATTGGAACTCATTGAAGCATGACCAATTGAACAGTTGACAGTTGTAGCTAAACTCGTAAAAATTGACACATTTTTGCGAATTTGCCAGAGATAGTAAATGGTTCGTCATTTCTGCATGGATTGACAAAAAAATTCCATTGTATCAAGTCATATTTGGACAAGTGGATTTTGAAATCTACATGCCCTGTGGACAAGTGCTTTTAAAGAAAAACTCTCCCCCTGCACACACACACGTCTTTTATTGCCTTGGTCCTCATATAAAACAAACAATTTACCCATCTGGCAACTGACTCGACAGATTGCCTCACAGCAGCCAAGCAGTCTGGCAGCATGGCACCCACAGCATGTAAAAGAAAGTAACTGTGTTAACTACGGACATAATCATCCCCAATGATAATGCTGAGGCAGATCACATTTATAACACCAGAAACTTGCAAGACTTTTATAGCGGAATGGAAGTTTTACACTAAAAATACCGGCATAAGGTCTCTGGGGGTCAATTTTTGTGGTTTACTTGCCCACTGTTCAGCGTGAAATGATGATGACAAAGTGGCACCAATATATTTATGCATACTTGGTATTCCTGGATACTTACTGTGTGGAGTACACTTGTTCCACAACATGATGCCAAATACCTGCCATTGGCCCTCGGCAAATCCTGTAACACACATAGGAAAAAGTTTTTGAATACAATAAAAAGTGCTGATCAATTATAATGCTAGTCGTGGGGTACATGAAATAACCAGGTGTTTCAGAAAACCCAGGGCTCTACCGTTCTCTCTGAAGTCCACTTGTCTGGGGACGAAAACCTCCATCTTTTCCATGCTATTTTTTTCAACATGTTTACATCCTACATCAACTCTCACTCATACCAGACAATTGACATGCTGAAATCAGAATGTAGGGCCCTGAGAGCTACATGTATCTCACAACATGGAGTAGACAGCTTGATATTGTCCTTGACCTTTTTTTCTTCCAGGGGAGACAGTTAAAATTTTGTTAACTCAGTAAGGATTTAATTTGCTATGTCCAGGTAGATCGGCAAGGCCTACTGTTCTGCTGACTTGTAATGGGTTACATTAATGCAGAGATTCGAAACAAAACAAGAACAGGTCGGGTGAATTGATATTTTTATTGTTTGCCTGGAAGGCTCAAAATCCCTGTCTGTAGATGGGGCCACTGGTATCACAAAAACTGTGATGTTCATCTCCTCCACAATCCCAACAAATTTTACAATGATTCACAAACAAGACGGCTATTTTACACAGCCGATCCTCCGCTGACCTTGATATTCCCAACCCAAAATCAAAATGGAATCAGATGTCTTGACATACGCCCTTGCTCTGTCACTCTGACCCATGACCTACTTTTGCACACGACACACTCTTGGGTCCAGACACATACATGTAGTCTAGTGTGTGTAAAGTTTCATGATTCCAAGTGAAAAGACGAGTTACAGACTGAACATAAAGTGTTGCAAATTAACTCTTTCAGTGCCACTGCCAATATGGTAGAGCAATAACTCTGCATTCTCTCATTGACCGCCATGTGGCGCTGCGGATAGCTTTCATCTGGGTATTCAATAGCGGGTCAACCTGAGTAGCGTCGCATACTATGCATGATGTGTTAACGCATGGTGCAAACTGAGCGTTTTTCTTGGCGAATGAAATAACCAAGTGTAACTCATAATCATGACAATGTTATCATTAATAAATACTTTTTGTAGAAAGTAATGCAATCAAGGAATCAACCCAACACACATTGTTGTGGAGTTAATTTTGATTTTAATTTTAATTTAACTTTTAACGTTACCTGCCGATCCCCCCACACACACCCACCCACCCACACACATACAGTAACACTGTAAAACTTGGGAATTCATCTACAATAACATATTCTGATGAGGTTGTCTACTTGTCTTTATTTTTGACAAAATGACAACACACCCGGCAAATAAAATACAATTGACTTCTGAAAACGCGATGACCAATGTTGTTTTATCCTACTCGATCCTCCATTATCGCCCGCGATGAACTGGGTCACATTAAATCCTTGCAACAGGAGTCTTATGAAATCCTCATGCTGTTGAGTCCATATTATGTGCTATGTCGATAATTTGTTACATGTGATCATTGCATTATCTTAATAACTGTCGAAGAATATTCTTTATTATTGCATTTCTTTCGATCATTCACATGGTCGAGTGGCGCTACGCAGGAATGTAACAAGCAGAATGCGGTTCCCGGTCACCGCGGTTCAAATGGATTTTTCACTTTTTTAACACAACATACGAACAAATGCATTCATGCTCTGCTATAATACAATCATATCTTTCGTGTGTGTAAAATTTATTAGCAGATATTACATGAAAAGGAACATTTTTGGCACTTTGATTGCCAATACGTACAATGTTATCACAGTGTTTGCAAATCCGTCGAGACCAATGTTCACCCGCAGGCAAGTACCCGGATTAAAGCGATGACTCGCACCGTGTGGTGGAGGTTTCTGGAAACTTAAGAAACTGCCCTTCCCCATTGCAACTAAAGTCGTATTACTTTAAAAAGACGAACACCTCTCAATTATAATAAGGATGCAAGATTAATATTTCTCATGAAAAGACCTGTCATTCAAATACCATCATGCCTCTAGTTCCAGGGAATATAATGGTCTGGGTCAACAGCTTTCCTCAGAGCCCTTTGGGAACAATGCTGGACTCAATACAACATGTGGCACTGAAACAGTTAAGGTACCAGGATGATTTGATCTGTGACGGCCGTGGGGACAAAAAAAAAAATCATAAAATGAGTTTTGTTCTTTATCTGAAAGATAAACACCCAAAGTATGTGGTCTCCAAATACTGTTTAACTCTTTGAGTGCCAAATTTTGGACTGAGTCGACAGCTTTTCTTGCCGTGCATTTTGTTCAATGAGAGCTGAAAAAAGCTGTTGACCTGGGATATTTGCCATAGTTATTCATTGATTTTCTCGTATATAAATACATGTATTGAATTTTTCAACTTTTAGTGCCAAGCATGGCTAAAGTTGATCTACTAAAGTGAAACCAATCTGACTTATCATTATGACTAGGATCTCAGATTCGTATCTGTCGTAAAAAGACCCTTCATTCAAGTGCCAGCATGCCTCTAGTTCCAGAGAAAATATCCCAGGTCAACAGCTTTTCTTGACGTGCAATTTGCACTGACGAAAGCTGTTGACTCAGTCCAAAATTTTGCACTGAAAGAGTTAACTGACAAGTAGCCAAATTAAAAAGAAAAATATTAAACACCAGGGACATTGAGGATCGTCAGTCACCTAGTGAACAACTTGTCTGACCCTCCTACAAGGTACATTTCTACCAAGCTCCAGCACAATCTCAGGAACAGTTACAGAGAACTGCATCAAATACAGCTTCAACAAACACAAACTCCAAGATTTTACCAAAAACTAAACAAAAAATTTTCAAAAAATAGAAAAAAAAAAAAACCCAACAACCCACAGGACCATGACTACTTAATTGAAGTTGGTGAATGGCCGGAAAAAAAAAAAAAAAAAAAAAAAAAAAAAAAAAAAAAAACAACCCACAGGAGCATGACTACTTAATTGAAGTTGGTGAATGGCCACCCAGGGTTGATTCCCACCAAGTTTGAAGGGGATCAGGCCAATGGTTTGGGACAAGTTGAACCACAAGATAAGCATGATAAGAATGGATGACAACTACGCTGATGACAGACCATTCTATCAGCTCAGCTAAAAAAAGTACATCATCACATAACTAAAAAGCCTAGTACAGGTTTTGCTTTTTTTTTTTTTTTAACTCAGATCTATGGACAAACATCTTCTAGATTTGTGATACTACTAGTTTTCCTGATATATGCAACTGCAATGATCACAGAAATTCAACACATGCATTCAAGTATTGTACAAAAGAACTATCATTTCAAGTGAGCAGTTGAACCCTTTTCCCCTTGAAATTAGACAGAGTCAAGAGATTTCCTTCACAAAGATTGAGACAACGGATTTACTTCTAAAGTACACACTGGACACTAAGCATCCAAACCACAGCCAGGAAAGCTGCTGACTTGAGGCAGGTTGATAGTTTTAATTTACAATTCTTGTTCAATTTACTTTTCACGGATGGTGCTATCAGTAAAAAATATCAACCCTGGCAACACATGACCTGCCAACCTTGACAACAAAAACAACACAGTGCAAAACTACTAAAATATGACCCCAAGAACTGTGTAATTGGCAGAGAAAGCGTGGGTATTTTTTGCTTTGTGACAGTCATTTTGAACTGAAGATGAGTTTTTCTTTGATATTTTTATCTGTCGTAAATATGCTAAATTACATTTTTACTTTTGTTGAAAAAATATTTTAAAATGCATCCACAGGACTTTAGCTTCATGAACAAATCTAAATGGAAACTGTATAACAAGAAACTCCATTGTGATTTTGTACAGGTGTCACAACCCTGTATTACTGGTAAGCATTTTACTACAATCTGTTTATTTTAAATATCGCACTATACCTATCTTTAGTGCTTCAAAGCATATACTGCTGAGAAGAAGAAAAAAAATTTTCCAGTTAAACTTACCGGTGTACGTTAGAGCTGAAAAGTGTACATTGTAAGACTAGATCTTACAAGTTGGCAGGTCTGCAACATTTAAGCACCAGGTGGTTTTTACCCGGTTTAAAAAGGAAAGAGTTAATGTCACTCAGCAACTTTTGTGTTGCCTGCAAAAGCTCAAAACCACAGATCCATGCTTTACTACCACCATGACCCGCATGGAACCAGTTCAAACTAAATGGCTAAATATCAACTGGAAATCACATTTCAACTTACTCCTTGAAGTCTTCCACTGTGGGAATGGGAGCCTGGGTGTGGCGTCCTTGTGGACGGAAATGCATCTCTTCTGTGGCCCATTTGTGCAGCATCCTGGTTGCTTCTTCCAGCATGGGTCTGGTTGCCATGATTATCCTCTGAAGTATGAAGAAAAAAAAGGTCTGCCCTGTATAACCACATCTAAACTACTCAAAACTTGTAACTCTCCACCTTTTAAACTGAAAATAAAGCACCCACTTTAAATAAAATGTTTAAAAAGACAATGTATTTGTAAATTGCAAGTACCCTAGCACATAATCCATGAGTATTCACTTGATTTCAGGTTCATGCTTGGCTACACATGCACTTATTCTAAAACAAAGCTCAAAAATTACTTTGCAAAGAAGTGTTTTGTGGTGCATAACGTGTGTGGTTTCCCTGTCCCCATTTTAGCTCTTCCTAACATTGTTTTCTTTAACTTTACAATGACACGAGTGAATGATTTGGACAAGAACAGGGACACTTAAAGAGTATAAATTGTGGCAGAGCTTGAGATCAGGTATGGGTTCTCCATCAGCTTGCAAACCTGCTGGAGGAAACATCCCAAGACTCTCAACTGGAGACCGGGCTAGAGCTGTTGGCCAAATTGAGGCTGGAGAAAGCTGTCGTTCTGTGACAAGGGCCCTTGGTGTACACCATCGCACCAGAAATGACCTGTGGCAGAAATTTCGACGCACTAATGATGTAGCCAACTTGCAAAGGCAGGCAAGATCAAAAGTGACTACCAGGCGTCAAGACCAGTTTATCGTCACAACAGCTCTTAGGTCTCGAACAACTACGAGCACTGATATTCGAGACAATGCATTGTTCTATGCTGCTTATCCACATCAAAGAAGAATATCTGATCAAATCATAAGAAATAGGCTACATCGCCAAGGTCTCAGATCCAGAAGCAGAGCCTCTTGCCTCGACATAGGGAAGCCAGGATGGATTGGTCAGGAAGTCACCTTCGCAAATCCAGAGCAGAGTGGGCTAATGTCTTGTTTACAGACGAATGTCGCTTCTGTGTCCACAATAAAGACGGGTGAGTGGGGGCTTGGAGAAAACAGGAGAAAGACATGCTGAATGCTGCGTCAAGCCCACTGTCCCATTCGGAGGAGGCAGCATCATGGTGTGGGGAGGCACATCTGCAGACGGAAAGACAGAGCTGGCGTTCATTGATGGAACCCTGAATTCCAGGAGGTACATTACTGACATCCTACAACCTCACGTTATCCAGTATGCTGGTGCCATCGGGGACGAGTTCGTGCTAATGCAAGACAATGCCAGACCACATGTGTCCCATGCTGGCCAGGGCTTCCTTGCTAAAGAGAGTGTTGAGGTGATGGAGTGGCCAGCCTGTTCCCCGGATCTGAATCCGATAGAGCATGTCTGGAGTCAGCTGAAGCAGAAGGTATACCCTCAGATGAACGCTGCTTCAACTATTGATGATCTGCGCCGTTTAGTTCAACAGGAATGGGACAATTTGCCTCAGGCTTAGCTTTGTAAGCTTGTATACAGCATAAGGAGAAGGTGCCAGCAGTGCCATAGCAACCGAGGTGGTTACACAGAATATTGACTTTACCATGGTTCAACAAACATACTGTGATGCGTTGATGATCAAATCATTGAGACAAGTCTTCTGTGATAAACAAAAAACTTGATTACCCACTCCAGGTTTCATTGAATCTAATGTTGCGAACTTCAAATTTTGACTTTCACTTAAAACCAGTCATGTGCAGTGATGCATGGACTCCTTAAGATGGTCATTTTTCTGTTAACACTGTACCAAGAGTATGAAGATAAAATATATGATACTGAAATTCCAAAATATTTGTTCATTATTTAATTATATACAAGTAAATAAGAGGAGAGTTATAAGTTTTGAGTAGTTTATATTCATTTAAGAACAAAAGGTCTGCCCTGTATAGCCACATCTGTACTCATTTAAAAACAAAAGGTCTGCCCTGTATTGCCACATCTGTATTCATTTAAAAACAAAAGGTCTGCCCTGTATGGCCACATCTGTATTCATTGTAAACTAGAGGCTGCTGGTTTGACATTACCGGCTTTTTACTTCTCTCACAGCACTTGTCTGAACAGGGGTAAATCTCAAATTTGGACAAGTAATGGGTTAAATCTCTATTAAACTTTTTTTTTTTTACTTTTCCTACTTAAAAATTTACTTGTCCCAGACAATTGGGCTCACTTTAATGACAAGATCTGAAATTGTTTGCTCTCTCTCTCTCCCCTTATTTTTTTAAGTGTTCAATGTACAAGCAAACTCTCAACAGAATTGCAGAGCCCTCTACTTGCTCCATTTCCAATTTACTTATCCTCACTGGTATTGCAAAAATAAAATTCTGGGTTGCCCAAGGAACAATTGCTTCAAAATTTACTTGCCCGTGATATTTGAAATTTTCCTTTGATCTTGTACATAGCAATTGAAAAATTCTCAAAAGAGAAAGGAAAATGTGCCATAGCGGTTCTAATCAATCATACAGAAGGCTGACAATAAACTGATTTCAATTTGAATTTCAGTTAAATTAGCATTCGTTTGAAAACTAGTGCTGAATTTCAAGCTCTGTTTCAATGTAAGGCCTAAAAATTTATTTGGGTGTCTGTCCGACAGAGACATGATTCTTCCTTTGAAAACTATTTCTGGGAAGTCAATTTTCACAAGATCAATCAAATTTTAAAATGACGTCAAAGTCAGGACGGGGTCAAAGTCGGCAGAGTCTGCAACGTGCCTGAAACCATCTAGGCACCTTAACAACCTCCTCTCCATATATATATATATATATATACATACATACATGTATTACATACAGTGGTACCTGCTGTAGGTGGCCACCCCTTCAGCCAAGAAAAAATGGCCATATACAGCAGGTGACCAATCACTGCAGGTATATTTAAAAAGAAACTTCCTTTTACTCACATTAAAAGCTCACCTAAAATAATTGAAGTGAGCTCCCAAAAGCACTCCTCAATCTTGCATTTAAGTACTCTGACTATATAGCAATGGCTCACCTAGAATTATTTCAGGGGAGCCTTTTTTCAGCCCCCCCCCCCACACACACACACGATTTTTATATAACAATAATAATAATAATAATATGGTGGCTCTCCTCTTGTCTGCCGCTGTCCTGTGTCACTCTGTGACACAGATGGCCTAGGGTAAAGAAAAAAAAAATCCATCCCTCACACACCCTATCCCCGCCTCGAAGGCTAAGGCTTTTGCCATGGGAGCCCCCATGGGAGCCCTTATAAGGGCTACCATCGTTCCCACTCCCTCCCCTCCCTGTACTCTGGGATTCTAATTTAACCTGTTGCCTTATAACTCTATTATTTCCTTCCTTTTCTCCCAGCATCCTACCAGGTAGTCCTGTACATTTTTATAACCTTTCCTGCCTCCCAGAAAGCCACCTTTCAAACCTATAGAATCCATGCTATACGTTCCTCTTCCTCTAAACACTGAACCTCTTCCAAACGGTAAACCCTTGCAATTGTTATCTTCCCTGTGCAACTTTCTGAAAAAAATCTTCCCTTATCTCTCTATATGCATCGCACCACAACAGCCAATGATCCACTGTCTCATCTGCCTCTTGTCTATACGACTTACACTTTCCATTACTCCCTGTTGTCCATTTCTGTTTTCTCTTTTTCAGATTGATTACTCTTGCCCTACTTTGAAACAGAAGCTTGGATCCCTTCCCTCCATCCCAACACACTTTACTGTGGCTTTTCTAATACCTTGTAATGTTGTATGCCTTCAATGTACTTTTTTCCCTGACTCCTCTTTTCCAGTCTTCTTTCCAACCCTCTGCAACAGTCTTACCTATATATATTTTCCAATCATCCACCTCATCATATCATTTCAATTCAGCTCATATTTCTCTGCTAACCCGTGCACTGAAGGCCTGAGCCGTGGATTTTAAAACCTCTTCAACAGCTGGGATGGCTCTCAAATTTGCAGATGTGCTTTCTATAGAGCACATAAGCATTCAGGTGTCTTTGATTTCATTTTATAATCTTAGCTGTCATTTTTAATGTGTATCCCATACTTTATAACAGCCCCTTCCTGTTTGATCCAGTGCTCATTTAGCACGCATATTAGCATTGTTTTTTGGTCGGTCAAGAGCCCCGGTCGCTCATGTTGTACGGCTTCCATTTATGATTTACCAACTTGAAATCAATCTTATCTTTACAGCGTTATGGTAGCATCCCAACTGCCCACGGACTGCAGCAGTAGTGGTACTTTTGTTTACTCCCAGTACACATTATTTCAAATTCAGCAGCACTTTTTCAGCTGGCACTTTGTCACTTAATGCCATAAAATTTGTATTGACACCCCAACAACATTTATTTATTTCTTATTTTACCAGGGTTACTGGCTCAGTGCTGCAGCTCTGATCTCCCGCCAGGCCCTGGATGATACAATGGTTTGTTGAAAACATGAGGCATGATGAGCATATAAATTACATAATAATACATAAATTATTAAAACAAGATAAAATATAAAACTCTCAATAAAAATGAAAGATACGTCGAAACAAACAAGTGGCAGACAGAGTCCAAAATAGGCAGGATAATCAAACAAAATTAGAGCATACATATAGTTGTGGGAGGGTGGCACCACGATTTAAATAAATTTATATTTGGAGCACTCCTTAACCGGTAAGGGAGGGAGTTCCATTTAGTGGCGCCCCTGTAGGATATCCTGCTCTTGCCGACATTGAGCTTACACCGGGGAACAAAGAGGGCATTGGTTGATGTGGACCTAGTTACACAAGGATTTACCTCAGAGCTATCTATAAATTTGGTAGAAATATAGCCTGGGAGTAGGTTGTTTACTGCTTTGAACATAAAAACATCAGTATGAAAATCTCGTCTTTTTTGGAGGGTAAGGGTTTTAGTGGTATTATGCAGATCCGAAACATGTGTACGTCTATGAGATTTTGTAACAATCCGGATGGCACGATTTTGTAAAATTTGGAGTTTCTGCTTTAGGCGGCAAGAGCAGGAGTCCCATACTATATCACAATAATCAAAATATAGTGGTATTAATGACTTATAAAACATCAGACTGGTCTTGGCAGATAGGAACTTCCTTGTCCTTCCCAGAGCAGATAACCGGCAATTTACCTTTTTACAAATATACTCAATGTGCACTGAGAAGGACAAGGAAGAGTCAAGCAATACACCCAAATATTTAAAAGTTGACACTTGCTCGATGATATCACCGTCGCAATGTATGTTGAGTGGGGGTACCTTTTTGAGCCGCTGAGGAGTGCCAAAAGTCATGACTTTGGTTTTCTTTGTATTTAAAGTTAGCTTATTTGCCTTGATTGAACCAGTAGGATACGTTTTGCATCTTAGCATTAAGTGTATCTTCAATATGAGATGCATCTCTGTCAGCAAAATAAAGGGCTGTATCGTCAGCATAAAGAAAAATATCACAATGCATAACTGTATCAGGCAGGTCATTGATATATAATATAAACAGCAGCGGACCTATAATAGAACCTTGAGGAACACCACAGGTGATAGTATTAGGTTCCGATAAAGCATCATTAATAAGGGTCCGCTGCTGTCTATCTGTTAAATATGAAGAGAACCACTTTAGTTCAAGACCTCCGACACCGTAGCTCTTCATCTTCTCAATAAGAATTTGGTGGTCCACAGTGTCAAAGGCCTTCTTCAGGTCCAAGAATAAGATTCCACAGCACTTACCACCATCAATGTCCCGCTGCATAGCATCTACATGGAGGAATAAACTAGATGGAGGAACAAGCAGAGAAGATCTGAGGGCATATGTGCAACACCGCCGCCGTCCAATATACACCCTCTTATCGCTGAATACACTTCCTCCAAGGTGTCAGATAAACAAAACGGCTGCTGCCGAGGTGCGCTTCTACCTGCATCGGCAGTGACGATACGTCGTCGTTTACTTTCGCAACTTCCGAATGGTCACTTCATGTGGTGATCGGGACATTACTTGGCAAAATATGACAATTTTTGCATTAAAATTACTCCTTTCTGACTTCATCGTACCATCTTATTCTTGCCATATATTGGTTATTACACTCGTTTGCTGAGAGAACATCGTGGTCGTAAGTTGCGCAAATGTGTGGAAAGCGTCTTTATTTGATTCTTAACTAAACTTGTTGGCTTTCTTGCTTTTGCCATTATTCATCTCTCCTCACACAATTTCTCATAAAAGAGAGAGTTCCCATTGTTGCGCCATCTGGTGGAGAAATAGCTCTCAGCCGGTTCAGGCACTGGGAGGTCACGGGCGGTGTTGCACATCAGTTCACAGGACCGCTTATCACAGATTAGTGACACCTCGCACTTTTGAAGTTTAATTAGAGAACAAAGGCACTCTCCATATACACAGCTGTGTATATTGGGCGTTGTTTCGCCATCTAGTTTATTCCTCCATGGTATCTATAAGATGCAACAGGGCAGTGCCGGTGGAATGCTGTTTACGAAAGCCTGATTGGTGGGAAGACAGCAAGTCATGCTCGGTCAGAAAAAGATAAAGTTGGTCATGAACAGTTCTCTCTTGAATCTTCAACGTGACCGGCAAAACAGAAATAGGTCTATAATTGTTGACATCAGATTTTGTGCCATCTTTATAAATTGGCGTAATACGTGCTGTCTTCCAATCTTCCGGTACATTTCCCACATAGAGAGAGAGGTTAAAGATATGTGCGAGAGGAACAGAGAATGTAGCAGCACCCTTCTTTAGGAGACGCGTACTAAGAGTATCAAGACCAGTGGCCTTGCCATTTGAAAGTTTAGAAAACTGAGAAGAAACAAATTGAGGGGAGACCGGGGAGAATTGGAAGACAGCAGTAGTTTTCTTAGGTATCGTTTGGCGACCAGCAAAAGGGATTCTTTTAGCTAAGGAGTCACCTATGTTGGCAAAAAAAGTTGTTAAATATAGTTGCCATGTCTTTTGGGTCTGAGACCTCGTGATCGGCATCAATGAGTTTCGAGGGTCCTTTGGAGGCAGTGGTGGGAAAGATTTTCTTAATGGCCTTCCACATGTCTTTCGGATTCTTGTCACTTGTGATTTAACTCAATGTCGCCGGGGCCCAGTCTTGTCAAGTTATGTTGGAACATGCTGCTGACAATGATAAACTGGTTCGCTGTAGATTTAACAGTGTTGCAGTTTCACTACATTGTTACCTTTCCTCTTGTACACGCAGCTCTAGTGGGTCTTACTTCGACATCAGCAGCATTCAAAGCACGCTGTCAATCGTTAGCACACAGACTGTACGTGCTCCGCATCTTTCACTCAAACAAAATTAGCGCTTCCCTAAATGCACCTGAATGCGCATGTGTATGGAATGTTTCGCGTCTGCTAATTACAGAAAGCGACCGAAAACAACAGAAAGCGGCCAAAAACCACAGAAATCGAGCGAAAACAAGCCTTTTTTTTTTTTTTAGATACATACACTAAAAATAAATATTGACAAGTCAAAAATCCTGATGTTAAACCGCAAAGGAATAGCATGTGCAATTAATTTTTATGTTGGTCATCAAAAACTTGAAAATGTTAATGAATACAAATATTTGGGGGTAACCTTGATTGCAACCGGAAATTGGATGAAAGCCAGAGAAAGTATCTATAGGAAAGCATTAAAAGGTCTATTTAAATTAAAAACATGTCTAGGGAATGCAAATGTCAACCCAGGCACTAGTCTGAAATTGTTTGATCAGTTAATCAAACCAATTTGTTTATATGGGGCAGAAATTTGGGGATGTATCAATTTAACTGATAGGAAAAAAACAAGGAAATTCATGGATTGAAAATCTCTACGAGATGTACCCAGTCGAAAAAATCAATTTAAGTTTTTGTAAATCTATTTTGGGAATAAATAGGAAGAGCACCAATGCTTGGGGAACTGGGAAGGTACCCCCTTGGTATTCACATCTTAATATCAGTAATCAAATATGTTAAACATCTGAATGAATCAGACAATGAAATGCTAAAAGGTGCAGTGAGAGAAAGTTGGGCAGTGTGCGACCAAGGTAAAAATTCTTGGTTCAGTTTTGTCAAAGAAACTTGTAGAGAACTTGAATTTGATGTAAAACTGTTAAGGTGTACACAAGAAGAAGTAGTGATCATAAAAAACAAACCGAAGGAAAGATTTATCAACTTTTGGGAAAAGGAAATTGGCAGAGGCCTAAATTTAGAGGGAAAACTTTGTACTTATCGACAAACAAAAGGAAATTTCAAATATGAAAATTATCTAGATGACATAAGAAGAAGGGACTACAGGGTAGCACTCACCAAATTGAGAGTGAGTGCTCATGATCTTGCAGTAGAAAAAGAACGATAAAAAAGACCACTGGTGCCTAGACAAGAAAGAACATGTAAATATTGTAAAGATATTCTAAATGTGAATGTGGTGGAGGATGAGTTTCATTTTTTGATGGTATGCCCTTTATTGAAAGAAAAGAGAGAGTATTCATTCAACGCTGTTCAAGCCGAATGTATAAATTTTGAACAAATGGAAAATATCCATAAATTACAATATCTACTGAATGGTGAAGATGAAATTATAAGAAATGTTGCAAAATTTTGTTTCGAAGGCTTCAAAATCAGGACAGATTGGGGTTCAACCACACTACACCCACCATTGCTAATGTAAATATTTACTTATATTGTATGACTGATTGATCTTTTGTTTACCCATACTTTTTGATATTTATTGTATGTATGAGTACCCTTTTATTGTATGCCACTCTGTAGTTGTATAGTTGTACACTTGGCCCCCAGAGGGCGTAAATGTGTTAATAAAATTCTGTATTCTGTATTCTGTATTCTGTACACTTAAGGTAACATGAATGAGTTCGCTGAGATATCAAAAAAGGGTGTGAACATTTTTAAATTAATCCACAATTCCCTGTGTTGGTATCTCCACTGGGAGGGGGGGGGGATCGACCTCCCATTACCGATGATCCTGGGCATCTGTGCTGTTCTGAAGTCCCTCCCCCCTTTTTTTCACCTATTTTTCCCTAATAAAGGTCCAGTATTTTGGCAAAAATTCCCTGAAAATAAAAGGGACATTTTTCTCTTTTATGGCCCAAAGTTCGGGAAAATTTTCCTAACTGAGGTCAAAATTCTCTGCCTCCTTGGAGCACTTTTCAGGCCAATTTGGGACCATATTTTCCAGTATTTCGGTTGAAAAATGCTCTAACAAAGATATCATTTTTGCGAAAAAATTCCCTGAGACAGGGTGTTTTTTAAAAGGTCGGGCGACACACCCCTACCAAAAATTTGGGGAAGTACCCCCCCCCATATGCATCTTTAAAAATTCAGGCGAACCCACATTTCTAATTTAAGAGCAAGTGGCCATGGGCTACTAAACTCGCTCACACCACTGTCACTGAACTTGAAGTCGGCAACCGTACTTAAGGTCCCTGCGATCGAGTTTGAGGTGTCCACAAAATTGGCCATAAAATACAACAAACTAAAGATAAGTTCAACTAAGTATATAATTTTGAGAAGTACATAAATTGGAGAATTGTGTTTTGGCACTGTCAAAAGTGAATGTGCAATTTTCCTAATTTTTCAGTTTGAAATGGTTTCAGCTTCTTTATTTTTCAAGCGAACTTTGAAATTCTTGTGGCAAAATAAACTATAAGAAGCGAATATAAAAAGCGGGTACCACGTTTTGCAAATTTTGCTTTGTTTGGTTTCTAGGACTGTTCCACTCCAAACAATAAGCCTTTTGACGCTGAAGTGAGATGTCAACTTTCCAGCATCAGTTTTAGAAACCAAACAGCAAAGGTTGAAAAGGGTGATAAATTACATTTGTGAATCGTGAACGAACTAATGATTTGTCGTGAAACGTGAATTATCTAAAAAAAACTTCCAAACTCTGAATTTGCATTCAATTCATCGTGAAACATGAAGCCAGATTTTTATCCCATGAATAATGAAAAGACACTGTCATCGTGCGTTTTGAAAGCACTGTTTTTTCTTTTTGATTTGTGAACATTTGCCCCCCCCCCTCCCCCAGTATGATACGAAATTTATCCACGTCTACTTGCTTTTAGGTTATTTCTAACACGTTTTCCCAATAATTTTGTTGCTTGGAAATGATCTTCAATGGGCTGAGTCTCAGGCAGAGCAAGAAGGCCTCACTCTTAGGCGTACTTCTCGATCATGGCACCATGCACAGAACAACACCATTAGAATACACCTTGGAAAGGGTGCAGTCACAGAGTTCAATCACAGAGCCAATCATGGGTGAACATGGCATTGACGGCCCAAGGCCCATCTATTTTATGCAAAGAAAAGAGCATGGAAACTGCTCTTATATCTCCATAGAAACAGCAAGGCCACAGCTGATTAACAATTAACAACATGATTCCCGTGGGCCCCAGCGCTAGGCCCAGCTGGACTCGACCCATCCTGGTCTCAGCCACAATTTAGGAAACTCACGTAACGTACAGGGTTTCATCTACCATGATAGCGATGGCTGAATATAGGTTTCATTCCCCCTTACAGTGGGGACATTTTCTTCCCAGACAAGCCTACCTTGCCACCGATTTTTTCCCCTGTCAGTTAGTTAAAATTTCTCGAATCAATTTAAAGTGAATGCCACTTAAAGTGCGTCTTAAAACTTTTTGTCAGGATAGTGACGTCACTTGAGCGGAAATGTTAGTGTCAAATGCTGGAAGATATTGTTCCGACCATTGTCAATGAAAATAGGCCGTCGCCATGACCCAGATACTTGACCTAGTGACCTACTTTTTCATGACACACATTTTGGTCAAAGATATATGTGAGCCTGAAGTTTCATTAGACTAAATTAAATAGTAAATTAGACAGTGTCATTACCATATCCAAACCGTAGTCCTAACAAAACAAATCCAAGTCAATTCCGACCAAAGGCAATGTTCCTTGGTATGTATAGCTGAAACATATAAATTTATAGTCCGTATTTACCCAAAAGAGACCAAAACGTAAGTGCAAAGGTCCATAGGGGGAAAAAAACTTTATCTAGTTTTCACATGACAGAATGCAAAAAGTTTTGTTTGAAATTATAGGCCTATTTCAGTAAATTGGCTTGAACAGTTGCATCATTCATGCATATACAGGACCATACAATTTATGAAAAGGGACCAAAATTTGCAGCACATCAGAGAATTTGTAAGTGGAGGTTCATAACTTGTTGAAAATTCAATAAAATTCAGTATTTAAAAAGGTACTACTTGCAACCACCATCTCAACAATGATCATCATCCATATAAGTCCACAAAGCGACACCAACACCAACATCAATCCATCAGAAAAGCCCTCTAGGCCTAAAATGACCATCAATAAGAATCTAAATAACATGATTATATAATTCGATGTGTTTTAGGCATGTAGTTTAAGACATGATGTTGTTTTAAAGGAGATAAACTAAGAGTATTTCAAAAAGAAAAGTGTTTGAATTTCCAAATATAGTAAGTACATTGGTTCAAATGTTAAACATCAGCCAGAAGCAGGTGACATTAGGTCTCAAATCATTAAAACGTAGTCAAAAATGCATTACAATAGTCTAAATTTGTAAGGATAGCAGTCACATTTCAAGTTGGTTTCCAGAAGTATTTTTGAAAGGACATTTAAATGTTCAAGAAAGCATATAATCCCACAAATCATCTAATAAGTCAATTATTAGGGTAATAATTTAGAATTCCAAAAATGTAGTATGCCATTGTAAGTCATCTGTAAGTCAGCTAAGCATAATGTACATCTAACTCGTGGTTCTATAAAGTTCAAAAGGTCAAATTGTAAAACAGTCCTAATTATTGTAAAATTCTACTACCTTTATCAGAGAAAGAATTCGGTTTTATGAAGAGAGAGAGAGAGAGAGAGAGAGAGAGAGAGAGGGGGAGGGGTCATTTGAAATTCCTAAAGGTAACTGTAAGTATAACTGTTTTCCTGTAACAGTTTTAAATTTTTTCATTTATAATCAGACGTAGTTCAACTTGTCAGTCAGTTGATTTAGATGCTAATTGTTTATACAAGAGAGAGACAGAGAAAGAGTACATTAAACACTTTGAGCCAACCTGACATGACTTTCACAATAACAAACTATATTCATCAGACAATTATAAAAAACAACATAAGTTTCACTACACTTGGAACACTTACTGCACTGTAATATGTGCAGAAAATGCCTGAATGTTCAAATTGTTACCAAATATATAAGGGTTCCATGAAAAGAGAAGTGGATAACAGTTTTCAATGATAGTGATGAGACCAAACCGAATATCAGTTTAACCTTGTCAGATCCAGGATCATTTACGAAATAATAAGACATGCTAGTGTTCGTCGTCAGAAGAATCCATGACCAACAGTAATGATATTTAAACGAATGACAGTATCTTCTACCTGACTTGGAACAGGTTACCAACGTATTGGCAGTGGGTTAAACCAGTTTTACGGGATCCCAATCCTCCCACTTTGGAAAACACTCACATTCATTTAAAGTAGCACTAAAAAACAAATTTAGCCCTTAATGTTAATGTACAGTTATAAAAGGTAATTACTTGACCATAGTTCACAGACATCATCCAAACAATGACAGGACAATTAAGAATTTTAAGTCAGACTACTATATTTACATTAGAATTGCGTAACATGACAAAATTTGAATTTAAACACCAAAAAAAGTTTCCACGTGAACACAGGATAACTAAATTTGATGCTAATATTATATTTATTATGAAACATGGTTAAGTTCTCCCATGTTCCATTCTCACTAGAAAAACAGCACAATAGGCCTAAAATTCGTTACAAAAATATTACTCACATCAGCTGAGTAAGTATTCCTTACATTTTGTCACTATATTCAAAAGGATGAAAAAATAGAAGGCCTGTATTGTACAGGATGATGCCTGAGAACTTAAATGGTCCTTATTTCATTTTATATTTGTTGTAATTATAATGAATTTTATGTTCCAGTATTGAAAGTTCGATCAAGCTCATGGTAAAACAATCTCAGCTACAACATTAAAATACATAAACATATTTCTATGTGTTTTACTGACACTCAGAAATCAACATGATATTTCTGTAGAACATATTGATATTTATCTTTAAAGTTAAGAAAAACTTTTTTTAATCTTATTTTGGAAAACCCTTGTTTAATAAGTTTTCCAAAAAATGATTTATGTCTATCAGCAAAATCTTTAAAATCAGTACAGTTTCTTGCGAAAGCAGTTAGTCTTGAGACATAGACACCATAAGCAGGATTGATGGGAATATTACTACTTATATATGGATAATTTACTATATCAAAATTGAAATCATCTCTTTTATCATACACTTTTGATTTTAATATACCACCATCATTGAATAGGAGTAGATCTAAAAACGAGCATGTTATGTTCGATCCAGTGGTTTCTTTTAGTTCCAGGTCACTAGGATAAATTGATGTAATGTAATCTTTTAAATGTTTGTTGTTGACACTTAATAAATCATCTATTTATCTGAAAGTTAAATTAAATGATCTAGCATGGTAATTTTTATCTTTTGCCATTTTCATTAGAAAATTATACTCGTGATAAAATAAATAAAGATTAGCCAAAAGTGGTGCACAATTTGTACCCATGGGAATTCCTATGACCTGTCTAAAGACACTATCACCAAAACGAATGTAAATATTATCTATTAAATATTCACACAGTTTTATAAACTCATCATAGTCAAATGCATGTTGACCATTCTTCGCAGAATCACCAAAGAAAGCATGTTTATAACCAATTATAATTTTCTGAAATTTATTTTTCTCAAAAACTTAAAAAACCAATGTTTGAATGCTACGTTTCAAATCTGCATGAGGTATTATAGTATAGAGAGTAGAAAAATCCCAAGATGATATGTGCCTGTAAGGTGAAACATTATCTGTTTGTAAAGCAGGAATTGTAGCCCAGACACTATTTTAAAAGGATATGTCACTGTGACACAGATACTTGACATAGTGACCTACTTTTGTTACATGACACATACTTATACCAAGATGCACCTGTGTGTGAAGTTTCATTAATCTAATTAAGTTGAAGTAAAAAGCGAATTACAGCTTGGACATGAAAAGTGGACGGACAGATGCAAGAGCAATTGATACTTGACTTAGTGACCTGTTTTTGTTACATGACAAACCTTTGGGTCAAGATGTGTATGTATGAAGTTTCATGAAACTAACCTAGTGAGTAGATAAATTGCAGTCTGGACACGATTTTACCAGGATGTACCAGTGACCCAGATATTTGACCTAGTGACTTGGCTACTTTTACTTCATGACGCACTTATGGGTCAAAATATATATACGCGAATAACAGCATGTGTGAGGTTTCATGAAACTAAGTTAAAGAGTAAAGGAATTATAGCCCGGAGACGATTTTACAAGTATAGGCCTACATGTATGTCACTGTGATCCAGATACTTTAGCCAGTGACCTACTTTTTAGCCATGACACACCCTTGCGTCCAGATATACAGGTGCAAAGTTTCATGATTCCAAGTCAAAGGACAACAGAATTACAGCCGGTCCATGAAGGGTATTTTATAAGGGAGTTTACATGATTGTATCATCATGATCCAGATACTTGACTTATTGACCTAGTTTTGTTTTGTGACACACCTTTAGGTCAAGATATATGTGTGTGTCTGCGAGAAGTTTCATGAAACTAAGTTTAATACGAAAGCAATTAGAGCCCAGACACGATTTTACAAGAATATATCATTGTGACCCAGATACTTACCCTTGTGACCTACTTTTGGTACATGACACACCCTTCTGTCCGTATGCACCCGTGTGTAAAGTGTTATTTAGAGCCCAGACACGATTTTACAAGGATATATCACTGTGACCCAGATACTTAACCTAGTGACCTACTTTTGGTACATGACACACCCTTCTGTCCATATGCACCTGTGTGTAAAGTTTTATTTATCTAAGTTGAAGGACAAGGGAATGATTTACCGGACTCGGATAGCAGACGTAACGCACGCATGGAGGTAAAAAAAAAGCAATTAGGTATGCACCTCCTCCGGTAGGAGAGGGGCATAATTAGTATTGCATTATCTGTAATTGGTGATGTAAGTGTTGCGTGTGTTTTAATACAACAGATTAATCATCATACAGGGGAAGACATTGCCAACTTAATCTCAGGCTACCCATGGACCAGTCGATAATCCTTGTTCAAGGCCTATTTCTGTTATAACGAGATTAATTCAAATGAACATTGTGTGTGTGTGTGAATGTGATTCTGCATGTTTAAATTATAGAATACCGTATTCATTCCAATAGTAGCACGCGGTGCTAATGCAAAGATTTCCTGGAGGAAATAAAATGAAATTGATTGAAATGGTTAATCTGAAATCCGACAATAAATGTACATTTAGACAAATATTTTCTTTCAGAATGTATATACAGTCTTGTATGAATGTCAAATGAAATAATTACATATTTCTTCATGGAAGTCACAAAGATATGAAGATAAAGGTATGATCTCAAATTTAAAACAAGAGGGCAGTGTGAAGAGCCCATGATCAGCTGACATAGACATTCATCACACTTGCAGCTCTGTGAACTTAAGCTAGGATCAAGGTCACCCATGTACTGAATAAGTCTGACCTATATAGAAGAACACTAACATGTGCAACACCAAGGTCCCAGTTCAAGTAGTTCTCAAGTTACGGTGAAGAGTAAAATTCATGTATGTTGCATTGTGACCACCGAAATGAGGTCAAGGTCACTCATGCACTGTCTAAGCATGACCTTCATAGAGAAACATGAACATGTGCAACATCAAAGTCCTAACTCAAAACAGATCTCAAGTTATCAAGTGAAGAGTCAATTTCGTGTCAGTTGTCCTGTGACCTTGGGAATGAGGTCAAGGTCCAAACATCACTGGAGCACGACCATTTGCACAAAATAGGTAGACACTTATAAAAGGTACACCCCTACCAAGTTGGGCACAAATGTAGCCAAATTTATGCAAGTTGTAACCATTACAAGAAAATCCCATGTTAAACTTTCCTATTAAACTTTTTAAAAGATTTTCAAAAAAAAAAAATCACTGGAGCTTGACCATTTGAACAAACTTGGTAGAGACCCACCCCAAGTACATTGCCACCAAGTTTGAAGTGAATCTGACAGAGTTTCTTCGGAGAAGTCCAAACTGTGGATTATCATTAGAATGCCCATTGACTTGGATATTAAGCAATAGAAAAGGTGCATTTACCGACAAGTACCCGAATTGAAAAAAAATCGTTAAAAATCAGGAATCCACAGCAGTGCTACCTAGTGAACATTAATGTTTGACCCATTCACAAGAAACATATCCACAAAGTTTCAACTTAATCTGAGAGACGGTCCTGGAGAAGAAGTCACAAGTAACTACAACACACACAAATTGATACAAAATTTTAAAAAAAAATTGCAGCACAACCTGGTGAACAAATTAAGAACTAAGAGTCCCTATGAGTGTTCTTATGTAATATGAAAGCAATTGGGTGAGCGGTTGTGGAGAAGAAAATTTTGTAAGATTTGTCCCCCCCCCCCCAAAAAAAAATATTTTCCATATTCCCAGCAAACATGTTTAGGGGTGGGGGCGTCGGGCGTCGGGATTGTGAAGTGCGGAATTGCTATGGTCCATGTGACTGGAAGACCTTGGTTTAAACGTATTTTATTGAAGACACAAAGAAAAAAGTCATGAGGACAATGTGAAGCTGACAGTAACCACATTTCCTGCCCATGTAATTCGAATATAATGGTAATCAATCAATCAATCAATCAATCAATCAATCAATCAATCAATCAATCAATCAATCAATCAATAAATGAATAAATAAATAAATAAATAAATAAATAAATAAATAAATGAACAAACAAATAAATGAATAAGAGAGAGAGAGAGAGAGAGAGAGAGAGAGAGAGAGAGAGAGAGAGAAGGAAGATGTACAACAAAAAGGCCTTCTAGTGGACATCACGTCAAAGTGAATGATTGGCAATGTCTCACAGTAATGAAAATTGTTAGACAGGGTGTTAAACGTGGACCATACATATATTGGGGTATTAGATGACAAATACGACATGTATTACCTTCAGCACCCTCAATTGTGTATATTTATGTCGATCTTGTCATGGAGGTACATTTGCCTGCTGGACACACTTTATTAAGTAGCGTGTTCTCACTTGTGAAATATTTTGTGTCTGGGTTTAGATGATATATATTTTAGACGAGTATAGTTTTGATCATGTATCTCCTTTCTGCGCTTGCCATCCAAGCATCACCTACTGTGTGTCATACCTCTTTTGTAACATTTTTGCAAAAGTTTCAATAAACACAGCCAGTGGGAATCCAGTACTAACTGAATACAGTTGAACCTTTTATGCTTATCAAAATGAAAAATAAGTTATTAATTTGTTCTCAAACATACACGGAGATTGCCTCCAAAGCAGACCCAAGCTGCGTATTTTGTGTACTCGTAACATGGAACTTGGTCTGCTTTGCAGGCAAACACGGAGACTAGTTGGAAAAAAACTTAATGAGGTATTCTTCGCAGCCTTCGATTTAATTGGGTTTTGAAAACCCCTGGAACCAGGTGTATGTTGACACCAAATGGAGACCGTTTGGCTGTATTTGAGAAAGGAGTTAATTGATAAGAGAACTATCAGTAAATTATGAGGTTTACATGCTTTTATGGAGGGCAGAACGTTGTATCTGAAATAATGATTTGGGAGGCATTTATGTAGAACCTCCTTTTTTGACTCATTAAAGTGGAAAACAGGAAATGAAGATGCTGGAGCCAGTGTAGAACAGTACAAAATGTAGCCAGTTTTACCTTTTATGCTTATCAAAGTAGAAAAAAGCTATGGGTTTGTTTCCAACTACACATGGAGACTATTTGGAATTATTATAAAGACTATTCTTCATGGTCATCGATTTCATGAGGTTTGAAAAACCATGGGAGACAGATGTATATTGACACCTATTGGAGACAGTTTGTAGAAAAGGGCAAGAACAGAAGGTTCAAGAATTACCTAATATGGGCTCTGCAGTCAGTGGACCGCTAGGGACGTGCATTCCCTTTACATTCCATTGTAATTTGCAACGTGATAACTTGAAAACTACTGCAGATAGAAACACCGAATTTCAGACAGTAAATCTAGATATATCACTAAAAACCTCAAAAAAAATCATATAAGCATAGATACAAAAGTGACTGTTTTTTTAAGGTTGTTTTAACATACAAACTAATGGGAATATACAGCTCTAGCCCTCCAAATGTTTGTGTATTCCGTTGTGTATTAGGGCGAATACACACATTAGAGCTAATTCTTACCTTTCCTATTGCGAAAGGAGCCTTTAGTTTAATCTAAAGATTACAAAATACAATGTAGGACATAATGTAATATTTGTAACAATATTTTTGAAAGTATTGTATGTGAACATGCAACAACAACTAATTTCTATGACGCATAATAGAAAAAAAAGGCAAATGAGGTTAATGGAGTGAGGAGACATCCAATACAAGATAAACATAATTTGACCTTTTATGTTAATAAATGATATATGGACGAATTGTAGAGTACCTTTAAATGTATTGCTGAAGACCAATTAAAAACATTATTCATTAATTATTCACAACATCAATTTGATATGGCTTGAAAACTTACTAGGGCCAGATGTCATTTGATACAAAATGGAGACAATTTAGCTGTGATTGACAAGGTAACCACGCGTATAACATGTGTTTGTATACTACGATGGTGGACAATATGTTGTATCTCAAATAGTGATTTTTCAGGCATATGGGTAAAACCCAGTACTTATGAATCATTATACGATAAATAGTAAATGAAGGTGCTGGAGGCATCTTGGAGCCAGCACAGAATGAAGCCAGTTTCACCTTTTATACTTATCATAATAGAAAAAAAAAGTTATGGATTTGTTTTCCGCCAAACATGGAGACTATTTTGAATAATTCTAAAGATTATTCTTCACAGCCATCGATTTCATGAGGCCTGAAAAAACAGTGGAGCCAGATGTATATTGATGCCAAATGAAGACAGTATGACTGTAATTGAGAAAGGGACCTTTAGCTTAATCTAAGGATCAGAAAACACAATGTAAGACATAATGTAGTATTTGTCACATTAACTTTGAAACTATTGTATGTGGACAAGCAACAACAACTAATTTCAGTTACCCATAATTGAAAAAATGGGCACACATGGAGATTATTTGGAATGATACTAAAGACTAGAAAAGAAGATTTGCTTCAAAGCAAATCTGTCTGTGTGCCTTCAAAAGTTGTAAATATTGAATGCTATAACTTTCAGTCCTTTGGTACTTCACACTCCATTAAGCTCATGGCTGGATGAAAATTTCAAAGTCCAAATGACCTTGACCTTTGACCTTCAGAGGTAAATGTAAATTACGCAAATGTACAGTCTTACAATACCTGCAATTTAAGCCCAATATAAACCAAATTGGATGAAAGTTGACCAAGTTATGGCTAGATGAAACTTTCAAAGGGCTGAATGACCATGACGTTTGACCTCTATAGATTAAACATTAATAATAAAAATGTGCAGTGTTGTAATACCTACCATTTGAGTTCAACATGATAAGAATTGGATGGAAATTGGCAGTCATGACTGGATGAAACTTTCAAAGGTCCAAATTCCCTTGACCTTTGACCTTAAGAGGTCACGTGTAAACTACAAACATGTGCAGTGTTAAAATAGCTACAATTTGATGATAAACATGATAAAAATTGAATAAAAATTGACCAAGTTATGGCTGGATGAAAATTTCAAATGTCCAAATGACCTTGACCTTGTACCTTTATTGGTCAAATGTAAATTACAAAAATGTGCATTGTTACAAACATAATAATTGAAGTTGATGGGTTACCTGTACCTATAATAGTTTTGAAGATATTCAAGATTTAAATTTTCAAATGGCTCTAATTTGCATAATTTTCGGAACCGTTGAATCTCT
The DNA here is from genome assembly GCA_964020975.1 of Hermodice carunculata. Lineage (NCBI taxonomy): Eukaryota > Metazoa > Annelida > Polychaeta > Eunicida > Amphinomidae > Hermodice > Hermodice carunculata. Next base: position 57,749,652 of record OZ026628.1, on the reverse strand, counting down.
TTACAAAAAATCAAGACTTCATAAATGGAAGTATAGCCATGCCAAGTTTTAGGTTTCTACGCGAGATACTTTTCCTAGAAAAACAATATGTCTGTGTTGACACACAGACATAAAGGACGAAAGAAAGAAAGAAAGAAAGAATTCACAGAAAAACAGTATGTCTGTGTTGGCACACAGACATAATTATTTTTCACGGCCATCAATTTCATGAGGTTTGAAAAACCGCTGGAGCCGGATGTAAATTGATACCAAAGGTAGACAGTTTGTGGGTAATTGAGAAAGGAACCTTTAGCTTAATCTGAGGACCAGAAAATACAATGTAGTACATAATGTGGAATTTGTGATAGTAATTTCGAAAGTGTTGTACGTGAACAAGCAACGACAACTAATTTCAAATACCCATAATAGAAAAAAAAATGGTAAATGAGGTAAATGGAGCCAGGGGACTGGACTGTAAAATACTTTATGTTGGGTTAAGTACCGCATGCAAGGCAGTCAGCATAATTATGTCAAACCGTCCAAATATGGATGCACAGATTTTGAAGTGCGTGCGCCCACAGGCACATATGTGTACACATCCTGTAACATAATACTACATTCAGTGATAAGAGTGATATTGGACAAATACAATGTCTACAATTTTTAAGAGTTTACGTACATCTTTTCATGATACATTATTAAATGCATGTAACGTCCTGGAGAACAGAGAAGACACATATACAAAATACACAAAATAAGATATGCAATGACAATCTTCGCTTTTTGTTTTAGAACACAAGGCTTCCTTTTATTGTTTGTATTATTTTCTTTGTGCAAGGGGCTTATAAAGGTGTTTCTTCTTCCCTAATCGTTAGTTCTTTTATTGTCCCCCACCACCATTCGGGTGGGGGACACAGGAACAGTAGGGATATGGACTGTTGGTCTGTCCGTCCGTCGTGTCCGTCACGTCCGATAAGTGTCCACGTTATTTAATTGCCTTCAAAGGTGATCAGAGTATGCATCTAGGTGAAACCTTGGCTGAGATTGTTTATTGGTGACCTTGACCTCAAAGTCACCCATGCATACGTGCCTATTGATTACCATCCAAATGAATGGGGATTGCTGAGGTAATTCACATTTTAGACTCCTTTCCAAAACCGTTAGGTCAGATTCACTTCAAACGTGGTGGGGATGTAGATTGGTTAGGTCTCTACCAAGTTTGTTCAAATGGTTACGGTCCAGTGTTTTTAATTTTTTTAAATGATTTTTTGGGTTGACTTTTTGGCAAAATCTTACAAAATCGTCTTCTCCGAAACCAGTTGGGGAATTGCTTTGAAATTGCATAGGGACACTTCCGGGTACCCCTAGACCTTAATTTGTTCAACAGGTGGCGCTGCAATTCTTTTCTTTTCTCTCTCTCTCTTTTTTTTTTTTTTTTTTTTGAATTTTTGTGTTTTTGCTATTGTTGACTTCCCCAAAACTCTCACTCAGATTATGCTGAAACCTGGTGTAAATATTCTTTGAAGAGGGGTCACACAAATTTGCTCACCAGGTGGCGTTGCTGTGGATAACTGATTTTAACGATTTTTGCAAGTCTGGTACTTACCAGTCAATGGATACATTCCTGTTGATTACCATGTAAGTGAATGGGGATTGCTGTGCTGTGGCAATTCACCTTTACGACCTCTTCGCCAAAACCGTCAGCCTGATTCACTTCAAACTTGGTGGGGATGTACCTTGGGTGTATGTTTACAACATATAATGTGGCTAGGGACATCGATCCTTTCGATCATCTTGTTATAATAAAAAGTCTTTCAACAAACTGTAATTTCTTCTTAAACACTTTTAATACCAGATGCATGTCGAAACATTGAGCGTTAAGGACACTAAAAATATTCTAGTCAGACAGGGTACTTCTACATGAACAAAAACTTTCTAAAGGCTTTATGCTTCAGGGGCTTTCTTTTTGCATGGACGAAACTGATGTCAGAATCTGCGGGAACTCAGGATACGAATATCCTATAGTAGTCCCGTTGAATCGACTGCCAGATCCCATTAACACATGATAAACTCCAGATTTGGGGCTACAAAACTTGTACTTTCTGGGGATAATGGAAAACATCATGATTTCATCATAATGATCTGGAAGAACCACACGCGCTCCATGCCTGATCACTACGACCGTTAGTCCAGTTTCGGTTTTTCCGGTAAAATGTATAACAGAAATGTTGGCAGGAACAGTGTACTTAAGTCTCAGCCATTTGTCAGTCCTTTTATTTCCACACGAGTCTAGGTTTTCTACTAGGGTCTTTTCTGTGTTTGAAATTTTGGCAGCAAGTCCGACGCCAGAAAAGCTGGTAGGAGATGAGAGAGATATATAGTATTTGCCAGGGGAAGGATTTTTTAGCAGAATGTTTTCATCATTCCCACTGTTAGTGGATGACACGTTACACGCAGCGTTGGTTGGGAGGGATCCTTTCTTGACGCATAAATTAACATTACCCCGCCCTTGAGTTGTTTGTATGTAAATAAAATGTGCATTATTCGGGACATTCCAGGATAACAGGACTGGTGAATTTTTATTTCCTTTAAGATCGCTGTACAGTAAAAGGTCACTCTGACAAGGCACCACACCGACGCTCACGAATGCTTCTCTCACGTCCTGTGCTTTATAGCCAAAGTCTACAGCAGCTTTGACAACACCACATGCCCCGTCACCGAAGTCACTGAACGGTCTCCAGTAGAGCTTATTAGCCAGCACCATCACATCGTAAGCTTTCTTTATGTTCCATTTAGGTTTGTGTGCCAGGATATAGAAGGCGCGGTTGAAGACACCACTGCTGAAGTGTTCATCTATATCGCCACAAATAAATATCTTAGATGCATGCTTAATGGATCGTCCATCTCTGGTTGGATCTTTGAAGAATCGTAATGCAGTCAACTTCTTGGTTATCCCTGCCCCAGCAAGCCAGTCAGGTTTACCTGTGGCGAAGTATTCTGCTGCCTCTCCAGACATATCTCCAAATGCCTCATTTATTGCAGCTGATTGACCTCTGTGAATAAGGCCTGAATTCTGGGCGATAACTCCATGACCAACTTCATGAGCGACAACATCCAGACTCGTCAAAGGGTAAAACATTGTGAATCCATCACTGAATGAAACGTATCGTCCATCCCATTCTGCGTTATCCTCATTTTTCCTGTAATGAACGCGGGCAACAATTTTAGACTTCAGTGGTGTTGTGTTGTACCATTGTTGGTACATGTCATGCATAACGGTTGCAGCATACAGAACATCACTCAGTGGAGAGTAACCCCCATTGATGCTGTCATTAAATCGTTCATTACAGTCATAAGAAAATGGCTTGCCATACCCGTTTCTTTCCAAGGTGATATTATTCATCAGATCAATGACCCTGGCTGCATGGTTATCAAAGTAGCACGTGTCGCCTTCCCTGTCAACTACAAGTTTTGGGAGTTCTTTTCCATCGTATTTTTTCATACCTGTTTTTACATTACCACCGATGGTTTCATATTTTGAAGCATGTTGCAGATGTGAACACGATTGGGTTACAAGGGACTGCCACTTATCAATGATCTTACCAGTTTTGGCATCTATGACATAGTATGGTCTTGATTGTTTACTGTTTGTTTCCACGCGATATGACAGCATGTATGAAAGTCGTGCCTCTTCTGGATCCTTTATTTTGTTTGTCTGAAGCAACGGACTGTCTTTTATCCTTTTCGATATAAATATCGCCAGTTTAACATCCCTATTTCTGTTAAATTTGACGGATTGAGGTTTGTCCTTCTGGTCTGATACAGCTATGTCCAGGGCCTCCTGCACACTTATGCTAGCATTAATGTCTGGAACTTCATTTTCAATGCCTTCCACCAGCTGACCAGATGCATATTTGTATCTGCCATTTTCTCTTTGTCCAATGACAACTGTCTCCCCAAAAATCTCTATTCCTTTATAGGTTTCTTGCAGTTTCGTTTTTATCAATCCATCAACTGTTTTGACACTTGTGACTTTCTGCAGATCTTCTCCACCCCTTAAGTTCATCATCTGTGTTGGAGATTTATCTCCTTCTTCAGTACTGCGCCTGAAAACGTGCTTGTCATATTGTTCCTGCACTGTACGCAGTCGTTTGTCAGGGTCTACTCTACTCACGGAATCAACTGGAATGACCATCAATATCCCTGAAAATAGAAGTGTGAATTTTTTAATTAAAATAATTTTATTCACATGTGAATGATAAGGATAATGATGATGATAATAATGATAATAACAATAATAGTAATAATAATAATAATAATAATAATAATAATAATAATAATAATAATAATAATAATAATAATAATAATAATAATAATAATAATAATAATAATAATAATAATAAAACCGAATCTAGCCAGAAGAATCTGTTCGGCAATGCAATTCTTATGATATCAATATTATCTTTGAATAACCAATTTTGCATCTTCTGTTTAAATTTGTAGCTTCTGTAGTTAGCCTTTATATAATCTGGTATAACGTTATATATGTTAGCACTTATGTTTAAAATACTCTGCAGAATGAGTTGGTTCTGTGTAGCGAGCAAGAGAGAGAGAGAGAGAGAGAGAGAGAGAGAGAGAGAGAGAGAGAGAGAGAGAGAGAGAGAGAGAGAGAGAGAGAGAGAGAGAGAGAGAGCAGAATGGATTCTGGTTGGAATTGACATGAATATAAGTTGCGTTATGATCGTACCTATGTTGTGGCACTGAGAATGTATTAATGGCTTTTTCCTACACTTGAATATTTATATGACAAAGACAAAAGAAAAAAAGGTGGAAGCAAACGAGAAGACAAAGGAAATGCAGCAATCGCAAATGCCATGGTTTGTGTAATCTGAAGCTTTAGCATTTTGTGTGTTTGCACCACAGTGCTTCAAATTATAAGATTAAAGAGATAAATTCTTTGAGACACGCCAATAAGCCAAATAATGACATGAGCCATACCAAACTAATAAAGCAAGTGTCAAGTGCAAAAGAAGACCAGTAAAAGTCCAGACAGTTTGAAGAAATTTAATAAAACCAAAAGGACAATGGGACGCGCCTTTACAAACATAATATTTTGGGTCTTTTGTTGTCCGTCGTGTTGACTTTAAGTCACAGAAATGTAGACCAAAAGCCCGAATTTCTTCGTACGTTCCGCAGCATTTTTCAAAAGGGTACAAAAGCCCACGTATAAAGAGCAGTGGCCCCACGCGAATGACCGGTTACCAACACGGACTCAGGGCTACAAACTGGACAAGCTGTAGTAAATTAGCTTTTATACGTTTGTGAATACATTGATGTCCAGGCAAAGCTATTAGGAAGGAAACAATTTCAAAAGCTGATCTTTCCGGGAAAAAGCTAAGGTATTTCCTCTGTTCATTCGGAGCTAGAACTAGGTTTCATATTTATGCTCAACTGGGTGCACCCCTGTGGGATATGAATTCATTCATTCATTCATTCATTCATTCATTCATTCATTCATTCATTCAGTCAGTCAGTCAGTCAGTCAGTCAGTCATTTTACTATGCGGGAAGCCGGATGCGACAGGATCTTGCCAGAATATGATCTTTTTGGCTGCAATCATCTTTGTCATAGAGGCTGTCGTGTCCACCAGCTTCCTCAGTTTTGACCTTAGTGTTGTGTTGATCAGTGTTTTCTTCTATAATCCTATTTAGGTGCTCAGCTGTGTTTTATATCGTAGGCTTTAACATGACAACTCCGTGAATAATGCCTTTTCAGAGATTACACAATTCATTTGGGCAAGGCAGAACTCATTCATTCGCTGTTTATTATAACGTTACTGTCGTAATAGCTACAAACGCGCACATCGCAACGTCGTAGAATGTTGTTTCACGTTGGATGAGATAGATTTGCGATATCAACTTCACTTCTGAGTACCTTTGCTTCAAAAAGGTATTTGATTTTCTATACGTTTGCACTGGAAAAATGGGAAATCATAAAATGAGGCAGCTATGTCCCTGTTCTTTTGTTCGTATTCAGAATATGTGGTAAAGTTTTTGTTTCACGGGGGATGATATAGAATTTGTGCTATAAACCTAATTTCTCAATACCTTTGCTACAAAAATCTGTCTGATCTTCCATATGTTTGTTCTGATAAACAAGAAATGTTAAAATGAGGCAGCTATGTGCCTTTTTTTTTTTTCCTTCGTATTCAGAATATGTGGTACAGTAAGACAAGGGAAATATGTATTTGCCATGTTCACCATCAACATTGGCAATCTTCAATTAGCATGCACGTTAAACCCATCAAATTCATTTCTCAGATCTGAAGAGCGGCCGCTCTTGTCCATTTAACTAATAACGCCCTGATGTCGCCTTTTCCCGCTAATATCTAAATGTCGTCTGCTAATCGTGTTTTAGTAATTTAGGGATTATTTCTCAAAATTTTGGATGAAACTTGCATGGGAGATAATTCCAAATCATATAGCCATGGTCAACAGCTTTCATTAGCGTGCTCTGGGCGCAAGGCGAGGGAAGCTGTTGACTCGGTCTTCTATCAGGGTGGAAGTAGTTAAATGTCATAGCTGCACAAGGAGGCGGATTGAGGCATATGATGGTAAAAAAGGTGTGACTAGGGATCTTTGCAAGTACTGCCCTCCTTCCAAGTCCGTCGATAATTTTTACGACAGTTTTCTAAACATTGAAGTATTAAGTTTCAGCTCAACGGATAAGACTTTTCTTATTAGAACTTTTTAATTAAAATTTTAACATACAATGTTTCACGTCCTACTATACAGTAAGTAAACATAAAACTCAACGGCAGTTGTTGCATTTATAAGTTAACTATGAAATCTTTCTGCTTTATGTCATTTTTCGTTTTTACTTGGAATACGGCAACCTTTTTTTTTTTTCAAAGACAGGCAGAAAAAGTGGTATGTTAGTAAAAGATAATACAACTTATATTTTGCCGCATATTAAACGCCGGACGAGAGCATAGCGTTCCAATTAATTATTCATACCCGGCACTTAAAAACACGCACATAGCAATAGTACTGTGTACAAATTTGACACAAAATCAACGATATTTTTCAGAAAATGTGTTAATTATTAACGATGAAATGGAACCATCTATAATATACAAAGTGTACTTACCAACTATGATAATAGGCAAACAGATTGCAAGAAATCTTTGTGGCTTTCTGCTTCTAATCCCTTCCATATTGAACTTACTGGTGACTGAGTCCATTTAGGACTTTATAGGGGATAGTGTAATCTCATTCACACTCACTCATGGAATGAACACCAAATGTGTCTTTTAACCAACTATACAATCAAAAACAACGACTGATATTTGCGGGAAATTGTCACTATCATACGCAAGAAAGTCGGGATTCATTAGTGCTAATTGCAAGGGACCATGGATAATTCATTTTTAAATGGGACTCGTCAATTCGTCTGCAATAAATGAACCACGGACGATTTTTTTCAACGGTTGATATAATAGTTTTCTAGCATTTATTGTGATAGGGATATCTACAATTTGTAGGATCAAATCCATCTGGGCAGGCACAGGATGAAACTAACATAATGATCCGCACATATCTAGCTTTCAAAGTGACAGAAAAAACAGGATATACTTACACATATATATATGTAGGTATATATATGTATATGTGTGTGTGTGTGTGTGTACATATGTATGTATGTATGTATGTATGTATGTATGTATGTATGTATCTAGGTATGTACATATGCATGATACTTTCAAGAATATTCTACAATGTGGCTGTGTCTTCATGTCCGTTTGGGTCCACTAGCATAAATGTTGAATGATGAACGAAACGGACGCCGCAGCAAAGTGAACGGATTGAATCATCATGGGTGTTAAAAAGGATATCCCCCGATTCCGCCATATGATAGTTTAAAGTTTTATGGTTCAATAAATGTTCACGATGCCTATAAAATAAATACAAACGTAAACACAGACTATGAGGCAAATTTGCCACTTTTATGAAGTAAGTCAATCGATCGTGTTACTCTATGCTTGTTTGCCTGTGGGGTGTTATTGATATTAAAACCTGAGGTGTGAAAATAAGCGGGCAAATGAACCTTGATGGAGCTCAAAATACCTTTATTTAGGTCCAGCTGTTAATTACTTTCTTTAATAACGCTTGAAAATTTGTGGATTATGGTGATTTTTTAAAATTAAAAAAAATATGGGGGGTCCTTTTGTTTTTTTTTTTTTTGGGTGGGTGGGTGGGTTTTTTCTTTTGTTTTATGTGTTATTTATATGGAAAATGTAAGCGGAAAAGCATACTTTGAAATGTGAAAGCATATGTGACAATCATTTGAAAGTCATGTCAGTACGTTGAACTACTTGAGAAAATATTCAATTATTGCCCTTAAATCTTAACACATGTAAACATTTATAGAGTGAAAAGATTCAGTCACAATCTATGTATCAAATGTAATTCTGGTAAAGATTTAAAATATATCCTGATGGTTTTGCCTGTACACACAGATATATAAGTGTGCGCGAGTGTTAAAATGTTGCATACATTAATGTATTCCGTGCCACCTGAATCTGTAAGGGTTCGTATTCTGATCCACTTTAATCTTTAATCCTTTATCAATCTGCATTCCCTAGCCCCCCCCCCCCCCATACGTACATCTCTCCCACAAAGTTCCACAGTGAAGCAACAATTCTGCCCAAAATACACAGTTTACTTCCCAGTCATGTGGTCTGTCGCTTCAGCACGATGGCTTCTTCTGCAAAACTGTCAGCCACATTGACTCCAAATTTAGTGGCAGTATACCTTGGGTGAGTCTCTACCAGATGTTTTGCAAATTATCATGCACCAGTGATTTTTTATTTTTAATGTTTTTTTTAGATTTTTGGGGGACAAATCTTAAAAAATTCTTCTATTTTAAAACTGCTCACCCGAGTACTTTAATATGAGACAGAAACACAACTACAGACTCCTAGTTCTTAATTTGTTCACCAGGTGGCGCTGCAATTTTATTCTATTTTATGATTTTTGTGTTTTTGCTATTTTCAACTTCTCCAGAACCGTCACTCAGATTGTGCTGAAACTTGGTGGATATGTTCCTTGTGGACGGGTCAAACAAGGTTGTCCACTAGGTGGCACTGCTGTGGATATCTGATTTTTAACGATTAAAAAAAAAAAAATTCGGGTACATTTCGTAAATGCACCGTTTCTATTGATTACTATGTCAGTCAATGGGTATCCTAATGCTGATTCATATTTTGGACAAACTTGGTGGCAATGTACCGCCGGTAGGTCTCTACCAAGTTTGTTCAAATGGTCACGCTCCATTGATTTTTGGATTCTTTGTTGTTGTTGTTGTTGTTGTTGTTGTTGTTGTTGTTATTATTATTATTATTATTATTATTATTATTATTATTATTATTATTATTATTATTATTATTATTATCATTTATTTATTATTTTTTGGGGGGAGGGGTGTTAAAGATTTAATAGGATAGTTACACATGGAAATTTCTTGTAATGGTTATAACGTAAATAATTTGGGCGAGATTTATGCCAAACTTGGTAGGGAAGTAAATTGGTAAAGTGTCTACCAATCTTGGGCAAGTGGTCATGCTCCAGTCATTTTTGGACCTTGACCTCATTTTCCAGGTCACAGGGCAACTGACATGAAATTGTCTATTCACTTGAGATGTTGAGACCTACTTAATTTGTTCACAGGTGGCGCTGCAAATTTTTAATATATTTGATGATTTTTAGCTCAGCTGAGCTTATAAGATGTACTGTCAACCGTCCGTCCGTCACCGTCGTCATTGTTGTCGTCCGTCCACAATTCACATTTTTTATTTCTTTTCCAAAACCGTCAACCAGATTCACTTCAAACATGGTGGCAATGCACCTTGGGTGAGTTTCCACCAAGTTTATTCAATTGGTCATGCTCCTCTGACTTTTGGATTTTGTATGATCTTTTTGTTCCTTTTTTCGACAAATCTTAGAACATCTTCCCTGAAACTGCTCACCCAATTGCTTTGATATGACACACGAACACTCCTAGGGAGTCATAGTTCTAAATTTGTTTACCAGGTGGCGCTGCGATTTAAAAAGAATAAAAAGAGATTTTGTGTGCGTTATAGCTATTTTCAACTTGTCCAGAACCTTCAGTCAGATTAAGCTGAAACTTGGTAGATATGTTCTTTCTGGAAGGGCCGAACCAAATGGATCATTAGGTTGCATTGCTGCGGACTCCTGATTTTTCACAATATTTAGCTCATCTGATTTACTAGTCAGGCAGAGCTTTTAGGATGCCGAGTCGTCCCTGGTCCGTCCCTTGACAATTACATTCTCGACTTCTTTTCCAAAACCGTCAACCAGATTCAGTTCAAACTTGGTGGCTATGTACCTTGGGCGGGTCTCTATCAAGTTTGTCAAATGGCCACGGTCCAGTGATTATTGAATATCTTATGAATTTTTTGTTCTTCTTTTGTAGCAAATCTTAAAAATCTTCATCCCTGAAACCACTCACCTAATTGCTTTCATATCACACAGAAACACTGCGATGGCCTCTTATTTCTTAATTTGTTCACCTGGTGGCGCTGCAATTTTTTTCAGCTCAGCTGACTTGTTAGTCAGGCTGCACTTATGAGGCTCAATCTTCCGTCTTAGAAATACTTCGAAATGTCATATGCACTCAGCTAAACCTCAACACAGGTCTATTCAGTTGCAACCTTGATTTTGTGGGGACAAGCTTAGGTCAGCTAAGCATGGGCTGTTCACGCAGCCCTCTGGTTTCATGATGGTGACGAGCGCCTACTGGTAAGGAAATTACAATATGTGCAGGACATAATTCAAACAATATCTATCCCTCATAATCATTAAAACGCATATGTGTATAACTTAGCCCACATGATACATTTCTGAAGTGTATTTGGCAGAGGTGATTTCACATGTTTTGATTCGAATCCTGACATGGATACGATACGTACAGTATATGCGTTCCAGAACATTTATTGACTTGCTTGTTTTGCAATTGCAGGAAAGTTTTGCTTAGCGTGTAAAAAAACCCTGAACATGTTTAGCTGGCCTACCCAAGTGGAAACACAAAACGTTGAAACGACTCGTAATTGACAATAAATATAGACACCCAATTCAATAAACACTGCAAGTGGACACAATCTGTGTACGTCGCTTTTCTATTTTTATTCCTTATCATTTTCTTTTATCCTTCACCCTTTATCTTTCTTTGTTTCTTTTTACTTTCTTTCCTTTCTTTATTTCAGATACTATTCGGTAAAGAAAATCGATGCTCTCTCTGACAGATTTACACCAGTGCCACGCCTCCTTTTTGTGGGTGTTTTGCGTCTCACAAGCCTCTGCTGGGTATTTATTTTCAGACAGTATACACTCTGAAAATTTTAATGTGCATTTCAATGAGAAAGGTGCACTAGAATTAAAGCGCCAAAGGGCATTTTTCGAATCCACGTCATTTCGCCAAGCACTATTTTATTTTTTTTTTAGGAAGAGTTACTTGAAAATTTCCCGGTCAGTTTTCATAATGGTAACTCAAAAGAAAGATAATTAAGCTATGCAGGGAACGATATCTCCAACTTTAAATATGTTGTTTGTCTTCAACAGCAGGGGTTAATGGCCGCAAAGTCGAAAAAAGCCGAATTTGTAGTATTCCACTCTTTAGAAAACTGTGTAAGTGAAGAAAAAAATAAATCAATAAAAAATCTTAAATACCTTACCCTGGAATTACAAAAAATCAAGTCAATACATGTTTCGGAACGCATTTAGCCTACTGTACGTATCGTAGTCATATCAGGCTTCCAATCAAAATATGTGAAATCACCTCTGCCAAATACACTTTAAAATTTATCTTTCTCTTGAAATCACAATTATAAAAATCGATAGAAATGTTTTCAAGAGACCCTTATTTAAAATTTGGAATACCATGTTGAACAAGTCTGCCTATAAGAGAATTAGAGACACTAACCCCCTCTTTGATATATTTAGCTAAGAAATACGAATATGTTTTTGTATAGGGCGACTCCACTTTGAACACACATGTAAGAAGAGATGCTGTTTCTTTTCAGATCTTTAACTGGAGGAATATTTAGGGCAGTTAATAATTTAGAATAATGAGACCATGATCCGATTCCAAAGAATTTTTTATGGTACCGCCTTGAGTTCATTCCAGTTTTTGTAATTCAGATGTAGATGGATGTACAGAATTCAGCCCATGAAGCAGACATGGAGCACCAATAAGATTCCACAAGTGGACTTTAATATTGGACGGAAGACCTGGATGTGACATACCAATCCAGCTTAAGCCGTACATGGCTCGGCGAGCTGAGGCAACTCTTTTACCTACCTGACCTGGAGTCTCTCCATCATTTCTGAAAATAACTCGAGGATTTCCAGGCTGTCTACTGTACTTTTTGGATAGCCACAGTGGAACCATTTAAGTTCTTCCAGAAGGAAACATTTACCGAAAACGATACACGTTGTTTTTTAAAGTCAAATTTAAAGCACCACGACTTGGCATATTGCTCACAGATATGAATAGATCCTTGTTTAATTTTAATTGATTTGCAAGGACCATCAGAAAATTGCCTAGGTTGGACTAGTCTTTCCAAGACTTGGGTTCCTTGGTGTCTCAGATGGTGAGCATTTGTATATATTTAACACGAACCTGATGTCCTGCTTATCTATTTATCAGCCCCGACCAATGGGTTGAATCTAGGTACATTTTTTTTAACCCAGACCTTAGAAAACAAGTAGCCTCTTCTAAGAAGCAGGGTACTGATCACCTGCATGCCAGGTGCCTTTTTAACATAAGAGGGAATTATACATCCCAAGGTTCCAATATGTGTCTTTGCTCTAGAAAAGGCAGGAAAGGAATATGTCCTGTTCAGGATAGAGTGGTCAACAAGCCTGACATCATGTAAGTTTTTGGAATTTTTTCCACAATTGGATAAGGTACACATGCAGACAAGCAATCAATATTAAGTATTGCATGGTATAGCTATAGTATTACATTGTAGAGCTACAACCCACTTAATCTAGTAAAGTCAAACTCTGTCAATCCTGGGAGAAGCCAATATGTGGCTGCGCAAAGGCATGTCCCAACTTCCAGACAACAGGTCACTGGAGTGTATTGAGGAAGTACATTCATTGCAATACTAACAGCCACACGTTTTCTGGACTTTTTGCAGGACTCTGACGGTGGACCTCTAACTGATCTTCTGTGCCAAACAAGTTCCAAATAAATGAGTCTCTGAGGATAGAAAATGTGATCTCTATCTCAGGCTTCTCTGGGAAAGGGACTGGATAAAAACATGAATTCTGAAGGGTGCATACTTTCATTCAGCTTTTGCAGAATACAGAGGTAGGCCCTTTGGTGGGTGGTAGCTATCAGTTTGGTGTGTCTCGTCTAATGATGTAGCCCTAGCACCAATGGATTGTGCACAGGCATCTAATGTGATGAAGCAATATGCATGCAGTATGCCTAAAAAATTGTCTTGATTATCTCAGCATTGTGTCATTGACAGCTATGCCAGGACACAGATTTTGTATTGTGAATCTTCTACCACCTGTGAAAAATCTACTTCGTTCCTTTCACAGCTTGGTAAATGGAAGAACGGCCTTCATTGCATTTCGTGCTACGTAACGATCACATGAATTGTTGTTCCATCGACTATGGTGTTTATTTGTACCAGCCATTTGAGTGTTGTTTTTCTCAGTTTGTGTCATTTTAAAAAGTACGTTTTACACCATCTTAATATAACCTTTTCTTCAGGGCATGCAAAATGTACATAGTCATGCTATATAAACATACTTGTGTTTTCAACACGCCCATTAGGTATATATCAAAATGAATAACCTTAACCTATTTTCAAGATTACATGGGTCATAATGTTAGAAGCAAATTATGTAAATCTCCATCCAAAATAATATATTATGGACATTAGATGTTGAACCCATATAATTTGTGTAAACCATGCTCACCTGCCTGAGGAGACGTCTCAGAAGCTGGAAGATATATCTTTTACACTTTTACATGGCTAAAGTCTCACAACTTGACCTAGCGCCTCTTGTTGGCATGTTGTGTCATGCTTTGACGACCATTTTTTCTAGCAGCATATGCTTGTTGCAACTGGTCCGTTCTGTTAAATTGTTGCCTTAGCCAGTCCTAGTGGGCATGTTGCACCAAGAACCATTGCATCTGAGCTTTTACTACAGCTGGCATCAGTGGGCAAACTGATTATACCAATTGGTCCTTTTAACAAAGATTCACATGACCCTTATGTACGGGCTTGTTAACTCAGTCCAAAACTTGGCACTGATAGAGTTAAGATGGAGAGTCAGCAGTACAGATTTATAGCGGAAACTGCTCAGACGCTAGGCTGTCCATCTCACCTGGATGGGTTTCAAGTCTTTTTGTTTGAGGGGATGTGCTTACTCTCTTCTCCTTTCAGACAGTCCCATGTGCGTATGTTACCACGTCCAGCAAAGAGCAATCAATATAAAGTGTTTGTTTGTTCACTCTAAGAAAGAATGTTCAGAGACCAGTGTGACCATCCTACCATGCCACTTGGTAGGCCCTGTTTATATCAAACTAGAACTATTGGGTGAGAGACCTATAATCACCAACAAAGGGTGATTGTTACTGCCAGTAATAGCTCAAGCAAACTGGGCCCTTGGAGGCTGATTTTAGGTGGTTATAATTGCAATAAGAAGTGAGACAAAATACATACTTTTCCCCTCCTTAATGAGAAACATCAGGAGTAGAATGTCTGGCAGGTAGCTTCGTTTGGGTCTAATAAGTCTTGGTCCATCGATCTATATCTAATCCAAGAAACCAGTCCCACGTAGGTTGAACATTCACTGAGTAGTGCTGTATTAGGGTTGTAATTAATCATTCAGTAAGATAACCATCTGTACCATGTGTTAATATATAATAAATGTGGTCCAGATTTGATAAATTGTGACCTAAATATTCGAGATCAGAGTAGTTCCCCTCTTTATGAATCATGCTCACCAATGGATCAGCGTTGAAGTCAACTGAACCATTAGAAATACTCTTTTTATCTCACTCCTATTTGGTGTGCAAAACATGAAGATGAAGGCATGACAGAGATATGATCACATGTTGCTCTTGCCAGACCAAAACCAGATGGCGCTATTCTTGGACGGGTAATAATGGCACTGTTCTTTTTTGCTTTTTTCTTGGAAGAGTGGGCAAATAAGGGGAAACCCTGTTATGTTTGACCAGTAAGTGTTCTTAGTAAATTTTGGTACCATCCTAGTCTTAAAACAAGTTGATTCCTGCAAAATCTGCTCCAAACAGTATGGATGAACAAAGCTTCAGTCTGTTTAGATGCTTTTTTAAATATCACATCTTTTCAAAAGTAACTTGATCATGACATAGCTTAACGTTTTGTACCAGGAATGAAAGCGATTATGGCATTATGAATATTGTTGTGGTTTTCCTACCTGTAGCACTAAAGAGTTTCCCCACTAATTAATAGGGAACCCATGTGTGAATGTATCTTTTTAAGAAGTTACTCAATTAGACAAGATTTAATGTTTTATATCACCAATACAAGAGCTGATGACAAAACCGATCAGATGTATACGGGAAGCTTCTAGTGAAAGTATTTTGAATGTATCCTTTACATAATTTGCATGGAAAAGAGTATCATGCCAAAGTGTATTACCAGATACGAAACAGCCAGACCCATTGTCAGAACTATCATAATATGAAACAATAAAACATTTAACCTAAACGGTTGGTACGGACATACTTAAAGTTTCCATCTTTCTGGATTCATTTTCGAATGGCATTGGTAACCTCCTTTTCAAAAGGCTACTTACTCTTGAAAAGACTTTATATTTCATACCACTGATGAACGTGATGATGAGAAAATTTGCCGGATGCATACACGAAGCTGCTAATGACAATACTTGGGATATTTCCCTTTTATAATTTGCTTGGACAAGGAGGCCTATGACAAAAAGTGGCAACAAGTATGAAACAGCCAGACCCATTGACATAACCATCTTTACATAAACAGATTTATCTTTAACATTGCTGCCTGACTTGTTTCTGCTTTGAATCACTGCTCTCAGACACAATAAATGCCCTGAAAAGATCACAATGCTCCCAGAAGCAATACATAATACATAGGTACTTATAGTTACAGATTTCGCATATTCTTTAATGGAATATGGCAAAAGTCCCAGCTCATAAAATTGAAACAGTTCTGTATCGTGTTCATTCTTATAATATACAGTGAAAAAACTTAAAAGAAAGAAGGCAATAGCAGTTACAAAGAGTAACACCAACGTGAACCTTACAGTCATACGAGGAACTTTGAAGATAAGTACGATTAAGATAATGCGATCAATTGTCATAACAGTGCAGACACATACTGTATGTATGTGAGAGAAAAGAAAGCATACAGAGGTGAAATTGCACCATCTGCTTTCTATCCAAGATACCCTGTGGAGAAAATAGTAACCACTATGATAATTGTCTGTCAGGAGAATCATCAATACATAAGCAACATTAGTGAAAAATGATAGTGCAAGATGCAGATTTAGTGCATCATTGTTTTGTTTTACACCAATATTCAGAATATCAAAAAGGGAACACGCATGTAATAATAAGCATATTAAGGTCATACTTTGCATACTGAATCTGGCAAAGGAACTGGTAATGAGGTTAGGACAACACGGGCAGGCTGTGTGACCATGTTGCACTTTGTTATATAAGCAACATAGTTTAACATTTTGAGATTCCAACGTGTCAAGTTGACGCAAAGGATTTAAGGATTTCTCAGCAACAGTTTTTAACAAATTGACAGTGAGATTAATAAATCTCAGAGATTCCAGATTGACAAATGTTAGCTCCTGTAAAACTAATATTGAATTAGAGGACAAATCTAAATATTCAAGGCTGGGCACACAAGAAAAAACGCCCTCTCTAAGGTGGCTGACTTGGCATAAATTTATTTTTAGGAAGGTCAAGCTGGGGAGATTAAACAATGACACATGCAAAATTGGCATTTGATTTCCCTCAAGGTTTAATATTTGTAAAGCATTAAGTCCTTTGAAGGCACCAACAATATTTGACGATATTTTGTTGAAGGACAAGTCTAATTCTTTCAAAGCTGGACATCTTGTGAAAGCTGAAGATGGAATTCTCTCCAATACATTGTAACTCATATCAAGTCGGAAGAGAAGCAAAAAGTCTTTTGTGAATGACACTGTGCGCAGTATGTTTCCTTTAATTAAGATAACCCGGATAAAGGGAGACAACTGTGGTAGGTCATTCAAACTTTGATTCATACACGATAGTGCATTTCCTAAACGGAAACAAGGGTCATTATAGATATATGCATCACATAAAGCCTCATCGTCCATGGACATAAAGCAGTGAATAATACCGTCACAGATTTCAATCGAGTGAATACATTCACTACTGCTCTTGCAATGTAATAAAAATGAACAATCATAGCTGTCACAATGAAGTTCCTCCGAGCCAGAAGGGCAATCCCATCTATTATTACACACGAGTCTCAAGGAAATGCAGTAGGCAGTAGGACATTTATACATATTTGAACATTCATGTAGTGCACATCTCTCCAAATGAGTTCCACTTTCACAGTATTTTAAACCATCAGACTCATCAAGTTCGAAGATACACAGGTGACTTTGATGATAGCACAACGACATGGGTCTTTCTTGGCATGCAAACCAACCTAGACCTCCACACAACAGTGGATGTAGGTTTGCCATTCTGAAAGTTGTCAAATACTTTGAGTCAATTGCGCGTGTATATCGTCTGTTAAATGTGTACTTTCTCACATTTTGTAAGTTTAAATTAGTCTGATAGGCGCATCTGGCTTCATCACTAAAATCATCAGAATTTCCGCAATCTTCTGAACGGTCACAAACTTTTGAGGTAGGAATGCATCCTCCTTTATCGCATTGAAAGTATATCTGGGAACAAAAGCATGCGGGTTTTGTGCAATTATGAAAGCAGTAGGAGTTTGGGCCATATAATTGCCCAGGCGTTTGTTGGTAACACACATGTGTACAGTTTGCCTCATCAGAAATTCCGTCCATGCAATCATATTGTCCATCGCAAATGTGATGTTCTGAGATGCATATTCTGTTTGCGCATTTGTATGACCCTCTTGGGCATTTATGATGATGTGGATCGGGAGGTGAGTTACAAATTATCCCATGTACTTCCTCTTCATTGCAACTTGTTCTCTTGTCTAAGATTTGAAAGTTAAGATCAATTGGTAAAGCAAGAGGTTTTAAACTTTTATTGTATGAGGATTCTGGTGTCTGAGGTATAGTATCTTTCATTAGTAAATAATCCATTGAATTGGACAAAAATAAACTTGGTGATATTCTATATCCTCTATCATGTGATATGTTGTGAACTAATATAACAAGTCTTATGTTAGAATCAAAGAGATTCAAGGAAAAAATCAGTTGTTGTAATTTAATTACTAGGGCTGTTAACCCTGAATACCAAAGTATATCTCTTGCATAACTCATGATGAATGGTTGGTAGGTGCAAAATTTTTTATTTAATATGGGTAAGCTTTATTGAAAAAGAAGTCAGATTTCTGCAACAAAGAAACAGTTTTTCTGGGCAATCTAAATACATTACTGCTCGATTTTCTACATGTTTCTTTGGCATGCTTTGCTGTCATATGAGTACATGAAGCTTCAATCGGTATGACAACCATAAGGCATGTACCGTGAAGAAGTATCCATCCTTTCTTGCAAGCAAACGGGTTTTGATTAAGTAAGCTATATTGACTTGTCATCCAAGGTTCTTTTGATCTTAAAACACTGTGACTTTCACACATGAATGCTATGTTATTAAAATTTTGCATACAAGGTATCATCATCCAATTAGCGTCTCCAATTTCATCCAACAAAACCATTGCTCCACAGTCTCGTTGTGCAGAGATATTGATAGCAAAGTTCTTTGTCTTTTCCTGGTATTTGGAACTATACTTGTTCCACACAAGTAAACGCGGTGCCACATTTTCAGTGTAATTTATCATCCACTCAGAGTACATGACGGGCTTGCCATCAAGCCATGCTATTTTGTTCCCCTGGAAGGTCAGATTGAACAATACATCTGATGTATTCAAGGTATTGCAGAATGCAAACCGTCTTTTGTAGCAACCTCATTCAATAACATTGTAATGCTGTCACATGTTGCTCCTAAATATCACAAACCCAAGCTACCATACCCTGATATGCATGTAAAATTTAAAACAAATCACGATATAGCTGTTGTGTTTTATTTTTCTTTCATTTCGTGTATCAGTATGATCCATTTATGGTCCTAAAACCATGCAAAACCTTTCGACGGTGTGGGATTACGTCATATATTAAGACTTCTTGATAAATGCTGATTGTATGGTAATATTGAATGAAAAGTGAACAAAGCGTGATGGAATTTTATATGGAAGCCTCCCTCTCGATGTCATTTGTTCAAGTGGGTCTTTTCAAGAGACAGGGCCCCTGCTTGATTGCAAAAGATACAAACTTGACTGCCTCCTCATGAAATGTACACGTGTGTCGTTGCACTTGATATATATATGGTTATCCCGTCTACAAGAGGGACTGAGAAGGCCAAGGTCACATCTCCCACATTGTTAAAAGTTTAGATTCATACATTTAGCCATGTACAATGTGTTAAATCAGGCCCACATAGAAGACCGCCAGCATAAACGTCCTAGATCAAATAATTTTCAAATTATCAAGTAAAACATGAAAATTCGGTGAGTAGCCCTGTGACCTGGGAATGAGATCAAGGCCTCCCACGTACTGTGCAAATCTTGCCCCTATACCTAGACTCGGCCTTGTGCGATGACAGGGCAGCTGGCTGAGCAGTTTTTGAGAAATAGATGTTTTGAAATTTTGCCAAACGATGTGCAGACAGACAATCATAAACAATATTTATGAAAACACCCTTTGCACAAGTTCAGTGGAAAGCCACCGAAGGTACATCCCAGCAAGTCTGAAGTGAATTTTTCTGCAGATTTTGGAAAAAGGTAGAAAGTGTGACTTACTGTTGCAATCGCCATTGACTTATATACTAATCAACAGAAATACACTTATGTATGTATGTATGTATGTATGTATTCGTTTAACATCTTTTGTGTTTTTCTGCTGTATTTTGCTTTTCTAAAAGCGTCATTCATATTATGCTTAAACTTAGTACAAATGTACCATGTGGAAAGGCCAAAGAAGGTTGTGTACTAGATAGTATTGGTCGGCATTCTCTTTTTCTTCCTCATCTAAATTATTGCATTCTTCTGTGGGGTTTCTCGTGTGACCGTATTTTCAAACTTCAAAAGAAGGCTGTTCGTCTTGTTTGCTTGGCAAGATATAATGCCCACACGGATCCTTTATTTAAAACGTTAAACCTTTTACAAGTACCAGATATTCTTAAGTTAAGATCCTTAAAATTTTACTACAGATATTTAGAAAATAAAACCCCTGATTACTTTAACAACATATTTGCAGCTACAATACCTTCTCACCGATATTTCACTCGACATAGAAATGACAGCCAGGTTCCTATTCCTTCTAGAAATTCGACAAAACATTGTATTAGGTATTACCTTCCAACCCTCTTAAAAAACACACAACCCTGTATCAAAGATAAATTTTTCACACATTCTTATAATGGTTTTGCAACCTACATAAAGCTTTTCTTCGTGAAGCAATATAAAGACACTTGTACAGTTGCACACTGTTATGTTTGTGGTAATTAAGTGACTTTATATTTACCCTGTATATTTAAGCTTCTAATCTCTGTTCTTAATATTTTTGCCAGTTGTTTGCTAATTACAATTTTACCGAAAGGTGGCCTTGGCGATAGCGGATCATAGAATCCTTAGCCAAGGTCATCCTAATATCATTTAGTTCAATTATGAGTTCTTGGTTATTGCTTAATTACCACTTTGTCACTACAAACGTTGAAATTCATGTAACCCATTTCATATCATATTGAATAAACTGTTCTGAGTTCTGAGTTCTGAGTTCTGAGTTCTGGACTCCTTATGTTTAACTAATTTGCAGTTTGGGTACTTTTTGGTTAATGCACACATTCCTATTGGTTACTATGTGAGTAAATGGGGATTGCAATTGCTTTTCATACTTTCGACTTCTTTTGCACAAATGTTTGACAGATCCACCTCAGACTTGGTCGGCATATACCCTGGGTGAATCTCTGCCAATTTTGTTCAAATGGTCATACTGCATTGATTTTTTAGTTTTTTATTTTATTTTATTTTTTTTGTTTTCTCTTTTGCAACCTCCTCTCTCCCTTCCCCTTAAAACTTCTTTAAAACAGTCTAATTGCTTTGAAATCGCACACGGACCTGACTGGAGCCCTTTTCCCTAATTTGTGCAACCTGTTGCACAGCATTTTTTTCTAAATTGTTAAGGTCTGCTTTTTTGTACCTTTTAAGAATAGTCGCTGAGCTTATGCTGAAACTTTGTGGAAATTTACATTGCAGAGCGGTGAAAAAATTTGGTCACCAGGTGACGCTGCTGCAGATCCCTGATTTTTAACGATTGTTTTTTTAGTTCAGATATGTATCTGCTACTGCCTCCATTCTATTGATTACTATGTGAGCCAATGGGGGATGGAATGAAAATTCACAACTGCTACATTTTCTTCAAAATCGACCGTCAGATTATCTTAACATTTGTGGCGATATACCTGGGGTATGGCCTTATTGACTTGCTTCAAATGTTCATTCTCCAGTGCTTTGTTTATTTAATTTAGTAAAATATAATTTATAACACTTTCCTGAGTGGCCAACTACTTCGAAATTGCATGGGTACGTTTTGCAGATCTTAAACGTCAATTTGTCCAACTGGCAATCATGTGATTTGTTCTATTTTTAAAAAATAGTTTTGATTTATTTTGATATTTTGCACTCCAAAGTGGGCACTCAGTTTATGACAAAAGTTTGCACAAATGTACCTTGTGGAAAGACCAAGCTGTTTTTTAAACTAGGTGAGCGTTGCTATGTTCCCCTTGATTTTTTCCGGTGTGATTTTGCCATTATCAACTTCTTTACCCAGGCTGCATACTGGAACATATTCAAGCATAAGAGGAAATGCCCACTGGCTCAATCTCCACCAACTTTGCTCACTAGATGCTGCCACTTAAGGGTTCTTGATTTGTAATGAATTTTCAAAATTATGATTTGTCGGCAAGGATACATGTACATCCTATCCTTGTTTGTATTTGAAACGCAGCAAATGTGACATATTGGCTTATATCTCAGTAGCGATAGATCCTATGCCCAAAGTTAATCGAATAGTAACTACAGGGTTTCTTTTAATGCTGTTTTTTGATTCCCCATGACTCTGAAAGGCGAAACTGACATATTGGCTTATATCTTGGTGCTAATGGAACATAGGCCCATGGTTACGTGAAAACATTAATAGGACAGTACCTATGGCATTTCTTTCAGGGTTCATAAGTTTGACCATTGTTGACCTGGCATGGAAAAATTGATCAATCGGTAGTAATGGTGGTAATAGTGGCGCATATTACTTTTGCTTCAAATGTAATGACTCAAGAACTGTATGGCTATTACAAACAGTGATGATCCTCCAAAAGGGTCAACTGAATAGTGCACAAAGTTGACATTGATGTCATATATTCAAGGTCACCGGCCACTGTAGTTACTTGCACTGTTCCGTTGATATAAGAAGAGATCACCTGCAACATTTATGTTTCACATAGTGACGGTCTGATGGCAGTAAATCTCACTTTGTCACTGTTGACTGATCTTAGGTCCGAGGTCACACATAAACATTAATAGAACATTTACTATGGGACTGCTTTCAGGATTGTTCATTTTGATCTTGAGTGACACTCATTGGTCAAACTGATATATAAGCTGATAAATTGGTGATGGTGGATCCTGTCACTTTTCATTGTAAAACTGATGACTCCTAACAGAGAGTATGAAATATTAGAAAATATGCTTTGTAAATCAAACAGTACCTTCCTATGAATGACATGGAATTTAAGCAGTACAACCATAAACGCTTCCTTGACTCTTGACGAATAGAAATCTATAACACTTCACGACTTCCAGTACAGTACTCTGAATCAAAATTTCAAGTAGGACTCTTGTATTAAATGTACCTCCCATAACAAATGTCTTCCATGATTAACATTTTAAGGTTTCACACTTTCACACTTTGCAGTGACTCCATTTTCTCCCACCTGTCTTGATGTTATGATCACATTACTTAAACTGCACTTAACGGTTTGCGACTTGTAGTGCTCATGTGGTCACTCTGCTTGTAAGCAACCTTCAAGAATGAATTAAGTGGATTTAAGACATGAATATATAAGTTTCGCACCTGAAAAAAGGAACAAAAAACAACCCCCCAAAAAATCCAAAAACAAAAACGAAACCCCCCCAAAAACCAAAAACCAAAAACCAAAAACCAAAACAAAAACAAAAACAAGAAAACAAAAAAAACTCAGACCCCCGCAAACCCCAATACAAAAACAAAAACAAAAACAAAAAACAAAAACAAAAAAAAAAAAAAACCAAAAAACCCAAAACCAAAAAAAAAAAAAACAAAAAAACAAAAACAAAAACAAAAAAAAAAAAACAAAAAAAAAACAAAACAAAGCAACCCCCCAAACAAAGCAACCCCCCCAAAACAAACAAACAAACAAACAAACAAACAAAAAAAAAAAAAAAAACAAAAAAAAAAAAAAAAAAAAAAAAAAAAACCACCCCCAACTTGCTGGCAGTCTAACCCACCATGACAGCATTGCAAGCACAAAGAACGAAGGTAATAATGCAATTACCATGGAAGCCCAAGGGATCAGGATGCCAGTATTCCTAGTTTTCTTAATGGAAGTAAAAATGAAACAATTGTACATACTTGGTACCGTATTAATCCAATGAAAAATATATGCGTGGTAAGCAATGAGAAAAGATTCATGGTCTGAAAATGTTTTAGTTCAGCTTTTGTTTCAAAAACGACCAAACTGTATTTCATTTTTAAACATTCGATAAATGAGTTATTCCAAGATGCCGTTCTCTTATGGATTGTCACCCGAGCCTTACGATACATTTTAACACTGTCTTCAATCCAAGTTGAAGAAAAGAATCTATTCGCAGCTTGTCTGTTGCTGAGTTCATACGGGTTTTTCTGAAGTGTTAAATTTAATTGACAACTGGAAATTTTGTGCAGTTGCACTTGTAGGAAATATTGTGCAGCATAGAAAGAAGGTTTGAAATCATGACCTGGTGTGTATTCAAAGATATATTTGAATGTTTCTAAGCGTGTAAATTGCCACTGCCTATAAAATTTGAATGACGAATTTATGGGAAACCTTCGAATTTCATATAATTTTATGAGGACAGGACCTTTGCACCTACCAAAAGTAGGTCTAACAAATAGTATCATTGGCATTGTACCTCCTGGTGGAGCAGAGTGAGCCCCTCGTCCATATTTTATATGTATTGTCACACTATGTCGGACTAAAATGTGCCACCCAAGGATACTATTGCTGCTTAAAGCGTAGGTTGTAACGTTTTTGTGCAAAGTACAGAATAAATCAGTATTTTTGAAAATAGCTATCACTTGTAAATGAACAATTAAGCAACACCAATTACATGGATACCATACTTCCAAAATGAAAGCACCAGTGTGTGGATAAATTCCTGGTAGTAGAACTGGAAGAAAAGTATATGATTTATGCAGGGAATATATTTCCCCACAGTGATAGTATAGATTTAAATAATTTGCGGCGTTCGCTGTGTTTGCTTGCAACTCAAATACACTATTATGGGTTTCCCAGCTCTTTGGCTTATAATAAATATTGACTTTGTCGGATAATGAAAAACACCTTTCCGTTTGGCTTTGGTAATGAGCAAAAACTAGACAGTCATTCTTTTTAGAAGGTGAAATACTCAAAATATTTGAACATGAATTTCCGTTTGTTCTGTGTCTGTATAGTGCCCTACATTTGCTCTCTTGTAAAAAAACTTGGAAACTGATATTTTGGTTGTATGAATAATAAATAAACATAAGGTGGAAGCCGGAGGAAAATATGGGAATATCGAAGTCATGACTGATATATGGCCAGTGTCGGGACTGTTTGCAAAATGGACCTATCTTTCTTGGGCTGCATGCATTCTTAAATAGCTCCATTTCACCATCATAAACTATTAGTCCTCCGGCCATACACTCTTCATTCATAGGTCCATTCCATGAGAAATTCCGAATTATTAACTTTAATGCCCGTCCAGTAGGAAAAGATTGAATAACGTGTTCAATTCTTGGATGTAGTCTCCTATGTTGTGTAGCTGTTATGCTGAAATTGATCAAACGCTCATGAACAGTGTTTATGTACCATCGTCTGGCAGGCCCTAAATATTTCGCTTCAAAGAATATTTCAATTGTTCCTTCACCAAAGGCTTCCATACAGTGTAGGGTGGCTGTAACTGTGTGGCCTTTTGCATGAACAAATCGGTTGTGTTCATTTAAAACATTAAAAAGTATATCTTTTCGGTATAGGTCTTTCATATATTCATGGGGGCCATCAAAGATAATCAGATAAGGATGGGTCTGGTATCCTTCATATTTCGCAGCTGTAACAATCCATATATAGTAATGCAATCCTATATGTGTTTTGCATGTCCAGAAATACACATGCTTTTTCCGAATAACTGTATTTTCTTTGACGCCTTCAGCAAAGAAAGCAAAGGATACAAAGGGACTTTCTTCATGAAGCTCTTCCCTTATTTCTTTGACAAAGACATCAACCCACTGGAACACAAACGAAAAATGCAATGTTGGAGAGAACAAAATAAGTTTGTTAATCAGTACAATATAAATGGTATAAGAGGGAGACACTCCTGTTTTTTCTTGCAGAAAACCACAAAGTCGTACAAGCAGTTTCTTTGTATTTAAGCTACTATACAATATATCAACATACATTGCCCTGCAGCGTCTTCCAGAATACAGTAGGCTCATGTGTTTCAAAATCCATTGAATGAATTTATTATCTGGAGCTATTATTTTCCAATGAATGGATGTATCATTAGGACAGTTAATTGTATCCCACACTTGAAAATGAAGAGCCACTAAAGGCTGCCAAAATTTAGATCCATCAGTTTGCATGGATGAGAAGCAGAATTTTTATTTCGATTGCAATCAGAGTTGACAAATAGGTGAATACGTGCACAGACACATCGTTGAAGCTGACTAAGAAACGACCAAATTATAATTTTGACACCAGTCGTACTGTAGCAGGGCAGTACAAGTGAATATAAATTCGCAGTTGTTGATGTATTTCTAGCTGGTGGATTAGATACTTCCGAAAATTTATATGTGAATAAATTAACTGGGCTGGGTATATTGACTGGCATATGGGGTGAACAAAACTCCATGACAAAAATTGTCTGGTATTATATTAAAATGTAAAGAAGCTAAAATATACAGCGTATATGGAGGGTAAGAGGCTCTTGACACTTTCCCCAAGCAAAGGGTGGACCTTATTGTTGCAGTTGTATCCAATATTTTAAACAAAAGTATGCAAAATGCCAGTCAGACTATGTACCTGGTTGCCAGCATCACAGCTACCTTTAGGATATCTTGTGCCTGGAAAACCATAGGTAAAATTTTGACTCGGTCCTATCATACTGACTAGAGGAGATTGAATACAACATATAACAAACAATTTTTCTTGTTGTCTTTTCTTATTGTATTTGTGTCTTTTTGCCCAGAACCACTTCCTAGTAGTCATGACCATATTCCACAGTCCGAACTTTTCACGCTCCATAAGCTAACCTGTTCCTGTCTAACCTATATACATATAGAAGTACTATTGTCCATATTGCACACGTTCCCATGTATTTGACATAGGTTGTATTAGCCCAGATAAATTAAAGGGTCTTTAGCGGGTAAGTACTCAGAACATGCTTCGGAGCCTATTATGAATACTGACAGCTGTGTATCCATATTCAGCCCTCATCATGCAGGGACTCTTCCCATATTTCACCAACTTATAGACCTTCTGGGTTTACTTGAACTTAACATTATGTATTCTCTGTTGGTATATTTTCCGTGGAGAATATTTCAATTATGATAATGCCCATTATTTGCTTTGTGCAGAAACTATGTGGAAGTACCTTGCGTTTTGGGTGTTCTACAGTTGGTAATACTGAAACCTGTGGTAATTCCAGAGATGGAAGTGACAGGAAACCAGTATTATATGTTCTGAGAAATTAAGCTTACTCCAAAGTCTATTTCAGGTCTTCTTTTAATTTCTGTCCATAAACTGTCAGGTAAATTTATATTCTAGTAATTTCTACCCCTGCAAGTTAATGCATCGATCTGAGGTAAATTTAATCTTTTCCATTTCCTCTCGCATGGACTTATCATGTATCCAAATTTTACGAAAACAAAAGCATCAAACCTTACAATAGGAAAGAGTGTTGAAGGGTACTCTTGTGTGGTAAATGGCTTCAGGGCAATAACGATTGTAGTGAACACGCCAATGGTTCCATTTACATTGAGCTATAAGATCAGAATGGGTGTCACGTCATTGAAATGGATGCCTAGAATATGGTGTAATTGCAATTTTTACATGAAAGCATGATGTTTTGACTTCACGTGTTGGTCATAATTAGCTTATAATAAGCGCACATTTCCATGTCCTGATTAACTGTAGCATATGGAACCACTGTGATGCAGGAGCATTGTCTTTGCCTTAATTTTAATTGAGTATGATTTAATACATCACACTCGAAGATAAAATTAAGGCGAAAAGTATGTTAATGTGTATCACTGGTTTTGCGTCAGATTCTTCTGGTAGTATATATGTTTTATTGGATTCTAATATGCTTGATCCACTTTTTACATTCGACATTTTACTAATTTTGATGGTAATAAATACGTTGTATCCATTTTTTTTTGTTTGAGTGATCATGTATATTCTGCAAGCTAAACAGCAACTGTTCCATGTACTTTCTTGATGCGTCATTTTGCTGTAGGTGTTAAAAAATATTGTCCAAGGCATGCTCTGGTCAAGCTGCTATCAGTCAACAAATATTTCGAACATATTTTTTAGTTACCGTCTGGCTTAGTGGTACTGTTTTGTGGAAGAGAATGATCAACATAGCATTAAAAGTTAGTTGAGTCATCAATAAAAACACACTTATCGGAACACGTTTCTATAAAATAAACATTCAGTTGACTGGTTGATTATGTTTGAGACGTATATAGAAAAGTTACCACTCACAGACCGAAAATGGTTTTATGGTGGGGAATTAAAACGGCGCATCTGAACAACGAGGATTGTGTTGACAGATAAAAGCGCGAGGTCCTCTTAGGACCCCAAGGAGCCCTTGGTCAGTCATCTGCCAATAAAGTCCTCTTTGTCAAGCCCAGTTGCGTTTAATAACTTTTTGATGTAGATCGTTTAGTAATGCAACATGACAACTAATTCTCTGTACTGGATTGTTATGCATTTCCTTGTATGGTCAGCAAGAAATGATAACGAGGCAGGCCTGTATCACAAGATTCATGAACTGGTCACATGATGTTACTCCTACATTGTTATTGTAATTTCAATTCAGATGGACGCGTTTCACCTGTTTCTTTGATTAGCTGCTACTCTTTTCCGATATAGAAATATTCATTCGTTACATACCTGTGTGCGCATGTGATAGCTTCTACTATTTTAGCAATACTGTCTGCTGTGGTGGATCTCGCATTTCTTACCATGGACATATATAACCGTGTTGATATGGCACTCGCACATAAATACCTGCATTGAACCATTCTTTTTTGAGAATGGGGATTTGATCAAGTGGATATATGCGCTTCCCATTTCAGCTAGACGACTGGTGCCAGAAGTTGCAGGTTCGAGTCCCGCTCGTTCCGAACATAAAATATATATTTTCTGCATTTCCTTAATGCTGGGGGATTTAGGTCCCCAATTCTGGAAATAAATGCTGACTCAGTACTTATACTGCATAAACGTGTTAATATGGCACTAGCACATAACTACCTCCATTGAACCATTTTTTTTTTGAGAATGAGGATTTGGTCGAGTGGATATGAGCGTTTCCCATTTCAGCTAGGCGACTGATGCCAATGGTTGCAGGTTCGAGTCCCGCTGGTTCCGAACATAAAATATGTATGCTGTTGTATTCAGGGCACAGGACAACAGAATAAAGAGTGTAAAGTACTGATGGCACATCCTGTTTTATTTCTCAGAAGTATAACTTTAGAGCTGAAAGCTATAGTAAATAAATTATCTTTAATAAAAAATTTTATCTGAGCATTCAAATACAGCTCAGAATGTGTGTAAAGTCAGGAGCAAAATTTTGATATTCACATTTTCAGTCACAGGTCCCTGATGAATAAAAAATACACCCAACTTTAAAGCCCAGATATTGTTCTGTAAATGATCTACCTACGCATCGCGAGTAGAGGCACTGAACCATGCATATTCGTTGCGTATGCGATGACGTAGGCAAGCCATGTGCCCTGATCAGAGAGAGAGAGAGAGAGAGAGAGAGAGAGAGAGAGAGAGAGAGAGAGAGAGAGAGAGAGAGAGAGAGAGAGAGAGAGAGAGAGAGAGAGAGAGAGAGAGAGAGAGAGAGAGAGAGAGAGAGAGACCACACCTCTGTATGTCACTTAGTTATTGTATTAGGGAAGTATCTCAATTACACTCCTGTGTGACTTCCTCAATGTTGACAGGAAGGTGATCACGGTAGAAAACCACGGCAGCTTACATGTTTAAAGGCAAATTGTATGGTTGGATAAGATTGGGTAAGGTTTGTACCGACCACGTGTTATGCATATAACTTATTCTCTTCACCACAGTTAAGGAATTTCAGTTCTTATAAGTTGGTCTTTGGACGTGAGCCACCAAAATTTGACACGTTTGCTGTCCAACCCAGTCAGTGGGCTTTCGCGTACGTAAGAGCAGTATGCAGAACATTTGAAAAAGAAAGTGTAACATGTTTCTAAAATAGTGCTCCAGTTGCATAGAGTTAAGTAAGGGAGGCAAAATGCACAAATATCACAAAAGTTTAATGAAAATCCTATTTATTCAGTAGGACAGCTTGTATACTTGTTCAAGCCTGCTTCCTTGTCCCATACTGCAGACCCGCGTAAAATATCAGCCTCCTGGTGCGGACCGCTTATGATTCATGAAATCTTAGACAAAACACACTATATTCTAGCCACTCTGAAAAGAGAGATTTCACATCATGTGTCTAACTTTAATAGACTGAAACCTTGCTTTTTGCGTGCGTCAGATGACAGAAAACATATTACGCATATTCCAAAGTTGAAAGTAGCGCCAGGAAAAAACTATCTACGTGGAGACCACTTCACGCAAAACTAGTGAACCCCCATTTACAGATGAAAACGGTCAATAGTTGCCTCGGTTGACAGCTGAGCAAGTCACCTGTGTTGGTCAGATGACCCCAGTCGATTTGTCATCACATCTGGCAAACGTATCTAAACATAGTGGGCTGGCAGCACCCTAAGCACCAAACAACGCCAGCTAGAGACACAGTTGAACCTGGGTGAACAGGCATCCATGGAAAATATTATGCATATAGTCAGAGCTCGTTTTAAAGCTGGAAGCCCACCAAGCCGATTCTTTTATCCATGGTTATCAAACGGATGCATGGGTAGGACAGCAATAATAAGAAAGGCAACCGATTCTTGCTAATTGTTGACAGATACCCTGAATTGAAAGATTTGAGAGGTCAAATTCTTATAGAAGGTAAAATTTTAATTTGCAGGACTCCGAATCAATTGTTGCCCCGCTTTGTGTAATGAAGCATGGGGAAAATGTATGAAACATGTACAGTGTAACACATTTAGAAACATAGCTTATATAAGTTACTGGACAGACATACGAGAAGTTGTACCTTAATATCGTTTCTCTGTTGACTAGAAATGGCAGATTTGCTGAAGGAAATTGATCATGATATACATGTTAAATGCTGTAATAATTGCTGTTGCAACAAACGTGACACAGAATTTGCATGATATTACAAATGGTATCAGCTCTTTGAATTACGATAAGTCCCATGGTGAGAATGGTCACTATACAGATCACTTGATGCATGGGGCTAATATACCTTTTTTCTGTAATCAGGGATGTAGGAGTTTGGTCCGTCACGGGTTTTCTCCAGATGGGCTGTGCTTATCTACAGTTACTCATATTCCTAAAGATGCCAGAAAATCTGCATAACTCTGATAACTACGGGGGTATTGCTCTACGTAGTGTAATTGCTAAGATGCTTGACTGGATTATCATACATCAAAATCGTAACCTACTTGAAAGTTCTGAACTGCAGTTTGCTTACAAAAGTCACCATTTCACAGCTCATTGTAATCTTATAGTCAGTGAAGTATTTCCGTATTACAGTAATGAAGGAGGTAACACCTACGCTCTCCTTCTCGATGCCACCAAGGCTTTTGATCACGTAGAGTAGGCCTATGTGAAGGTGTTTATGCTGTTGAGACAAAAAGGCTTATGCCCTTTAATATCACGGTTTCTTGAGCTATTATATACTAAACACAAATAGTAAAAGTAAGATGGTCAGATGTTTATAGTGATAGTTTTAGTGTACAAAATGGACTCAAACAAGGTGGTGTTCTATCGCCCATTCTGTGCGCCAGTTACTATGACGAACTTCTCATTCGTCTCAAAAACAGTGGTTTTGATTGTTACATTAGTAACAAATTTATGGAAGCTCTTACATGTAGTTATGCTGACGATGTCATTCTGCTTGCACCCTCTAAATTATCGTTTCGAAAAATCATGATTATTTGTAAAAAAATTGGTGCAGAGTATAAGGTTTAATTTTATCCTAAAAATGTAAAGTGATAGTATTTGGTAACAACACATGTCATAAAGTGTCAGAAGACGGAGCTGTGATTGAATATGCAGAAAAAGATGTACTCATGGATTCTCTTATAGGCAATGACATTTTAAAAGTCAAATTGATTGTGCCATTGGATATATGAACAATAGGTGCAATTTACTTTTGGCTCAGCTTGGTAGTGGCTCTTTTATTGTTAAGTACAAACGTTTTAAATGTAACTGTATGTCAGTTTATTGCTGGATATTTTGGGATTTCTCTCATACATATGTTGCTAAGTATTTTCACAGCATGGAGAAAATGTATCAGACGTATATTTAATATCCCCTACAATACTCATTGTCGTTTCTTGAGCTTACTTTGCGAGGACTTACCAGTAGAGGGTCAGTTACATAAAAGATGTCTCAATTTTCTTCGAAAATGTCTTTCCAGTAACAATTAATGCATTCAACTGTGTAGTAAAACAACTGTACTAGGAAGTAAATCAAAATTTTGCAGCTCTATTAACTTTATTTGTGACTTATATGACATTTCTAAGTATGATATACTGTTCACTGATAGTTTTCACATCATTCAGTCTATTCAGAGAATATCCTATAGCACACTGTCCGAGGAAGATAAAATGGTCAGTAGCATTTCACGTGAAACTATTGATGCCAGATATCAAGAGATTTATTTTGGTCATTTGGTCCATTGCACGACATTATTGTATGTCTTTGCACTTAGTGGAGATTTACATTTTGTACTTGTCTCTTGCGAGTTCTGGCCTTGTGCAGTAGCATTTTTGTCAAGGCTTTTTCATTTGTACTTATATTTGTATTTTTGACATTGTTCTGTGACTACGAAATGAACATATATATATATTAAATTTACTTACTCAAGAAAGAGCACACAGGTCGGACCACAGGCGCTCGTAACGTTCAGTCAGTCAAGCTTCCGTGCTAATATACGCGGGTGGGGGGAGAGTGGGTAAAGAGGTGGGACCTGAAACATCTATGCGTTCAATGACCCACATAGGGCCATATCTGCAATAAAATATTGTGTATTCATCTGTGCAGTCAATTGTTTGTGCTAATAAGATGGTGGCGGATGGGCCTAAAATCACAACGTCGTCACATGGAGCTGCTACATAGAAAGGTTTGAAACGTTCATATCTGGACCACCATCTTGCTTCAAAGAATATGGTCTGATTGACCATTGAGAACAGTTGTCATGCGGCTAATGTCACGGAACGAACTCGATTCAGGATGAGATACCCGTTTGAATTGGGCGCTGGAATGTCGGACCTTTTGCCCGAAATGGATTTTGTTGGACATTTTCGACAATTATAGGCCCGTTGCTGTGGATATATGCGGATTTCAATGGATTATCTGTGTGATATACCTGTAGAAAATAGTTTTGGAATAAAATGGTGCGTTACAACTTGTTGGTGTATTCAGAAACGGAGAAATCATGCCAAACGTCAAGCAGGATGGTGGTCCAGATGTGAACTTCGTTTCAAACCTTTCTATGTAGGAGCTCCATGTGACGACGTTGTGATTTTAGGCTCATCCGCCACCATCTTATTAGCACAAACAATTCACTGCACAGATGAATACACAATATTTTATTGCAGATATGGCCCTATGTGGGTCATTGAACGCATAGATGTTTCAGGTCCGACCTGTTTACCTACTCTCCCCCCCTCCCCCTCACTCCCCACATCCCCTGCGTATATTAGCAGGCAAGCTTGACTGACTGAAAGTTACGAGCGTCTGTGGGTCGGACAGTATTTGGAGTAACATCATGTATATGTTTAACTCGCTGAAGTAAATGTGCGTGAGTGAAATGACCTGCAAAGTTATGTTTCAGTTAACTTCATTTCAACAGTCAATGAAGTGACCCTCTGATGGTATTTTAAATGTGCACTTTAACTGGCTAGATCTGTAAATGTGTGTATTCTGTAGGCAATCGTATTTTGCAAATGGCTCTTTTAGTATGGTGGACTTATTAAGTTGCCTTTCCTTATTTCATTGTACCAGATGATACCTTTACTTATCTTGAGCGCGGCCTGTCTAAAGAGATACATTCAGAGATTTAGAGATACAGCCTGTTTTACCATGGAAATAATACAGCGGATAAAATACAATCGTTGCAACTCAAATCAATGAACTATTTTTAGGCAGGCATGTAAGGTTTGATATGCATAGCATCTACATTATTTGTGCTTTTGACATAGTTTGTTTTTAAAGATTCATTAGAACTGGGTATACATACATACATACATATATATATATATATATATATATATATATATATATATATATATATATATATATATATATATATATATATATATATATATATCGTTCATTAGAACTGGGTATATATATATATATATATATATATAATGTTGTTTTACCATCAAAAAATTATATTATTATCATGTTTGAAATTATTCGGTTGACTCATTCATGCTAATATTTAAGTGTAGTTTTGACAATTTGTAAACAATTATTGTTAATTTGTTATAGGCAGTACAATTAGCTCATGTTCATGTACAGGTGACCATAACAAAGTGATTAACCAGCAACGCGTGACACTGGTGCTGAGGACTGGCGGTGAACGATGATGTTCTGGAATCTCTCTTGTTCTTAATCATTATGTGATGATTACAATATACAGTACATTTTCATAAATAGAGTGTCTTATGCTTATGAACAATCGTAAGGAAAAAGGAGAGAAAGAATCATACTCTTAACA
The DNA here is from genome assembly GCA_964020975.1 of Hermodice carunculata. Lineage (NCBI taxonomy): Eukaryota > Metazoa > Annelida > Polychaeta > Eunicida > Amphinomidae > Hermodice > Hermodice carunculata. The sequence goes on along the minus strand of OZ026628.1, from coordinate 57,714,965 downwards.
AATGATATTGAACCTAAAGAATCGACATGTTTTCTCGAGTCACCGTAATTGTTAATTATAATTCAAATCGCTTTTCCTTATAACTTATATTATAAAATCATTTACTAGCTACATAGATTATTGGGGATTATATTGATACAATACTTACGTTACTGTTTCGGGTTTTATGTATTAATATTCAGTCTAACGTGATTATAATACGTGCGGATGTGTGTCTGAATGAAGGCAATTCATGAGGTGGCTGCAAAGACGGCCCAGTTACCCTATCACTACTTTGTGGGCGCTCCACTTATCCGTGGAGTGCAGTCATACACGAAGAACAATAGTTTGTTTAGCAGGCAAAAATGCCACAATACAACAGAATGCAGACAACGAATATGAACGGCCGTTGATAACTGTTAATTTGGCGAGAGAGAGAGAGAGACAGAGACAGAGAGAGAGAGAGAAAGAGAGAGAGAGAGAGAGAGAGAGAGAGAGCACTTGCTTCAAACCACACCACTGTATGTTAGCTACTTACTGTAGTAGGGAAGTATTACATATATAAACGTACCAACGTCTGTTTCGCAGAATAAAAGACCTGTTCAGCTTTATTTACAGTTTTATTTACATATTCTTATACGCACATATTGAACAACGCATTTGGGTTTCTGAAAGCCAGGCGCTTTGTATATGCAAGCATTGCTGCGTTCGAATTTTGTACAAACAGCCGCAGACAATCTCATATTTGTGACATACATGGCTCGGGCTGCAACAGTGTCACTGCAAGATGGAGCCACTGGTAGTCCTTGATCAGCATCAATGGGCCTGCAGTGTTGTTAACATGGAACAGAAAACTGCTGTGCGCATTTCGCTGAAACGTCCAGGAATACCTATGGAGATCTTGTGATACAATGTAAAAAGAAGATCCCTGCATTTTCTTCCCATTACAAACAACAACAACAACAACAACAACAACAACAACAACAACAACAACAACAACAACAAAGTGCGTCGTTTTGTTGCTTGTAACAGGACGATTGAGGATACAGGTGACTGTTATCAAGTATAGCATGTGTTGTATATAGACAGAAGCCGAAGTAGGGGGTCCATGTGTTAAAACCGGCCTTGTTGCATGGGTATTTTCGCATAGGGATTAAAGATAAACGTACATGTTAAATCATTATCTAAATTAAATCATTTCGTTATTTTATTTAAAAGTTTTTCTTGATATCCGTCCGGGTCTATCCGTAGATCTATGTAGAATATGAGAATTTAGCATTATGAGAATCAGGGGCCGATCCAGACTTTCTAAAATGGGAGTTCAAATTGCTAGTGGCGAAGGCACAAGGCTGACAGCAGGCGGGTGGGGGGTGGGGGGTGGGGGGCTTCCCCCGGAAATTTAAAAAAATCTGTATTTTCAGACGCGTTTTCCTTGTATTTGAGACTCTATTTTCACATGGACAATTTAATATCTGAGACACACAAAATGCACTTAACTGGGCTTCCCCGTTTGCTTTCATATTTCAGAGTTTTGCATACAGCGTTAGACAAGTCCCTAACCTTCTACAGGATGACAGGGCCAGTGCTCAAATTTGTTGCTGTACTGCCTCTAGCATTAAATTATGTATTGAAAGCCAAACCATATAGAGCCGATACAACCAAACCAGAAAGTAACTACAAAGATCTAATAGTTTTAGTAGTACTGTATAAGACTTCTGAAAGTCAAAAAATCGAGTTCCTAAGTAACTCAAGGTATCGAGATACAAATGTGTACATCTACGTTTGTGCTGCTTTTTAAATTTTGGTTTATCTTGATCAAAAGTATACAGTGTTGAAGTTGCTCTGTCAATTGGTCACACACAGATCAACGAAATATTGTGCTAGTTGAATAAATATGCCAACATAAAAGACCAAGATAAAGGAGGCCACGTATGTTATATTTATCTATTTCTCTGTGAAATCCAATTTGAAGTTCTAAAAATTGTGCTTTTTTTGTTGCAAATACCATGAACCTAAAAATGTCCTCCAAATTGTCCCTATTAGGCCCATATTGGGACAAACTCTTCAATTTTAAAAATTGAAATTTTGGATATGTCATTTGAATTTCAAATTTCACTTTGCGGTCCCATAATTTTACACCTGATGCAGACAAGAACAGTTTCAGGGACACTCTTAAGCTCCATAGTATTTTGAAGATATGAACCTTGTTATCCCTTTTTTCCATAGGGTGCTATTCTGAAATACACAATATCAGAAAGAAAACCACTTCAAAGCGCTTCCCATATGTATGTTTCACTATATTTAACAATTAGCACAATAATTCTTTAACATGTTTCCCAACTGGCACATTAGGACCAGACAATTCTAAAAATTACACTTTCATAAACTGAAAAGAAAAGACGAAGACAAACACAGCTCTGAAGTTGTACCATACGAAGCTACACGGATACGTATCAGGCTTCGTTAAGAGGCCCAATTACTGGCCTCATGAATTATTATGCGTGACTGAGTTAGCAGTCTGACAAATCTGTTGCTGGTTTCAAAATAAAATGGGCAAAGGTCATAACCACAATGGCAACATCAATAGCATGAGTTAGAATATTGCGTAGACTAAGCCTTTGATGTGATATATATAGCATTTTAATGCCACAAAGCACACAGAATGTACATTGAACCAAAACGATATATATGAAAGTATGAACAGTTTAAAGATCATAAAAGTTTAGGGAGGGTTCAACATTATCATCACTGTTGAATTAGTACTTAGAGTACTAAATTTCTTGACCCCCTCCCTCCCCCCGCTTAATACTCAAAAATGGTGATGGTCCAAGAAATAACACCAAAAAACACCACAGACTTTGAATTACAAATGACCACCATTTTCTGTAGAAGTGTGTGGGTCAATTCACCCCCTACCTCCTGCGTTCTGTAATTATTACTTCAGAAATAATAAACATGTTGAACCATCCCTTAGATACACCTTCAGACAGTGAATTAATTTGAAAGCGGCGATAATAGGCCAAGCTGTTTGATTTTATCCTTTAATGTTTTTTTTTATTTTCTATTTTTTTTAAACATCGCGGGGGGGGGACCCCCTCCCCCGATCCACGGGTGAAACTACTGTTTATTTGCATCCCATAATCAGACAGACAGCATTTGTGTTTTTTTTTGTCCAAAACCACTTCCTAGTAGTCATTACCCTATTCCGCAGTCTGAGCTCTTTACTGTCCATAAGCTAACCTGTCACTGTCTAACCTATATACACATGGAAGTACAGTTGTCCATATTGCACACGTTCCTCTGTAGAATTTTGGCATAGGCTGTATAAGCCCAAATAAACTAAAGGGTCTTCAGCGGGTAACTACTCAGAACATGTTTCGGAGCCTATACCCGTACATGTCTCTCTGAGTAGCGGCTCTTTTTCTAAGCTAAATATCCAGCAAAGACAACCCTCATAATAATGAATAAATATGAACGTGGCAAATGATAAATTAGCTAAAGACGTGAAGTTTTGCTTATAAATGCAGAACTTCATTATGAAAGAAGAATACCTGTCAAACAAACCATAATTATTAAATTTGTATAGTACAGGTTCAGATAAAAACAATTTAACTTACCCCTGAACCAATATGTACCCTTTCTAACTGGACAGCTTATCATAGTTAAACCACCCGCCAGTGTATAACTGAAGTGGAAACAGGCTGGGGCATTATATTCAGTCCCAGTGATTGTAAAATATACAGTTGCAGCTAGACCACCAGTACAAACCAAGGGAAATCCTAACAAGGACTGTAACAATGGACATCCTGCACCGGAAATGTAAAACAAACTCCATGATGACACCTACCCCTCAAACAATTAAGCTCTATTTCACTGTCAACCCTGAGTCAATGTATCAACGTAATGTGTCAGGTTTGTAAATATTTATGTGTACATGCACAGTATCGCCTCTCTGAACTATTGTGGCAAATGATGAATTAGCTATATATGTGAAGTTTTGCTTATAAATGCAGAGCTTCATTATGAAAGAAGAATACATGTCAAACAAAACATAATTATTAAATTTGTATAGTAGAGGTTTAGATAAGAGCAATTTGGCTTACCCCTGAACCAGTGTGTACCCTTTCTGGCTGAACAGCTTAACTAGTTAAACCACCCGCCAGTGTACACCTAAAATGGAAACAAACTGGGGCATTATGTTCAGTCCCAGTGATTGTAAAATAAACAGTTGCAGCTAGACCACCTGTACAAACCAAGGGAAATCCTAACAAGTACTGCAACAATGGACATCCTGCACCAGGAATGTAAAACAAACTCCATGATGACACCTACTCCTCACTTTGAAAGTCTCCAAACAATTAAGCTCTATGTCACTGCCAAGTCTGAGTCAATGTTTCAACGTAATGTGTCAGGTATGTAACATTTGAGAAAAAACTGTCAATTTTGAGTAATTTTATTAATATTGAGTTAATGTGCATTTAGGCATGTCAGAAAAGAGTGAAAGTCATTAGCATTTATGTCAAAAACATGTTATCAAAACAATTTTTCTTAACACGATTTTAAGTACAATTATGCACACGTGTAGTCGCTACTCAGAGAGACATGTGCGGGTTGAATATATAGACTACTATATATAGTAGTAGTGTACCACCTTTGGAAGGAGGAGTATGACCAAATGAACATTTATTGGGTAAAATTTATATATTGAAGCTTCTTTCTGTCTTGTATGTATTCCGATGCCAAATATGGGCCCTTTATGTGCTGTTATTCCATACTGTTTTAACTTCAAGCCACATTATGACCAATTGCTGGTCTCCAAGCGACGAGTACGGTCGGACTATATGACAGTTTCGTCGACTTTTTATGCTAAAAAGGAACAATTTTGTGCAAATGTTTGATTGTAACAGACTTGGATTCCACAAGGACTTGATGTGAGTGGCGGCTCACCACTGCACGAAATGCCTCAAAGTCCCACCCAGTCGATGAGACTGCTCATACTCAGCCATCATGGGATCCCTAAGTTTGTGAATGGATGTTGCTCAGCGTAAAGACAGCGATAGCTGTGACCAAATATCGATTTTTTTTAAACTTTCAACTGTCCAAAATAATATACATGTATCCCCCTTCAGACCACTTCATTATTATTTGGCAAGCATACTGACGGACCGTGAATAGAGAGCCTCTTGAATATCACATATTGTAAATGTTTGTATTTAAAACTTTGTAAAATTTGCCTCTGGATGTGAATATTCATGTGGACATGTACAGTTTTTTTCTCTCTTAATTGGTTTAAACATATTTTATCATTCAATTGAGAAGAAGGGCAAGCCCTATGTTAATCCCTCTTTAGAAATCAGACAATATCACAGGACAAGACGAAGCAAGACACGTTCGGTGTAGTGTACGCTGCTGTTTAGGATTCTTACATAATGATATATATATATATATATATATATATATATATATATATATATATATATATATATATATATATGTATATTTATTTATTTATATTTATATATTATTACAAAACGAGGACAACGGACACTACACTCAAAAACAATAAATGAAGGAATGGAACATTACAAAGACAAGACAGAAAGTGGGCCACTCATGAAAGGAATCTACTGAGCCGGTTAGTTCCACCAGGAACTTATGATTAGAACCTGTAATGTGCTACAATTATATAATGACATCAAATTGAAACCTATTTGTGTCATCAATATAGTCTTGAACAGCGAGAAATATCAACTGACATTTTCAAGGCTAGAAGTAGCAGAACCAAAAAGTAGAGTTTGAAGTGTGAAGGGAGCAAAGTTTATCGTAGCTAAACGCAATTCATTGCATTTAGTCTAGATAGGAATTAAATATTGAGGGCAAGAGAAAAAGAAATGCCAAACATCTTCGACACCAGTACCGCATACACAATCAAGCTAATCTTTAACACCGATTGGAAACAAATGTTTGTTAAGGTGGCTTCGGCCCATGCCCAGTCGATCATGTAATACAGCAGATTTTATTTTTACCAATATAATAAAGAGAAGGGACTTTCACTGGGCATTAGGAAGCTGTCTTTATTTTTCTTTTAAATTGTGACAGGGAAGGGGCATTTCGAGTATCTTAGGGAAGAAGGTTCCATCGGCGTGCGGTAGAAGGATAAAGGGCTTAAAGTGAGGGAAACCAAACCGCCTGCGAATGTTATGATTGAAAGTTGCATCAGGCAACATGATATTTGGAAAGATGTGTCGTAGATAACTTGGTGTTAAATTCTGAACAATTTTGTACATCTCATTCAATTTGGATTTCTCACGCCTTTTGGAAAGTGTCGCCCATTCAGTTTCTTCATAGTGTTTTACTGTTGGAGTAGTATTCATTGCCCCAGTGACTCCCCGTGCCGCAACAAGCTGAACGTTTTCCACACGGTTTTCATCATCCTGTGTACAGCCGTTCCATACCGCACTGGCATACTCGAGAATAGGTCGCACATAAGATTTGTAAATAATTTCATTGTCTTGTGGTCCAAAACGTACTGTAGAGGTTTCATGATATTCAATCGCTTTGTTGCTTTCAAGACAATTTAGTTGATATGTTCGTTCCATTTGAGATCGGCTTTTTTATTGTCAAACCAAAATGCTTATGGCTGCTGACATTGTTCAATTGGTGTACTTAGTATAAAAGTGTGTGTGTGGGGGGGTGTGTGTGTGATTTATTAGTTGTTGCTTCTAAGAAATAACCATAGCATCTGTCTTTGACGCGTTAAAGGATACTAACCAGTCATTTGACGATTCGAAAACTGAAGAAAGATCAGAGTTTTAAGTATGTAGCGGCTGCGATTGGATGTTCAACTGTAAGGAACATGGAGGTATCGTCGGCCAAAAGCTTGATTTCAGATTCGACTGTGTTTACAATGTCGTTTATGTATATAAAGAAAAGAAGTAGTCCAAGAACTGAACCTTGAGGAACGCCAGCATTATTTAGTCCCCTACTAGATCTTTGGCCATTGATAACAACACATTGTTTTCCAATTGACACTATCCAGGTGATTTCTAAATTGATTAAAATCTGCTTTCTTGAAATCCCAAACGTGTCTCACGTATACATGATTTTTTTGCATCGGAATTTTATGTTGATTGAAATGATACAATGGTAACAGTTAGCTAGTGGAGGGTACACTCTTTGTTCAGATAAAAAGCTGAGAATATTTAAAATAAATTGGTCCAAACAGGTAGCCGTATTTTCGGTAATTCGTGTAGGCTCGTCAATATGCAGGGAGAGTATATTAGCGGTACAAAAGTCTTCGAATTTACGGCCAGAAGGAGTAATGGAATTTGAATTAAGATCACCGGTTATAATATTATTCCACATACTGGATTTCTTTACCAGATCGATACTATCTTGAAAATGATCCCAGAAGGAACTAGTTGCATTTGGGGGTCTGTACACCACACCCAGAAGGAATTTATTACTAAGTACCCTTATTTTAGCCCCAAGTAGTTCTGCATCAGGAGATTCCAAATTATGACGCCTTGAAACTGTAAACGAGTCAGAACAATATGAAGCCACTCTGCCAACAGGACCATGCCAAGGTCTCTACGCAATATACCGTAAGAGCCTGGCAAAAAAGTGGATTGTTCGGTGTTGAGTCAGTCAAAAATATTTCGGACAATGCTATTATGTCAAATTCGTTAGCGATATCTGCACGAATGTGCCTTAATCTATATTTGTTTAGACTTTTTATTTTTAAATGACATAACTTAATGTCACGATGACCGCTTTCTGGACCAGGATTTAGACGAATATCACTTGCGAGCAGAATTAGAAGAAGACTGATTACTAACAGGTAAAAATCCAAACAAGTACGTTTGCTGTTCTCATATGAAAAATAAATTTTAATTACAAACATGGTCCGAAGATACGTAGGGATAGCTGTACACATGAAGTACAAGTAGCAAGTACAGAATATCGTTTGCAATGAAATACTAAGTATGAATGTGTATGTACAGCAAACAAGAAATTTCGTTTATAGGACGTGTCGCAGCTACACGGTATCGAAACATAGAAGATATGCAAGTGCACACCGTACAAAAATATCACATCTTTCGTAGAGTGGAAAATATATGATGTCGGAATTCATACATGACCCCTGATTATCACCACAAAACAGGTCACCGAGAACACAAAATACAATTGGTGCTTAAATATATGCCGCACCTGAACTGATGCAGACCAGTTTGTTATACATAGTCGAACTGAAAGCTATTAATGCTGTGCATATGGTGCAAGATTTGCAATTTAATACAGACAGTACATCATGAGGCAAGGTGTAGTAACCAATTTTTCCCAGTCTTAATATATGTATAGCAATTAATGTAAATAGACGTAACTCTGAATGAAGAAAGTTCATCAAAAAACATATCGATCTATATATTTCACAACATATGTTTGCAAAGAAAGATAGAACTCAACGAGTATGAACACTCAAACTGTTGCAGTACATGCACTAGGAGTGCACATTGAGAGCGCGTAATTTTACATACAATCTTGAATCTCCTAAACGCAAAGAAAGGTGGGAAAAGCAGCATACAACATGTATAAGCAATGCTACATATGTATACGTTATAAATGCAATGCATCAACGGATTAAACATGAGTACTTTTGAATACTACAAAACACATAATATGTTGCTACAAGTATGCGTAATAACAAGACAGTACTTTGTCGAATAATTATATAGCTGGTACACAGCAAACCCGTGCGTAGATTACCATCCAAAATGTCAACACAAGGAGTTGCAGTGTCAATGACGCCAAAAAACGAATAAAACCGGTACATAATCACGGTTCCGTAATGCAGGTAGGCAAAAACAGCCCCAATATATACAAAGTGAACATGAATGACATGTAGTACATAAATGCATAAGCAATGACAAGTACTTTAAATCAGCTGTAAAAAAACAAATAGCAGACATGCATCCGCTTGGCCCCAAATGCAATTTGCCGCTTCTGATGAGTGCAGAGGGGCATATCAATCGCCATGACGGGCGTGACGGCCTTATACAAAACACGCAAGTACAGGTAGTAACAGATAGCAAGTACGTCAGTATGTTGTACACATCGAGGGCAAACAGATGTGATTTGGTAAGCCAGACAAATAGAAGCAACAAATTAAAAATAAAATGATAGCGAGGTTTTGGCGTTCATACATGTGTACTTCGCTTAGGAAAAAGGGAAGTGTTGAATCCAAGAAATGTAAAAGAGAATTGTCACAGAGGCTCCATTTAGTAGTTCCATATTCCCATGTGGTAATTAGACATAAGCTTCACAATCTGTTGTGTTACTGCAAGGCCAACGCAACAGTGCGTCTACGTATATGTTGACAGCTACGACCGTGGAGTCTAGCATGAGCACACATTTCATTTGTTATCGAAACACAGATGAAGTGTCCCAGCTTAAGGTTTCACAGCTATTTAGATAAGTCATATAAACAAACACACACAAAAATTCAGAAAAAAATACACAAATCAGGATTATCAATCATTAGTGTTACCCAGGATGTATGAAGATTACTTAAGGACTTAAAGGTACATCCCCTATTATGTACTGATATGCATGTATTGTATTGTCAGCAAAGCTTTTGAGTTTTATACTCATCATATATCCTGTACATAGCGGTGCGTCACACTCGCATTGTATTATTGTATCAAGGTAACATATTATTATTTGTCGAATTTTAATTGATACAAATTAAACACAAAAAAGTGTGACGTGAGCAGTATGGCAGTAGCCGACAACACAAATCATTGTTGTGTCAATAGAAACAAAAAACAAATGAACAAAGGAAAAGGAAAACCCGGGAAATCTCTGAATTATTGTACATATGTTGGGCAGCAAGACAGGGCAGATTCTTTTGGCTGCCTATTCATTGTGTTTATTTTGTGTATTTATCTGTTTTCACATTTTGGATGAATAAATTGGATTGCATTTGATATGATATGATTTAGACGCAAAGAGAAACCCAAGTAAGATACAATGGTACACCTGATTTAACACCTTCCAAACTTATAAAAGAACAGTGTTTGTGTAAGCCACGTAAGGAAATGAAGAGTTTTATAATAAACCCACATTCCTTGGGTAATTATGCCCTTCATATCTCATTTAACTCTTTCAGTGCCAATCACAACTAAAGTTGATCTACTTAAGTCAAACAAGTCCGAATAACCATTAGGATCCAAAGTTTGTATTGCTCGCAAAAAGACCTTTCATTCAAGTACCAGTGTGCCTATAGTTCCAGAGAGATTACGCCAGGTCAACAGCATTTCTCGGCGCGCACTGGGCCCATTGCGCCCAATGTGCGCCGAGAAAAGCGGTGCACTCACTCCAAAATTTGGTACAGAAAGATCTAAATAACCGCTACAAACTGAGCGGCCCAATTAACCTGCAATCGACACATACCTTAAACTTCATATTTGCCTAATTGATGTTTCACTACATTTTATCTGAACGAGACGAGCGTTTAAAGATGAACTACCGCCTAACCATTTTGATAATGAAAACGACTTGATACTGTATCTGAGATACGGTTTACACATCATACATTGGCTTTAATCGACTAAAGAAAAGGGGGGGGGGGGGTTATTTGCTGAGCCGACTTGTCAGTCAGCTGAACTGATGTAGTGGGTCTTCGTCTGTTGTCTGGCGTCCGTCTGGCATCTTGCGCCTGGGGTCAGCAATTCACATTTTTCACTACTCCAAATCCACTGAGCAGATTCACTTCAAACATGGTGTGAATGTGTTTTGGGTGAGTCCCTGTCAAGTTTGTCCAAATGGTCATGCTTCAGCGATTTTTTGATAGTTAATGCTTTTTTGTTGTTTCTTTGGTCAAATCTTAAAAAATTATTCTCCAAAAATCGCTTGACCAATTGCTTCGAAATTGCATAAGGTCACTTCTGGGGGACCCCTAGACCTTAATTTGTTCCAAAGGTGGTGCTGCAAATTTCTACTTTTTTTAAATGAATAACCGTCAGCTGGATTCACTTCCAACTTGGTGGCAATATTCCTCTAGTGGCTCTCCACCAAGTTTGTTCGGATGGTTATGCTGCAATGATTTGTAAATTTCTTGGTCTTTTTGGGCCAAATCGGAAAAAAAATATGCCCTAAACCGTAACTCAATTGCTTCCAAATCACACAGGGACACACTTAGGGACCCCTAGTGGTTAATTTGTTCACCAGTTGGCGCCTCTTTTTTTGCATTTTTGAAAATGAATTTTAGTGTGTTTTTCAGATTTTTTTACCCTGCTTTCATGGACGAGGTTGTGTGTCCTCTTTTGCTTCCACCCTAAGACACCGACTATGAACAGGCTTGAGCAAAACGGACGCTAGGTGTGAAGGCGGCTTCAGTTATTGCAGAAATGGTGAGAATAAGGAACTAAAACAGCTCTTGGACTGATCATTATATGACAGAGATGGGTTTCAATAGCGGTTTTATGGCTCAGATATCATTTATTTGTTAATTGTTTGCCGTTTTAAAAAAGTTCAGGCAATTGACCTGTTTTGACCTGATTTCAGAACATTGACCACAACAACATGGTCAAAATCGAATTGCTCACTCTGTACCATCAAACCATAAATGGAAAAGTATCTCCATTGTTTTGATTCCAAGCCTCTGCTTAATTCGTTCACGACCGGTGCCGACTCACGGGAAGTAGAAACTGTTTTTTTCAGGAAAGAAACACACATGTAAATGGGATGATGAATCCCAAACAGACAACGAGTAGTAGTGTATGATTTATCATTTTGTGCACGTTCGTGTACTTGATCAAACGTGGTGATGGAAGATCGCGTGGCGTCCCTAGTAAGAAGCCAGTTAACAAAGATTTTAACACAATATGGATGGCAATTATAATAAAAATAAAGAATTTTAAGGTTGCAAACGGTCCAAAATACAAAAACCGCCAAAATTAGAACTCTTGAAAATAAATATATTCACACTATATAATTAGACCTAATGTTAGCTTTGTCTTGATAAATGCAGATCTACAATGCCATTGGCACTTTCAGTTTCACACCAGCAAGTAAGCATTTTTTATTTACCATGTTTTGTTCTTGCGTTGAAATTTCGTTGTAATAAGATAGGATGTCACGGTTAGGCCTCTAAAATGTTGTGTTTTGGGTTGCGCGACCGATCCTGCAAAAAGTTGCCAACCGTAATTTATCCCCGACGAAAAAGAAAAAAAGCTATTACTGTCACGTTTAAATAACTGCATCGTGGTTCTATGAGCCGCTGATCTCTATTGTTTCATCCCTGTTCTCATAACCTAAATTGAAAAGTCAGAGCGGTTATTGCTGGGACACTTGCCGAGATACGTGTTCGGTTTCACTTGTCAACATGGATGGGGAATGTTGCGATGTAAAGGTTTTTGAATGGGGCTCCCTTTGGGATGTATGATACTAAATCAGTTTACTGGAATTGAAATAAACAGTATGTCTATATAAATTAGATGACCTGTGGTTACACATAATAGATCGAGAAATTCAGGGCTGAATCATAGCACTGCAGGCTTTAGATATCATACTAAATTTGTATCAATTTCTTCATTTACCTTTCGTCTCGGAAACCGCCCAGCCAATTGCTTCGAAATTGCATAGGGGCACTTGTGGGAACCCCTAGACCTTCATTTATTCAACAGGTGGTGCTGCAATTGTTCTGAATTTTTTTACGATCGGCAGGGGGGTTTCCTTATGCCAAAATGAAAGTATTCAGCACAACAATTTAACGACTAGTCAATTTTTTCACAGAGGGAGTCGCTTGTTATTGACATTACTGGTCTATGAAGTGGACCAAACAAAATTGATGGGAGTAATATATACAATCCAGTACTGACATTGCGTCATTTAACGAGCACTTAGAGTCAATTTTAGAAAAGATTAAGCATGGAAAAAAATGTTTTATGTTGTGGGTGATTTCACACAAATCTGCTACAATGTTATACACATATCTTCGAATTTTATTCACCTGATGTATAGTTTCTCGTTTCTTGCGTGTATAAACAGACGTACTTAAATACCTTAGACGGCTGCAACTCTCATTGAAAATATTTTTACAAAGAACATACCGGTAAGTGATTTGTCATCAATAGATTAGCGGGATTAACCATAAATATACTATATTGGATCATCTATATTCCACATGACTACCACTGAAGATATACCACCTTCAGCAAAACAGAGCTATAAACAACAAATAGACGCAAAACCTTCAAAAAATAAATAAATAAATAAATAAATAAATAAATGAATAATAAATAAATAAATAAATAAATAAATAAATAAATAAATAAATAAATAAATAAATAAATAAATAAAATCAACACACGTTCTCTTCATTTTAATTAAATATATCAAGGAACTGATGTTGATACTGCTTCAGCTGATTTAGGGGGCACAAAAATGATATAGAGCTGGCATTCCAGTAGACTCTGACCAATCTGAATATAAACCAAGAAAACCTCTGCTTTCACCTGGATTGATCAAAACAACTAACTGGACAAAAACACGGTGATGGAAACAACTAAATGTCCCAAGAGTGACAATAGATTGAGCCAGATAGAGTGTCGTGGAGAACAGGCCCAGCATTGATATTGTAATACAAAACAATCTTATCCTGACTGGGGAGTAATTAAGGTTGTCACCAGTCAACAAAAAATAGTAAAGTAGTAAATACATTTTCACGTGAAAATACTATTCTAACAGTGCTTAAAGATTTCGCCATTAGTTTAAATTCTAATTTTGCTAATGTAGGTTCGTCATTAACAAACAACATCCCAGATACTAACATTAACCCGTTGTTCTATAATCAAGGTAATTATCTTAAATGTATGTCACGAAAACCGTGGCTGTCACCCAGGTTGATCAATTAAAGCGGCAGTATTTTATTATTGTAATTAAACAAGACTTACTTCTGATTTGAAAAACAAACAAACAGGATTAGTGAGGCTATATTTTAAGGAACAATTTCACAAATTATCATATATTTGGAGCAATTTGTAACAAAGTGTAAATGAGACCCCCATGACAAAAGCGCCACTCGCACTTCTGAATAATAGCTTCAACACTTCGTTACTACACGAAAGTACACTACATGCCCGTACAAGTCCGAAAATGTATAGTTTCATGACAGTAGTTAAAATTCCGAGCCTTGGTCACGCAGCCTTGGACATTGAGGCTGGCTCTGAAATTGACTGCACTGTTTGTCTACCATGTCCATGAAGGCGATAATCAAAGCGAAATAGTAACTGTTCTCAAACGCGAATTATTAAGAAAACACTTGCTAAAACATGTCAAAACATTCGTATAAGGCTTGTGAGCTTGCCTCCGACCAAGTCATATAAAAGAAGCATTGCGATTGGGTTTGTTTAAAGTTAAAAATCACAACATATAAGTTACGCAATGTACACTTTATTGAAGTGGATTTGGCTGACGGTTTTAGAGAAGCCGAAAATAAGAATTGCGGACAGCTGGATGACAGACCATCCTAGAAGCTTAGCTGACGGCCAAGTTAATAAAGCTAAAGAAGGGAGTAATTCAATCGCAAAATAAAGGAATCGCTTCTCCAGGGTTAAACAAAGTAAGGTTTAGCTGCTGTTGGAGATCCTATGTTTTTTTCGCGGCAATTAGCCAAGCGCTTTGAAGTATGTTATCAAGATTTAGCATAACACTCCACAGATAGAAAAAAGTGGAACAGAATCTGTATGAAATCCTAAGCTACAACACCTGGTACTAATTTTAGAACGACAAGAATATTCTTCCAGGAAAACAGAAATTATATTTCATAGCCATGCGACTACTTGCAAGACCTATCTACCTGCAAATACGTCGCAAACGGTACACAGTTACGCTGCTTAATCTTCAAGGCAACAAAATAGTTGCACGTCCAAACTCTATTTATATTCTGGCCGCCAAGAACACGAAGACGATTACTTGTTACGACCAAACCAGCATATTATGGACGCAATAAAGGCTCAGAGGCCAAAAAATATTATTACACACAAAACCGACCGTTTTTAAGGCATTTGCGCACCCGTAATTCCCAAGGTCTTTTTGTGTGTATTGGGAATTGGTTTGGACGAACCGCATATTCTCGCGAGAATTTCCGGTTTTTTTAATCCACAGTTGCTCCAAACGGTGGACCGTTTAACACTTTAATGTCGCAAAAGACTTTTGTCAAAGTACTGTAGCGTGCCAGAAGCGACAGAAGTCGAATTTACATCGTTTGTGATCAGCACGACAAAACACGGGCCGTGAAATCCATTATTACCCGTACATCTACCTGGCAGTGGCTTCACCTCTACACATGGATACAGCATAATAATTGTCTCATGACAGGCTATGCAATGACCTCAGAGCGTCCCGATGACCTTCTTGCGCTACCACATGGTAAGCCGCACACGTCGAAAAACGCCAGGATAAAACCACAGAAATATATTTACTATTCATTTTCTTAACACCATGGGGACTTGTTTCTAAAAAAGCTAAGTGTATTTTATTCAGAATTAATTTCCGTGTATTGTATCTACTGTCCAACTGATGTTATCGAAACCAATTAAAACTTTCATATCATATAATCTAGCCAGAGAAAGTGGTACAAAATAGAAGACCATAAAAGCAAAACAAGGCACCTAAATGAACGTGAATTGCACGGTTTATTTAGCTAGAGAGGCTACCCAGACGCAATAGTAATCAGAAGGTACTAGGAGGGCATTCACAAATAATTCAATGGAATAAAGAACGACCAGGGATGCTGAAATGAGACCGAAATCTACACTGGTTATAGTCTCCACTTACAACGTAAGGAATCCGCCAATACGCGAAGTCGTCAGAACAATGGAAATGGATAAGCACTTGAATAATGTCATAAGAGATACATAATTTATCGTATTCAGGCAGCAACCTCAAAATTTGAAAAAAAAAACTTTAACTTAGGCTAGGTTTACGCTGGAAAAAGAAACAAAGAAAACTGGATGTACAAAGTGCAGATTACCGAAATGTAGGGAATGTGAACAGATTTGAGAAAGGAATACTATCAATCTGCACACATCCAGGGAATTACTTCATTTTTAAATTACATCTTCGATAAATTGCTAAGCAAACATGTTATGTATGCGAATATTTGCCGAGGGCTTAGTGAAAGTTACATCGGATCAGGATGCAAGTTAATGTCTCATTTTGGGCATGTCCCTCCCCATCCAGAACACATAACATTGGGTAAATTATTATAATGGCATTATGCACTTGCACCTTGCACATAACAACATGTAGCTTTCCTGCTCAGTCAATTGGTACTTCAAAGACTGCCCTCATTACGAAAAACATATTTATGAAACGGAATTCTATGGGTTCATGGCAAGGCTGTGGTGAAAGACATTGGTTACAGATAAATGCTTAATTGCAAGATAGTAGTAAGACCATTAGCACTCTATGTTATCTTCCTTGCAGAAAAAAAATATAAAATAAAATAAAAAAAAAACAAAAAAAAAACAAAAAAACAAAAAAACCCCCCAAAACCCAACCCACCCCCCCAAAAAAAAATAAAACAAAACAAAAAAACCCCCAAAAAACAACCCCCCAAAAAACCCCAAAAAACCCACCAAAAAGGTAACACACACAAAAAACCCCCAACGTTAATTGGTTGAATTTAAAACTGGCTTCCTTTGGAAAAGGAATTTTCAGTCGTGGACACAAACTGTTTAACAAGTTGGTGCAGTTATTGCAGCTAATAATAGCCCTCTGTGCATCTTACATTGGATGCACACAGTGACGTCTGAATAACATAACATAGTTTGCCTAATTGTACTTAAAATCGTGTTAAGGAAAAATATGTTTTGATAACATGTTTTGACATAAATATTAATGACTTTCATTCTTTTCTGTCATGTCTAAATGCATATTTACTCATTGTTAAAATATTACTCAAAATTAACAGTATTTTCCCAATGTTACAAAACTGACACATTACGTTGTAACATTGACTCAGGGTTGGCAGTGAAATAGATCTTAATTGTTTGGAGACTTTTAAAGTGAGGAGTAGGTGTCATCATGGCGTTTGTTTTACAATTCGGGTGTAGGATGTCCCTTGTTGCAGTACTTGTTAGGATTTCCCTTGGTTTGTTCAGGTGGTCTAGCTGCAATTGTTTATTTTACAATCACTTTGCCTGAATAGAAGACCCCAGTTTGTTTCTACTTCAGTTATACACTGGCAGGTGGTTTAACTAGAATAAGCTATCCAGCTAGAACGGATACATACTGGTTCAAGGGTAAGTCAAATTGTTCTTATCTGAGCCTGTACTATGCAAATTTAGTAATTATGCTTTGCTTGACAGGTTTTCTCCTTTCATAATGAAGCTCTGAATTTTAAGCAAAACTTCACATATTTAACTAATCCATCATTTGCGACGTTCATATTTATTCATTATTATGTGGGTTGTCTTTGCTGAATATTTAGCTCAGAAAAGGAGCCGCTACTCAGAGAGACATGTACGGGCATAGGCTCCGAATTATGTTCTCAGTGGTTACCTGCAGAAGACCATTTAATTTATTTGGGCCAATACAGCCTATGTCAAAATTCTACAGTAGAAGGTGTGAAATATGGACAACAGTGCTTCCATATCTATATAGGTTAGACAGTGACAGGTTAGCTTATGGAGAGTAAAGAGTTCGGACTGCGGAATAGGGTAATGACTACTAGAAAGTGGTTCTGGACAAAAAGACACAAATACAATCCAGGCTACCTTCCTTTAATTAACTGTTTCAGTGCAAACGGTGGCTAAATTTGAACGACTTAAAATGAAGTGCTCTGAATTATAGTTAGGATGCCAGATTCAGGTTTCTGGTAAAAAGACTGTTGATAAATATTCCACCATGCCTGTAGTTCCATATAATATGATAGTCTAGGTCAACAGCTTCCTGTGGCGCCATTTGGGTGCAATGTTGACTCAGTCCAAAATGTGCCAGTGAAAGAGTTATGAGCATCATCACTATCTGCGGAATACCAACAAAGACATCCTGTTCAAAATTTGCAGTGCCACCCATTAAACAAATCATACTATAGGGCACCCAGACGTTTTACTATTCAAGTTCAAGGCAAACGTCTTGTAAGATTTGGCCACAGATGAACCAAAAGAATAAAAAAAAATTGAAAAAGCATGCACGTTCAAGAATTTGCTAGAAACCCACCTAAAGTAGATGCCGATCAAGTTTGAAGTGATCTGGCCCTTGAGTTTTGGAAAGATTCCGAAAATGTAAATTGTGGGAATATAAACAGGCAGATGTTGAATGACAAACGACCAATGGACGCCACCCAATAAGCTCAGCTGATTGACAGGGCAACTGAGCTAAGCACCAAGTGTCCCTTATAGATTGAATATTGTGTTTTAATGCAGTATGAGGATATCAATGCCTTTATGTTGAAATGTACAGTTGAGTCGCAGATACATGCCTCTGGAGTTTTCTTGTAATATCAAACGGTGTATTGTTGAGAATTCACGAATTCAAGTGATCTTGTTGCCTGTGCATGTAGCGTTAACACTGGTCACGCTAATTAGCACGGTCAACAATCACCTGACCTTTGATGAGCTAATGGGTTAAAAAAAAATCACTGTCAATGTGGACACGGGGTAATTGAGAAACCTGTTGACTAAACTATGTTAGAATAAGAAGACTGAAATGAACATACCTGCCTTAAGCTTCAGATAATAATCATGTATGGTGTTCCGCGAGTGCATGAGGAAAGTTTCAGGCACAGAAGCCTGTTTACGGATCTTTATGTTACATGTTTAAGGCACAATGGCATGCATGCCCAATCTAGACAGAAAAAATAGAAGCCATATTGGTTGGTGTGGTGTCAAGAGGATAGCAGGCGTCAAACCTTCTACTTTTCTTAGCTGCGTACGGTACAGATGCACCCATCTGGTATTTTTGAGAGGTATTACACTCTGACCTCCAACAACGTCACTAAATTACATGCACTTTAATATTTAATTTTTGTCAGGTAGTGAATACATATGGAGATATCAATGGTGGCAATTGTATGGTTGTATTGGGCAAGGTGATTTAAGGAAAGTGGTATAAATTGTGGCAAATTAATAGATACATGATATAACTGTACATCGTAGTTGTTTTGTTTTGCAATACTAGCTGGCATTTGGAGCGAATATGTTCATACTATAGATACATAATATGCTAGATATGTAAAAATATAAATAATGTCTGCTTAAAACTGAGTGACTTTGTATTAAATTCAGTTTTAAAGTTAAAGTTTGAAAGGAAAGTTTAAAAAGGGTGCCAAATTGAAAGAGATTCATCAAAAGAAGATGTTGGCCAGTCAGGTGACTCAGAATGAGTTTGACATCTTGTTGCAAAGAAATTTGCATTTCTCGTAAATGTTCCATTGCGACCAAACTATATGGTAATGAAATACATGTACAGCAAATGTTATCACACAGCTGCCTCTATTAAATGGCTCTAGTTGAATGCAGCAATGGAGGTAATACCATTGTACGACTGATACAAAGTCAAATCTAATAAAAATATCATTACTTTCGACAGTTGAATGGTATATAATGTAATGTTACAAAAATCCTATTTTACATCTTTGCTGCCTCTATCGAAGCTCCACGTTTTAAATTCTATAGAAAAAAATTCATTGTATCATTATGTTATCACAATAATGATTCTGATATGTTTTTGATACTTATGATCTCAGCTAGTTTCAAATAACCCACATTTCATACAGTTTTGTCTCTATGTTTCTATGATAGTGATGAAAGTCTGCAAGACAAGTCTTAATGACCATTGCGAAAGATCATTTCCTAAAAAAACTTCCCTCAATGATCTTGAAAAGTAGGTCAAGGTCATCCATATTATGCAATATCAAACTTCTATATATGAGATATATACTGGTACATTTTATATTGTTAGCCTTTGTTTGTCCACACATTGAGTTTTGTCTCCTTTACTGAAGTGCTTTATGACCTTCACAATAAGTGAAGGTTAGTCTGAAATTTACAAAATTTGACTGTTGGTCTAATGCATGTTTCGCGTAAACTTTGTGGCCTCATATCAATTTATTATTATAATACTGAATATAATAACAACTAATACCACCGGCACTACCATGACTCCATGCGACACAGGTTTTTAACTCTAGAATATTCCTGCAATGACTAATTGATACTGGGCAGGAAGAGACATTCTTTGCTGGTAACATGGAGGTTCAGGTAAGCCATGAAGGTAACTTTAGTCCAGAGGTCAGCCATAACTGTAACCTCTCTGACCAGGTAAACATAAATGATCTTCTGAGTCAAATGCCTCGTTTGAATCGAGATAGGCTGATCAGGGAGCAAAACGCTGACCCTCAGTTAAGAAAATTAGCAAGTGCAGCTTTAACTGAAAAAGAGGCACAAAAAGACCCGGTCTGTTGTTATATTAAGTCTGGAGTGTTGATGAGAAAATGGAGACCCCCCCCCCATGCTTCCACTGATGAAAAATGGAGAATCGTTCATCAAATAGTGGTCCATCCATCATATAGAGGAGAAGTCTTGAAAACAGCTTATGATTTGCCTATGACGGGCCACTTAGATATTAGGAAGACTCAAGATAGATTACTACAACACTTCTTTTGGCCCAGATTACATCGGGATGTGGCAGAATTTTGTAAGACGTGTCATACATATCAAGTGGTCGGAAAACCCAATGGGATAATAAAACCTGTTCCTTTGATTAGTATTCCTGTCCTTGACGAACCATTTAACAGGGTTCTTATGGATTGTGTGGGACCACCTCTGAAAACAAATGTGGAAAATAAGTTTCTCCCTACTATCAGGGATTCAGCCACAAGGTATCCCGAGGCCACCCCATTAGAAACCATCAAAGCTTCTGTTATCACTGATGCTTCATGTGGTTTTACTCTATATGGTTTTTAACGAATACTTCAATTCCAGTTCTAATTGGTTAATGCATACATTCCTATTGAATACACGTGTCACTAAGGGGCAGAAAACTACTGAATTGTACCTTTTGCACTTTACTTCCTGATGACTGGGTCTAACTGTAACCAATAGATACATACATAGATACATACATACGTATATTATATTCATACATACATACATACATACATACATACATACATACATACATACATACATACATACATACATACATACATATTAATTTGCCTTGGGGGATCTGGGGACAAAGTCTCATATTATGTATCAATTTACTTTTATCTGTGTTAGGTGGGGACCAAGCAAATGTGTCCACTTGATACACTCCATTCCAAGACACATCCATACAAACACATAAAAAGTATGGTATTTCTTGTTGTTACTGTATTGAAAATATGGCCCAGACAAGCATTTTGAACAAATACGCGGTACTTTTGGATGAGGCGCAAACCTACAATCTACCTCTCCAAGATCCACCAGCGGACTAACACGCAATCAAGACCATGACCGACTCCCGGGGACCACACTGATATAAATGTGGTCACCGTGCATAAGCCACGAACCTGGTTGCACAAAGTAAATATCCCTAACTTGCTCATTTCTGCAGATGTAACAATTTGCGAAATGCATATTTATGAATATTAGTCCATAAAATGTAGCTTTGTATATTTAGAAAAAAATAAAGTTTGAATGACTACAAATTGTTGTATTTTGTGTTCATTAGTATGTGTAGGAAAGAGCGAATTAAGTCGTCTGTTGAAGAGTGAGAGTGGCTGTCATAGCAGAGGTCGTGGTAGTTCCGCATTAGACAGGAATGACTGACTTGTAGAGCAGAAAATTGTTGGTAAAATAACCAAGAAGTTTGTTTATAATAACTTTTGGGACATGACAGCAGACATATCTCTCTATAAACTATTAGTACCTCGTCACCAGACATAGCTATACGGCATTTCAGTATATATATTTAAAATATAAAATACAGTTGACTTAATTACTTGCTACAGTGTCAATGTGTGATATGTATGAAATGATCTGTTCAAAGGCAGAACAGCAACCAACAAAACAAGTCAGATTTGGCAGTCCAGTATAGATATTAAAACATATAAAAATACAATAGACTTTATACTTACTACAGTATCAATATGATAAATATATATATATATATATATATATATATATATATATATATATATATATATATATATATATATATATATATATATATATTATAATAGTAAAAGGCATAAAAACCAAACAGCTGAAACAATGATACCACTTAGGCATGTTGAGGTTAGTTTTGAAATTAAAACAGGAAAGGCTGAAATCACTCACAGCTGGAGCAGCTGCCACAGTTGCTATTGCAAGTATCAAGTGTTAAGTAAACAATGAAATACAATCATCCTAAACAGCATATATATATATATATATATATATATATATATATATATATATATATATATATATATATATATGTATATATATATATATATATATATATATATATATATATATATATATACATATATAAATATATATATATTCATTTAGTAATGGGGGGCCATATATACATGAAAGACAGACTTATGCACCACAGACTTAAGGAGATCAAACACTAGTCCCCCCGAATTCTGGTCATCTTTATGCTTATACATATATGTATATATGGTCATGGTAATACTGAAAAAAATGCTTACTTATATATCTGATATTCAGTTGATGGGACACAGAATGATGCTTGTTTTGAAGTTTGTTTGTCAGCATTATACCAATTATAATAAGTAGTTGTGGGGTCTCCCTTATACTGCAATTTAGGCACCCGGATCACCTGGACTCCACCCTTGAAAGATTATGTTAACCTCCCCTGAAAATTGGGTTACATTTCAGTTTGATTCCATTATGTTCAGGTCTATTCTCTATGGTGAAACCTAAAATAAACGATAAAAAATCTGAAATAATTTTGGAAGTGTAATATTACTTTATATGTTGCGCTATAGAAATAAAGCAATTACAAATAGATCTACAATAAAGGTGACGCATGGTGGCCACCTGTAGTATAGTGATCTGTGAACAAATGGAATATTTGGGACACCAGCTGAAGCTACTGGCAGGTGAAACTGCACATTTCACAATTGCAAGCCCGCGTCTATGGGAATTCAGAAGTAGGCCTAACCCAGCAATAATGGACAGGAAAATGAACGTTTTGAGGAGCAGTAGTAGTCCTTGTAGTGACGCAGAAAATCTCCCCCAAACGCCCAAAACATGCAGACGTCAGCGTCATGGGTTAGGATGATTTGGATGGTGCTTGTCTATCCAAAAATAGTAAAGGACAGACTCTTTGCTTTCATACAGTATTTTGTGAAGAGTACACGTACCTGAGAACAAAAGAAACCTAAAAACATCGATTAAGTAGGTCCTATTCCTTAGTGTCATAAAAATGTGACACCTGCCTTTTCTGATAGCATACTTTTGCGAGTACGTTGTCTAGCGAAAAATTAACTGTTACAACTGATAATTAATAAATTAAATAACAAATTCAACAATATTGGTTTAATTAACATCTAAATTTTTCCACAAAATGGAAGCTATTGTGCACATTTTGTTTATATCTACAGCCATTAGCGGTGTTCGGGGATTCACCCTGAGGTCAATCTATTTTTTGTAACACTGTGCTCCATTTTGAAAATTAGAAACTTCATTGAATGAAATCGAGGCTTCTCACTATATGCCTTCGGTCCACATAAAAAAACCTATTAAATGTGAATCCATCACATATATAATTGTTTGCAAACACTGTCAGTTTTTAGTCATGGCAAGGCCAAGTAGAAGAATGTTCTCAAAACATGGGTCTCTTTGGAATTACCCTGATCTAGGCCAAGGCAACGACAGGGACAAGGCAACAGATGTCCGTCCAATTCAATATCAAACCTCACACTTCTCTGTACCTTTCTGTTCCTTCCTTGTTCCCATGCTACTTAATATCGATTTCCGTGTCTATAATCCTCCACACTCCGCAATTTGCACGGAAACAAGATATCGAATCCAACGTGCAACAGTCCCTATTCAAATCATTGTCCCGCTACAAAATAATCATATGACCCAGCTTACTAGCTAATAAGGAAAAGAGGCTCGTAATGCTGGAACTGGAAATATCTTCCTATCTGAACAGTATTATTTCTTGTTCAGTGGAGCATTACTTCATGAGCCTACATCTATTCACTTGTACATTGGTGGAAAATGAACATTACAGAGAAAATTGTCTAGGCCAGCCTACTGAATCCTGGGTTATTGACATATATGCTATCATATGCAAAAATGTGCACATTGTCATCCAGAACAATTACTATTAATGATTACATTGTTGGTAAAATAGATTTTATAACTAAAGGTTGAATTGACTAGGATGCATGACGAAACGATGCCTTGCCTACAAGGTAGAAGGTTTTTAAAACCTTAGCTGCACTTTAGACACAATAAACTAGTACTGCAAGAATCATTCCTTGACCCAGACGTCATTTCTTATTTTGCCAGCATGATTGTATGAAAAAGTTAAAACTTCGGGTGTGCACATCATATATTTAACTGCTGCTTTTTTTGTTTTATTTGTGTCGTTGTTTTTTTGGTTTTTGTTTTGGCAGTGGCGTGCCATGATGCCGTGCATTGGTCCGATAAGTTGGCAGCATTTAACCTTTTAACGGTTAGTTGTGGCTGGGTAAAACATTCTATATAAGCAAGAATATTGCCTCCGTTCTGCCAGGTGAGATTCACTAGCCCTTATTCCTGCCAGGACTTGTAGTAAAGGTGGCCCGAAAGGTTTCTCCTTTGGGGCTATGTTTGCCGCGAGTTCCTGGAGCAATTCGTTCCAATGAATCTCACCTGGTCCATGGAGGCAAATTAACTGCTTAAATATAGCAGCTGTCTAATGTTGTCCAAGGACGTTCTATTGTATAGCCCACACATAAGTAATACAGGTTTTAAAAGCCTAGGTCCAGTTGATCACATTCCGAATTCTATTATCGTTCCACAGGACAATTAAAGAGGGTGAGACATAGCAGTCCACTCACTATCATACTTTTGTTGTCAAGCTGGTTACAGTCTGCTCAATTAAACAGGACCGCTCGATTGTCAGCTGTATAATGTGTTGCATAACCTTTTCACCAGGAGGCATCATCTCTTTGTTTCTTCTTTTAGTCGCCTAAATCAGCCCAAACTTAATGATGCATGTCGGCCACGTTTTTTCAAGCATAAACACGGAGTATGTTGTCAGATATTTAGAGTACACCACGTTAGGAGCAGAATTAAATGGCGCTTTGCTTAGTCTGCTTTACAAGTTACAACTGTTCTATCTGCGCTCAGAGCATGCCAAGGACACTGCATATTCGGTCATCCAGAGAAATGTTGAGTAGGCACCCATGATACTCATGCTACTGGCGATCAGGCTATGCATGAAAATGGTACCATACCATTTGCATGGCGTGAGGGACAGCTAGTACCACTGGCTACCTTGGTCTCACCTCTTACCATTGGTGCGTAAGGCCCAACAATATAAGAAATCAAATATGTATACATATAATGCATTCATAGAAAATCTATCTATCTATCTATCTATCTATCTATCTATCTATCTATCTATCTATCTATCTATCTATCTATCTATCTATCTATCTATCTATCTATCTAGCATATGTTTCTATTGTTTACTATACCAGTCAGCCGGCATTCTGATACTAATCAACATTTGCCCTAAAAACACAAATAACACACAAACAAAAACAAAAAAAGAATACAAAACAAAAAAACAAAAAAAAAAACAAAAAACAAAAACAAAACAAAAAAAAGAACAAAAAATACGAAAAAAAAAAAAAAAAAAAAAAAAAAAAAAAAAGAAAAGAAAAGAAAAAAACCCCACGCACATATGGGTTAGAGTTATTGCTTAGATTAATGGGGTTCGGTAGAAAAAAGCTGTAGGTCCAGTCAGTTTTGGCCTCCCACAGAGCCCTCTAGTTTGAGGCGCTATGATGTCTAGATGAGCATAAAAAGCGTATCCCAAAGATATTGTATGTGTGTCTTTTTGTCCAAAACCACTTCCTAGTAGTCATTACCCTATTCTGCAGTACGAACTCTTTACTCTCCATAAGCTAACCTGTCCCTGTCTAACCTATATACATAGAAGTACTATTGTCCATATTGCACACGTTCCTCTATAAAATTTTGACATAGGCTGTATAAGCCCAAATGATAAATTAAAGGGTCTTCAGCGGATAAACACTCAACATGTTTCGGAGCCTTTTACCCGTACATGTCTCTCTGAGTAGCGGCTCCTTGTCTGAACTAAATATTCAGCAAAGACAACCCACATAACATAATAATGAATAAATATGAACTTGGCAATTGATGAATTAGCTGAATACGTGAAGTCTTGCTTATAAATGCAGAGCTTCATTATGAAAGAAGAATACCTGTCAAACAAACCATAATTACCAAATTTGTATAGTACAGGTTCAGATAAGAACAATTTGACTTACCCCTGAACCAATATGTACCTTTTCTAGCTGGACAGCTTATCCTAGTTAAACCATCCGAAAATGTTTAACTGAAGTGGAAACAAGCTGGGGCATTATATTCAGTCCCAGTGATTGTAAAATAAATAGTTGCAGCTAGACCACCTGTATAAACCAAGGGAAATCCTAACAAGGACTACATCAATGTACATCCTGCGCCACAGATGTAAAACAAACTGCATGATGACACCTACTCCTCAAACAATTAAGCTCTATTTCACTGTCAACCCTGAGTCAATGTATCAACGTAATGTGTCAAGTTTGTGACATTTGAGAAAATACTGTCAATTTTGAGTATTTTTTTTACTATTGAGAATATGTGCATTTAGGCATGTCAGAAAAGAATGAAAGTCATTAGCATTTATGCCGAAAACATGTTATCAAAACAATTTTTCGTAACAAGATTTTAAGTACAATTAGGCAAACATGTAACCGTCGTAGGCCGCTGCTTGTTACCGATAGCCCCAGGGGGGGGGGTTAACCTGACAGAAAACATGTAAGCTTAAAATGTCTGAAAGTGAATATTAAAACAGAAATATGTCAAAAGATAAAGTTAAGTAACAAAACAGACAAGTCTAAAAACTGTAAATTATTGTGGCCAAACTTTCTAATAATCTTTGGATATTAACAGTAAAATTATAGGGCAAGTCAGAAAAGAATGAAAGTCATTTGTATTTAAGTCAAGAGAATGCAATGAAAATATTAACCAGATATCAAGTACAATTAGGCAAGCTTGTAACTGTCGCAGGCCGCTTCTTGCTACCTTTACCCCTTGGGGGTTTAACCTAACAGAAAATTAGAATGACATTTCTGTATAAGTTGTCCAACTTTATTAAGTAGAGTCTAAAGATAGAATAATTCTCAATGTTATATAAATGCTTATACAATATCACACAATAAATTATGAGACTGCATATTCATCTTAAGCAACTGAGTCAGTGGAAGCGTAACTTGCAAATGAACTTCACTTAAACGATTGATGACCAGTCCCATCACATTAAGGCATTCTACATTGGATGCATTTTGGCTAAATAAAATACTGATACATCTATCAATCGGCCTCCAATGCATCATTTATCTATTATTGCAGTTTGTGTCAATCATGTATTACATGATATGTATCTAATCATTAGTATATTGGCAAATAAATAATTTAATTAAGCATAGCATACGTTCAATTTACACCTTCTACCTCTGTACAAAAATAATACTAGCCATCAAAAGTGGCAAGATTATCATGGTTGGGTCTCTTGAATTTTGTTCGACCTGGGCGTGAATTTCTGTTCATTTGCTCTCTATTATCACAGATTAAGCAAGGAAAACTGCTGTTATTTCCTTTGTATTTTTTTTAATCACACTTTTCTCCCGGGGAGCATAGGTTAGTAGAGATAACACGGGGATACTCTATGTTACATATATATATATATATATATATATATATATATATATATATATATATATATATATATATATATATATATATATATATATATATATATATATATACGTTGATCTGTAAGGAGTTGAGGTATATTGTCCGCACACCGGTATGAACTTTCAAGTTTGTAAACAAATTTAATTTAGGTCAATGTTTTTTGGGAAAAATTCCAACTGCATTTTCTAAAACAACTCGACATTGGAACACCTTTGACACCTTAGACCATAATTTGTTCATTATGCTTGCAATGTTCCTTGCCTTGCATTTCGGTTAAACTTATTTTAACAGTAAACTTACGCAGTTTATTGGTAAGGTTGTTGACCAGATGATGGTGTATGTATTAAGATAGTGTAGAGAACAAAGTTAGTAATAATAATCTTTATTGCACGAAATGTCTCAAGTCAAAAGGATTATGTACAAGGTGTATAGCGCCCTCTTGGGCCAGTACAATAAGATAGAGTCAATAGATTAAAGGTTCATATCTACAAGTGGTGATGCAGGCCACAGACTACAGTTATAAATCCTTCTATTTTTCATATTAGCATTTAACAGTCTAAAAAATCAGCATTTTGGTATTTTGAAATTCGGTGAACAGCATTTAATAGATAAAAATGACAGAAAAATATGGACAGATTTTTGTCATACAATTCCCAGCTCGTTAATTTGGGATAATTGAAATACGAAACAACACCTGGATGTCAGCTTTATACAGGTGTATGAACTGTGCTCTTGCCAGGGTCACATCATTGTCCTTCCCCACCATAAAGTTCCCACCTGGCCTGGAAGACAGTGCACATATATGACCACCAATGAAGCAACTCTGCACTGCAGCAAACCTGACTTAGCTAACTTTATTTTAACAGAAGCTACAGCATGCTGAAAACACAGTATTTTCACAATTACGGACTATCTCCGTTGGGATGCGCAACCAGCCAATCACAACTGTAGTCTGTAACCTATTAGACTGATCAAAATTTTTAAAACTTGTTTAACTAAAGCCGCAACTTGTTTTCTGCAAAGGATTTGCATTAACTTTACCAAACTTCAATATTAAAGAAAATATCAACTTTTTTGCAAGCAACCTTAAAATCTGAAAAATCAGTTTTTATGACAAAAAAAATAATTAATTAAAATTTTGAGGAAAATTATATAATTGCATCCAATCAATTCTTTTCTGTCCAATATGAATACGATACACAATGGGCTATGATGCAAACCCATAATCACTTGCCTGCATGTCCCGCCCTTACAGTGAGAGATCAAATTACAATGCCCCACCCCTTAATTTTAACCCCAAATTTGAATATATTGCTTAAATTTTATGAATTTTTAGGTGAAATTGGTGATTTTTTTACTATTTATGGATAGATTCGTAACATTTGTCTACAAAAAATATGACATCTATCACTGCTGAGGCATTAATGGCGGATGGGGGGAGTATCAGTTACACCAAGTCAGCATCTAATACCAGTCATTATGGCAGTATTTTCCTGATATAATCTGAATTATGGCAGACAATGGAACAGTTTCAGTGTTTAAACATTATTAGCCCATCAAAGTGCACAGTTTAAGACCAGTAGGTCACAGATTAGAGTAGCAGTATTCAGCAAATTATGTTTTTTGGTACTAAAATTATGGAATTTTAACGCGCCCTTTGTTTGAACATTAGGAGGGCAGTTGGGTGATCCAGCTTGCACAAACCAATAGTGCTATGCCTTTTTTTCTGCAGTAGACTGTATAAGTTGCGGTTTATTGACATGGTTTCTGATGTATGTGCACATATTAGAAAGAAAATGACAAAAGTTTGTAAAGTTACTCCAATATCATAAATACATATTTGTATTCACAAGTGATCTAATTTTAAATTTGATAAGCATCCAATTATCAATCCAATTATCAGGCACAAGTGTTTTCAGGCAAGTGTTTAATGGAAGCTAACTTTTTCCCCCTTGTTTCATTTTCTGAACCTCTTATAATTATATGTGGTTGTATGTCGAGGTTCAAATGTTTTGCCACCTATGTATGCTAGCTTGGTAAAAGTTATAAAATCTGCAGTTCATAAGTGCTGTCATCCATATTCATGGATATAAATTGATTCATGTATGTGAAAATAATATGCTGATGAACTCAACAGCTCAACAAAGTCAGCATGCCTGATTTGAAATGATTTACCCCAGTCAAATGACACACATATGTGACAAGCATTTGCTGAAAAAAAAAATAATAATAAAAATAAAAAAGGGGGGGGGGGGTGGGGGGGCGGTGGGGGGGGGAACAAAAACAAAACCAAAAAGCAAAGAAATTCACATTTTATCTAAGATTTGTACAGCTCTACTGACAGACAATGTGCATTTTTTCTGGTATGCCCAAAATCACTTTGACATGATTTTGTATAAACAGCTCTGCATATGAATGGAGGCTGTAGGCCTACAATGACAATGCCACAAAATTGAAAGTTTGAAACAGAGGGTTACTAAGTTTCGTATTAATGGGATTAGCATAATTTATTCATATCATATTAGCATTGTTAATTTCTCATACACACATATGATAACCTGTGTGGTACCTGTGAGGTATCGCTAAATACAAAGGGCTATGGAAGCTATCTATCTACCAGGCAGTCAGCAAAGGAGGCATAGCCTGTGCACTTGTTAAATGTCTTGCAGCGAATCCTGTTATTATTTATGCAATGTGGTTCCACTGATAGGTGCAACATGTCTATGCACAATGATTTGTGACATAAATGCGATACTTCATGAATGTTTGGAATATTGAGACTGTTAAACTTGATATTCACAGCCAATCTGTGGGTGTAAAACTTTTTTTCTCCTTTCATAAGCTGGCGTGAGGTACACAATACCAGAGCCCGAACCATTTGCCTTGTGATCTACAGTCCTAGGACCATATCTTGCATGCTCCATCCATGTAAATGTTGTTAAGATCACTCAGAATTGTCCAGGCAGCTGTCAAAAAGTGCTGACTTCCCATTTTTAACTTGCTTGATGGACGTTAATAGAATAACAACATGACCATGTGAGTCCCAATACATACAGAGTTAGCCCTAATAGGCCACAGACTACAGTTATAAATCCTTCTATTTTTCATATTAGCATTTTTCAGTCTAAAAAATCAGCATTTTGGTATTTTGAAATTCGGTGAACAGCATTTAATAGATAAAAATGACAGAAAAATATGGACAGATTTTTGTCATACAATTCCCAGCTCGTTAATTTGGGATAATTGAAATACGAAACAACACCTGGATGTCAGCTTTATACAGGTGTATGAACTGTGCTCTTGCCAGGGTCACATCATTGTCCTTCCCCACCATAAAGTTCCCACCTGGCCTGGAAGACAGTGCACCTATATGACCACCAATGAAGCAACTCTGCACTGCAGCAAACCTGACTTAGCTAACTTTATTTTAACAGAAGCTACAGCATGCTGAAAACACAGTATTTTCACAATTACGGACTATCTCCGTTGGGATGCGCAACCGGCCAATCACAACTGTAGTCTGTAACCTGCAGTATCATGAAAAAGTACAAACATAGGAAACAAGAACTTCCGTTAAAATGACACAATGTTATTATACTGTAACCACAGCACCGCACACCTGCAATATATAACCAAGAAGAGAAGAAAAACAGAAAGAAAGAACAAATGAAATGAAGGAGCAATGTACACTTATAATACCTGAAATAGCACTATATTACCAGACCCACAAGGTTTATATATATATATATATATATATATATATATATATATATATATATATATATATATATATATATATATATATATATATATATATATATATATATATATATATATATATATGTCCTCTTCCTCCTTCCCCTCCTCCTCCTCCTGTATTCTGAGAGTACAAGTTCTAGCAGGTTACCTTTTCGTCTCTCAGCCAATTGACTTTTATAATCGTGTGCACTGATTAAGCATATAAGCGAAATTGGAAAAAATGCCAAGTTCACCATAGACTGCTGCTATGGAAGGGCATTTTTGGACACCAAACTAAATTGTGCAAAATTCAGCCGAACTTTCCCGATTGGTGATTTGGTGGATTTGTAGTCGTTTTTGGGATGGTTGGTGCAGTTCTTGATATGCACCCTAATTGAAGCCCATACAATGCTACAGGCTTAACAAGGTAGTTAAATAAATATAGTATAAGCCTTGGATGATAAAGTATTTGCACAAATGTATTATTTACATTTGAAACTGGCTCTCGTTGCTTTTATTTTCAGGTAGGAGATGGTGGCCGTATGGAATTATTCATAGTGATAAAACATTGCCTTAGCACTTATAAGATTTCACATAGTCCCCTCAGTTGCCATCAATGCTCTGTAAGAAGTCTACCTGTTTGATAGAAAATAATCACCTTTGTGTTTCATTTATCTCTTATTATTATTCTATATATTTATCTTAAGATGCTACTAACCACAATATTTGTCCAGATTATACTTGCACTTTTACAGCACCTCCTTATTTGTGGATAGCAAATTATCATTTGCACATAACGGACAGCGAATGAGTGCAGGTCCTTGGTGCACAGCATTGCAATGACCATAAGCTACAACGTATGTGTCACACACTGGCTAAAATGTCCAGAAGCCAAATAAACAAACCCATAAGGTGTTTAATCTCGAGAATAAATGTGTAATTCGAAACTCTATTTAAGTCGCACTTTCTTGGGACACCGGAGGCATCATGAATAATCGCTATACTACATGCAACGTGTGTATACGACTGATGCAAGCGTGTGAGAGCGATTTCGTCACCATGAGCCATCTTTGGACCCTTTCGAAATTTATTACATAGAATGCTGCTTCGTCTCACCTTGTTATGTCCTCATCAGCTAATATTATAGAACATGAAAGACGATTGTGTTGCTGATCATTTCAATATCATTATGCTCATACAAATGTGTGAAAGAATAGGCACTCAGTGGCAGCTGGTGGTGACAATCAACATTCAGCACCTCATATATCGTGTACTTGGTGCTCGCTGCACATTAATTTGAATATCTAGTTCACGTGCACAGCACAGCAGCTGTGTTAGAATTCTGCATGTTGATATTTCCAACTAGTTACATAATACCTTGGTGCTGTATTTTTTCTTATATTTTAATGCACTGCTTGTGTCTCTTTTACATTATGTAGGACTCATCAGCTAGATTTGTCTGTCCCTGGCAACCTTCATTGTTGCCAAAAGTAGATGGCTGCTCGTTTTGGCCACCCATGGGGGTCGGTGGGTGGTTGGGTATGAATTTCAGAAAGTTTTGGCCACTAACACCCAGATGGGCATAGGCCAAAGCGCAATACCTAAAATTAGTTTGTCCCTCGAAATGAATGTTCGAATAAATCACAAATAGTCTTTGAATATTAGTCCACTCAACCATAAGCACTGAGAGTACCTCTTGATTTTTTTCTCAGAATTGTGAAGAGTTGGGCTTCTGCCAAACTAGCTAACAGTAAAGTACATGGGTGTATGAATAAAAGTCTGATCCATTTTCAAGTCACATAACAACAGCCATATATTGAGACAAGTAGGCCAATGATGATGCCTGTTTCCTTTAGGCCTTAACTTTTTTGTTGAAGGAATGAGATGTTTCGTGGCCAAAAAGTTGGGCCATATGAAATGGGCCTGGTGTACATGCTACATCAAAGTTCTTCTATGAATGATAGAGGAATATTCATGGCCCAAATTTAGAGACATGCATCGGGGTAACAATCTGGAGCACCCAATAAACATCAATACGATGAGCATGATATTGCCAATTATGCGATCTCTCTTAAACAGAAGTTGAATATTTCTATACCGCTTAGAGAAAAACGATTCGATTTATCTGGCGACTTCCCTACAGGTGCCATAGTATATTATTGCCACTCATTTGTGACGATGTACCTGTTGATATACAACTACACAAAAGGTTTATGAGGTTTTTCATGGGTTTGTAAACAGCAACAATAAAGTTGCTAATAAATGTGGGCAACTTGCTGTAGACGGAAATCAAATCAGCAGTATGCAACTCAACGAGTCTAATGGTTTCAAGGTATAAAATCAAATATAATCTGAAGAAGCTTAACTTAAATTTCTGTTTGAAGCGTATCCACAGTAGCGCACCCTCTGTAGCTTATACCATAGTTGACGGGAAAAATTGTACTGCACAATTTGTCAGATAACTTTGCCTTGCTCGCGATGGCAAATTAAAAACTATGTTCTCACGGCACGATATTTGTGACACCATTGCCATGATATGCACCAAACCTTTGTTGTGAAGCCCACATAGTACCCCCAGGTCCTTCCAGGTCATGATTCTTGAAGATTGATATACTTTATACTTGCATGCATGTCGTGGACGCAATTTTTTGTTTGTATGTGCACCTGCTGAGTAGGAATAAAGATATATATATATATATATATATATATATATATATATATCACCGACTCTCTGTATTGCTATAAACTGGCTATTGCGGGTCAAAATGAAATCCGAAAAGGTCAGTCTTCGCGTTATTAGATAATTCAGGTGTTGATCAAATTGTGCTGAGTAAACAGTACTAACGCCTTCACCCCAGATATCTTGAGCTAAAGTTTCCGAACTTTGATCCGTCATAAGAATACATCTATTTATAAGTGAAGGTAAATATATCCAGGAGCAGAGGCTCCGAGTAATGTAATGTCAGAAACACAATTATACAAACTGTAGCAACAGTGCCAGCATCTTACGTGTGGTTCTGAACTAAAATTTAGCACAAACCAATCTCTCTTTGCTCAATGGCCAAGCCATTTCCTATCCATGTCTAAGTCTACACATTATGTAATCAATATTAACACGTTCGATTCACAATTAAAAGGTGTTTTTTTTTTGCTTCAGAGATGAGCTATGTGAGTGCTTATGCAGAACAAACTGACAATAGAGGCGGACTCATGCAAGAAGCTTAGATGAGTGGTCAGTCAGCTAAACTAAATGATGGTAATGGATTTTTAATGATTCCTCTTGTGTGGCTGTGTCTTATGTGTAATTTATAATGTTTTGTGTAAGCATTTAATGCGTCATGAACTTTTGACCTCAAGACACTCTGGGTTTCGGCTAAATGATTAAAAAATAATGAGGTTCTGAAGATTTTGAATCACAATTACAAGGTCTTAAAACACAAAAAAAACCAGAATGGTCTGTCTCGATATCAGCAAAGCGTTGACCGCATCTGGCAGAAAGGTCTTTTTTACAACTTAAGGCAGCATGGTATCGAGGGGCCACTTGCGTACCTCATTGCAAGTTATCTTTCCAATCGTCATTAAATAGTAATGATCGGGAGTGAAACGTCGTTCATGCTTCCCGTTACGGCAGGAGTACCCCAGGCCTCTATCCTGGGGCCATTGCTGTTCCTGGTCTTCATAAATGATGTTACTGATGGCCTCTCTTGGGACTTAAAACTGTTTTTTGATGACACCAGCATATTGGAGATTATATTTGACCCTTACATATGTGGCATACTGATCTTGGTAGAATATTTGTTTGGGGTAAACTGTGGAAAGTTACTTTGAATGCAACTAAGTCCTTAGCACTTTTGATTTTGGTTTAACACAACAAACCGGATCACCCACCTCTTTTTCTTGGCAAAGCTATTATCCCAGAAGGTATAAAATATACACATCTTAGTATTACCCTGTCTCGTAGTTTGAAATGGAATGCTCATATTATTAGAATCATTGGCAAATCGAGGGAACAGCCAACCTTATTTTTTAGACTTAAATATAAATTATCATGCAAGACTTCACTTACACTTTACAAAGTCATGGTACGTCCTTTTCTGGAAAATGGATGCATTATATTTGATAATTGCATGATGAACCTTGCAAAATCGCTCGAATCTGTTGAGTATGGAGTGGCATGCATTTATTTAGCCACACTTTAATGTACTGCCTTTCATTTTTTCTTAATGAATTAGGTTGACCGACTTTGGCCACAAGAAGTAAACCCTCTAAATTAACTCTATTTTACAAAATGGTCAACACTTTCACCCAAACTTATCGATCAGATCTGGGCCCAATCACTATTTATCAGCCAACCGTCAATGTCCGTAACTGCCAGAAAGTGAGGAAATTCAAGTTTATGTTCATTCAGTTTGTTGCGCGAGCTGACTGAAAACTTCTAAGCCTAAGTAGGATATCTCAATTGGATTAAAACAAACTTTTGCCACCAAGTAAAATCAGTTCATGAATCATGGACATAAGAACCGCAACTGTAGAGTGATTAGTGTTTTTGTACCAGACTATCTTGTAAACCTGCCCACTGAAACCACCTGAAATAGACATTCTGTCTATAGGGTAGTCATCAAGTATCTGCCGCTGAAAAGTCTAACTCCAACACAGACACATGCTGACATGATCTCCACTTTAGACGATGATGCTACTTCCATTCCATTGTTAAAAACTGGGCTGCGGAATTCAAGTGTGGCAGAGAGAATGCAATAAAAGTTTTGCAACGTATATAGCCTACCGTGCGTATAATATTCATATCAGTCGTCCAATCAAAATATGTTAAATCACTTCTGCCAAATACACTTAAAAATTTATCACCTAGGCTAAGTTGAACAGTTGTGTGTTATAATGATTCTGATGGATAGATATTGCTTGAATTATGTCCTGCACATATTGTAATTTAATTACCAGTAAGTGCACACCACCATTAAAAGTGAACTCAGTTTGTTTTGAAGGACTTAATGCAAAAAATATATTTTGTGAGCTGGAATCACGGCAGCTCCCTGGGCACGAGGTTGACTCCAGGTGTGACAGCAAAAGAATCAACCAATGATATTTCAGCATTCGCCAAATCGCTTGCATGAATATAGAATCAGTTGTATCAACGGACTGTTTGCCACGACCACAGCAAGAAAAGTAATTTTGACCCTGATTTGCAAGTGCAAAGTGCATTTCATTGGCACCCAAATAATCTTTAATGCCATGACAGAAGAAAACACAGGTTTAGTTTTGTTGAAAGTTCTGATGTACATCTTTTTGTCCACTACAAATCAGCGTATGTTGGCCGCATGGTCAAATCCGTCATACCTTCCAATTCATATAAGACAAAGGCCTCCAGGTTCACAATCGCTTAAAGTGGCCGAACGGGGGTGGGTGGTGGGGAGAGAGTTAGCATTGCGCACACTTGGCAAAGCATCTGGTTTATGTGCTTGTGATCCCACACACTGTGAGACGGGACGCAACCGATGAAGGCGCAGCTAGCCAGCAATGGTGGGATCACAAAAAGCATACTAAACCTGTAAAATATTGTAACTTTCAAAGAAATCGTGATTATACACTGAGACTGTATTGACACCCAGAAAATAGAAAACCCAGGTCTAACAGACTCTCCCATGCCCCCCGCCAAGACGAGTACAATGGTGGTAATCAAAAAGGCAGAGTCAGCAGGCGCACAAGAGTGTACTCAACAGACCATGGTTTTACAAAGTTTCCTTCCATCGGTAAAAAAAAACATCCACTAGTGTCCACTTTCTGATCAGGGTTCTTCGTCGATGGACAAGCACTCTGAATAGAATGCCCAAAAATTGCTTTAAAGGGGGGAATAGCATGTTGAATAAGTGGGCCTATCAGAGAATTAGAGACACTAACCCTTTCTTTGATATATCAAGCTAAGAAATACGAACATCTATTTCGATAGGGCGACTCCACTTCAAACACACATGTAAAAAAAGATGTTGTTTCTTTTTTAACCTAATCTTTTACTGGAATAATATTTAAGGCAGTTAATAAAAGAATAATGAGACTTTGATCCAATTCCAAGGATTTTTGATGCAACCGCCTTAAGTTGATTCCAGTTTTTTGTAATTCAGATGTAGATGGATGTACAGAATTCAGCCAAGGTTCCAGAAGTTGGCTGTAACATTGGACGTAAGACCTGGATGTGACATACCAATCCAGCTTAAGCCGCACATGGCTCGGCAACTGAGACAACTCTTATATATAACTGACCTGGAGTCTTTGCATCATTTGTGAAAATAACTCCGAGGATTTCCATGCTGTCTACTGTACTTTTGGATGGCCACAGAAGAACCATCTAGGTTCTTGCAGAAGGAAACATTTACCGAAAACGATACGCGTTGTTTGTTTAAGTCATATTTCAAGCACCACAACTTGGCATATTCCTCACAGATATGAATAGATACCTTGCATATTTTTAATTGATTTGCAAGGAACATCCGAAAATTGTCCAGGTTGGACTGGTCCTTCCAAGACTTGGGTTCCTTGGTGTCTCAGATGGTGAGCATTTGTATATACTTAACAGGAAGACAGATGTCCTGCTTATCTACTTATCAGCCCCGACCAATGGGCTGAATCTAGGTACATTTTTTAACCCAGACCTTAGAAAACAAGTAGCCTCTTCTAAGAAACAGGGTACTGATCACCTGCATGTCAGGTGCCTTTTTAACATAAGAGGGAATTATACATTCCAAAGTTCCAATCTGTGCCTTTGCTCTAGAAAAGGTAGGAAAGGAATATGTCCTGTTCAGGATAGAGTGGTCAACAAGCCTGACATCATGTACGTTTTGTGAATTTTCCCCATAATTGGATAAGGTACACATGCAGTTAAGCAATCAATATTAAGTATTGCATGGTATAGCTATAGTATTACATTGTAGAGTTACAGCCCCCTTAATCTAGTAAAGTGAAACTCTGTCAATCCT
Source organism: Hermodice carunculata (assembly GCA_964020975.1). Classification (NCBI taxonomy): domain Eukaryota; kingdom Metazoa; phylum Annelida; class Polychaeta; order Eunicida; family Amphinomidae; genus Hermodice; species Hermodice carunculata. The sequence goes on along the minus strand of OZ026628.1, from coordinate 57,676,270 downwards.
GGGAGAAGCCAATATGTGGCTGCGCAAAGGCATGTCCCTACTTCCAGACAACAGGTAACTGGAGTGTATTGAGGAAGTACATTCATTGCAATACTAACAGCCACACGTTTTCTGGACTTTTAGCAGGACTCTGACGATAGACCTGTAACTGATCTTCTGTGCCAAACAAGTTCCAAATAAAAGAGTCTTTGAAGATAGAGAATGTGATCTCTATGTCAGGCTTCTGTGGGAAAGGGACTGGATAATAACATGAATTCAGAAGGGTGCATACTTTCATTCACCTTTTGCAGAATACAGAGGTAGGCCCTTTGGTGGGTGGTGGCTATCAGTTTTTTGTGTTTCGTCTAATGATGTAGCCCTAGCACCAATGGAATTTGCACAGGTATCTAATGTGATGAGGCAATATGCACGCAGTATGCCTGAAAATTGTCTTGATTATTTCAGCATTGTGTCATTGACTGCTATACCAGGACACCGATTTTTGTACTGCAAATCTTTGGACCACTTGTAAAAATCTACTTCGTTCCTTTCACAGCTTGGTAAATGGAAGGCCGGCCTTTATTGCATGTTGTGCTACATAACGATCACGTGAATTGTGTTCATTCGACTATGGTGATGATTTGTACCAGCAATTTGAGTGTAGTTTTTCTCAGTTTTTGTCATTTTAAAAATTACGTTTTACACCATCTTAATATAACTTTTGTTCATGGCATGCAAAATGTACATAGTCATGCTATAGAAACATACTTGTGTTTCACCACGTCCATTAGGTATATATCAATATGAATAACCTTAACCTATTTTCAAGGTTTCATGGGTAATAATGTTACAAGCAAATCATGGAAATCTGCCTCCAAAATAATATATTATGGACACTAGATGTTGAACCCATATAATTTGTGTAAACCACGCTCACCTGCCTCAGGAGACGTCTCAGAAGCTGAAAGATATATCTTTTACACTTGTACATGGTTCAAGTCTCACAACTTGACCTAGCGCCTGCTGTTGGGATCTTGTGTCATGCTTTGACGGCCAATGTTTTCTATCAGCATTTGCTTGTTGCAACTGGTCAGTTCTGTTAAATTGTTGCCCTATCCAGTCCTAGTGGGCATGTTGCACCAAAAAGCACTGCATCTGAGCATTTAGTACAGCTGGCATCAGAGGGCAAACTGATTCTGCCAGGTGGTCCTTTTCACAAAGATTCACAAGACCCTTAAGTACGGGCTTGTTAACTCAGTCCCAAACTTGGCACTGATAGAGTTAAGATGGAGAGTCAGCAGTACAGAATTATAGTGGAAACTGCTCAGACGCTAGGCTGTATATCTCGCCTGGATGGGTTTCAAGTCTTTTAGTTTGAGGGGATGTGTTTACTCTCTTCTCCTTTCAGACAGTCCCATGTCCGAGTGTTACCACATTCAGCAAAGAGCAATCAATATAAAGTGTTTGTTTGGTCACTCTTAGAAAGAATTTTCAGCGACCAGTGTGACCATCCTACCATGCCACTCGGTGGGCTCTGTTTATATCAAACTAGAACTATTGGGTGAGAGACCTATAATCACCAACAAAGGGTGATAGTTACTGCCAGTATTAGCTCAAGCAAACTGGGCCCTTGGAGGTGGTTATAATGGAATAAGAGGTGAGACAAAATACATACGTTTTCCCTCCTTAATGAGAAACATCAGAAGGAGTAGAATGCCTGGCAGGTATCTTCGTTTTGGTCTAATAAGTCTTGGTACATCGATCTATATTTATTACAAAAGACAAGTCCCACGTAGGTTGCACATTATATAATAGCTCTATGTGAAACGTGGTTAAAGCCTCCTAATGAGGATATTTATAACTTAGAAAACTATCAACACGAAAAATTATGCAGATCTAATAGAGGAGGAAGAGGGGTCTCACTGAACCTCGATACCAACATTCAGTATGTTGAAAGAGATCATTTGGAATGTCTATTTGTTGAAATTCAGAATATCCAAAATGTTCCGAACGTGAAAGTTGGTGTCATCTACAGACCCCCAGGAAGACACTTGGATAATTTTAATGAACAATTCGACGTTCTTCTAGATAAAATAAAACAAGAAAAAAAAATCATGTTATCTCCTGAGTGACTTTAATATAAATTTGCTAAATATAGGTAAACACCCTGCTTCTTCTGGTTTCATTGAAAACTTATATAGCAACCTCTTCCTTCTATGTATCAACAGGCCCACAAGAATAACTGAACATTCAGCAACACTTATCGATATTATTTTTACAAATGTCTTAATGATCATTCAGAACGTTTAAGTGGTATTTTTTACAATGATCTTTCAGATCATTTACCAATTTTCCATATTATTTCTAATAAAAATGTTATTCCCACTCAAAATGAAAATAAACAGTATTGTATATATTTAAGTCATTAAACAATTTTCAAAACGCCATCAAACAATTTTCATGGATGGACATTTACGACAAAACTGATCCTGACGTAGCTATGTCAGGCTTCGTTCGAAGTCTCCAAAAAGCATACAAAGAAACCATGCCTTTACGTGCAGTAAATTCTAGGTACAAACTTAATAAACCTTGGCTAACCCAGGGAATTATTAAATCTATAGACAGGAAAAATAAGTTATACAGAAAGAAAATTGATACACCCAATGAAAATAACAAGCAGAAATATAACAACTACAGTAATAGATTAAACCATGTTCTTCGCATAGCTCAGAAAAAAAATTATTCTGAAATAATATATAAATAATAAATCTAAATTATCTAGAGTGTGGAAACTTATAAGTACTGTTATTAGCAAGCAAAAAAGTCCCAGGTAACTAAATGATTTAAAAATGGTGACTCCTATTTTACCAATCCAAAAAACATAACTAACAGATTTAACTCCTACTTCGTAAATGTGGGGCAATCACTTGCTGATAAAATGCCTAGAACACCAGTAACTCCTGATTCCCATCTTCGAGGCAATTATCTTAACTCTTTTTATTTCTCTCCTGTTGTAGAGCAGGATATTTTATCCATCATTAGGTCACTCAAAGATTCTAGTCCAGGACGGGATGACATACATCCCAAAGTACTTAAATTTGTATCTTACGAAATCGCCAGTCCCCTTACCTACATTGTAAATTTATCGTTAGAAACTGGTGTATTCCCTAGTGGTTTGAAACTTGCTAAAATAACGCCCATATTAAAAAAAAGGTGATGAAGAATTATTTGTCAATTATAGACCTATCTCAGTTCTCCCTGCCTTGTCTAAAATTTTTGAAAAAGTGATACGTAAACAATTGATTAATTATATCGATAAACTTGATGTACAAATTGACCTTCAATTTGGATTCCGTAAAGGTTATAGTAGTGAATATGCAGTAAACTATCTGGCTTGTAAAATATCGGAGGCCTTGGAGAGAACAGATCAAGTTGTTAGTCTTTTTCTAGACCTCCCCAAGGCTTTTGATACAGTAAACCATGATATATTGTGTAAAAAAAGTATCTTTCTATGGAATCCGGGGAGTAGCTCTCAATTGGTTTAACAATTACCTGTCTGAGAGAACTCAATATGTATCTTGTGAGAATGTAGACTCTGATGTCTTACCTGTATACTGTGGTGCTCCTCAGGGGTCCATTCTTGGACCCCTGTTGTTTACTTCATATATTAATGATCTTGGTCTTGTATCCAAAGAAATGTTGTCTATGCTTTTTGCAGATGATACAAGTTTACTTTTTAGCAATAAGAATGTTGATACACTGAAGCATAAAGTTAATAATACTTTAATTGGTATCATTCAGTGGTTTCAAACAAATAAATTATCAGTTAATTTAGATATAAAAAATTATACGGTTTTTCAGTCTCGCAATAAACAGACTCGTTTAACCAATTTCTCTATTCAAATTAACGACAAAATACTATCTAAAGTTGATACTTTCAAATTCTTAGGTGTCTGGTTTGATACAAATCTAAGCTGGAAAGAACATGCATTTTATATATATATCTAGAAAAGTTAGTAAAACGGTGGGAATTTTTAAGAAGATTAGACACAAATTTGGTATTAATATACTTATACAATTGTATTATGCTCTGGTGTATCCCTACTTTCTCTATTGCTATACCACATGGGCGATCACATACCCTACCACAATAGACAAACTAATTAAACTTCAAAAAAAGGTTTTAAGAATTATTGCATTTTCGATGTACAACTCACACACTGACCCTTTTTTTCATAAATTCAAAATTTAAAAATTTCAAACCTCGGACCTATTCGTAACTGGTCTACTCATGCATTAAGTTAAATTCTTTCTTGCTCCTCTTGTATTCCAATTGTATTTACTGAAGTCTCAACAATTCATAATCATGATACTAGACAAAGACAAAATTTTTATATGCATCCTTTCAGGAATAACGTAGGAAAATTTGCAATAACAACTCACGGACCCATGTATGGAAAACAGTGCCAAATCTTATACAAAATGCAACCTCAATTACTTTATTTAAAAAACGTGTCAAATCGTACATTATTGACGATCAGTGATTAATAGTTTAATTGATTATTGTCAATGTTCTTAGTAGGTGATTTTTGTTTGACTCATGTCCTTGTTTAAGTTCCCTCTCAGTCTGGAGGAAATATAAGCCTGATGGGGTTTCCTCTCTCCAGCTGAAAATCATATCATTTGTGTGTCTCATTATATTTTTGTGTACCATTTATTACTATTTAATAATATTACTATATTGCACTTTGATTTTGAAATATACAGTCTGTATGATTTTCAGAAAATAAAAAAATATAATACAATTCACTTGGTAGTGCTGTATTAGGGTTGTAATTAATCATTCATTAAGATAACCATCTGTACCATGTGTTAATATATAATTAATATGGTCCAGATTTGATAAATTGTGACCTAAATATTCGAGATGAGAGTACTTCCCCTCTTTATGAATCATGCTCACCAATGGATCAGCGTTGAAGTCAACTGAATCATTAAAATTACTCTTTTTATCTCATTCCTATTTGGTGTGCAAAACATGAAAATGAAGGCATGACAGAGATATGATCCCATGTTGCTCTTGGCAGACCAAAACCAGATGGCGCTATTCTTGGACGTGTAATAATGGCACAGCTCTTTTTTGCTTTTTTTCTTAGAAGAGTGGGCTAATGAGGGCAAACCCTATTATGTTTGACCGGTAAGTATTCTTAGTAAACGTGGGTACCATCCTACTCTTATAACAAATTGATTCCTGCAAAATCTACTCTAAACAGTATGGATGAACAAAGCTTCAGTCTGTTTAGTTGCATTTTTAAATCGCGTCTTTTCAAAAGTAACTTAATCATGACATAGTATAATGTTTTATACCAGGAATGAAAGCAATTGTGGCATTATGAATATTTTTGTGGTTTTCCTACCTGTAGCACTAAAGAGTTTCCCAACTAATTAACAATAGGGAACCCATGTGTGAATGTATCTTTTTAAGAAGTTACTTAATTGGACAAGATTTAATGTTTTATTTCACCAATACAAGAGATGATGACACAACTGACCAGATGTATACGGGAAGCTTCTAGTGATAGTATTTTGAATATATCCTTTACATTATTTGCATGGAAAAGGAGTGTCGTGCCAAAGTGTATTACCAGATACGAAACAGGCAGACCCGTTGTCAGAACTATCATAATCTGAAACAATAAAACATTTACCCTAAACGGTTGGGACGGACGTACTTAAAGTTTCCATCTTTCTGGATTCATTTTCGAATGATATTTGTAACCTCCTTTTCAAAAGGCTACTTACTCTTGAAAAGACCTTATATTTCATACCACTGATGAACGTGATGATGAGAAAATTTGCCGGATGCATACATGAAGCTGCTAATGACAATACTTGAGCTATTTCCCTTTTATAATTTGCTTGGACAACGAGGCCCATGACAAAAAGTGGCAACAAGTATGAAACAGCCAGACCCATTGACATAACCATCTTTACATGAACAGATTTATCTTTAACATTGCTGCCTGACTTCTTTCTGCTTTGAATCACTGCTCTCAGACACAATAAATGCCCTGAAAAGATCACAATGCTCCCAGAAGCAATACATAATACATAGATACTTATAGTTACAGATTTCGCATATTCTTTAATGGAATATAGCAAAAGTCCCAGCTCATAAAATTGAAACAGTTCTGTATCGTGTTCATTCTTATAATATACAGTGAAAAAACTTAAAAGAAAGAAGGCAATAGCAGTTACAAAGAGTAACACCAACGTGAACCTTACAGTCATACGAGGAACTTTGAAGATAAATATGATTAAGACAATGCGATCAATTGTCATAACAGTGCAGACACATACTGTATGTATGTGAGAGAAAAGAAAGCATACGGAGGTGAAATTGCACCATCTGCTCTCTATCCAAGATACCCTGTGGAGGAAATAATAACCACTATGATAATTGTCTGTCAGGAGAATCATCAATACATAAGCAACATTAGTGAAAAATGATAGTGCAAGATGCAGATTTAGTGCATCATTGTTTTGTTTTATACCAATATTCAGAATGTCAAAAAGGGAACACGCATGTAACAATAAGCATATTAAGGTCATACTTTGCATACTGAATCTGGCAAAATAACTGGTAATGAGGTTAGGACAACACGGGCAGGCTGTGTGACCATGTTTCACTTTGTCATATAAGCAACATAGTTTAACATTTTCAGATTCCAACGTGTCAAGTTGACGCAAAGGATTTAAGGATTTCTCACCAACAGTTTTTAACAAATTGACAGTGAGATTAATAAATCTCAGAGATTCCAGATTGACAAATGTTAGCTCCTGTAAAACTAATATTGAATTAGAGGACAAATCTAAATATTCAAGGCTGGGCACACAAGAAAAAACGCCATCGCTAAGGTGGGTGACTTGGCATTTATTTATTTTTAGGAAGGTCAAGCTGGGGAGATTAAACAATGACACATGCAAAACTGGCATTTGATTTCCCTCAAGGTTTAATATTTGCAAAGCATTAAGTCCTTTGAAAGCACCAACAATATTTGACGATATTTTGTTGAAGGACAAGTCTAATTCTTTCAAAGCTGGACATCTTGTGAAAGCTGAAGATGGTATTCTCTCCAATACATTGTAACTCATATCAAGTCGGAAGAGAACCAAAAAGTCTTTTGTAAATGACACTGTGCGCAGTATGTTTCCTTTAAGTAAGATAACCCTGGTAAAGGGAGACAACTGTGGTAGGTCATTCAAACTTTGATACATACACGATAGTGCATTTCCTAAACGGAAACAAGGGTCATTATAGATACATGCATCACATAAAGTCTCATCGTCCATGTACTTAAAACAATGAATAATACCGTCACAGATTTCAATGGGGTGAATACATTCACTACTGCTCTTGCAATGTAATAAAAATGAGCAATCATAGCTTTCGCAATTCAGTTCCTCCGAGCCAGAAGGGCAATCCCATCTATTATTACATACGAGTCGCAAGGAAACACAGTAGGCAGTAGGACATTTATACATATTTGAACATTCATGTAGTGCACATCTCTCCAGATGAGTTCCACTTTCACAGTATTTTAAACCATCCAACTCGTCAAGTTCGAAGATACACAAATGACTTTGGTGGTAGCACAACGACATGGGTCTTTCTTGGCAAGCAAACCAACCTAGACCTCCACACAACAGTGGATGCAGTTGTGCCATTCGAAAAGTTGTCAAATACTTTGGGTCAATTGCACGTGTATACCGTCTTTTAAATATGTACTTCCTCACATTTTGTAAATTTAAATTAGTTTGATATACGCATCTGGCTTCATCGCTAAAATCATCAGAACTGCTGCAATCTTCTGACCTGTCACAAACTTTTGAGGCAGGAATGCATCCTCCTTTATCGCATTGGAAGTACATCTGGGAACAAAAGCATGTAGGGTTTGTGCAATTAGAAAAGCAGTAGGCGTTTAGGCTGTATAATTGCCCAGTAGTTTGTTGGTAACACACATGTGTACAGTTTGCTTCATCAGACAATCCTTCAGCACAATCATATTGTCCATCGCAAATGTGATGTTCTGAAATACATACTTTGTTTGCACATTTGTATGATCCTCTCGGGCATTTATGATGACGTGCGTCGGGAGGAGAGTCACAAATTGTCCCATGTACTTCCACTTCATTGCAACTTGTTCTCTTGTCTAAGATTTCAAAGTTAAGATCAATTGGTAATGCAAGAGGATTAAAACTCTCATTATATGGGGATTCTTTTGTCTGAAGTGCAATATCTTCCATTAGTAAATAATCCATTGAATTGGACAAAAATAAACTTGGCGATATTCTGTATACTCTATCATGTGATATGTTGTGAACTAATATAACAAGTCTTATGTTAGAATCAAAGAGATTTAAGAAAAAAAATAGCTGTTGTAATTTAATTACTGGGGCTGTTAAACCTGAATACCAAAGTATGAGTCGTGCATAACTCATGATGAATGGATGGTAGGTGCAAAATTTGTTGTTTAATACAGGATTACCTCTATTGAAAAATAACTCAGATTCCTGCAACAAAGAAACAGATTTTCTGGGCAATCTAAATACACTACTGCTCAATTTACTACAAGTTTTTTTCACATGCTTTGCTATCGTATGATTGCATGAAGCTGCGATTGGTATGACAACCATGAGACATGTACCGTGAAGAAGCATCCACCCTTTCTTGCAAGCAAACGGGTTTTGAGTAAGCAAGCTATATTGACTCTTCATCCAAGGTTCTTTTGATCTTAAAACACTGGGACTTTCACACATGAATGCTATGTTATAAAAGTATTGCACACAGGGTATCATCATCCAATTAGCATTTCCAATTTCATCCAACAGGATCATTGCCCCACAGTCTCGTTTTGCAGAGGTATTGATAGCTAAGTTTTTTGTCTTTTCCTCGTATTTGGAACTATACTTGCTCCATACAAGTACACGCGGTGGCAGATTGTTAGTGGAATTTATCATCCACTCAGAGTACATAACTGGCTTGCCATCAAGCCATGTTATTTTATTCCCCTGGAAGGTCAGATAGAAGCATGTATTTGATGGATATAAGGTATTGCACAATGCAAACTGTCCTTTGTAGCAACTTCATTCAATAACACTGTAATATTGTGCTACACAGCTGCTCCTAAATATCACAAACCCAAGCTACCATATCCTGGTATGCACGTAAAATTTAAAACAAATCACGATATAGCTGTTGTGTACTATTTTTTTTATTTCACGTGTCTTCAAGATCTATATATTTTCCTAAAATCATGCAAATCGTGTTGAAGGTGTATGATTTCATCATATGGCAATACTTCTGGGCTCTCAAGAAATGGTACGATATTGGCTAATTTCTACGACAGATAGATGCTGATTGTGACATAATATTGAATGAAAAGTAAACATTACAGATTATGAAATTTTATATGGAAGCCTCTCTAATGACTCAGTTTAGGTGTTATTATCCCCTCTACAAGAGGGACTGATAAGGACAAGGGCACATGTTCCACATTGTTAAACGCTTTGTTAATATATTAAGCTATGTACAATATGTTAAATCAGGCCCAAATAGAAGACCACCATTATCAACGTCCTAGCTCAAATAGTTCTAAAGTTATCAAGTAAACAGTAAAGTTGGTTGGTAGGCCTGTGATGTGTGGATGAGGTCAAGGCCTCCTACGTAATGTGCAAATCTTGCCCCTATACTTGGACACGGCTTTGTGCGATGACAAAACAACTGGGTGAGCAGTTTTTGGGACACGAATGTTTTCAGATTTTGTCAGTACATGTGCAGACAGAAAATCATGAACAGTTAATGAAAATATTATTGGACCTCTACCTTTTGCACAAGTTCAGTGGAAAGCTAGCCAAAAAGTACAGAAAAACATGACCCATATTCATAAATTCCAAACCCAACAATGGCAGCAAAGAGATTTTAAAGTTACCAAAGCAGCAATCAAAGCATCCATCTTCCAACATCCATGTGAAGAGACAATTTTCACTCCTGACTTGATACAAGCATTCACCCATAAAAGGCAACTGGTGGTTTTAAACCAGTCCTCTCAACCTTTGAAATATTCTTCATAACTATACACTATAGTGTTTCCAAAACGTATACGTCTAACCACCCACATTTTATTGCTTCTGCAAAAAAAAAAAGAGACCTGTTAGCCCTATCACTTGTTAGTTCTCCTGACTTGTTAGTCAGCTGAGTTTACGGCGGAAGAAGAAAGTTAGCCTGCATCGTTTTTGTGATGTTTTTGAATCTTGAACCTTATAAACATACTCTACCTCCATAATAACTATGTGTTTGAGAACACAGCCCACGTCATATCATGGTCAATGAAGTATTTATCAAATAGTGCAGAAAACATGACCCTATTCATAAATTCCAAACCCAACAATGACAGCAAAGAGTCCAGAATTACCAAAGCTTCAACATTCATCTTCCAATACCAAAATGAAGAAACAAATTTCACTCCTGACTTGAGACAGGCAGTCACTCATAAAAGACAACTGGTGGTTGTAAGGTACATCACACCAAGTTTGAAGTGAATATGCTTGACGATTTTGGAAAAGAAGTAGAAAGTGTTACTTACTCTTGCAATCGCCATGGACTTATATGCCAATCAACAGAAATACTTGTATGTATGTATGTATGTATGTATGTATGTATGTATGTATGTATGTATGTATGTATGTGTGTGTGTGTGTGTGTGTGTGTGTGTGTATGTATGTATGTATGTATGTATGTATGTATGTATGTATGTATGTATGTATGTATTCGTTTAAAGCCTAAGCCAAGGTTGTAATTTTCTTTACGTGTATTGTTTTTAATGACCCTTGACTATATTATTGCATTTGAAAAATAAAAATATCTCGCACCGTTTAATAGTTATTCAGATAAAACTTCAGCTTATCCTACTGTCTTTGCCTCGAAGCAAATCGCCATGTGGGCCCCGGAAGTATTGCCGGAAGTGACGTACTGGGCGCTGTTGCCAGCTTGGCTTTGTCTTTGGATAGCATTACTAGTGATTACACAGCGTATACACCTACACTAAAAGTGAGCCAGTGGAGGTTGATTTTGAAGAAAATAGGGATATTGTGTGTGGCTATGCATTTCAACCAGAAGTTGACAGCCATGACGAATATAACAGCGACGAGAGTATCAATTATCAATCTAGCCAGCAGGACCTTGAGGGTCGACTGGGACGAGTGCGGCCATTGTGGACGGCCAGCCCGGCCGGCCGGCCACAGACAAAGAGTGTTTGTGCTGTTTGGAGGAAGACAGATGGGGAGATTTGCTGAGAGATAGAGTTCCTGACCAAGAGGGGCAAACTTGTATGACATTCAATCAAGAGATTCAGCCTGTTTGTCTACTGCGACCGGTACTTGCCACGCAGTGGGCGCAGTACATGCAGTACAAGAAGACACGTGGCCGGGCACCAGAAATATTGTCGAACAGGTTTGTTCTGTTTTCAAACGATCCTGCTCCATTTCTTCAAATGATAATTCTTATTAAGTTGTAGAATTTGATCATGTATTTTCCTAAACAATCTAACTAAACATGACAAAGAATATCGCCTCTTTTGCTCCAAAGTCAGCGCCACTGTTAATTGCGCTTGAATTGTATATTCGGTAGTAATTTTTAGTAATTCTGTGTATTCCCAGAGCTACCTGCAAGGCCGAGGTGGCACAAGGGCTCCCTCGGGTATCATAAAGGTAATTATCTAATTAGCTACTGTGTATTACTCCACGAAAGCCACCACTATGATACACAGATCGTGTACATGTAAACATGAACAGCAGAGGGTGAAGTATTGGTTTGGAAGACACAGAAACTTCGGGTTCGTAAATGAAATATACAGTTAATATATGTATATATATAAGGGTCCTGCTGTAAAAACCACTCTCACGAGAGACCGCAACTCTTTTAAAGTCAAAGACCATCCTTTCAACAAACTTGCCTATTTTTTTTTTAAATTTACCATGAAAGACCACCTGCTATATTTGACCACTTTTAGTGGCAGCAGGGGTGGCCCCATACAGCAGGTAACACTGTATATGAATATTTTTTTTGCACTCAATACGGAATCATGGTTTTACAGCAGTTTATTTTGTAATTGTGGGCATATAATATAAATTATGTTGCAACCAATACAGAATCATGGCTTACTAGCATTTTTTTTGTGGGCATGTATGTATATATATATATATATATATATATATATATATATATATATATATATATATATATATATATATATATATACAATGTATTTATATATATATATATATATATATATATATATATATATATATATATATATATATATATATATATATACAATGTATATATATATATAATTTTTTCAGGCAATATATATATTCATGCGCATGTTTGTGTATATGTTTGAATTTATTAGTCAGTAACTTATTTTGCAGGCAATACACCCTCATGGCTTACAGGCAATTAATTTTGTGGGCTCATCATGGACACAGACTTGGCAAGGACAACAGAATACCTCTCCCTGCCTGTATTGTGAGCCTGATCAGACAGGAGTTTCCAGATCCAGATGGAGACTATACAAACTTCCAGGAAGCTCAGATTCTGGAGGAAGCTATGAATTTCCAGTGAAACTGATTGTATTTAAAAACAAACAAAAAAGTGAAATGTGTGATTGGGACCATGGACTGGATTTATAATTCTATTCAAAAGAGAATAAGTCATGGCAGTTGTACTCAGCTTTTGCAGTTTACTGGACTGTTGCAGTTCAAACATTGTGGCATTTGAAAATAAATTTGTATTACAACGGCTCAAATTTGTTGAGCTCCTATGGATGGCACTGAAACTAAAACAGACTCAAAAACATGAAAAATGTGATAGGGTATATGAACTGGACATGCAGGTACTACTCCGGAGTTAAATTTAATTATAATTAGAATACGCTTTTTGTTGTATAATCTATGTACTGTTTGTGGTATTTTTAAATAAATGTATATTCTTAACATTGGTGTTGACTCATTAATTCATTGACAGATTGATGAAAGGAGGCACCGAGCGAGGTTTTCTGTATGCTATGTGGGGTGGGGTTTTTCAAGAATTTTATGAGAAATACAACAAGCATATAAAAGCACTGGGATAACATAATGACATTTATTTTCGCTTTTCGGCTATCATATGCTCTTCTCAAAGCGTCACTCGTATTATGCTGGGACCTCGTAGAAATGTACCTTGTGGAAATGTCAAAGAAGGTTGTGTACTAGATGGTGTTGGTCTGGACTCCTGATTTTTAAATAATTTTCAATTTAGGTACTTTTGGGTTAATGCACACATTCCTATAGATTATTACGTAAGTCAATGGGGATTGCAATTTCTATTTCTATTTTCGACTTCTTTTGTACAAATGTTTTTCAGATCCACTTGAGACTTGGTAGGCATATACCCTGGGTGAATCTCTACCAAAGTTTGTGAATATAGTCTTACTGCATTGATTTTTGGATCTTTTAGATTTTCTCGGTTCTTTCTTTTAAGCCACCCACCCCCCAAAAAATATTCATCAAACAGTCTGACCAATTGCTTTGAAATTGCACAAAGACATCACCAGAGCCCTTGTCCCTAATCTGTGCAACTTGCTGCACAGCAATTGTTTTTCTAAACTGTTAGGGTTAGATATTTTTTACCTTTCAAGAATAGTCACCAAGCTCATTCTGAATCTCTGCGGAAACATTCCTTGCTCGGCAGTGAAAGAAAGTCAGTCATCAGGTGGCGCTTCTGTGATCCCTGATTTTCAACGATTGCTTTTTACTTCACTTACATATCTGCTTCTGGTCCCATTCTATTGATTACTATGTGAGTAAACGGGCGATAATATGAAAACTCTGAATTGTTACATTTTCAACTTGAAATTCGTCACGATAAACCTGCGTCAGGCCCTTACTGCCTTACTTCAAATGTTCATGCTTCAGTGATTTTTTCTACTTTTTTTTTAACTTCTTGCTTTGTTTTTTATTGTGGCAAAATATAATTTAAAAGAATTTTTGAGGTGGCCAGTGGCTTAGAAATTGCATGGGTATGCTTCTGCAGGTCCAAACCTGAATTTCTTTAGAGACCACCCTGTAAATGTTTCTATGTTTAAAATTGATTTGCGAGTTATTTTGCTACTTTTAGCTCCAAAGCAGGCCCTCCGTATACGATGAAAGTTTGCAGAAATGTACTTTGTGGAAAGACCAAGCAATTTGGTAAACTAATTGTGCGTAGCTGTGTTATTCAAGTTAGGCAAGTATTGGCTAATGCATTCCTTCCAATTATAACATTGTTGGTCAATGGGGACTGCAATGGTAATTCACATTTTTAACTTCTTTGTATTCAACAACCAGGGTAACTTCAAACTTACAATTGGTATGGATGTGCCTTGAGAAGATTTGTATGTAGTTTGTTTCATATGTCTCTATCCTGTGCTTTTAAGATTTTCATCGATTTTTGTTTTGGGTCTTATTTTGAGAACAATTCCTAACATCTTTTCCATGGTACTTAGACATCTGCTTGGAAGGTGCATAGAACACTACTGATGATGCTTAGGCTAGTAAAGATTTTAGTTTTGGTTACATGGCGATGTCACCTGAGGACTGGCTGTTTTCACACAGCCCTCTTTTTTATTTACTGGGGCTTTAAAGAAGCTATGTGTTGTTTGAACTCTTTTGTTGCATCATTAAGCATGGTATATTTGGGCATGTGTCCACAAGATGGAACAGCCAAGTGCTATTGTTTTGCGTAATTATTTGATGGGCCCACTACATCATAACATGAGGCTCTTGGGGTTTCCAAAACTTTGATATGGAACACAAATCGTACAAGTTGTCTCCCAATATTATCTTGCAGCGATTTATGTGCATTCACTTGTTGTGGTTGTCTCACTTTGCAAAAAGCTCGTCCCTGAATAATGTTGATGTGTCGTCACTGGTTAGTCACTTGTCATTAGTGTGGGAGATTGGAGACCAGTAGACCCTAATTTGTACAAACACGTGGTGCTCCATTTTCAATGATTTCTTGTGTGATTTTGCTAATATCACCTTCTTTATCCAGGTTGGATACTGGATCATCGTCAAACTTAAGGTAGAATGCACCTTGCCTCAATCTCCACCAACTTTCTTCACTATATGCTGCTGCTTAAAGTGTCCTGAATTTTAATGAATTTTCAAAATTATGATTTGTCGGTAAGGATAAATGTACATCCTATCATTGTTAGCATTCATAGCTCAGGAAATGTGACACACTGGCTTAGTGATAGGTCGTATCCCAAAGTTAATTGGAAAGTATCCACAGGGTTATTTTTATGTTAATTTTGATTTCCAGTGACCCTGAAGTAGGAAACTGACATGTTGGCTGATATCTTGATACTGATGGATCATGGGCCCATGGTAACTTGAAAACACTAATAGGGCAGTGCCTGGGATTTCTTTCAGTGTTTTTTAATTTTGACCATTGTTGACCTTGCATGGACAAATTGACCTATTGACAGTAATGTTGGTAATAGTGGAGCCTATTTCTTTATTTCAAATGTGATCAAGCCAGAAATTTATGAATCGAGACTGATATTACAGACAGTGATGATCCTCCAAAAGGGTCAGCTTTAAAGTGCACATAGTGGACATTGATGTTATATATTCAAGGTCACAGGTCACTGTAGCTACTTGCACTGTTCTGTTTATACTATAAGATATCACCTGTTACTTTTATGTTTCACACAATGATAGTTGGATAGTAGCAAATCGGACTGTGGCTTATATGTCACTGATGATTGATCTTAGGTCCCAGGTAACACATAAACATTGGTAGAACAGTTGCTATTGAGCTGCTTTCGATGTTGTTCATTTTGACCTTGAGGGACTTTCATAGGTCAAACTGACATATAGGGTGATGTTAGTAATGGTGGATCCTGCCACTTTCCATTTTAAAACTGATGACTCCTAACACAGAACATGAAAAATTAGAAAATATTCCTTGTAAATCAATCAAAAGTACCTTCCTATGCATGACATGGAATTTAAGGAGCACAAACATAAATACGTCAATGACTTTTGACGTATTGAAATCTACAAAACTTCATCCCGTTTTGTAGAACAGTACTCGGTATCATAATTTCAAATGGTGTTCTTGTATCAAATGTAGCCCCCATAAGAAATGTGTTTCATGGCCAACATTTTAAATTTTCACACTTTCAAACTTTGCAGTGAATCCATTTTCTTCCGCCTGTCTTGATGTTATGATCGCATTACTAAAACTGTATTTAACGGTTTGCTGCTTTTAGTGCTCATGTTGTCACTTTGTTTGCCAGCAACCTTCAAGAATGAATAAACTTGATTTAAGATATGAATATATAAGCTTAGCACTGAAAAAAAAACCAAACAAAAAAACAAACTTGCTGGCAGTCTAACCCAGCATGACAGCATTGCAAGCACGAAGAACGAAGGTAATAATGCAATGACTATGGGAGCCTAAGGGATCAGGATGCCAGTATTCCTAGTTTTCTTAATGGGAGTAAAAATGAAACAATTGTACATACTTGGTACCGTATTAATCCAATGAAAAATATATGCGTGGTAAGCAATGAGAAAAGATTCATGGTCTGAAAATGTTTTAGTTCAGCTTTTGTTTCAAAAACGACCAAAGTGTATTTCATTTTTAAACATTTGACAAATGAGCTATTCCAAGTTGCCGCTCTCTTGTGGATTGTCACCCGAGCCTTACGATACATTTTAACACTGTCTTCAATCCAAGTTGAATAAAAGAATCTGTTCGCAGCTTGTCTGTTGCTGAGTTCGTAGGGTTTTTTCTGAAGGGTTAAATTCAACTGACATCTGGAAGTTTCGTGCAGTTGCACTTTTAGGAAATATTGCGCAGCATAGAAAGGAGGTTTGAAATCATGACCTGGTGTGTATTCAAAGATATATTTGAATGTATCAAAGTGTGTAAACTGCCATTGCCTATAAAATTTGAAAGACGAATATATAGGAAACCTTCGAATTTCATGTAATTGTATTAGGACAAGACCTTTGCACCTACCAAAAGTAGGTCTAACAAATAGTATCATTGGCATTGTACCTCCTGGTGGAGCAGAATGAGGCCCTCGTCCATATTTTATATGTATTGTCACACTATGTCGGACTAAAATGTGCCACCCAAGGATACTATTGCTGATTAAAGCATAGGACATAACGTTTTTATGCAAGGTGCAGGATAAAGCAGTATTTTTGAAAATAGCAATTACTTGTAAATGGACAATTAAGCAACACCAATTACATGGATACCATACTTCCAGAATGAAAGCCCCGGTATGTGGATAAATCCCTGGTAGTAGAACTGGAAGAAAAGTATATGATTTATGCAGGGAATATATTTCGCCACAATGATCGTGCAGATTTAAATAATTTGTGGTGTTCACTATGTTTGCTTGCAACTCAAATACACTATTAGGGTTTTCCCAGCTCCTTGGCTTGTAATAAATATTGACTTTGTCGGATAATGAAAAACACCTTTCCGTTTGGCTTTGGTAATGAGCAAAAACTAGACAGTCATTTGTTTTAGAAGGTGAAATACTCAAAATATTTGAACATGAATTTCCGTTTGTTCTGTGTCTGTATAGTGCCCTACATTTGCTCTCTTGTAAAAAAACTTGGAAACTGATATTTTGGTTGTATGAATAATAAATAAACATAAGGTGGAAGCCGGAGGAAAATATAGGAATATCGAATTCATGACTGATATATGGCCAGTGTCGGGACTGTTTGCAAAATGGACCTATCTGTCTTGGGCTGCATGCATTCTTAAATAGCTCCATTTCACCATCATAAACTATTAGTCCCCCGGCCATACACTCTTCATTCATAGGTCCATTCCATGAAAAATTCCGAATTGTTAGCTTTAATGCCCGTCCAGTAGGAAAAGATTGAATAACGTGTTCAATTCTTGGATGTAGTCTCCTATGTTGTGTAGCTGTTATGCTGAAATTGATCAAACGCTCATGAACAGTGTTTATGTACCATAGTCTCGCAGGTCCTGAATATTTCGCTTCAAAGAATATTTCAATTGTTCCTTCACCAAAGGCTTCCCTACAGTGTAGGGTGGCTGTAACTGTGTGGCCTTTTGCATGAACAAATCGGTTGTGTTCATAAAAAACATTAAAAAGTATATCTTTTCTGTATAGGTCTTTCATATGTTCATGGGGGCCATCAAAGATAATCAGATAAGGATGGGTCTGATATCCTTCATATTTCGCAACTGTAACAATCCATATATAGTAATGCAATCCTATATGTGTTTTGCATGTCCAGAAATACACATGCTTTTTCCGAACAACTATATTTTCTTTTGCGCCTTCAGCAAAGAAAGCAAAGGATACAAAGGGACTTTCTTCATGAAGCTCTTCCCTTATTTCTTTGACAAAGACATCAACCCACTGGAACACAAATGAAAAATGCAATGCTGGAGAGAAGAAAATAAGTTTGTTAATCAGTACAACATAAATGGTGCAAGAGGGAGACACTCCTGTTTTTTCTTGCAGAAAACCACAAAGTCGTACGAGAAGTTTCTTTGTATTAAAGGTACCATACAATATATCAACATACATTGCCCTGCAGCGTCTTCCAGTATACAGTAGGCTCATGTGTTTCAAAATCCATTGAATGAATTTACCATCTCGGGCTGTTATCTTCCAATGGATGGATGTATCTTTAGGACAGTTAATTGTATCCCACACTTGAAAATGAAGAGCCACTAAAGGCTGCCAAAATGTGGATCCAACCAGTTTGCATGGATGAGAAGCAGATTTTTTATTATTCCGATTGCAATCAGAGTTGACAAATATGTGAATACGTGCACAGACACATTGTTGAAGCTGACTAAGAAAGGACCAAATTATAACTTTGACACCAGTCGTACTGTAGCAGGGCAGTACAAGTGAATATAAATTCGCAGTTGTTGATATATTTCTAGCTGGTGGATTATATACTTCCGAAAATTTATATGTAAATAAATTAACTGGGCTGGGATTATTGATTGGCATGTAGGGTGAACAAAACCCCATGACAAAAATTGTCTGGCTATTACATTGCAAATGTAAACAAGCTAAAATATACAGTGTATATGGAGGGTAAGGGGCTCTTGACACTTTCCCCAGGAAAAGGGTGGACCTTATTGTTGCAGTTGTAACAAATATTTTGAACGAAAGTAGGCAAGATTCCAGTCAGACTATGTACCTGGTCACCATCACCACAGCTACCTTTGGGATATCTTGTGTCTTGAAAACCATAGGTAGAGCTTTTGACTCGGTCCTAGCATACTGACTGGAGGAGGTTCATTAAAACATTTGTTATGAATGTGGGTATGGCTGTTTGTTTTGATTTGGATAGATCACTGTACTCATTCAGTGTGTACCCGGTCACAGAGTTAGCGTGATTGTTGGGGTGACCCTAAGGCAGCTTGTGAACAAAGTGTTGACCTACATTCATATGACTCATTTCATTGCACTGTCTGTACACATTTCGGAGGTGATCTAGAAAGATCACAGAGAGGTATGGTGTGTGACAAAGAGGCAATCTGGAGGGAATTCTCTGTCTAGATATGTAAAGCAGCTTCTTTCATAACTGGGAGAGAAGAGAATTATGAGATCTGACAGGAGCTGTGTGTCTTCAAGACATGGTACTGTGAGCCATTGTTATTGCTAAGGAGATACCCATTTATACATTGTAACTCTGGAGTGTGGACTGTGTCTTTGAGTGGACTGGTATATTTTGTATTAATTGTACCACACTGGAACCAAACTGCACCTCTGTGGGATTTGGATCAGCACCGCACCTTTAAGTACCACATTGCAGCCAAACCGTACCTCTGTGGAATTTGTACCAGACTATTTGGCACATGTCATAGGACTAGGACAGGACCTGTGGATAATTTCATCCAGGATTACGATTTACCTAAGACTGTTTTACTGTTGAATACCTGCCTAGCTAAGTGCATAATTTCATTTACCTACTTTGTACTGATTTTTATTTGTTAATATATTGTTATTGTTAAAGTTATATCATTGTTGTCATTCTTTGTTGAGTGCTGCTAATATACAGAAGGTGGGCATCGCAACAACATATAACAAGCAATTTTTCTTGTTGTCTTTTCCTCATGAATTATGACTGTTACGATGCCAACCTTCTGAATATTAGCAGAACTGAACGAATAATGACAACAATGATAGAACTTTAACAATACCAATATATTAAGGATCAAAATCAGTACAAAGTAGGTAAACCTATCTCCGCTAGTATGTCAATAGTTAAACAGTCTTAGTTAAATCTTAATCCCTGTTGAGATTACCCACAGATACTGTCCCACAGTTCCAAGACTTATGACAGGTGCCAAATAATCTGGTACAAATCCCACAGAGGTATGGTTTGGTTTCAATGAGGTACTGAAAGGTGTGGTGCTGATTCAATCCCCCAGAAGTGCAGTTTGGTTCCAATGTGGTACAACTATCACCAAATGTACCAGTCCACTCAAAGATACTTTCCATACTTTACAGGTAATAACAATAGCTCCCAGTCCCACTGGCTTGTCGTCACACTGCTTCTGTCATATGTTTCCCAATTCTCTCTTCAGTCACAGTAAAAAAAAATCTGCTTTATATATATGGACAGAATCTCACCATTGTTCCAGAGTTTTCAAATTAGTCATACATCCCAGTGCACTGAGTGAGACCTGTTTCTGATCTTCCTGGTTCACCTCCGAAATGTCTACTGACAGTACAACGAAATGAGTCAAAGGAATGTAGGTCAACACTTTGTTTACATGCTGCTTGAGAGTCACCCCAACAAAGTAGGCTAACTCTGTGATATGGTACACACTCAGAGTAGAGTGACCGCTAAAATCAAAACAAACAGGCATACCCACATTCATAACAATAACACTTGTGTATTCATATTAAGCCCTCATCATACACAGACCGTTCCTTTATTACATCCGCTGACAGTCCTTTGGGTTTATTTGTGCTTAACATGTTGTATTCTATGTTGTTATATTTTCCGTGGAGAATATTTTAATTCTGATAATGCCCATTATTTGCTTTGTGCAGAAACTATGTAGAACTGCCTTGCATTTTGAGGTTTTTACAATTCGTAATACTGAAACCTGTGGTAATTCCAGAGACGGCAGTGGTGGGAAACCAATATTTTTTTATCTGAAAAATTAAGATTACATCAAAGTCTATTTCAGATTTCCTTTTGATTTCGTAACACTGTCCATAAAATGTCAGATAAATTTACATTCTGGCCATGCAAGTTAATTCATCGATCTGGGATAAATTTATTTTTTTCATTAACTCTCATATGGACTTATCATGTATCCAAATTTTACGAAAACAGCATCAAACCTGGCAATAGGAAACAGCCTTGTAGGGTACTCATGTGTGGGAAGTGGCTTCAGGGCGATAAAGATCGTAGTGAACACGTGAATTGTGGCATTTACATTGAGCTGTAAGATCAAACTGGGTTTCATGTCATTGCTATAAATGTGTAAAATATTGTATAATTCCAAATTTTACATGAAATTTGATGATACATGATATTTTGACTTCACGTGTTGGTCAGCATTAGCTTATGATACCCGCACATTTCCATGTCCTGACTGTAGCATATGGAACCACTGTGAGGCAGGAGCATTGTGTTTGCCTTAATTTTAATTGAGTATGATTTAATGTATCACACTCGAAGATAAAATTAAGGCAAAAATTATGTCTATGTGTATCACTGGTTCTGCTTCAATTTCTTGTGGGAGTATATATGTGTCATTGGGCTCTAATACTCTTGATCCATAATTTGCATTTGAATTTGTTTTACTGATTTTGATTGTAACAAATGCGTTGTATCCATTTTCCTATTTGAGTGATCATGTATTTTCTGCAAGCTAAACAGCAACTGCTCCAGGTACTTTCTTGATTTACCATTTTGCTGTAAGTGCTGAAACTACTGTTCAAGTCACTAAAAAAAAAAAAAATGAAAATAAAAGAGATAGTTGAGTCATAAACAAAAAGACAGTCATTGGAACACGTTTCTATGAAATAAACATTCAATTGCCTTGTTGACTTATACGCCTGTAACATAGTTTGAGATGTATATAGAAAAGTTACCATCCACAAACCGAAACTAGCTTTATGCTAGTGAAATGTTTCAAATATAGTCTACACGAAATGATAACGAGGCAGGCCTGTATCACAGGATTCAAGAACTGGTCACGTGACGTTGTTTCTACATATTATTGGCCTTACACTCCCATCTTTATTTTTTAAAATTTCAATTCAGATGGACGTGTATCATCGGTTTACCTGACTAGCTGCTACTCATCTGTGATACAGAAATATTTATTCATTACATTACATGCTGTTGTTTGTAACTATTGCCATGGTCCCTAGAGGGCGCTGTTTTGCGATAAATATTTCTTATCACATACCTGGCTGCGCATGCAATAGCGTCTACTGTTTCAGCAAAACAGTCCGCCAAAACGTGAACGACTTGTAAACCTTCTTGTGTTCCTCATTGGCAATTGACCAAAATGAGGTTTGCCGTAGATTTTGGGTTCGGTAAAGGGTCAAATCGAAAAAAAATGTGATATAGTTGGAACCTCGCACTAAAAAGTGACCAAAATTGTGTTCAAATAAATATGATGTATCGTCTTAAAATATAATGAACACAATGTTATGCTCTTTGCACAATACATGGGTGTATCCTTGTTGATTAAATAAGTATAAATGTATACAATCTTGATGTACCTGTTCAAAGGCCATTGAGGCCATAGAGTTGAGAAAGTTACTCCTGTGGTGCATCTTGCATACATTACCATAGACATACATGTATACTATAATATATGCGCTATTATATTGCAGGTGCAGGACAACAGAATAATGTCTGTAATATACTGATGGCGCCACCTGTTTCATTTCTCAGAAGTATCATTTTAGAGCTGACAGCTATAGTAAATAAATTGTCTTTAAAACAAAATTTGCCTGAGCATTCAAATAGAGACAAGAATGTGTGTCACGTCAGGAGCAAAATTTAATATTTTCATATTTTTGGTCACTTGTGCCGGATAAATAAATAAATACAACTAACTTTAGAGCCGTGAAATTGTTGTGTAAATGATCTACCCTACTCATCGTCAGTAGATATGGAGACTGAATCATGCATATGTATGTCGTACGCCATGATGTAGGCAAGCCATGTGCTCCGATCAAAGAAAAAGAGAGAGAGAGAGAGAATAAGAGAGAGAGAAAGAGAGAGAGAGAGAGAGAGAGAGAGAGAGAGAGAGAGAGAGAGAGAGAGAGAGAGAGAGAGAGATCAGTTGCTTCAAACCACACCTCAGTATATTAGCTAATTATTGTATCCGGGAATTATCTCACGGGGAAATTAGTTACAGTCCTGTATGACTATCTCAATATTGACAGGAAGGTGATCAATGTGGAAAACGACGGTAGCTTATGTTGAAAGGCACATTCTAATATTATCAGATTTTCAGAAGGTAAATTTGAACCAGTATGGTACAGATTGTCAGCCACATGTTACGCATACAACTGATTCTCTTCACCACAGTTAGGGAATTTCAGTCCTTAGGAGTTGGTCTTTGAGCGTGAGCCACCAAATTTGGCAAGTTTGGTGTTCAACCCACTCACTGGGCTTTCACGTGCGTACGAAGAATGTGCAGAACATTTGAAAAAGAAACTTGAACATGTTTTGAAAACAATGCAGTAAAACCTGTCTCCAGGGACTATCCACAGGACCAGTGAAAAATTGTCATTTGTGACAGGTGGTGCCTCAAGGCAAGTAAAATTAAACTTAAATGTTCTAATGGGGATGTTGAGACCGGTCCCTTATCTCAGGTGGTCCCTTAGCAGAGGTGGGCTCAAAAGCAGGTTCTTGTTTACTCCAGTTGCAAGGAGTTAAGCAAGAAAGGCAAAATGCGAAAATATCACAAAATCTCAACGAAAGTCCTATTTATTCAGTAGGACTGCTTCTATACTTGTTCAAGCCAACTTCCTCGTCCCTTACAGCAAACCCGCGTAAAATATCTGCCTCGTATTGCGGACTGCTTGGAATTCATGAAATTTTAGACATAACACACTACATCCTAGCACTCTGAAAGGTAGATTTCGCTTGATGTGTTTAACTTGAATAGACTGTAACCGTGCCTCTTGCGTGTGTCAGATGAAAGGAAACATATTAAGCATATTAAATAGTAAAAAGAAGCGCTAGGAAAGAGCCATTCACGCACAGGTCTTCACGCAAAACTAGCGAACACATATTTACAGATGAAAACGGTCAACGGTTGTCTCGGTTGACAGCAGATCAAGTCCCCTGTTTTTGGTTCGGACGACATTTTATGTGGTCCTAATGACATTTTATGTGGTTCGGACGACTCTTAATGTGGTCATAACGACATTTTATCTGGTTAAAAGACCTTTTATCTGTTATTGACGACTTCTATCTGGTCACAACGACATTTATCTGGTTCAAACATTTTATCTGGTCATAACAATATTTTATGTGGTTCGAAGAACTTTTTATGTGGTCATAACCACATTTTATGTGGCCATAACGACATTTTATCTGGTTCGAACGACCTTTCTTTGGGTTGGGAAACTATATCATGTGTTTATGTAGAAAGAATTCCTACAACAGTTGTAAGCCTCCCTTTTACGGGCGAGGCTTGATGGTATCTTGACTATAACGTTTCTACGTACGTTCTAAGTTGTGTATAAAACATGTAACATTCTAATTGCACGTACTTAGCAAACTTTTTCCAAATTTGCATACTTTTGAACCTCTTAGCTGTTAGAACAGATACATAATCTCAGGTTTAGGACTACATCTTGAGTTTCAGTAATTTACAGGAACCAGATGTCTTTGTGAAAGGTGTCAACATCAGATTCCGCACTCTTCAAATGTAATCATGCGCTCGTACAACTTGCTTGTTGAATTATACAATTTTAGTCGTTTGTGTACAACATGGGCCCACTTTATCCTGAGTGGCATCAAACTCAGTTTTTCCCTGCACCGAATGTTTTAATCTCTATCACCGTATATACAGCTTAACGTGATTGTTTATATAACTGCAATGCAGTTACAAGGGAATGAGTCCCATACCATTCCAGCTTTGCCTGTTGCTGGTACTTTTCAGTCATTTGAAGGTCGAGTGGCTGTAGCATTTGAAGTCATTCCATTTCCATCTCCTCTTGAAAGTTTACTTTGTGAAATTTGTTTATAACTCAAAACTTCAAAGTTGGTCTGGTCATTTCGAATTTTCAATCTAAAAAATTATAGTTTTGTAAAACTGGTGGTCCTTCTTGGCTTCCGTAAAATAGCGTTGTTTCACGTATTAGTATTTTGGTGTTTTTGTCCACTGAATGGATGCTGAGGGGCCATGTCAAATGTATAATTATGTGTAGCTTTTTCCCCATTTATGTGACTGATTTCATACAGCCGAGAGGCGACCGGCATGTGTCAAAAGGCTTGAAAATGTATGTTGGCTCACACTGTCACATTTATCTGTCAAACACGGACACAAATTTGACTATTTTTTTATTTGGTCTTATGCAGACATATCGTGAGAGTACATGCTAGCTGCAAGTATATGTACTTTTGTATGTTACGTACAATACTAGCATCAGTTATGCTGGAAAAGAATGTTTCATTTTGGTTGGTGAAAATTTGATATTTATAACGTTACATTTATGTTTTTTTGCATAGCGAAATAACTGTTTTCACATTTAGTTTGTATTATTTCTTTTATTTTCATATTTGTCCATTATATTGAATGACGTTGATTCCATGGGTACTATTTTTTAAGAAAACAAGGTGACTGATTTTTTTTACAGCCAAAGAACGATCCACATTGCCTACGAAGCAGATCCAAGCTGGGTATTTTGGCCGGGTGTGATAACCAGGAACTTGGTCTGCTTTCCAGGCAGCGATTCACCGGTTTCGAACCATAACTACCCCCTTTCTCTGTTAATTTATGGGAAAGTAGCTAGCATACTGGCATACCACAGTTACTGCTGTGGAAAATATATGTCCTTTTATATGTTATTATATGCTTCCTTGTCATTTTATGCACGACAATTTATTGAAAGTCTGTGAAATTCAAGCCACATGTTACCTGGGGAGAATTGAGGGTAAAAGCTAAAGGCTTTCGGAATGTTTATTTTGAAAAGCCTTGGAGGGAGAAAAAGCCCAATGCAGACCAACCTCACAGTAACTCCATGTTCAGCCACTCATGCCTGCGTGGACTCACCTTGCCCGATTTACAGCAAGATGTGCATTATTTATCTTACTGTGTAAGTCAGTACATTAATATTACATTCAACCAAGATTTTATGGCTTGTGTACGTTCAGCAATGTTTAATCTTTGATTCATGTTTAATATTTGATTCGTAAAATGTATCAGCTTGTCATCTATCAAACAATGCACGAAAGAAAAAAATAAAAAGACGTCCACACCAAATTAACTGTCGTGAGACCACATAAAATGTCGTCCTAACCAGATAAAATGTCATGACCACATAAAAGGTCGATATGACCAGATAAAATGTCGTTGTCACCAGATGAAATGACGTTATGACCATCAATAGAGTCGTCCGAAGCACATAGAATATCGTCCTAACCAGATGAAATGTCATGACCACATAAAATGTCATTATGACAAAAAAAAGTCGTCCGAACAAGATAAATGTCCAAAGACCACATAACATGTCGTCCTGACTAGCTAAAATGTCGTTTTGATGAGATAAAAGTCGTACAAACCGGATAAAATGTAGTTATAACCACATAAGATGTCGTCTTAACCAGATAAAAAATCGTCCGAACCACATAAAACGTCGTTATGGCCACATAAAATGTCGTCCTAACCATATAAAAAGCCATGACCACATAAAATGTCGTTATAACCAAAAAAAGTCGTCCGAACCAGATAAATGTCCAAAGACCACATAAAATGTCGTCCTGACCAGATAAAATGTCGTTATGATGAGATAAAAGTCGTACAAACCGGATAAAATGTCTTTCTGACCACATAAGATGTCGTCTGAACCAAATAAATTGTCATAACCACATAAAATATCGTTATGGCCAGATAAAAAGTCTTCCGAACCAGATAAAATGTCGTTAAGACCGCATAAAATGTCGTTATCACCAGATGAAATGTCGTAATGACCACATAAAAAGTCGTCCAAACCACAAAATATGTCATTATGGCCACATAAAATGTCGTTATGACCAGATAAAATGATGTCGGAACCACATAAAATGTCGTTATGACAGGATAAAAAGTCGTCCGAACTAGATAAAATGTTCTCATGACCACATTAAATGTCGTAAGGGCCACTTAAACAGTCGTTCGAATCAGACAAAATGTCGTCTTTACCAGATAAATTGTCGCTATGACAACACAAAAAGTCTCCCACACCATATAAAATGTCGTTATGACCACAAACAACGTCGTCCTAACCAGATGAAATGTCATTATGACCACATAGAAAGTCGGCCGAACCAGATAAAATGTCGTTATGACCACATAAAATGTCGTCTTAACCACATAAGATGTCATGACCACATAAAATGCTGTTATCACCAGATAAAATGTCGTTATGACCACATAAAAAATATCTTCTGAACCACATAAAATGTCGTTATGTTCACATAAAATGTCGTCCTAACCAGATAAAATGTCATGACCATCTAAAATGTCGCTATGATCAAACAAAAATTCGTCCGAACCAGATTAAATGTCGTAAGACCACATAAAATGTCGTCATGACGAGATAAAATGTCGTTATGATGAGATAAAAGTCTTCCCAATCAGATGAAATGTCGTTATGGCCACATAAAATGTCGTTATGACCACATAAAATGTCTTAACCAGATAAAATGTCATAACTGCCAGATTAAAAAGTCGTCCGAACCAGATATAATGTCGCTGTGCCCACATAAATCGTCCTTATGACCAGATGAAATGTCGTTATGACCACATAAAAAGTCGTCCGAACGACATAAAAGGTTGTTATGGCCACATTAAATGTCGTCCTAACTAGATAAAATGTCGTTATGACCTGATAAAATGATGACGGAAGCACATAAAATGTCGTTATGACAGGATAAAAAGTCCTCCGAACTAAAACATGTCGTTATGACCACATAAGATATCGTTAGGACCGCATAAACTGTCTTCCTAACCTCATAAATGTCGTTATGATAATATAAATAATCGTCCGAACCAAATAAAATGTCATTATGACCAGATAAAATGTCGCCCGAACCAGATAAAATGTCGTTATGACCACATAAAATGTCGGTTTAGCCAGATAAAATGTCGTTTTGACAACATAAAAAGTCGTCCAAACCACATAAAATGTTATGACGACATAAAATGTCGTCTTAACCAGATGAAATGTCACTATGACCACATAGAAAGTCGGCCGAACTAGATAAAATGTCATTATGACCACATAAATGTCGTTCGAACCACATGAAATGCCGTTATTACCAGATAAAAGTCGTCCGAACCAGATAATTTGTGGTTATGACCACATGAAATGTCGTGATGACGACATAAAATGTCGCTGTGACCACATATTATGTCGTTACAACCACATTAAATGTCGCCTAACGAGATAAAATATTGATATGACCACATAAATGTCCGAACCAGATAAAATGTTGTTATTAGCAAATAAAAAGTGAAGTGAGGTTGGCACCAATGGGCTTTCGCATATCATGTATGTAGGCAATACGATTAGCTGATGTTCATGTACAGGTGGCCATGACATGGTGATTCACCTGCAATACGTGACGGTGATGCTGAGGACTGGCCATGAACGATGATGTGCTGGATCCTCTCTTGTGCTGAATCATTATGTAATGATTACTTTATATGGCACATGCTCATAAGTAGAATGTCTTATGCTTATGAATAATCGTAAGGAAAAAAGAGACAAGTACGAGAATCGTACTCTACACAAATGATATTGAACTTAAAGAATCGACATATTTTCTCGAGTCAAGGTTATTGTTAATTATAATTCAAATCGCTATTCCCTGATAACTTATAGTATGAAATCGCTTACTAACAACAGTAAAACCTGTCTAACCGAACACCTCTCTATACTGAACACCATTTCTCGACACATGCTCATAAGTAGAATGTCTTATACTTATGAATAATCGTAAGGAAAAAAGAGACAAGTACGAGAATCGTACTCTTTACAAATGATATTGAACTTAAAGAATCGACATATTTTCTCGAGTCATCGTTATTGTTAATGATAATTCAAATCGCTATTCCCTGATAACTTAAAGTATGAAATCGCTTACTAGCAACAGTAAAACCTGGCTTACCGAACACCGCTCTATACTGAACACCATTTCTCGGCACATGCTCATAAGTAGAATGTCTTATGCTTATGGACAATCGTAAGGAAAAAAGAGACAAGTACGAGAATTGTACTCTTCACAAATGATATCACGAATGACTTTCACTCTTGTGTGTGAGTAAAGAAACACAACTGGTTACATGTGGAAGTTGTTTACATAAATTTATAGCTTTATGTCTGGAGCATTAATTCTGTGTGTAGCAGACAGCATAGTCTTTGGTATGTGCAGATGTTTTTGTCATACTGTATAAGAGTGGTTAATTTGCATATTTACGTGATGTAATTAATTGTTTGCAGTCTCATGGTACAGTTTTATGGACTGCATTCAGTCACATTCCCACACTACCTGTAGCAGTATAGCTCTGTGATGGGATACTGAGGGGCACACCTGGGTTATCTGCTCACCTTTAGGGTGAGGGACAAATGTATATGTTAATTTATTAAGGATATTCACAAAGTTGGATCCTTAAGTGAATTGTACATTATTATCATAGACTTTGTTCTTCAGGCATGTACACATGATAATTCTGTAAAGGTATGTAATATTACTGTACCTACTAAGTGATGAGTGGATTACATGATGTACTGGTATTTCTATCCCATGCTATTGTAACAGCTACTGTGTTATGTAATGGTCATGCTATGAAATGAATGTAATGTCAAGTATTTTGTGGCAACTCCAGATTTCAGTGGTTAGTAAAGTTGACCGATGTGTATTTCTTTTTTTTTTCTTTTCAGGGTTTTATTTTTCATGATGTCTTCACAATAAAGACGTAAAACGTACCTATCCGTGTCAGGTTTTGGCTTGTCACAATTGATTATATAAACTTTCAACTGTATAAAATAATATATCCCCATTCAAACTACTTCATTATTGTTTGGCAAGCATACCGACGGACCGCCGATAGAGGGCAGGTCAA
The DNA here is from genome assembly GCA_964020975.1 of Hermodice carunculata. NCBI lineage: Eukaryota > Metazoa > Annelida > Polychaeta > Eunicida > Amphinomidae > Hermodice > Hermodice carunculata. Next base: position 57,645,861 of record OZ026628.1, on the reverse strand, counting down.
TGGGTCTGCAGCTCCCCTCCCCTTCCATACTACTATACCATGTCCAGCTGTGATGCCTACTCGTCAGGATGCCAGATATTTTCCCTCAATCACAGTGCACGTGTCGTTGCATATTATATGCAGCGACTTTAATTATATTGCATGTTCTGATTTTGGTAATTATGTATTTGTATATATAACTAATGTTTTTTCTTTGTAGACAAATTACTTTTCATTACGCTTTCCTTTCTTGTCTTTTTTTTTCGTTGCACAAAGTGTAAACCAGTACACTGGATTCCATGATGTAAGTCTTTATATATCATGTTTCCCTTGAACATCACAAGTAATTTACTTGTGCAAATGTTTGTGTTTATAACCTTGTAAAATTTGCCTGTGAATGTAAATATTTAGGTGTACATGTACAGTCATAGCCTCTCTGGACTATTGTACATATGGTGGGCACCAAGACAGGGCACATTATATATTAACAGCATATAATTAGACCTGATTTTAGCTTTGCCGTGATGTCTGCAGATCGGCATTACCATTAGCACTTTCAGTTACAAAAAACAAACACGCAAATTTTATTTACCAGATTTTGTTCCTGCATTGTTATTTCGTTGTAATAAGACAGAGTGTCACAGTTAAGCCAAGAAAAAAAAGGTTGTGCTTCCGGTTGCGCCACCAATCCTGCAAAAAGTTGTCGACCGCAATTTTTCCCTGATGAAAAAGAAATAAAAAGTCTCTTTTTATCCCGTTTAAATAACTGGATCGTGGTTCTATGAGTCGGTGATTTCTAGCGATTTTTGCTTGGTAGACTTGCGGAGACAGGCGTTCGACATCACTGTCTTGTCAACATGGATGGGGCATGTTGCGATGTAAAGATATCTGTTTGTACGGATGACGAATCTAGTATATGTCTTTGTATCAAACTATTTCATTTGAATAGACAAGGAATAAAGACCAAAGTTATAGAAGGCATAGCAAAGCACTGTCCACATAGAATGATAGAAGGTGTCGTATTTTGGGAAACCATAGATACGTGCCGCATATGAGTTGTTGTGCCGGTGTGCGGCCTTCAAGGTCAACCTTGCTGTGGTGTTCATGTTCGTCCATACTTTTGCTAGCATGTTCAAAGCACCTTGACGTACTATCAGTTAGGATTTGTGTAAAGACAAGGCAAGTAATATATTTTGTTTTGCTATATGAAAAATTGAACTGTTTTGAGACCGATGGAATGTTCAAATGATCGCAAGTTCAGCGCAACCCAAATGAGCCCCTATGTACGCATTCCAGAGCTAAAACCGATTAATATTTCCAATACTACATGACATGGGCCTCCCTTTGGGGTATTGGATACTAAATCAATTTACTAGAATTAAAATAAAAAGTACATGTATATAAATTAAATGATGTCACACACGATAGATCGTGAAAATCAGGTCTGAATCACTGCACTGCAGGAAATTTGTATAAATTTACCATGTTTCTTCATTTACCCTTCTTCTCGGAAACCGCCTAGTCAATATCATTATGTTTATAAAGTGCAACTGTCATTGAAAATATTTTTACGAAGAACATACGAAGAAGTGATTCGTCATCAGTAGATAACGGGATTTACCATAACGATATTATATTGGATCATCTATATTCTACATAAGTACTACTCAAGATATACCACCTCCAGCTATACAGCGCTTTGAACAACGAATAAATGCAAAACCTTTACAAAAAATTAAAATCGATACACGTTCCCCTTCCTTTCAGTTAAATATATCAAGCAACTGATGTCGATACAACTTCAACCGATTTTGTAGGGGCACAAATGACATAAAGCTGGCATTCCAGTATACTTTGACCAATCTGAATATAAATCAAGAAAAGCTGTGCTTTCACCTGGATTGATCAAAACAACTAACAGGACAAAAATTGTAACGGAAGCAACTTTATGTCCCAAGAGTGATTAATATGTGAAACGAAATTACCGTTATAGATTGAGCCACATAGAGAGTGACGTGGAGAACAGACATTGCATTGATATTGTAATACAAAGCTATCTTATCTTGACTGGGGAGTAATTTAGGATGTCACCAGTAAACAAAAACAAAACAAAAAAAAAAAAAAAAAAAAAACAAAAAAAAAACAAACAAACAAAACAAAACAAAAAAAAACCCCCAACCCCCCCACACAATAAAATAGTGAAGTTCTAAATAGAGTTCCACATGGAAATACTATTTTAACAACTCAAACAAATGACGTCGATCGTAATTTTAATCCGAATTTTGCTAATGTAGGGTCGTCATTAACAAACAATATCCCATATACTAACATTAACCCATTGTTCTATATACACGGTAATCATCTTACATGTATATCACGAAAACAGTGGCTTTCAACCAGCTTGATCAAATCAACTGACAGTATCTTATTCTTGTAATTAAACAAGACGTACTTCTTATTTAAAAAAAACAAACAAACATGATTAGTGAGGTTATACTTTAAGGTACAATTTTACAAATTAGTATATATTTGGAATAATGTGTAACAAAGTCTAAATGAGACCCCGTGACAAAAGCGCCACTGGCTCTTCTTTATAATAACTTCAACACTTCGTTTTAACACGAAAGAAAACTACATGCCCGTACAAATCAGAAAATGTATAGTTTCATGAGTGTAGTTACAATAAACGGAGATGCTCTTACACACTTAATACGGAATTGCTCTAAATATTTCTCTGTAGCTCCACTGGCTTAAATAAAAAACCAAACAAAACAGAAATGAACCGAGCCATAGCCTTGGATTCTGCGTCTGACCTACAGACATAAAATCTTGATAATTAACGTTTCAAGTGCTAATCACGGCTAAAATCGTTTTGTTATTACCGTTAAACATATAATGGTTAAATGATTAAAATTCCTCATGAAGATACCTTTCATTCAAATACCAACAAGCCTAGTCTGAAGCAAGAAGTAGTCTTAGTCAACAGCTTTCCTCAGGACACTTTAAGCGCACTGTGCGTTAAGTGCCGCGAGAATAGCTGCTCGGTCTTAAATCAGCGCTTTCAGGGTTAAAAATACCTAAAACTATCACTCGCGTGTTTCGTCGAGCGTTTAAAGAGATGTCTGTGATGGTGATTATCAAAATCGTAAATGGAGGCATTCCGAGCCTTGGTGACGCAGCCTTGGGCAAAGCGGTTGGTAACTGTTCCCAAACGCGAATTTAAAAAGAAATACTTGCTAAGGCATGTCAAAACACTCTTATAATGCTTATGAGCTTGCTTTCAGACCAAATCATATTAAAGAAGCATTACGATTGGCTTTGTTTAAAAATTTTTAAAAATCAAGAATAGGGTGTGACTGCCAAACCGTAACAACGCAGGACGGCATCCATCTGCTACAGATATCGCTTGACCAGAGACAAAGTTGCAGTTTATCAGTCTTTGCATTCTGTTTTCTCGTTTATATAGCCCTCCCCCAACAGAATTCGGTTGGCCAAAACAGTTTTTCAATACGGTGGCTGTATTAAAAGTCTTTCTAATTTACGAGTTAAAACGTGTCCAATTAATCATAAAACGTACGGATTCCCTTAAATTTTGGTACGGGCACATAAAATACAATGATACATTTCTCAATTATAGAATTAGTACCATAATATCGACGCTGCGTAACACTCATGACCACACTTGACAGTCGACCAAAGCACGTAGACTCGCGTCCAGTTTGAGATTCCACATTCCGTTATGTCCTCCCTGAACAAAACAGTTTCTCTTGCTACAACGCAGCACGTGTCATGAACACATTAAGGAGGCTTTGAATCAAGACAACAGAAATACGTTTCAGCTTTTTATGTTTGGTGATACAGTGTGAGTGATTCGGTAATGTTACTGTAGTACATGTGTGAAAACAGCTGAGTTGTGTCATCACACTCATGACACAAACAATCTCGTCCAGACCTCTGAAACGGCAAACAAATTTCCAAATGAACGATATTTGAGCATTGGGCCATAGTAGTAGTAGTAACTGTAGCAGAAGTGGTAGTGGTATCGTTTAACAAAGTCACACCTGCCTATTCTGGAGAACTACTTGTGTACAGTACAAAAGTGCCACCACACCCGAAGGGGTTGTGGTACACTGTATAATGTATGTATGCATGTATGTATGTATGTATGTATGTATGTATGTATGTATGTATGTATGTGTGTGTATGTATATATATATATATATACATATATATATATATATATATATATATATATATATATATATATATATATACATATATGTATGTCTATTTAGAATTAAAGATGATTTGTATCTACAATACTGAATAACATAAACGCCATAAATCCGCTATTGAAAGCCATATTTAGCATAAAGTGATTAGTTCAAGAACTGTTTTCACTCCTGATGCCCACAATTTCTACAATTAGTGGCGCAGTCTTCGTATCAGGTGGACGTTTTGCCTCAGAGAGTGTTTATATGTCTTATTGGGGACTTAACTGTGGAATCACAATCTCGACAAGGAAAGCAGGAAAGGTTAAATTATCCCGTCACATGCATTGAAAAGTATTCAAAATACCTGAATCATGCTCGCAAATTATGAGTATGTTTGTTTAAGAAAAATTGAGAATGATTAGGAGAATCCTGTGCATTTTAATACACTGTACCTGTATATGCTTTCGTTCTAATCAATGCTCTCGTGCTGATTTACCTTCCTTTCAGACTAGAACAGCCGTTTTCAATAAATCCTTTTTTCCTTCTGCTGTCACTCTATGAAATCTTCTGCCTCTAGAAACTCGAAATTTACCTGCGCTTTCGTTGTTTAAGAGAAAAATATCTGCTCCTACATCATGTCTCGTTAAATACCCATAATTATTTAACGTAGGTGGGATATATTTATCCATTTTGCTTTCACGTTTGCATATGGGTCGCAGCCAATTGAATGAACATCTTTTTAAAATAGGTGTAAAGGAGTCTCCTTTTCGCTCATGTGGAGCAGCTTTTGAAAGAATTTAGCATTGTTTTCTGACTTGTCCTCGATATGCTACTGCTCGAGATATCCTCTATACATCTATTAGCTCTTTGGCACCTTTCCGTATAAGCACAGTTTTGTTTGGTAGCGATCTTTGTAGTCTTGAAGACATTATTACTATTGTTTTGGCAGTAAGCAAATGGTTTCAAACTGGAGCAGTAACATCATAGCTCTTACATGTATTTCATTAATGTCATAGGTATTTTGTCGGCTATGCGCCCCTCTATTTCTGCTTTTACAAGTGGTATCTTCCATTTCCATATTTTATCCACGTCGTCGCTCGTCGAGTCACTCACTCTCAGGACTCGACTGGCGCCGACTCACTGGAGTTTGTCTTGCAACGTTTTTCCTGTCTTTGTCTTCTCCTCGCAAGAGGGATAAACAGAGGGCTATGTCCTTCTTCTAAATTGTATTTATTTTGAAATAAATAAAATATGTTAAAATCAAATCAATCCTGCTCAGGGGATTTGGAGAAGAATTCAAAAATTGACAGCGTGCTAACATTACAAGACGAAAAAATAGTGCACCACTTCTTGAACAAATTAGGGTGTAGGGGTTCTCAAAAGTCAGTTGCCGTATGAGGTTTATGAGATTATTTTTCAGATTGTGCTCAAATACGGAAAGAAAAGAAAGAAAAAAAGAGAAAGAAATAATGAAAAATTGCAACAGTGCTGGATTGGGACAATATGTACAAATTTCGTAGAGATCTACCCAACGTACATATCCACCAAGTTTGAAGTGTTTCTTGTTGAAGTTTTCGAAGAAATAAACAACTTTATTGAGGACGGACAACGCATGATGGAGAACGGATAACAGACGAGTGAAAGGACAACAGACCACCACCCAGCCACTCTAAACTGAGTTGACTGACAAGTCAGCTTAGTTACAACAAATTATGAAAATTAGAACATCGCTCAGTATAACCATTTCCGCATACTCAGGAACAACCCACTCAATGTACTTGCTATGTGGTTTGAAGTAAATCTGTTGCATGGTTTTGGAAGTCAAAATGAGAATAACCATTCCAATTGAAAAACGTTTTAGAGAATAGTAGTGTGTCCATTAACCGACATGTAACTGAACCAAACAAATTTATTTCGCCGTTCAACATGGTACATTTCTGCAAAGTTTCAGCAAAATCTGCACGACCGTTTTGGGGAAGAAATAAAAAATATCAAAAACACACAAAAATTCAGAAAAAGTAGAAAAATCGCAGCACCACCGGTTGGTCAAATTAGAGTCTGACCATTGGAATAAACTGCATACAAAACCCACGCAAGGTATACATTCACCAAGTTGACATGAATCAGGCTGAAGAAGATTTTAAGAATTTTCCAAACATGAACCAATCATAATGAATCAAAGTCAAAGGAGTGGGGGCATTTGAACAAACTTGGCATAAATGCACCCGAGTTGCGTCTCCGCTATTGCTTGACCCTTCCATAAGGTACATTTCCACCACGTGCCAGCACAATCTGAGAGATGGTTTGGGGAAGCAGTCGAAAATGGACCCCCACCCCCACAAAATTCATTAAAAGAAATTTTTTACAATTGTTGAACATGGGAAGGTCTAGGTTTCCTCAGATATCTCCCTATACAGCATATAAGTAGACTAACGTACATTTTCAGGAAGTGGATTTGGTTGACGGTTTTGGAGAAGGGCCAAAGATCGATTTGCTTCATGATATATTCTCCGTGACCTGGACAAAGGTGGTTACTTGAGCAATGTGCTCTCTATATAGAGGTATTGAATGCAGGTGCAGTAATTGTATAACCATAGTGGTTCCATTTTCTTGTGTTCAGCGAAATGATATTCTTATTCTAGAACAAGAGGCACTGCTGTTATAATCATATTTTCGTTTAGGATGCATGTGCATACATTTTTCTCTAAGTACTAGTTACACAAAAGACAAAGAATATGGATTTTTTTTATATTTTTATATTCATTTTTTTACCTGACATTTATATCATAATAACATATACTTTGTCATGAAATTTACACATATGTATATATTTTCCATATAAAAAATAATATCAGATATACGACGATAAGGTTCAGTAACGTTATATAGTCCTATCTCTTGTTTAGGACTTAAGTATAGCCCTATCTCTTAGTTAGTTTCTGCCTGGATACAGTTTTTAACCTGTTCATACTGACCGGTGATATGAATATGCCAAACCTGTGTTTGTATTGGCATTCTCTGCTATATTGAGACAATGCATTGGTTTGTAATATGCCTCAAGCTTCATTATACTTCACACTTGCCATACGTTGTATGTGGAAAGGTCGCTCTTTGGTGTAAAGGTTTCAGGGGAGGCAAGTGCTACCTCAATGGTTCGGAATGCAAATGGAAATGCGAAATATACATGTATCTACCTTTTTGTTAGTGGGGCCCTCCCTCATCCATGTCAGGAATAAGGATGGGGAGGTCTCCGTCTGTAAAGTGGATCCCCGCCCGTGTTCATTCATATTGTCTGTGCTGGCATAACATGTATAATACAAATGAGTATAGTACATGCACTTTTTTAATTGGACTTGATAGATTTCAACTGAAGTACACATTGGAAAAATGTTCTAGTTGACAGCCTGTTATGGTCCCAATCCCAACCACACCATTTATAGGTAGTACTGTAAGTATCGATTTTTTGATAGGGACAGAAAACTCTATCCTTGTGTTCGATTGCTTGACCACGTGACAGCGGTAGTTTAAAAATCCACATGACCTCTGCTGATTTTGATTATTTTAGTCCTGCGGTTATGTGTTTCTTGTCCTGGTCTGGTGGCATCTACACTTTTCTTTTAGTTTGCAACCATACAAAGAACTTGTTCATGCCAAAGGCCATATCCTTGTCTGATTGTAAAACATTACGTATTGTCTTTTTTCCTTTCTATATGTCTGATATATGCAATAACTTTCAAAGCAGGACTAGCATTACTCATAACTATCTCTGGAAAAACAATGCATTATTTAGGCATATTATCATTTAGCGCCAGAGGTCTAAGAGACCCACAGAAAAGAAATGTTTTTGTGGCTTCGAAAGAAAGAATACTCTATTTTTCTACTGCAAGAGGTACACGGGACTGAGGACATCGAAACATTACAGTATGCAAAATGGGGGCACGCATCAATTTTTTCTTATGGCACTAATGATGCTAGAGGAGTTTATATTTTATTCAGAAATAACTTTGATCATAAAATACATGAAATAATTAAAGATCGGTCAGGTCATTACATTATTCTGGATATAACCATTCAGACAAGAGAATAGCTTTGACAAATATGTATGGAAGTAATACAGATTCACCTGAAATGCATTCAAAATTTATGGAGTAGATTCAAATTATATATAATAATAGTAGAATTATAGGAGGTGACCATAATTCTGTGCTAAATGTAAATAAAGAGAAAAGGTGGAAAGCCGGTAACCAATACAAAAACACAAGAATTAGTTCATTAGTTATGGATGTAGGAGTCCGATCTAGTGGATATAGTGATAGTGAAAAACCCAGATATCTTCAGACCAACATGGAGAAGGAAAAAATTCGAGCCCCATACAATGTAGGCTTGACTTCTTTTTAATTTCATTCGGTCTAACTGGTTTCGTTAATGGAACAGATATTTTGACAAGGTCTAAATCTGACCATTCAGCAGTTAGTTTAAATTTAGATTTAAAAGAAAGTCAACGTGTACCTGGATTTTGGAAATTAAATTGGGCTCTCTTTCGAGAATTAGATTACCTACAAGAAATTAAACAATATATTGCAGAAATTTATTAAAAATACAAAAATGAAAATGATATTATTATTTGCAAAATGATAAAATGAAAATCCATGCACAAACTATGAACTATGCAAATTTCAGGGAAAAAGAAACGGGACAGGAAAAAGTAAAATGAAGATTTTTTGGAAAAATTGAAACAACTTGAAGAAAATGAAGCAATAAATTTCTGGACATACAGACATAAATTTAAAATACAAATATGGAATTACAAAACAGAATTAAAATATATAGTAAATGGATCAAAATTACGTTCAAAAAATGAAAATGATATTATGATTTGCGAAATTATAAAAATGAAAATCCATGCACAAACTATGAACTATGCAAATTTCAGGGAAAAAGAAACGAGACAGGAAAAAACAAAATTGAAGATTTAGAGGTAAAATTAAAACAACTTGAAGAAAATGAGGCAATTATTGTCTGGACATACAGACAGAAATTGATGATATAAAAATGGAATTAGAAACAGAATTAAAATATATAGTAAATGGATCAAAATTACGTTCAAAAAATGAAAATGATATTACGATTTGCAGAATTATAAAAATGAAAATCCATGCACAAACTATGATCTTTGCAAATTTCAGGGAAAAAGAAACGAGACAGGAAAAAACAAAATTGAAGATTTAGAGGTAAAATTAAAACAACTTGAAGAAAATGAGGCAATTATTGTCTGGACATACAGACAGAAATTGATGATATAAAAATGGAATTAGAAACAGAATTAAAATATATAGTAAATGGATCAAAATTACGTTCAAAAAATGAAAATGATATTACGATTTGCAAAATTATAAAAATGAAAATCCATGCACAAACTATGATCTTTGCAAATTTCAGGGAAAAAGAAACGAGACAGGAAAAACAAAATTGAAGATTTAGAGGAAAAATTAAAACAACTTGAAGAAAATGAAGCAATAAATTTCTGGACATACAGACATAAATTTAAAATACAAATCTGGAATTACAAAACAGAATTAAAATATATAGTAAATGGATCAAAATTATGTTAAAAAATGAAAATGATATTATGATTTGCGAAATTATAAAAATGAAAATCCATGCACAAACTATGAACTATGCAAATTTCAAGGGAAAAGAAACGAGACAGGAAAAAACAAAATTGAAGATTTAGAGGTAAAATTAAAACAACTTGAAGAAAATGAGGCAATTATTGTCTGGACATACAGACAGAAATTGATGATATAAAAATGGAATTAGAAACAGAATTAAAATATATAGTAAATGGATCAAAATTACGTTCAAAAAATGAAAATGATATTACGATTTGCAGAATTATAAAAATGAAAATCCATGCACAAACTATGATCTTTGCAAATTTCAGGGAAAAAGAAACGAGACAGGAAAAAACAAAATTGAAGATTTAGAGGTAAAATTAAAACAACTTGAAGAAAATGAGGCAATTATTGTCTGGACATACAGACAGAAATTGATGATATAAAAATGGAATTAGAAACAGAATTAAAATATATAGTAAATGGATCAAAATTACGTTCAAAAAATGAAAATGATATTACGATTTGCAAAATTATAAAAATGAAAATCCATGCACAAACTATGATCTTTGCAAATTTCAGGGAAAAAGAAACGAGACAGGAAAAACAAAATTGAGGATTTAGAGGAAAAATTAAAACAACTTGAAGAAAATGAAGCAATAAATTTCTGGACATACAGACATAAATTTAAAATACAAATCTGGAATTACAAAACAGAATTAAAATATATAGTAAATGGATCAAAATTATGTTAAAAAATAAAATGGTGTGAAGAGGGAGTAATATGAACAAAAGATTTCTTCAATTTGCAAAAGAGAAATTGTAATGATAAAGTTATCAATAAACTATGGGTACAAAATAAAATCATTTCAAACCCTTTTGATATTTTAGAAGAAATTAAGAAATTTTATCAGAATCGACACACAAGCAACCACAATTCCGATTTTTTAAATGAATTGTGAGTTGTTCTTCACTGAAAATGAAAATACTAGACACGTTTCAGAGTCCGGAAGAAGAGTTGTGAAGGGGACATAATTGAGACATAAATGTTAAATTTATTAAAACTTGTAAAAATAATAAATCCCCAGGTTCCGACGCTTTTCGGGCTGAGTTCTATAAAGTATTTTGGAATGATCTAAAAATTTTTTACTGAGAGGTATGAATATGGCATACCACAATGGTATATTATCAAAAAGTCAAAGACACGGAGTAATTTCTCTGCTGCCAAATTTCTCTGCTGCCAAAGAAAGCTAGATAAAACATATTTTAGAATGAAGCAACTGGGGACCTTTAACAGTGACTAACTAAGACGACAAATTACCATCTAAATGCATTGCCGACAGGATTAAAAACTTTTTCCCAGATATTATTCATAACGATCAAACTGGCTGTATTAAAGATAGATATATTGGGGAAAATATTAATAGAATTATGAATTTAATAGATTATATTGATAAACAGGATATTCCTGTTATAGATGTATGAATAGATTTTGAAAAGGCCTTTGACTCTTAAGAATAAAATTTTATCAGTAAAGCTTTACAGTATTTCAATTTTGGTCCTTCTTTGTTGAAATGGATAGATACCTTATATACTGACATCCCAAATTGCGTCATTAGCAATGGTTAGACCTCGAAATTTTTCAATCCCTCAACAAGCGAGGAGTTTGTCAAGGATGTCTTCTCTCCCCGTACCTCTTTGTTTTTAGTATTGAGATATTATCTATATTTATGAGAAGTGATCCAAATATAGAAGGCATAAAGATTGACACACATGAATTCAAAATATCCCAGAATGCTGATGATACATCGTTTACTCTTCTTGTATCAGAAAATAATCTCACTTCAGGCATTAATGTATTTATAGACTTTCAACAAAATTTCGGCCAAAAAAATTAATATGAATAAAACAGAAATGAACTTTAAAAAGGACAGAACTCAAGGTGGCAGGATTTTGAAAATTGAGATGGAAATCTGGCTATGTAACAGTCCTAGGGGTTCAAATCACTACAGATAAAGATGAAATGGGAAATATTGACAATAGATCAAAAATTAGAAAAAAAAATTAAGTGCTCAATTCTTGGGATAAGAGAAGTTTGTATTTAATGGGAAAAGCATTACGTGCAAATCTTCAGCAATGTAACAGCTCCTCTATTTAGTTTCAGTGATACCCAATCCAAATGACAAAATACAAAAAGAATCAGAAAATATACTTTTTAAGTGTCTTTAGAAAAATAAACCTGATAAAATTAAATGTATATATGAAATAGCCCGAACACCAGATGGAGGATTAGGGTTTCCACATACAAAAACTCACTTACAGTTACTGCTTTAAAATGTGCATTGCTTAAAAAATTGGTTTCAGGTTCACCAGCTTTGTGGAAACAACTCGTACTTTTTAATTTACTATATCAAGATAGATATAAGTGGCACTGCAATTTAAATGTAAATGATGTGCCTTATGTTTTGTGAAAGCTGGTGTCAACATAATTACCATTTTCCAAGGACAAAAAAAAATAAAATTTTCAAAGAAGCAATTCGGATGAATTATCATATTAAAATGGAACATAAAGTCATCGATTATAAGAGCTGGTATCACAAAGGAGTATAATATATTCATGACCTGTTAAAAAATGATGGCAGTTTTTTCATCAGTTGATGATTTCAATAGAAAATATGGATTGAATGTTAATTTTATTATATAGTATGGCATTTTATCAGCCATTTGAAATGTTCGGAAACAAATACTGAATGCTGCTATAATTGATGAAGGGACAAATATAAATTTTTAGAAAGTAATTTATAGAAAGTAAGTAAACAGGCTAAAGTTCCTAAATATGTTTATCCTATTCTATTGAAGAAACAGATTGTGAGCCAAACACAAGTAATTATTAAATGGCAACATGAAATAAATATTCATACAGACGAAGAATGTGTTGATTTTTTAAAATATTTCGATTAAAGCATCCATATCAAGCCAAATAAGAGAATTTCAGTATACGTTTTTAAGAGTATTTACACAAATGATAGGTTGCATTAGTGGAATTTAGTTGACTCAGATAAATGTGTATTTTGTAAAACACATACAGAAACCTTTAAACATATTTTCAGGGAATGTGGATTTAGTAAAATTTCTTGGAATCGAATTTTTAAATGTTGCAGCAATGATATGGTGAAAATAAGATCCTTTTCTGTGAAAGAAGTTTTATTTTTGGAAATAACAGTTTACCACCTATTTCTAAAATTGATTTTTGTACTTGGTAAAAAATTTTGTATTATGTAAATACAAAGAACTTGCTCCTAATGTTCACAGTATAGAAACTTATGTATAAAGTATTCAACAAATTGAAGAAAATATTGCACTGAGTAAAGGAAAAATATCCAACCATCAAAGACAGTGGGATAAATTTAAGTTTACTGTTGAATGTTTTATGAACATATGATTTGTAAACAACTCACTTTTTCAATTCTATATATCTAGTTTTTATGTCATAAGGTGTCTCTATATGAAATATTAGAAGTATATATGGTATAACTTGATATTAATCGGAATAATAATACATTTTGTATTATACATGATATTTCGATGTACATTTCATATGTCCTGTTTTGGAAATAAAAAAAATGGAAAAAGGAGGGGAATAATTCAATTACAAAATAAATGAATCGCTTCACCAGGATTAAACAAAGTAAGGTCTAGCTGCTTTTGGAATACACCCTATGTGTTTTTTTCCGGGGCAATTAGCCGAACGCTTTGATATGTTATTAAGATTTTGCAAAACAGTCCACAGGCTATACATAGAAATAACCCCAAATCATTAAAGTGTGATCAGGTAAACAATCTTTGTGGTCATCTGCGCAAGATAAAAACTCATATGCTCGGAGAAGATCTGACGTATTATCAACGCAAAAATATCGATTGTGGGTCGGCGGATGATGAATACTTCCATCAGGCTGTAAGCTCTCCTGACTTGTCAGTCACCTAATGTACCCAAGAGTTAAAGCTGGCTTCCCAAAGGTAAACATTTAAGTGGTCCTATCGCCATAACACTTTTTCCTCTACTTTTCGCAATCCTTGACAATTCTGGGACAAATAGAGCTACGCTGTACCTATATACTACAAGCAAAACCAGGGAAAAGCAGCATTTCCTGATAAAGTACACCAAAGACCTATCCCTCATGATCCTTCACCTATAACAAATTTCCCTCCAATTATCTTGACATCATATAATATATGAATATGCAGTATTTAGTTGTTGCGCGGATATAGAAAAATGTGGAACTGAATCTCTATGAAATTCTAAGCTACAACACCTGGCACTAATTTTAGAACAACAAGAATATACTTCTAGGAAAGCAAAAATAATATTTCACAGCCATGCGACTACTCGCAAAACCTATCTGCCTGCAAATATATCTTAAACGTTAGGAAGTAGTTACGCTGCTTTATCTTCAATGCAAGAAAATAGTTGCACGTCCAAACTGTCTTTATATTCTGGCCGCCAAGAACATGAAGACGATTACTTGTTGTGACTGAACCAGCATATTTTGCACGGAATAAAGGCTCAGAGTCCACACAAATGTCCATACACACAAAACTGACTGTTTTCAAGGCTTGACCACACCTGTAATTTCCAAGGTCTTTTTGTGTGCATTGGTAATTGGTTTGGACAAACTGCATATGCTCGTGAGATTTGCAGGTTTTTTTTTTTTAATTCAGAATTGCCCTAAACGGTGGACCACTTTACACCTTTATTGTCGCCAAAGACTTTTGTGAAAGTACGGTAGCATGCCGAAAGTAACAGAAGTCGCATTTACACCATTTGTGATCAGTACGACAAAACACAGGTTGTGAGATCCATTATTACCCGTACATATACCTGGCAGTGTCTTCACTTCTTTGCATGGTTACAGCATAAAAATTGTCTAATGACAGATCATGCAACTACCTATAATCACGTCAAAAACAGCCAGGATAAAACCACAGAAATATATTTACTATTCACTTTCATATCACCATGAAGAGCTGTTTCTCAAAATCTAAGTGTATTTTATTAAGAATTAATCTTCGTATATTGTATGTACCGTTCAATTGATGTCATACAAAGCACATCACAACCTTCATTCCACATAAACTAACTAGAAGAATTTGTACCATTATAGAACTACATAAAACATAGTAAGGCATATAAATGAACATGAACTGCATGGTTTTCTTAGGGAGAGGGGCTACCTAGACACACTTGTAGTCAGTGGTACTAGGAAGGCATTCACAAATAAAGAATTGGAATTAAAAACGACCAGGGATGCTGAATGAGACCGAAATCTACACTGGTTATAGTCTCCACATACAACGGGAATCTGCCAGTACAGGAAATATACGCGATGCTGTAGGATCAGTGGAAATGGATACTCACTTGAACAACGTCATAAAAGATAATTAATTTATTGTAAGCAGGCGGCAACCCCCAAATTCAAAAAAAGAATACCTTTAACTAAGGCTAAGTTTACGCTGGAAAAAGAAACAAAAAACCAAAAAAAAAAACCCCAAAAAACCAAAAAAAAAAAAAAAAAAAAAAAAAAAAAAAAAAAAAAACCCACCACCACTTACAACAAAAACTTGGATATACAAAATGCAGATTACCGAGATGTAGGGCATGTGAACAGATTGGAGAAATTAATACTATCTACATATATCCAGGGAATTGCTTCACTTTTAAATATCTTCGATATATTGCTCTGCAAACATGTTATGTATGCATATTTGCCGAGGATGTAGCGAAAGTTACATCCGTTCACGATGCAATTTAATGTCTCCTTTCATGCAGGTCCAGCCCCATCCAGAACTCATAATATTGGGTAAATTATTATTATGGTATTATTCATTTGAATCTTGCACATAACAGCAAGTAGCTTTTCTTCCCAGTCATTTGATACTTCAAAGTCTACCCACATGGCAAAAAACATATTTATGAAACGGAATTCTATAGGTTCATTGCAAGGCTGTGGTTGCAGACATTGGTTACAGTTAAGTGTTCATTATCCAGATAGTAGCAAGGCCATTATGTGTCAATGTCCTGGCTAAAATTCAGTACAAGTCTAAAAGTACTCCATGTTATCTTCTTTGCTGAAAAAAAAAATTGGTGCAAGTTAAAACTGGCTTCCTATAGCAAAGGCATTTCAGTCATGGACACAAACTGTGTAACAGGTTGGGACTTTTATTGCAGCTTTTCATAGTTTATTCTAAGTAATGCTTTAACATTGTTAAAACATAAACGAAAGTGACAGTCCTCTGCACACCTTACATTGGATGTACACACTGACGTCTGAATAACATGCATGTTACCTTCCTTTCATTAACCTTTTCAGTTGAAACTGCGACTAATTTGGACAATTTAAAATGAATTGCTCTGAATTATAGTAAGGATGCCAGATTTACGTTCTTGGGAAAAGACTGTTGATAAAAGTTCCACCATGCCTGTTGTTACATGTAACGTGATAGTCTAGGTCAACAGCTTTGTGTGGCGCCCTGTGGGCGCAATGTTGACTCAGTCCAAAATCTGGCACTGAAAGAGTTATGACCACCATTAGTACTTGCAACGTCAGCAGTCTTCACTTACATATTTCTGGAGCCATCATTATCAGACTAAAAGTGACAAGACTCACTTTTATCGTGATATAAGCCAATGTATCAGTTTGACGTTTCAACTTTATTCAAGGTCAGAATAAACAACGCCTGAAGAAATCTCATATGTGAAGTTCTATTAGCGTTTAAAAGTAACCATGGACTTCCGACTCACCTTTACCAAGATATAAGCCAACATGTCACATTTGCTCCTATCCTTATAGTAACAACACTTATGTATATATGTGGCCTTAGTAATGATGTCTTTTTTAAACAAAGAAATGCCAGCAGCACCATGTAGTTTACCAACGTACTACAGATCGAGTCTAGATACATTCTCACCAAGTGTGAACATAATTCCATGTGCAGTTTGCCAGAAGAAGTAAATATTAATAGGAAGTGTCTTTACATAGGAGTTTTTTTTTAAGATTTTGCAAACACACACAAAAAATGGTTATTTCCGCCCCCCCCCCCCCAAAAAAAAACAAAAGTAGGTGTTCCTGTTTGGAAAAAAAATGTAGAAAATCACGCAAGGTATATCTTTGCTAAGTTGGGAGTAAATCAGGCAGACGGTTTCGGAGAAGAGGTCGAACATATGACTCACTGTTGATTTACATAGTAATCAATCGGGATTTTTGGATTAACTGACAAGTACCCATATTGATAAAAAGCATCACGCCTTAGTGAACAACGTTATTTGACCTTTCCGGTCTGTTCAAAATTTGCAGTGCCACCCGTTGAACAAATTACATTCTAGGGCACCCAGACGTTTTGCTATTCAAGTTCAAAGCAAATGCTTTGTTTTTAAGATTCGCTATAGATGAACTTTAAGGATAAAAAAGAGCATGCACTTTTGAATATTTTGGTAGAAACCCAACCAGAATAGATGCCCATCAAGTTTGAAGTAATCTGGCCCATGATTTTTGCGAAGATGTCAAAAATGTAAATTGCGGGAATATTAACAGGCAGATGTTGAATGACCAACGACCGATGGACGCCAGCCAATAAGCTCAGCTGGTTAGCAGGGCAAATGAGCTAAACACCGACTGCCCCTCATGGATTAAAAATTGTGTTTTAATGCAGCATACAGATATCGATGCCTTGTTGTGGAACTGTACAGTCGAGTCACGGACACATGCCTCTGGAGTTTCCTTGCAATATCAAATGGTCTATGGTTGAAAAATTCAAGTCAAGTCAAGTGATCTTGGTGCCTGTGCATTAAGTGGCAAACACTGGTTATGCTAATTAGCACAGTCAACAATCACTTGATCTTTGATGAGCTAGAGAGTTCAAAAGAACATCACCGTGAAGCTGGACATTGGGTAATTGAGAAACCCATTGGCTAAGCTATGCAAGAATCACATGGTTGGTATGGACAGAAAAAAAGATCCCTGCCATAAGCTTTAGATAATAATCATGTATGGTGTTCCTCACGTGCATGGGGGAATTTGCAGCAGAGAAGCCTGTTTACAGATCTTCTTGTTACGTTTGTAAGGCACAATGGCATGCATGAGTACTTATGACAGAAGAAATAGAAGCCGTAACGCTTGTTGTGGTGTCAAAGGACAGCTGGCGTGAAACCTACTTCTCTTAGCAGTGTATGGTACCGATACACCCATCTGGTTTTTTGGGAGGTATTACACTATGACCTCCAACAACGCCACAAAAGTACATGCACTGTAATATTCAATTCTTGTGAGGTACCAGAAACCTTACCAATGCTAGAGCTCTTTGATTAAATACAAAAATATCAATGATGGCAATTGTATCGTTGTATTGGGTAAAGTGGTGTAAGGAAAGTGGTGTAAATTGGTGCAAATTAATAGATATACGATGCAACTGCACATCTGTATAACGTCGTTGTCTTGTTTGAAAAACTAAGTGGCATTTTGAGTGGATATGTTCATACTAGAGGTACATAACATGCCAAATATATAAAAATATAAATGTTGTCTTTTTGAAACTCACTGAAATGGTTGATACTTTGTGTTAATTTCAGTTTTAAAGTAAAAGTTGAAAAAAAGTTGAAAAAGGGTACCAAATTGGATTGAGATTCATCAAGTAAAGCTGGTGGCCAGTCAGGTGGCTCAGAGTGAGTTTGAGATCTTGTTGTAACAAATTTCTATATAATCCAGCTATATGTATTCCTCATAATTGTTCAATTGCGAGCAAACTATATCGTTATGAAATAAATGTACAGTACAGATTATCTTACAGTTGCCTTTATTCAATAGCCCTAGGGGAATACAACAATGGAGGTAATATCATTGTATAACTGATGCAAAGTCACATCTAATAAAAATATCATTACTTCCGGCTGGTGAATGGTATATAATGGGATGTGACAAGTATCCTACTTTACATCTTTGCTGCCCCTATCGAAGCTGCACATTTTAAAGTCCACAAAAAAAATCATTCCATCCTTATGTTATCACAATAATATATCTGATTTGTTTTTGATACCCATGATCTCAGCTAGTTCCAATTAACACCACTAGTTGTGCTCCCAGGGCTCCACACTTCATAAAATTTTGTCTCTATATATGATGATGATGATGAAAGTCTACAAGACAAGCCTTAAGAACCACCTCCAGAGATCATTTCCTGAAAAACATCTTCCCTCGATGACCTTGAACAGTAGGTCTACGGCATCCATATTTTGCCATATCAAACGTCCATATATGAGATATATTTTGGTACATTTTATATTGTTAGTCTTTGTTTGTCATCATATTATTGAGTTTTATGTGCTTTATGACGTTCAAAATAAGTCAAGGTCAGTCACAATTTACAAAAATTGACCGCTGGCCTGATGTAGATTTCGTGGAAATTTTGTGGCCCCATCTCAATTAATTATTGCAGTACTGAATATGAATGGTAGTTCCAACCAATATCACTAGTGGTGCTATCATGACGCCATGCGACACAGGCTTTTAATTCTAGAATATACCTGCTATGGCTAATTGATACACATACAAAATTCCAGATGTAATAACCATCACAAACAATTGGTTCCGGGAGTAGACTTTCTCCGTAACCCTGAAAAAGGGAATCAAGGTCTTCATACTATGCACTATCATTTTTCCACATAAGATATAGAGAATCCAATGTGGGTGGTCCGCTGAGGATAATGACTTGTTGGATTTTCATGTTTTTGTGAGGCAGTGTCAAGTGCTAACATGAAAATCCAATTACAAATCATCACAACATTATCCCAAAAGGGCCACCCACACTGGATTTTGTTTGTCGTCTAGGTGACAAGAGAAAATACAGACCAAAGCGAAGTTCTGTAGGAAAAATATATTTTAAAATCGAGGATATTTCGAAAGTAGGAGCAGTCTGTATTTTATTAAATGCACCATGGCCTCTAGTTGGTTTGTCTGCTACTTGAAACCAATGAGTGACAAACCAAATGAATGATTACAATTAAAACATTATACTCCATATCCTTCTGGGATAAAGCATTCAGGATAAACTTAAGACATAGAAGAAACACATTGGCCACATTCATTAAATATTTGGTGTAAATTTTGTACTTCCATCTTAAGTTTATACAATAGTGAATTTAATGTTTTTGGCACCCGTTAGTTCTAATAATACTGTTGGGGGGTGTCACCTGGACTGCATACTTCCGTCGCTTTTCTGTATAACATTCCCGTTATGGTATTTGAATATAAATCTACAAGTTCAGATCTAATAATCATCACAACGTCATTTACTGAATTGTTTTCCCACAGCATGCATGCGCCCCCTAATGCTAAATTGTCCAGTACTCACTCGAGTTGGAAGGGCAAGGATTCCCGGAATGTTTTTTTGTGGTTTTCCTACCTCTAGCACAAGAGAGTTACCAGACTATTTGCCAATAGGTTCTCATGTGTGCAGTGACCTTTACAAAGAAGACCAATGTCACTGTGTATGTGATATATTATACAACATGTATCATATTAAGCTTCCCAACACTGATTAATTTTATTTTGCATTTGGTGAAATTAGCCTTTAACATAATGAATTTCATAGATGTGACTCATAATAACTCATATTTGGCGTTTGCCTATTGATTTGGCTACTGGTATCGTTTTGCTTTGAAATATTAACCTCCAAAATATTTCCAGTAAATTTTATTATGATCAATTGAAAATCAGACACACCAAAGTGTTTTTGCTTGATAATTTTTGCCGCCTCTATTATATAATCCTCCAGGTGGTACTTCCAATTGCAAACGGTATCTAGATTTGCATTTGTAGAACATATCCAAACAGTTCCAAGAGGTTGACTTAAAAATTGTTAATTTTGTCATATTGACAAGCAATTATTAATGGACAGACAGACCGAATGACAGGAGGACACGAGTGACCACATGAGATCTGCTACCTACTTTGAACAGAATCAAAAAGTAAACAGTGGTAGATGTTTCACATTGGACACACTTTGTAGGGTGTATGTGTGCGTGTGTCAATTGTGGGTACTTTATTAATGCCACTGGTTGATCTCTTTTGGCATGCTGTAGAAGGATAGGATGAATTCAATCTTACAACAGGGTGGTATGACTTAACGCTTGGAATTACCTTCAAAATCTGTTGCTGACTGACTATCTGGATGAGCTGATGTTGCGTGTATGACGCCATAGTTGTCGGATCTTTGGGTGGAAAGAAAACAGCGTATTGTCTCACATTGTGAGACCCCAGCTTCATGCATTCCG
Organism: Hermodice carunculata; assembly: GCA_964020975.1. Classification (NCBI taxonomy): domain Eukaryota; kingdom Metazoa; phylum Annelida; class Polychaeta; order Eunicida; family Amphinomidae; genus Hermodice; species Hermodice carunculata. Next base: position 57,624,730 of record OZ026628.1, on the reverse strand, counting down.
ATAATGCTTCCCCTCTGAAAATCAAAATGCTGTTGCCAGTGATCTCTTATCCTGGGACATGTTGCCTGCACTGATGTCCCATGTGCTGCCATCAAACTCTTTAAACCCAATGTGCACCTCATTACTGAACACACTTCGTGGCCCATTCTGGGCCTTATTTCAATATCATTCTAGGCCAACATTTTCTGCTAGTCTCTGGAACGAAGCTTTTGTGGCAGTGTTTGGCAATCCAATAATTACATATCATATTTCCTACAGACCTCCACATTCATATAAGTCAATGCTAAGCCAACGGGACGTTTTGCTCTACATTATATTATGTTTACAGGTCCGTGTCTCAAATGGCTGAGCCTGGGACGAAAAAGAACATGTTTTACAGACACTTAGGAATATAAGCAGAAGAAGTATTCCTGGTGTCTGGAGATAGTGTACTTAACAGGCAACTGAGAATTTTGGAAGACACAAATGTATTCCCAAATAAAATGTTCAGTCAAGCCTGCAGTTCCTGCGGACAGGCAGGACAAATATTTCTATTAGTTCAAAATGAGGTACAAGTTCGAGGCATTGAAATCTTGCCTGCATGTTTGGTCAGTCCAATATTTCACCCCGAGAAGTGCATCTGCTCTCTTGCCGTGACAAGAGATGGAATACGGCGTTATTGTTTCATCTGGGGCATCCCGGTTCCTGCTTGCTCTTGTCTCACAAATGACTTGGTCTGTGGACATGTAATTTCGTGGAACCCAAAATAAGCTCCATTACTGATGAATGTATGATACTATAAGGGAAATATGTATGGCCTTCCACAAACGTGTACGGATTTCTTGGTGTTATTTTGTTCAAGAGCATGAAGCAGATGCGTGTATTTGAATGGATTTGTATTATTCATTAGATTCATTACTTTTGTGTGTGTGTATGTGTGTGTCTGTGTGTCAGAGAGAGAGACAGACAGAGACAGAGGGAGAGAGAGAGAGAGAGAGAGAGAGAGAGAGAGAGAGAGAGAGAGAGAGAAAGAGAGAGTACCTTCACCATGAGATATGATAAAATGGTGATGAATCCATACTCATGTTGGGACCCCAAACATTTGTGGCATGGAAGCAACACAACAACTTGTCTTCATTTTGTACAGTGCTGGATGGTTTTGTATTGCAGAATGGTGCAAAGTATCATTAAAAGCAGATGCTGAAATACATAACCTGTTGATGCTTTGGCCGAAATTCGAAGAGGTTAATATAACTTATGGTAGAAAAACTGACCAGTTAACCTCAGTTGAATGTCCTGGTTGAGAAAAGGCGTGTTATTGGGGTTGTGTTAAGAGGATATTAAAGTAAGTTTTGTCGTCTTATGATATGCTGTTTTTGATCCCAATCGTTACTTATCTCGAAATGTTCCAAATTAACAACGGTAGGTGTATGCTGATATCGTCAGGTACATCAAAAGTTGTTATTATTTTTTTTTTTTTCAAATACTGCAACGTGTGTGATGACCGATGGAATGTTCGAGAAACTATCGTTATGCTTCTCAAAAAAATCTGTTTCTGAGAAATGATTCAAGATTGTTTTATGTCTGCAGCGTGTTTTTTTGTTTATTGAGTTCCTCTCAAAAATTATGTAATACACGTACATGTACATATATATTATAAAACTGTTGTCAGTAACAAGTGTAACATTATAACAAACAGAAATGAAATGAAAGAAAATCTTGCTTAATCCCAAAAAACCTGTTCAGAATCAATGCAGCTAAGACAATTTGTTGTTAACAGCTTCCTGGGGAGCTACCCATCTAGTTTGAAACTGTTGCAGTTTACCAATAAATTACACTTATGTATTTAAAAACACAAATCGTCCTTTTCAATAAATGTAAGAAATGTATCAAATTAATGTTTGCAGACCCAAAATGTAAGAAATGCATTAAATTAATGTTTGCAGACCCAAACAAATCTCTCTGTGTATATATAATATTTACCATACAAAATACAATAATTCAATGCAATGTTATCAAGGTATTCATAAAGACCAAATATAACCTGCTTCTGTTGGATCAAGATTACATCATGTGTATATGTGTTCCAAGAAATAAACAATTCATTCCAGAATTGATTAGATGAGGGGCAGTTCCAAATTTATGACATATTGTCTCTATTTGTGTTTTACACACGTCACAAATATTATCAGTTGGAATACCCATTATATGTAACCAGTGTTGGGTAACAATGATACAGTGCAAAAGTTTACATTGGGATGCCTGTAATTTACTTTCTATTGTCGTTTTAAAAAGCAAGGAAAAATTTTGCCCCAAAAATTAATTGTAGCAGGAAGTTCGAAAAATATTCCAGCCCACTTCCTGATACAAGTATCTTGTAGGTTCGGCTACCGGCTCATGTTCTACTAATACCCAATAAACATCTCTACACTGCATTTCCTCAATTTGTGTAAATTTACCATTTATGCAAAATTTCAGTGTAATGTTCCTGAGATTTATATTGTGACAACTTTTCAGTATTTGCTTCCAACTATATGGAATAGCTGAACGTATTTGTAAACATTATAAGAAATTTGGCTGAAATTCATGATTAGCATTTATCTGTTCAAGAGAAAGAAATTCACCATTTTCATCAACAATATCATTAATAAAATTGATATCTTTTGCACACAATTTTCTATAAAATATGGGTATCTTCTGCACTATTATGTTCTCATCAAACCACAACATTTCTTTTCGTACTGAAACTGCCGATAGCTGTTGAAAAATAGACCTAACTTCATTCCAAGCAATCAGATTTGAGCGTAAAAAGTGGAATCCCAGTCCAAGTTGAACCAATAAAACAACAGCTTTGTAACAAATTATGAATTTTCACACCTGGAAAGAACTCTTGAATGATGTGTTTCCACTTATCTTGTTGTGGACTCAGTATACGTTTAACCCATGTAATAAGTAATGATTTAACTTTCATTTCAAAATTTGGAACTTTTAATCCACCATTACATGGCTTTTGATACATAATATTCCTTTTAACTTTTGGAATACTGTTACCCCAGATAAACATATCAATTTCCTTTTGTACCTTTTTAATCATTTCAGAATTCGGCAATACTGTAGAGCTGCTGTACACTAATTTAGAAATGCCTAATGTTTTCACCACTTAAGTTTTTCCAATTAAAGACAGGTCTCGCATTTTCCAAATATTAAAAGCATCCCGCATTAACTGAACTTTGTCATCGAAATTTCTAAACTGCATATCTTGTTCATTACTAAGGAATTTCACTCCTAAAGTAGAGAAATGCCCAGAACTTCATTTTACAGGGATGTTGCCAGGCTGTCTTCCAGCATTACTACCAATCCATATACATTCTGTTTTGTCTAAATTAACTTTTAAACAACAACACTTCTCAATATTTTGCAAAAAGCCTAACACTGCAATTCCAGATTCCTCATCCAATACAAAACAGGTGGTATCATCTGCAAGTTCACTTAATTTTATCTCTTCTGAGCCTATAGCAATACCTTTTATATTTAGATTTGCCCTAATATGAATAGCTAGCAGTTCAACAGCGAGTACAAACAAAAATGGCGATAAAGGACAGCCTTGGTGAACACCTCTGTGTAAAGTGAAAAAGGGTGAAGAATATCCGTTGTTGATGACACAACTATTTATATCTGTATTCATTATTTTCACCCCTTTTCGGAAAACTTCACCAAATTTAAATACCTGTAGAGCTTTATCAAGAAAATGCCATTCCAATGTAGCAAATGCCTTTTCAAAATCGAACAACAAAATCAAACATGGCACTTTTGCAACTAATTTATAATCTTCATTTAATAATGAGAGAGGGCGCCAATGTTTCAAGTACAGTAAGTTATTACTTTCTTTTTAGGTATTGAGGAAATTACTCCTCGTCTTTGATCTACTGATTGTAGGCCATTTTCAAAGGCATAGTTGAAGCGCTCCATAATCAAATGCTCTATGTCTGTCCAAAACAAATTATAAAATTCAACCGTGAACCCATCACTGCCAGGACTCTTAAGGTTTTTAAACTGTTTAAATGCACTTAAACATTCAACTCTGGTTATTAAACCTTCACAATTATGTTTCTCATCTTCAGATAAAGTTAGAATATTTGGGTTATTTAAGGTTTGACTGAATCGAACGTCATCCATCAGATGTGAATCTTTATTGGAATGATATAATTTTTCATAATTTTTTATCCTCTTCTATGATATCCTCTGATTCGTCAATTTCTTTGTTATCACTAGTCATTAATTTATATTTTATGTTGGGAACGAGTGGGACTCGAACCTGCAACCTTTGGCACCAGTCGCCTAGCTGAAATGGGAAATGCACATATCCACTCGACTAGGTCCCCCTTCCTAAAAAGAATGGTAAAATGGAGGTAGTTATGTGCGAGTGCCATATCAACAGAGTAATGCAGTAATCAGACATTTTGATTGATAGTTTCGTTTTTCCAAAGATAAGAAATACTTGGTACTCTTTTCACCCTGTTCACACCATCTATCATGTGACCGAATCCTAACTCCTTCAACCTGTCGATTAATAATATCATCTAACTGTGCTTGAATATGATCTATTTTATTTCTAATTTCATCACTGGCTGATGAAGCCTAATCACAATGTAGAATTTCCAAATGTTTATTCAAGCCCATTTCCTCCTGCTTGATTTTGCGTACCTTTCTTTTTGAATAAGAGACTTTATGTCCTCGAAGTTCACACTTGATGACATCCCATTTCAGACTTTTGTTCTCTAAATCTAAATATTTATCAGATTGTTCCTTAATTAAATCTTTTATTTCTGCAACATAAATTTCATCTTTCAGTAAACTGCTATTGAACTTCGAGAAACCCAGGACCTCTTTTCTGAAAAGATGAACCATTGAGTTGCAGACTTATCAAGCTGTGGTCTGTCTTTATAGCAGGTTTAATTTTACAGGATGTAACAAGTGGACTGAGAAATCTAGAAATAAGCCAAAAATCTAATCTGCACTGGATTAATGGTGTTTTAGAGCGCCAAATATGCATGAACGTTTTGGGGTTTCGTATACTCCAGATATCTTCCTATTCAAATTCTTCTATGAAATTAAAGAAATCTGTATGGTATGCAGAAACATTTTCCTCTCTTCCACCCTTTTTGTCTAATGAAGAAGATAAAATGGTTTTGAAGTCACCTCTAAAGATGAAAATGCTGTCTAAATCATCTATCAAATGAGACCTCATATTAAGTAAAGATGCCACTTGTTCAGTCACATGATCTTTTGTAGCGGCGTAGAGATTAACAAATGTTAATTTTTCATCCTCTATCTCAGTTTTGGGGATAATAAATCTACCATCTGGGTCAAAAATAGAGTTCTGTACATAACAATTAGTTGTATTGGGGACCAGAATGGCTGTGCCTTTGCTATCCTTCGAACCATGCAAAAATATTATACTGCAACTCCATTCACTTTTCCAGAATTTTTCATCTGCTAAATAGCTGTGGGTTTCTTGCAAAAATATAATATCATTAGGAAACTTCCTCAACCAATTAATTATAGATCTGCGCTTTTTTCTCTCATGAAGCCCTCGCACATTAAGCTAGGCATCATTTAATCAAGTGTTTAGATACAAATTAATATACCAGAGTGCATTACAAATTTTAATGAGTACATTGAGAAAAACTACAGCTAATTTAATGTAAATACAAACAAGCAGCAGCAAAAAAACAAAAACAAAAACAAAAACAAAAAATCAAAAAAAAAAAAAAAACCAAAAAAAAAAAAAAAAAAAAAAAAGACCAAAAAAAAAAAAAACCACCATCCAAAGCGAATACATAATATCAAAATACTGCAAGGATCCTTGATGCAATCCATTGAAAAATAATGTTCTAATGCATAATGCAGAACTCAAAGTACTTTGGAGGAACTCTTTTTGAATTACATAAACACAAACAAGGACAAAAACAGTTTCACACGTGTAGGTCTTCAAACATGTGAACAAAACATAAAACACAAAAAGTGTGCTGGGCGCAAACGACATTCCCAGCAAAGCATCCAGCCCGGATGTGAAAGTACAAATAAACATACACTGTAAATCCACTTTTCTCACATAGAAACGAGACCCAAGGAAATACCACCAAACCTTCCTCAGTGCATTTATACACAAGTACTGCCTGACTAGCAAGAGAATTTGCATAATTAAGAGGAGACAAAGCTTAAGAGCAAAGCAAACATTCCATGATGTCTAGGCACATTACACCATATAATAAAACGTAGACTCAGACACTGCATGTACCAGTCTAGCACATAAACCTATACATTGTATCATGTGTATTCTGGGCATGGGCCTTCATTGCTAGAATGTAATACTTACACAAGACTCAAACTGAAATAGGTGCAAAATATGTAATTAAATATAAACCAGTAACCGGTTAGGGTTAGTCTGTAGTGTTGAGAAGATGCCTCAAATTATGCTATCAAAAGCAACTCAGAAAGTTGACAATGGCTTCAAGCAGACTTCCATTGACTGCTTGTGGGTTTTAAAAGTTCCACATTTTACCACTAGAGGGAGTCGGTGTCAAACACTTGGTGTGATGCAACTGATGAGTAAATGTTTGCAGCGTGTTGTTTTCAGGATATTTAATTGTATAACGGCTTGATGATAGTTACGGGAAACTGCATGGTGTCTAAAAATGTCAAGAACCTTCAGGCATTTCTAAGGTGTACAAAGAAAACAACTATAATTGCAGCATTTTTTGGACTGTTTAGCACGTTGAGGTGTCCTGATATTAAGATAACCAAAGAAGGGAAGTAGTGTCTTTTTATCAAGAGAAACAATTGGTTATTTGAGTGTGACCAGGTTCAGTTAAGTAAGTTTTCTTTTCGTGGATAATGTCCAGACTAATCTATTTAAAAGTCAATAACAGATTGCTGGATCCATGCCCCCCTCGCCTCATTTATAACCTTGTTAATCACAGGTCTCATTTTTGAATGACTGTTGTCTATAGAAATAGGCTATTACCGTGACCCAGATACTTGACCCAGTGACGTACTTTAACGCAAGACGCACTCTTGTGTCCAGATACACAGGTGTGCAAAGTTTCATGATTCTAAGTGCAAAGACAACAGATCGGGCAAGAAATGTAAAGCAGTTTTACATGAATGTATCAGCGTGACCCAGATACGTGTCCTAGTGACTTAATTTTGTTTCATAACACACTTTTATGTCAACATATATGTGTGTGGTAAGTTCCATTAAACTAAGTTAAATGGTAAAGGACTTGTATTCCAGGGACGATTTTATAAGGCTATGTCACTGTGACCTAGATACTTGACCTAGTGACTTCCTTTTGGTACATGACACACCGCTTTGTATAGTTGCATCTGTGTGTAGAGTGTCATTAATCTAAGTTCAACAGTAAAAAATAATTATGGCCACGACACAATTGTAAAAAGATATGTCATTGTGCCTGAGGTACCTGACCTAGAAAGCTATTTTGATTCATTCATACCCTTATATCTAGATGCACCTGTGTGTAAAGTTACATTACTCTCACTTGAAGAAACACATAGTAACAGTACAGACATGAAGTGTAATGTAGTTTTACATTACTATATCACCGTGACCCAAATACTTCCCACAGTGACCAACTTTTGTTCCATGCCCATCCGTAAGTTAAGATATGTGTGTGAAGTTTCATTAAACAAAGTTAAACAGTAAAGGAATTACAGTCTAGACACGATTTTATAAGGATATGTTACTGTGACCCAGATGCTTGACCAAGTGACTTACTTTTAATACATAACACTTCCTTATGTGTAGATGCATCTATGTGTGAAGTTTCATTAATGTAAGTTACATAGTAAAGGAATTATAGCCAGGATAGGATTATACAAGATTTAATCACTGTGACCCAGATTCGTAACCTAGTGACCTATTTGTGGTATATGACATACTTTCACCTTCATAAATTTAAACCAAACAATGACAAAAATGTTAAATACTGCAAAAGACACGGATTGAAGAACTACCAAAATTTCAACATTCAGCTTTCAATACCAAAGTGGAGAAAAAATTTCACCCCTTACCCATAAAAGACAGCTAGCAGTTGAAAATCGTTTTTTTTTTCAACCTTTGAAATATTCCTCATTAACTGTTATCTTTAAAAGTGAATTGACTCAATAGTTTTAGATACACTACACTATATATATATATATATATATATATATATATATATATATATATATATATATATATATATATATATATATATATATATATATATGTGTGTGTGTGTGTGTGTGTGTGTGTGTGTGTGTATATTTTTTTGCATGCTTACTTGTATACCTATACCAATCATGTACTATTACAAATCGATCAGTAATGTCCTATTCTTTGAAGATTGCCAAATTGCAGTACTCCCAGGTTGTGAATGCTCTTGTTCAAAACTGAGTCAAACTAACCCTCTAACAAGCTTCAGAAGAATGCAGTTTGTGATGTAACATACAGAACAGAGACCTACCAAAGGTACATTCCCATCATGAGTGAAATGAAGGATGACAATTTTTTTGAGAATGAAACACTGTGAATTGCCACTGCAATCTGTATTGGCTTACATTGTTATCAACGGGTATATAGGTTACAGACCACAGTTGTGATTGGCTGGTTGCGCATCCCAACGGAGATAGTCCGTAATTGTGGAAATACTGTGTTTTCAGCATGCTGTAGCTTCCGTTTGAATAATGTTAGCTAAGTCAGGTTTCCTGCATCACAGAGTTGCTTCATTGGGGGTCATATAGGTGCCCTGTCTTCCAGGCCAGGTGGGAACTTTATGGTGGGGAAGGACAATGATGTGACCCTGGCAAGAGCACAGTTCATACACCTGTATAAAGCTGACATCCAGGTGTTGTTTCGTATTTCAATTATCACAAATTAACGAGCTGGGAATTGTATAAGAAAAGTCCATCCATGTTTTTCTGATATTTTTATCTGTTAAATCCCGCTCACGGAATTTTAAAATACCAAAATGCTGATTTTTTAGACTGAAAAATGCTAATATGAAAAATTGAAGGATTTATAACTGTGGTCTGTGGCCTATTAGTGCTAACTCTGTATGTATTGGGACTCACATGGTCATGTTGTTATTCCATTATCGTCCATCAAGCAAGTTAAAAATGGGCAGACAGCAGTTTTCGACAGCTGCCTGGACAATTTGAGTGATCTTAACAACTTTTACATGGATGGAGAATGCATGATATGGTCCTGGGACTGTAGATCGCAAGGCAAATGGTTTGGGCTATGGTATTGTGTACCTCAGGCCAGCTTATGAAAGGAGAAAAGAAGTTTTACACCCACAGATTGGCTGTGAATATCAAGTTTAACAGTCTCAATATTCCAAAAATTCATGAAGTATCACATTTATGTCACAAATCATTGTGCATAGACATGTTGCCCCTATCGGTGGAACCAAACTGCATAAATTATAACAGGATTAACTGCAAGACATTTAACAAGTGCACAGGCCATGCCTCCTTTGCTGACTGCTTGGTAGATAGATAGCTTCCATAGCCCTTTGTATTTAGTGATACCTCACAGGTACCACACAGGTAATCATATGTGTGTATGAGAAATTAACATTGCTAATATGACATGAATAAATTATGCTAATCCCATTAACATGAAACTTAGTAACCCTCTGTTTCAAACTTTTAATTTTGTGGCATTGTCATTGTAGGCCTATAGCCTCCATTCATATGCAGAGCTGTTTATACAAAATCATGTCAAAGTGATTTTGGGCATACCAGCAAAAATGCACATTGTTTGTCAGTATAGCTGTACAAATCTTAGGTAAAATGTAAATATCTTTGTTTTTTGGTTTTGTTTTTGTTCCCCCCTCCCCCGCCCCCTTTCATTTTTATTTCTATTTTTTTTTGCAAAAAAAAAAGCTTTTCATATATGTGTGTCATTTGACTTGGGTTAATCATTTTAAATCAGGCATGCTGACTTCGTTGAGCTGTTGAGTTCATCAGCATTTTATTTTCACATAAACGAATCAATTTATATCTATGGATATGAATGACAGCACTTATGAACTGCAGATTTTATAACTTTTGCCAAGCTAGTGTGGATAGGTGGCAAAACATTTGAACTTCGACATACAACCACAAATAATTATAAGAGTTTCAGAAAGTGAAACAAGGGAAAAAAGTTAGCTTCCATTAAACACTTGCCTGAACACACTTGTGCCTGATAATTGGATTGATAATTGGATGCTTATCAAATTTAAAATCAGAGCACTTGTGAATACAAATATGTATTTATGATATTGGAGTAACTGTACAAACTTTTGTCATTTTCTTTCTAATATGTGCACATACATCAGAAACCATGTCAACAAACCACAACTAATGCAATTTACTGCAGAAAAAAGGCATAGCACTATTGGTTTGTGGAAGCTGGATCACCGAGCTGCCCTCCTAATGTTCAAACAATGGGCTCATTAAAATTCCATAATTTTAGTACCAAAAAACATAATTTGCTGAATACTGCTACTCTAATCTGTGACCTACTGGCCTTAAACTGTGCACTTTAATGGGCCAATAATGTTTAAACACAGAAACTGTTCCATTGTCTGCCATCATTCAGATTATATCACGAAAATACTGCCATAATGACTGGTATTAGATGCTGACTTGGTGTAACTGATGATTCACCCATCCCCCATTAGTGCCTCAACAGTGATATATGTCATATTTTTTTGTAGACGAATGTTACGAATCTATCCATAAATAATAAAAAAATTACCAATTTCATCTAAAAATTAATAAAATTTTAGCAATATATTCAAAATTTGGGTTAAAATTAATGGGTGGGGCATTGTAATTTGATCTCTCATTGTAAGGGCAGGACATGCAGGCAAGTGATTATGGGTTTGTATCATAGCCCATTGTGTATCGTATTCAAATTGGACAGAAAAGAATTGATTGAATGCAATTATATAATTTTCCTCAAACTTTTAATTAATTATTTTATTTGTCATAAAAACTGATTTTTCAGATTTAAAGGTCGCTTGCAAAAAAGTTGATATTTTCCTTAATATTAAAGTGTGGTCAAGTTAATGCGAATCGTTGGCAGAAAACAAGTTGTGGCTTCTGTTAAACAAGTTTTAGAAATTTTGATAAGTCTATTATGCATGAAGCAGTACGTGTCAGAATTTTTTAAAAAGAAAACAGTCAGTAACTACGAAGGTGGAAAATGATACATCCCCATTGATGTCCCCAAGGAAATGCTTAACCTGATGCTGTGCCTGTGGGGCTAGAATCCTTATGATGCCAGCAAGACCTGTTCATTACTACAGATTCAGAGGAACAGTGTCCAGTCAACAGCTTTGATTGACCATTCTACAAGGTACATTTCCACTAAATTTCATCCTAATATGAATGAGGGTTTATGGAAAAGAAAAAAATACTGAAGACGCACAAAAAGTGATAAACGTATAAGAAAAGTCATAGAGCTACAGGTTGAATAAAGGTCTAGGAATACACTAAAAAGTGATTCCATGCATTTTCAACTGTCCCATGTGGTTGGCCCATTACAGTCGTCATCAACCTGCCAACCACCAGCGAGATCAGGGGAGACACGGGGCACCCTTGTCTGAAACCTGTGTTGACAGATCAGTGTTGTGGATGTTCCTACAGCTGGTGTTCCCGTGCAGGCTCTGCATGATGCAGACAACCCTTTGAAAGAAGATATCATATCTGAAGATTCTCCACTTGGTTTGACAATGCACCATGTCAAAGTCCACAAAGATGCCCTAGAGCCACAGAAGTGCAATCTGGACAGTGTAGGATCTTTTGGTCTGGAATCAACTGTTGTGCTAATCTTGTCCTGAATGATTCTGGTAAAGACTTTGCCTGGGAACGACTGGAGCTGCATTACTCTCCAGTCCTGGCAGTCAAAGAAGCCCTCATTCTCGGAAAGCTACACAGGGTAACCAGTCTTCCATTTGTCAGCTATATCTACTTTTCCCACTCACCCTGCAGTATTCCAATTGAGATATCCAGATGTGGTGACAAGGTTTGCCTTCGGCAGTTCTCGAGAAATATTGCAAGGTGCAGGTGCTTTCCCCCCTCTTCATCTTCTTGATGGCTTTCACTACCTCTTCTATGCTGATTGGGTCAAAATTGAAGTCCAGGTCTTCTCCCATTTCATGTGGCAGGTGAGCTCTGCACAGGTGTACCATTCTGTGTGTATGCTGCTGACGTAGTCCCTTGATCTGTTCAGTTGTTATCTTCCTGAGAAGGGTCCTGTCTCTCCATTTCTTGGGTCAGTTACTGTTGTCTTTTATGTCTAAGAGGTGGCTGGTGATGCTGTAAAGGGTTCTTATGTTTCCCTTTTTTTGGTGCTTCTCCAGCATCTTCAGCAAGCCTGTTCACCAGTTCCCTCTTGTCTCTGCAGGCATACCTCTTTACTATGTCTTCTTTAACGTGTATTCTGCAGTACAGTAATTGGGATGCTTATTATAACATCAAATGTTACATGGAAAACAAAAGTAAAATAGTTGTCCGAGTTTTTGGCTCATTGTGGCACTAGGCTGTGTAGGAGCAATGCCTATGGTTACTTTAAATAGATGTAGAGATACATACATACATACATACATACATACATACATACATACATACATACATACATACATACATACATATTAATTGGCCCAGGGAGATCTGGGGATAAAAGCTTTAAGTCTCATATTATGTGTCAATTTACTTCAACCTGGGTTAGGTGGGGACCACGGAAATGTATCCACTTGACACACTCCATTTCAAGATACATCCACACATACACATGGAAAGTATGGTATCTCTTGGTGTTACTTTATTGACAATATGGCACAGACAAGCATTTTGGACAATTAGGTGGTACTTTGGATGAGGCCCAAACCTACAGTCTAACTTTCCAGGATCCACCAGCGGGCTAACATGCAATTAAATGTGGTCACCGTGCATAAGCCATGAACCTGGTCGCACAAAGCCAATATCCCCAACTTGTTCATTTCTGCAGATGTAACATTTTGCGATTATCATTGCTTCTAAAGGCTAAGTGTTGGCATGTGTCCATAATGACTGTACCTAATCTTAGTTTATCTACCATGATCGCATGGTCAAAATGTCACAATTCTCCAAATTATATTCCCTGTATCCCTTTTATTCGGCCAGGATTAGCTAATTCATTCACGTTACATAGCACTAGGCAACACTTCACTGGTACGCAGACCAGTATTTCAGTAAATTGGAATTTTGTAAACATCCCTCGATATGAAACGTCCATTGCATTTTCCCACTGACCTGCACACACTTGACAGTTATAGCTTTAAAGCCAGTAGGCTGAGGACATCTTGAAAAGCATGCAGACTTTTGTTGATTTTCTTAAAACCAGATGCCGGAATTGTGTTTCACAAATTGTAAACAGTTAATTGGGCATATCTGTACCAGTTGACTTTGTATAAAGCAAGACCATTCCAGTTGCAAAACACTTTTAAATGACACATGCATGGTTTTGATAAACAAGAGTTGCAATGCCGTTTTTTATTCAGTAATCTGTCAAAATATAACTCACTTTATGTTTAGATGGACTACTGAAATGAATGTTGCATTGACTGTCGAAAACACATCTGAAGTAGAGTGGGGTATCATTTGTGGGTTTTGGACTGGAATGCTCTACAAATAACCTTATTGCACAATAAACCAGTTTCTGGTTGTGAAAGGCCGGTCAGGGTACCAGGTGTGTAAAGTTGCGGATTCAACTTCACAGGCCTAAAAATTCTAGCCATCTAGTTTCATGATGGTAGAAGTTTCACCTTGAGGGAGATAATTTTATTATATTCCGCAAATGGCGAGAATATTGCATATGCAATACTTGTATCTAGTCAAAGCTTACTGGGGATCCAATGAGTGAGCCAAAGCTAAACATGAGTGATATATCATAAGAATACACAGGTTTCCAACAGATAAACTCTAAGATGAATAAGCTGAATTGATACCTTTGTTATGATAGTATCTGCAAATAAGGCATGATAATCATGCTGAAACAAAAGGCCTCGTTTAACAAAGTGTGTTCAATGCGTAAACTGATATTAATTTTGATAAGCAAATAGTGTACTAATGGTTTAGACAATGTATTACAAGAATGTATGTAATGATTTGTTGTCGGAAATGTAGAAAGGCAAATCAGTATTCAGCGACTACAAAATGCGTATATGTGGAATGCAGTTTCAATTGCTTAAGTTGCTATCAAGCAAACATGTTAGACCAAACGTAAATATACTATAATTACCTATCCAGAAATCACCAACACTCAAATCATTTGTACTGTTTCCAATTGCAAAATGCCCCTTTATGCTAGAGAACTAGACTTTGTGGCAATAATGGGATATACTCTAGAATGTGTGTAACAGTTATTGACAAGTATCATTTATAATTGCAATGTACTAATCTGCTTTGATACAAGCTCAGAGAGGTTGCAATTTGCTCGTCAGTACATTTGACCAGTTCCTACCCCTCATGTACATCAAAACGGAAAGCTATGTAAATGCCTGGATACAAGGCAACACCTTTGTGCTGCAACCGATTGACACAGGCCAGTTATACCATATACTAGTTCCCTTTTTTGCGTCTATGTGATGGAAAGGAAATAATTAAGGACGTCCATAACGCCTGTATGCCTCTACATTCAACGGCTGTACGCTCTGCGCAAGTGCCCATTGACGCAGTTTAGTAATGTCACAAGTACAGTTGATAGCTTGTGGGAGCATGTACATTTTTTTCACAGCACATTGCCCCTTGAAAGTGGAATATGTACCAGGTGGATGCGTTACAATGAGTTGCCAAAAGTGGGTTAAATTGGAATACAGACATATGGTGAAACAGAGTAACCTGTGCTGCAAACAACTCATTAAATGGCCAGAAAGAAATATCTTTGTTTTACATTTATATTCAAAGGGAATGTATATATATTCAATCCAACAAAGCTTTCATGTCTTGTATCACAACTACTGCAATCCTCCAATATACTGTGACATATTTTTGTCTTCCTTTTAAATGACATCCGTCATGACTCGCACGGAAAACGGCGATGTTAACTCCTAACGTAAAACCAAGGTAAACTTTACATTCATATGATAAAGTTCGAAGATCCGTATGATCTATATACTGTATTGAATAGTCACAATGGTGCAAATGCACGTTGTATTTCTGTTGGAGAAAGGGAAAATAAAGCTGTGAAATTACCAAATAGTAGCATAAGGCCGGTAAATTGTCATATTATAATTCTAAAGTCAGTCCGATGTTTACAATCCCATCAGTATGCACATCACCAGATATTAGAGGAATCCTTGAATATCGATGAAACAATGATTATCTAAAGTTGATAAGATGTCATATTATCATTACATAATTACTGTCATGATAAATAGAAGCGGAAGAAAAATTTTTCAACATTGTCAGACAATCTGCAACAAAACGTCGTCTTAGATTAAATCGGTTGTATTCTAGCACCTGTGCACCTTAAGAAATATCTTGCTGCATGGACAAGTTGTGTAGAATGTCCGTTACAATTGTTCAGGTTTATATAATTACTGTATCATTTATATAGCATCTTAATTCCACCTGGTAACTATATAACAGATTTTCATTTTTATCTGGAAAATTAATAATTGTCGCTTTAACTCTTTCAGTGCCAAACTTTGGAGTGAGTCAACAGCTTTTGTCAGCGTGCATTGGGCGCATTGCCCCCAAAAGTGTGCCGGAAAAAATCTGTTGACCTTGGGGTATTCTATCTGGAACTATAGGCATACTGGTACCTGAATGAAAGTTCTTTGTAAGAGGAATACGACTCTGGGATCCTAATGATAATTCAGACTTGCTTGACTTAAGTAGATCGACTTTAGACGTGATTGGCACTGAAAGACTCAATTTTATTTTCCAAATAACCCTGTTTCACAAGTTTTGGAATAGAAGTAAATTACGGGTGCCAAAGTTGCCAAATCGGCGCGTTCTCTGGCAAAACAAATCATCTTGACATACGGACACCGGAAGCTGGCCCAAGTAGAATACTACTATCCATATGAGGGTAATGTACTATATTAGATTCGATGTCATTCTTCGTAGTTTCCATATACTCCAAATCATCAGGGTATTTTGTGAAATACATTCTCCAAAATATTTATTGTAGATGCCTAATAGGTCAACAATGCATCAAAATATCATTTCAAAACTTTTATCATGATTTCTACTCTTTCGACAGTTTTACCATGATGTAGACGCGAACTAGAATAAATCTAAAGTGGCCAAAAGAGGTGCACAATTAGTACATATTGGAATAACTATTACCTGTCTAAACATTTAATCTAAAAAACTGACGCATATGTTATGAATAAAAAAGGTGAGAAATTCGACGAACTGCTGATTATATACAGATGCATAATAGTATTCTTCACATTACCAAAAATGTGTTCTTTAAAAGAGATGATTATTTTTACTCAAATTGTTCATATATGAGTGACTTGGTACATTCTTTCAATTGATATAAAACATGTGTACAAAGTTGAGAAGTCCGAAGCCGAAGTCTGTTCATAAGGTTAATGATCTGTACCGTCCAATTGTTCCTACAAGATCTTCGAATTAGAAAAAATGCAAAACCTCTTACTGCAGTAGATGCTTATGTTTGACCACAGTAGTTACACCGATACTCATGAATCTGCTTCAAGCCTTTAGACAGCAACACTGACATTTTTTTTGCTGGAGCAAAATTTCAAACCTGCTATGAACTGGAACTTCTAAGGACTTGTGCGTAGTTTTGAAGTGGGTATATGTAGACTTAATTGGCATGTACATCAGAAACGTTCAGGTCAAAAGACGTTGAGTGTCATTGATGTCTGAACAATGATTCCTTCACTTTTTCATATGTGGAAGAACTTGAGTTGGTCATCAGACCTTAGCCATGAATCAGAACTTTATAATAAAACTATTATGGCTCTCTATTATACCTAGGTTCTCCTTTGGAGAAAATAGTAACCTTTCCAATAATCATGGACAGGACGAATTGTCGGGATAATCGGCCTTAATGAAAACTGATAGGTGGGTGCAGGTTAAATGTTAAATGATTTATTTTGCAATAGAGGTTAGAATCTGTTAATGACACTGAAGTCAACATTTGCATGGTTTTTCTGGCTTAAAATTGCTAAAGTGATTAGGACATTATGTAGAGATTGTGGGTCTATTGTATACTTTTTATGCTCTGGCAAATGTAACTAAAAATTGCAAGATTTAATAAGATAACTCCTTATTAGTGTTTTACTGCCAAATGCGACTTCAGTCGAACTACTTCAAACGACCTGCTCTGACTTATAATAAGGGTGCTAGATTCACATTCCTTGTGAAGGGTCTTTTAATTCAAGTAGCAACATGCCTATAGTTACATGGAATATAATAGTCCAGGCCAACAGCTTTCCCTGACGCGCTTTTTGAGCTATGTGCCCAAAGCGCAGAGGAAAACAGCTGACTGAGTGCCAAATGTGGCACTGAATGAGTTGATACATTTTCGGAATTTTAATACATTTCGGTGATATATATATAAGACCTGGAATGAATATTTTAACTGTTGTGCATACAGTATCGAACTAATGTTCATATCTTAGAATTTAATACTGGATAGAGAGGAAGAAAAGCCTTATTTTAAGTTTTGATACATAAGATTGTTTCTAGTCTATTATGACCCATATCAAGTCGAAAGAGAAACTAAATTTATATTTAAAATAAATACTTTGCATTGTTTCCTTTTATCAAGCGGACACTGTTAGATGGAGTAAGCTGTGGCTGTCCTCTCCAAATTTGATACATATGGGATGGTGCATTGCTTCTGAAGGCGCAGGGTTTTATCACATCGGGCGTATGAATTGCAGAAAGCCTTATCATCCAGGGACCCAAGATAGTGAACATTACCTTCGCACACACGAATACGGTGAATACATCTGATACTGTTCTTGCAATGGGATGAATATTAATGCAAGAGGTTTCATCTCGCTTTGGGACTCTGCATATCTTGGTGCATGTATATATATATATATATATATATATATATATATATATATATATATATATATATATATATATATATATATATATATATATATATATATATATATATATATATATATATATATATATATAATTAAAGAAGAATGCTGTGACTTGGACAGAAGCAGTGTAGGCGATAACATGCAACTTTGGCCTACTGATGTGTTTAGAGCCAAAGAATCTAAGTTTATGTTGTAATCAAAAATATTAAAAGAACATATCAGCTGTTACCCGTTTTCTGTGGTTGTAAGACATAGATGTTAATGTAAATACCAAACGAATTAGCGTCACTTCATTTTTCATTACAGGGTCACAAAAATCAGATAACTAAAGCAAAAACTGGTTTCATCGAGAGATTATATAGAAAACGTCCTAAATTTTTACATATGTCCATCAGCTGGGTTTTTTTTTTGTTTATTCCTTTTTTTTTTTTTTTTTTTTTGTTTGTTTGTTTGTTTGTTTTTTTGCCATCATACGATCACATAAAATTTTGGTTGGCATGGCACAGATGAGACAACTGTCCCTGAGGAGCAGTTAGACTTTATTACAAGCACGGGAACTTGTTTCAGAAGGCAATATTGACTCCTTATTAGACGCGCTTTTGAATTTACCGGACTGTGACACTGACACAAATGCTATATTAAAAAGGTGCACGAATCACAATGCCCAGCCCTAACTGTCTGCTAAAGCTATTTTTTCCCGAAACGTGAAGATCTTGTGCAAGACACTGCATTACCCTATCACATGCCTACCTTACCATTCGATTGCATGCAACTACCCTTTGTATACAAATGTATATTCACAGAACCTTTTTTATATTTTCAAATGTCCCCAATTCTTGTTAGGATGTGAGCCACTTATAAACGTAATCACATGCAACTACTCGTATTTCCGCTGAAACTGGCCCACTTGAAGCATTGTCTCTTCGTGGTTTTCGCAGAGGTATATTTGCTGTTCTATATGCACACTATTGTAACATTTGCAAAGGTAATATTGGGCAGTCCAGGAAAAGATAACGTCTTGAAGAATTTATCTTTTGGGCTATTGAAGGCAGAGATCACTGGTAGGATGTTACTTATTGACGCATAAGAACATGCTGCCTTCAATCACTGCACCTTGTTTCCAAAAACACACGAAGCACTATCAGACAAAAGTGATAATTAGTCCACCAATTGCAAGGTTACCCAGTGTACCCCTGCGGGGTGTCTTTGAGATATGGAACACGCTGTTGCTCAGACTTCAATTACTTATAAACGATGTACACTGTACATATAAATAGTCACAACTAGACTTGTATGCATGAGGTCAGTGTTGGATGACTAACAATACCGAATCTAGTGTGCCAACAAAACAGTGCCTGCAGTACATGCTATATGAAACAGTAGGGGTTTCACAGCAGTATGTGGAAGATCTTAATAAAAGTAAACTGTTTGGTGAGAATTTTGTATTTTTCCCACAGGTCCAGGATCTGGTATATCTGGTATCCTGGTTAGTTAAACAAGGAAGGTTTAATGATTCACTAATTTCAAACGTAGTTAGAAAAGTGCCACCCGCACAATTTACAGTTGCGGCTGTACCCCCCCCCCCCCCCCCCCAGTATACCTCATGTGATGTTAAATCCACTTTAGTTTTAAACACAAATGTTTGCTAAAATGTGATATTTCAGAAGTACATATGGCACAATAATATAATAATAACGTTTTGTACACTGTCACAATATATATTAGTACTGAAGTAGTGTTGAACTGAACAGAAGTGTGTTATTGTATTATTTTATACCTTTGTTATAATGTGACATATTTGCTGTTATTTCTTTAATTGTGGATCCTAGCCGCATTGTTACTATAACACACTAATAGTAAAGGACATATTTGTTTTTGGTATAGTTACTTTTGTCTTGAGTTACAGCCCTGCAGTTTTTTGGCAAACATATTTAAACATTCTTTACTCCAGATGCACCTGGATTTTTGTTTTAAAATACAGAGGAACATTCACAAGTTCTTCATAACGCAAGCCAGGAACCTGTTTGCTAAATGCTATTATTGTCTGGTTACTACGATATTTTGTAATTGCATGGTGTCATTTTACGATAGGAATACTGGTGCAAAAGTGTGAACATGCTGAGCTCTCCAGAACCATTGACCATATCCTTTGAAAATTTATCGAGGATATACTTTGGGTGCAAAAGTATGATATCAGATCAATTGTATTTTACATTCTATATCATATCAGATATCTTATATAAAGAGAAATTGAACACATATTACACTTAAACATATCATATCATCTTAAAGGGCAGGTCTCAAAAAGGAAAACCAGACATATATCGCCTAATTTGACTCTCCTCCTAGAGGTCAGCGTGTTCGACTTTACATTTGGCTAGGCGAGTGTGCCGAAGGTAGTGGGTTCGAATCCCATACAGGTCGACATAAATTTATCGTATTTTTCACTTGCTAATACTCTATTGGTTTCGAAGTGCTGTGGACCATTGCTCCGACTTTGAAATTATATTAGAGGTGTATTTCATAAATTGTAGGTCTGTGGAAGTGCCCTACCGTGTCAATATACAAGCCACACCTGCCATAACATCACCCTGGGTCCTCGGTCAACCTTTTTGGGGTTGCCCCGATGGCCTAGAGGTCAGCGTGTTCGACTTTACATTTGGCAAGGCGAGTGTGCCGAAGGTAGTGGGTTCGAATCCCATACAGGTCGACATATAAATTTCACTCTATACGATAATATGAAAATTACCACGATTTTCGGCTCTGTATTAAAAGTTATTGTGGTTTTAAACTGCTCCTTGCATCCTTGGGAACAAAAAGCGGAGATCGTGCTTTTCCGGGAAGCGTAATGAATATTCATTAAAAATAGACCATGTGACCTAGAGTTGTCCAATGCAAAATGGCGGCACGCCCAATGCGGGCCAGTCAACAGTGCTGCGTGAATTTCTACAGCAAGACAAACTTGGACCGCGTTTCCCAGTTCAGTTTCCCAAGGGATGATACTTTGTGGAAACAATGGGTCAAGTTTGTCAAATCATGGAGGTATTACCTCCATGGTCAAATGCAAACGAAGTGATGACTGGGTGCCTGGGTCTGGGAATATACATGTATGCTCTGACCATTTTACCATTCACGATTTCGACCATGTCAGGTAAAGTAGCACTTCAAAATAGCTTATTAAAACTAAGGTCAGCATCTTGTAGAACTTGCTCATCTCAGTGCACTTTTAGTATGTACACAAAATGTTGCTATACTTGTATAGTCATCCCCCCCATTTAAGATTAAAAAAACGCACAAATATTAAATGTTTTCTCTTATTAACAATGCAAATAAACACTTGAGAGCCAGTACCTTTAAAACCCAATCATCGCAAATGTAACCCCCCCCCCCATGACATTAAAAAAAGGCCAAGGTTGCTGAATGTTGACGTTTTCTAAACTTCCTACAAGTTGCTTCCACATTATAACTTTCATGATCATATCTTTATTTTTTTCTTTTTCAAAAGCTACTGCATCCAAGAAGAATGGATAAAGGAACACGTGCAGGAGATGACACACAAACATGACCACAATCATCAACTATACCCTGTTGGCCTGTTCAGGCCACAGGGTAAAAATTATGAAAGCAGGCCACATCTTTACTTCAGGCCTGTTTAGGCCACTTTAAGGGGGGAAGGGTTAATCATGATCCACAAATTTGGCTTGATTTCTATTTTTTGGGTTTTGCTTTTTAATCTGCACTGCAAATAATTGGGAATCTCCTCCAAGGCTATGCTGAAAGCCTGTCCAGCCTAAAGACATGTACAGGGAGAGGCACAGACAACAGACTCCATGGACACTCCCAGCTGCGAACGTCCCGCCATAGATACCTCTGTCAAGGAGTTTGTGTCCCGTTACTGCTCTAACCAGTTGGTCCAGTGAACTGGCACAAAGTTTAGAATGTACTTTGCTGATTTAGTATCATGCCATTTCATCCAGGTCTACAGGGGCTTCATGATACCCCTCAAAGACCAAATATCGGAAACGGTCATAGACTATGTTGACCACACACGATGGCAAGGGCACCTGGATGTTCTTTCCCAGGAATCAACAACACCACCAAACGAACTGCCTACGTATCTGTAGTGTCTGAAAAAAAAGAAGGGTTGACCATTTGACTAAATACATGCATACTGATAATGAAAGCTTCTATGACAAAACCAGATGCGTCAGTGCTTGACATTAACTGATTTAGGGGTTTAGTATTTGTAAAATATGACATTAGAAAGATTAGGCAAGTGTTGATAAGAGCAGATACACTGTGTACCAAATGTGCCTGACTCCTTTGATAATTCACTGGACTCATCAGAGGTTAATGCATACCATGGTAATAACTGACCACAACTTCAGCATAACTATTTCTTGCACTCATAAGTACAGGGAGTTGATATCTTTCAACCCCACTACTGTCCGTTGTATTGCTTTACATTTCTTAAAAATAATGAGTGCATTCTCTGTGCTGAATGTAGGAGTTGTTGCAATGTCAAGCCTGAAGTGTCTTGGTGAATGCTACATTCTTCATAAATAGTATGTGCAAAGACATTCACATGTATATGTAACAAGATGACATTATAGTTTAAGTTGTCTCGTTTCTAGAAAGTTAAATAAGAATGGTAATAATTTCCTTTCCAAAACATTAACATCCATAGTCAGGCTCTTAGGAAGAAGCCTTCTAAACACCAGTATTATCTAAAACATTTTATCATGATGATTGTGTGCCTATATATTGGAGAAAATACAATGGTAAGGCAAGAAGGGTACAGCAGACAAAGAGCATACCTTTTGCTCTTTTGGGCCTAACAGCTTGGAAATATCACAAACCAAAAATGTTTGGTTTCTGGCATAAGCTTAGTCCCAGCTGACAAGTGTCTGCTTCGGGTACATGTAACAGTCCAACATTCTGCTCTGAAATTTAATAAGTCAGTGGTGAAATAGACATTACACTCTTGTTTGCAAACTGCATGGTATTTATAACAAGCCTAAGAAAGGAAAAGACCCCCCCCCCACACACACACAAATATGGTACCTGTGAGAGGGACCAGCCCAAACTCCATATTCCTGTATTGTTGGTAAGCACAATCAAGTGCATACCTAGCTAGGCATACTTGTGCAAATCCAGGGTGTTGAGTGATGCACCTGATGTTCATCCCATTGTCTACCTCCTGATAGACTGGCTCCCTCATTATCTGCTCCAATTCGTCCGCTCATGGCAACAAGAGGATTCGTCCTCATTGGGCATAGGTTGACAAACCTCACACAGGCATCTGCATACATATATACATGTATTAAAGTTTAAGTCATACAACTCCTACGTGTACCATGAGATACAAATGGTCTCTTTTTTTTTCTCAGAGATAAGAGATATAAGAAAGAAACTGATTCATGTTACCTGGTCTGCAGTACATGTATATGCATGTAAGTTCATTTCATAAAATGGATACATGTGCCACAAGATAAAAAGGGTGTGAATGTGTTTTTTTTTCACAGATACAGCACACATGAAAGAAATCACGTGTGCACATGCCATAAACTTGCATGTCTGCTTACCTGCAAACATAGCTGATCTGCATGCATGTAAAATGCTGACGGGATAATGTAATTATCAGAATGAGGATAATACGCATACATGTATAGTGTGTTCTGGCTACATTTCCCACATATTTGCATGTCGGTTTGCCTGGGAAAACCACAATCAACTCAGGGTCAGAATTCTATACAATAAATAGTCATAAACATATTATGCACTGTACCCATTAAATTTGCTTTCATTAGTGCAGTAAACATGCCATATGACCAGATGGCACATCATTTACAAAGAGGGCAAATGTAGGGAGAAAATATTGGGGTGCCATCAAGGAAAAGAAGTACTAATCACCCAAAGTTACAACTGTCAGACTTGTATCTGCAGTAGGCCTACAGCAGTTGCAAACTCTTGATTATAACCAACCCTCCTGCCTTGAAATGGCAGTTGATCATATATATATGCACATGCATGCATTTACAAATATTGAACAACCCATATGTTTTCTATTAACATGTATCAAAGAGGTAATTATCTTGACCACTAGGCCTTTAACTCTTGTACACACAAACACACACAAGATTGTGTTGTGCTACATTTTGTAACCCAAGACAGCACCGAGTTTATCTGAAAACTGTGATAATTAAAAAGAGCTCAAGTCAGAAGCATAATTCAAAAAAATTACAGAGTGCATTGGTGCATGTATATGTTTTCAGTAACTCTGCCTTGGGTACAGATGGATGGCATCCGTATTTCCTTCAGCCTCAAGATGCCACCACCAGTGTATATTTCTGTTAACTGGCATTGCAGTACCCCCATGGACATCATGGTTGATTACCCATGTTGCTTGCAGTTTTATTCCTTAATTTACATACAACCTATTGCCAATTAAAAGCGAAAGATGTTGCGTGCACTTTTCACATGTGCCCATTAACTCAGCTCTAAGCTATATAAATCCTGACGAAAGCTTTACTATTTAAGCCCATCATCAGATTCAACCTTTCGCAAAAATAAAATGTTTCTCAGTAAGTTTTATTAGTCCATAGGGCTGGCAGATCATATAAACAATCTTGCCATTCTAGGCTGAAGGCCTGACATAATCATTATTTTACTCCTGTTTAATTATATAGATATGTATACATGTGAAAAAAGTGTGTGAAGTACCAGTTAATTACTCACAATTTCCTGTTATTATGATACAACATTATGTATCTGGTGTTTATACTCAGGATGGGCCTGAAGAAATATTTTTCTTTTTTCTATTTTTTTTTAGAATAAGTTTATCAAAGAATTGAAGGGTTGTTATACAAAACAGTGGCATTGACTTTTTTTGTAAATAGTTTGTATTTCAAATGTACGAAAAAGTAAATGACAGCATTACTATCTGACAAGAATGGAGATGACAAGATGTGATTGCATCAATTATGTCTGAATAAAAAAAAAAAGGTTCATTTTTAAAAAGTGATACCAGTTACCACAGACTTGTTGTAATACCATAGATATAATTCAAAATTGAAATGGTATAAAGGAGTCTAGGCTCCTTGTTGGTTTAGAGGGTATAGTTGTTTTAAAGTAGTTGATTTAAAACTCAGAACCCATGTTTTATTTTAAATTGCCATGGTGAATCCATTTTGAGCTGCACACATACATATTCACCAAGCAGAGATTAGTAGTGTGGGTCAGTGTTTTTGATGCACAGTGACTCTCAGATATTAATAGGAAGCCTAAAATGCTGTAAAATGTTTAGGCAAAGAATACATCTGAATGCTACTACAGCACACTACTACCACCACTCCATACATGCAGTAGGTTGTAATTGTACTCACACCAGTTCAGAAATAGGCATTAACATTCTATCAATAGGTCATCAGGAATCCAAAACCTGTTGAGAAATGTAAACAATAAAATTGAATTGGTAGGATATCAATTCTGAGCCAGGGACAATGGCCAACAATTAAACCGGCTTAACATTACAGGGCCTAGGCCTACAACTGCCGACTGCAGCAAAATGGACATCTTGGACTATTGTCCTTTTTCATTGAGTCTGACTGCCCAAATCTTCTCCGATCGTCTCATTCATGTACTCTTTTACTTCGTGGACTTATTAAGCAGGGATCTTTTCCAAGCTCAATTGAGCTGTCAGGTTATCCACGACGCCCACGACCTAGACGAGCATTGCAATGCAGCACGTGTTACTGTCACTCATTCTGTTCGGGGTTTCTTATTTAAACAGCAACAACCACACAAAAGTCTCAATTTAAAGTGCTGGTCTCAGGTAGCCATAAATATAATGCATATAATCACTTTATAAACAATGACATTGACTTGTACATTTATAGTCGCATGATATGAAACTGCTTTGTTTATCAATCTATGTTCCCCACACGTCGCGGCGGTGCTTCACCCTAATGTTGCCCCCCAACCTCCATGGCTTCTGGATCGGCAGCCCTCGCCACTGGCTCATACCGCCACTCAACTAGTGGCAGGTTGACAGATTCCTCAGAATCTGATTCCCTCGCACCATCATACAGGCCCAGATCCTCTCCAGACACAAGGGTGTCTGAGAACTCAGAAATGCTGCCACTGTCAGACATGTTATCTTGTTTTCCGTCTTCCAAACGTGTCACACCCGTGACGTCACGTCTGTGCAACCCAATCATCGGCCGTTTCCGTGAACCTGCCTCTTTCGCCCAATAGAGAACCATCACCCAGTGACATTTGGCGCGAAAAAAATTACGCATGGTATCTGAGTACGATGATTGACAAAACTGAAACTTTAAAGTTATTTTGAGACCTGCCCTTTAATGAAATTCATTGCACTGGGTATTTTTGTTTGGAAATCCTCTTGTGTGAATTGCTCCCAAAAATTAGCTCAGAGAGACACAGGGACACGTCTGGGTGCATATTTCTGAATTCTTCATGGACGTTGCTTTGAAAATTTTCCCAAAATGCCTGAGACAATTACAGTAAATAGTTTTATGGCTGCAGTTCAGAAATTATTCGGGTAAGTCTTCATAAATGACAATTACATTGATCCTTGAACACAATGAGGCCATTTGGATACCATTTAGATATTATTGTTATAATCAATGAACTAGTTCTTTGATACTACACACGATTGTGATCCTCTCAATGGTGAGGTAAAGTCTACACATGAGTGTCCTTGATCTATTTAAGTATGTCACAGTCTTACTATATATTAATTTAGCATTTGTTCATTACTTTATGAACCGTTTCGGCTGAAAATTGATATGGCATATGATCATAGTCGGCTGGACAAGGTGTAAGAGTCATGTGGTCGTAGTTGTACTTAGTCTCCATAGGTTCAGATACTGCGTGGTAGACCTTACAACCCTAAGTTAACAGGGTCATAACTTTTTCATTTATTAGCTAACAGTGCCTAATTCTGGGATTTTATATTTCACAAACAGACCCTACATGAAAATGAAAGGACTAAACATTTGTAATTCTACTGTAGCAAACATAAATGTGCGAATGCATTGTTATTGCAGCTGTGTGTTCATCCAATTAAACCAGGGGATTGAATGATGCATTGTCTATACTTTGCAAATGATAAAAACCATTGTTCTATTCAAGAATATATTCCGAAACTAGTAATGGCCGAGGCTGTGTTTTCGTATCAAAGGTCATCTGAACATAGCAATAAGAATTATAATCCTGGAACACTGCAATTTGCAATTGTTTGCCAACCTGCAAAAGAAGCAAAATGCAAATATGAAATTCATTTCAAGTCAGTGCAGGGTGCCTCTTGAGGGAATTTTTACTTTAAAAACAATGCAACTTCAAGCTGGTAAGCTTAGTGGAGAAAGCAGAGCTGAGGTGTGTGTCAAGCGCATCTGCTGAGTACATGTCATAGAAGGTAACAACACTTGAAGCATAAACACCGGTTGAGAAGGCTAGTATTTATTAATAAAAGAGTATATCTTTGCTAGTGTCACTACAGGTGGAATGTACGATACCGTCCATGTGGTTTGTGCAAGATTATACATTTGAACTACAAACAAGAACGCTGAAGTTGAATGTCATGGCAAGGAGCCGTTTTGAATGTCGCCAAAGCGAAAATTACAGATTGCCTATCATATGTTCACATGGTGGAATAACAAGATGCTTTTGCCGGGCTGGAGGGCAATTTTGCTCTCATGTAGCACGCAATGCACAAACAACGATCGGGTTGCAAGGACACGAGATAAGGTTGTAATAGTCAAGCACAGACCACGTCCGGAAGGCTGATTTGAAGAGAGTGAAATTCTTTGTGATCACAACAATGATGAACAAATCATGAATGAAATTCAGTTTCGGGAAACATATAGACATTGATGACGGTAGATAACATTTGCGGATACACTGCCACAATGTTAATGTATTGTATTTGAAGAATTGGAACAGGTGGATTTGTGCAGATTTTGCTCAACGGGGGTCCTGGATCAGAAAACCAGCTTCCACTTCCATTTTTAGTCCCATTGATGACATCTCACAGCCATTTTTCACCTGCCACTTGCCATGTGGTGTTTGTTGGCTCTTTTTATAAAGTCATAGTCTCGGTCGCTAGCCATGGTACCACAAAGAAACAAAACCCCGCAATCGACCGAAGCATTTTAAATGGTAGCACAATTTTTACGCGCGAAAGCGTTTGTTGTGAACAGTAAATTAAACTTTTCAACATAGATGCAAATATATTCTGATTTGCTAGATGAAACGTTTATTTTCTGCCAGCCAGCTCTACAATTTTTTTCCCAAATGTAATAACTGTTAACTGCATTTCCAAAGCCACATGCTCGATAATCTTCAAACAGTTTTTGATTTTTTTCTTTATGTATTTTTACTAAGTTTGTTCACTGAACCACTTTTGGCATTACAACCCCAATTTTATATGACGTATCGTGCGAAATTGGCGTATTTACAGTGATGTAAATTATATATATTTATATACAAGTCATCCATCTTCAAATTTGTTGGGATGTAGGTAAAACCTGTGTAAAGGTTGGTAAATAAACGATGATCTGGGGGCTTGTCTTATTTTCACTGTTTATTATTATCATCATCATCATCATCATCATCATCATCATCATCATCATCATCATCATCATCATCATCATCATCATCATCACCATTATATTAGTTTAAATTTGTTTCCAGTTTTTGTTATTTGCCTACGGGGGGGGGGTGTCCTATAAGGCACATTATTTTACTTGTTAGGCCATCAGTTTTGACAAGCGTACAAACAATTTCAGGACAAAATAATTCTTTAACTTATTCACGTGGACGACCTTGGTTCAAATTACGGCGATCCTGCGGCATATATTTAAATGTTTGTGAGACACAGCAAGAAGATATGAAATTCGTCATGTGATGGTTATTTGCAATAAGTGTATTGGGACTACGTTAGAATTACTATGTTCATCACTATGTGGGAATTGCATTGAGGTTACTGTTGGCTAATCCTGAAGATTGGTTGAGATTCTAATATGGATTTCGTGATATAGTAAAGAGCTAATTGTGCTGGAACCTTGGCACTCAGCAAAATGGTGGGCATCTATACGATCAAACTTGACACGAGTGGTTTTGTTTTCAAGAGATTATGTATTGATTTTTGTATTGTATGCAGGAGTGCAATAACTTGAGCTTACACAGTGGTATTGCAAAAGTTGATGTTCCTACAGAAGATGTTTTTGAGGCGAAGGAGAGTGTCTTGTTCTAATTGGAAATACGACAAGGACACCTTTAAATACATTTGATCATTCACATGATAGCAGCAGCACTTGTTCACCTGGGGCTTTTTATTTCACACAGCAATGGTCCTCCTCAAGGACAAGGCGAAGACTGGACATGAATGACCTCGATTTTATTGCCTTAATCAAACAGCTATTTACTTTCCAATTAATAATTCTAGATCGCTTCGAGTAGGAGTTTGACGCTGCTTAAAATGGTGGTGCTGTATGTTATATGATTACAATTGTCCACAGTTGCTGAGGTCCTCTTTTTTTCAAAATGGTATTGCGTCAAATGTTAGTTTTGTTTGCATTCCTCAGTTCACATTTGCTTCATATCATTAACCCTCAACACTCCGCTTAAACCGCTGCGGCAGCTAAAGGTTTGCTCTCTTTCTGTCGCTCTTCATGTCTTTCCCTTTTTCACTTCAAAATGCTTCTCCAAGGCCATATTTACTACATGAGGTCCTCGATCTTTTACAATTGACCTCAACAAAGAAAATGCATGTGCGGGTCACATTTCCAATAGCGTAATACCTACAGATTCCAAATCAGGTTTGTGGATATTACTTGAGTTAGGGGTGTTTGTGTACTAAAATTAGGTTACTGTGACCTTGACCTTCGATCATATTTCCAATACTGTCAAACTTAAGGTACCTGTGACCTGTAGTGGAGGACTTAGTGTGTATTGCAGCGCAATGTACGACTCCTGTTTTCAATTTTGGGGGTTCACAATGTCTTGCAGCTGCTTCTTCCAAATCTGTCCCGAAGAGTCCACTTTGTTTTCCTGCATATACACTACGAGGGACAAATATAGTGGTTGAGGTCCAGTATTCGACATAAAGTGCCCAATAAAATAAAACCCTGAACATATTGATGTTGCTTAGTTTGACCCTGAAAAAGAGAAGCAGCAACATCAGTTTGGCTCGGGAAAAATACATGGGAGTGGTTTTGGTATGATTGAAATACATATGTAACTATAAGTCATCTATTTTTTTCTTATCCTCGAAATATAAATTTACTTAACTTATTCCTTTTCCCTTACGTCCGTCTGGCTGTCACCCTGTTGTTGCAAGCAGATAATGTCAGATTAACGTATACAGGAAAAAAATTCCTACAAGCACATAATTTATATTTCAAGACATATTATTCACAGTAATCTATAAGTGATTCAGTGACTTTCCATTCAAAACTTCTTTTGTATGTTGGTATTCACTCCCTTGTGACTGAGTGAACAATATTTCCTTGTTATATTGTTGACACCATGCGTCCAAGGAAAAAAGAAGCGTCGTTGCACTAGACCATTTCTGTTTTTTTTTTTTTCGATTCTGTTTTTTGTTGTTGTTTTTTTTTTAGAAAAGTTTCATCCTCATATATTGGTGATATGTCATCCTCGTAGCTACCGAAACTCTTTGGCGACGTATCATTAAACCAGAGTCAAAACCGCACATTTCATTTGTAGCATATAACTCCCGAATAGCAGATATGGTAAAGGGATAATATATCTCTCGGTGATGTAGATAATTTGGGGAGACTGTTAATACCAACAGTCTACTTGAGCAGCGAATGCTAACAAGAAGTGATCTGTATGATAAATCAGGATACTGAACTTAACTTGCTTACTGGTAGAAGACTGTCATTACGTAAGCTATCTTCCGCGTTGTTTTGTTTCGAGTCTTATGCCCAAGAACAAAATCTAAAAGGTATTAATTCCCTAAAAGGAAAGGCCCAGGTGAGGTATGTGTGGTGTGCGAGCCAATCAGCCATGGGGACACCCAGCAAATTGGGAATCAAGTTTGGGCTTTCTTTTATATAACAGTGGAGACCAATGTAATGTACCGTGTAGACATCTAGTTTTCGTGTGTGCTTTTCACGCAAGCATTGAAAATGTCGGGAAATGCAATAATATGCAGGTTCAGTCACGAACGTGTCTAAGCAAGCCAAAATTCAATTATATTTTCAACCCACATAAAAGAAATGCGGTTACAACTGGGTAAGGCATTGGGTTCCCTTGGTTTTCGATGGAAGGCCATTTGACCCTTATTTCTAAATTTCCATTGGTCACATGAAGATGCCGATAAGTTTGTCTGAAAGAAAAAGAAAAATAATCAAAATTCCTTGTCACTTTGGGATTCCTTGTGTCTCGTTGAATTATAGTAATAACTTACTGGCTTTCTATCCAACAGAACCGGAAAGAATGTGTAGCAGAAAAAAGTCTTGAGTGTCCAAATATGTACTGATGGTTACATATATATATATATATATATATATATATATATATATATATATATATATATATATATATATATATATATATATATATATATATATATATATATATATATATATATATATATATATATATATAAAGTAAACTAACTGTGAGACAATCAGAGAGTATAAGCTATCCCATGAATTTTAAGTCATAGGGAAAAGATAGGAAAAAAACAAGATTATTGTCATGTTTGCAAGGGGACCTTTTCTGTCACACAAAACTCATTTATGTCTACATCATTATTCGTACAACATAATAAGTCGACCAAATTTGAGTAACCTAATATCGCTGTAGGATATTTCCATATATTCAAATACCGATGGAAATTTACAGTTTTGCATGTAAATTGGCATTCATACACCGTACGTGCAATTCTTCAATAATCCCGCACCATTGCGAGGCCCTATGCCATTTCTCTTCGTGCAATCTTGGTAAATTGGCTGGATAGTTGCTTGGGGTTATTGGCCAACTTAGCGCTAACAAGCGTTAGTCTAAAGCATATTATATGTAGCAGGCGTGCCAGGTTGTTGGCCAATACGAAATAAATTCGTGAATAAGCACAAATATTGCACATAAACGTGGCCATACTTTGAATTTGGTTTACGTTTTCAGCAATTTTACTTCTAGGCTGTGTCAGTTCCCAATTCTCCTGTAATTGTAATCGTATGTGGGTACTACTCAGGAGCAAAGACTCGTTGGACAATCTAAATATTTTGCTTTTTACATTATTGCTAATTATCGTAACAGAAGAGAAAAGATTGCTCCTCTTCAACAAAATTATGCCAATACATGGATAGTCAGCAACAATGTACGAAACAAAACACTGCATATGTTTAATTGTTTATCGCCTAACAAGGGCAAAATTGGTTTCACGGTTCCAGCAATTTTGAGCGATTCAAAATTTCCTACACACCAGCTAATCCCATTTTTATCATATCTCAATAGAAATATGCGTAAAATGATTTAAAAAACAGCCAAATGAATGACACTATTTCAAAAGTCATAATTTATAGGCACCTGAATACATCCTGCGCTCATAAATTCCTGTAAGAAAGCTGACAACTTTATCTGGAGAGCTCATGCACTCAACGTAGGCTTTGAAGAACTCCCTTGTTTACGTGAAAAGTGCAGCTGAGAAAACATGTCGCGACTAGCTTTAATTTGTTCCATTCAAGTCTCAGATTTTACATCACCACAGAAACCTTTACAGTGTGCTTGAAATTTTGCCAATAAATCTGAACACACACATTAAGCCCTGTGTATGTGGATGTCCATGGATACCTAATCCACATGGTACTGGTAAATACTGTGCCTCTGCTGAATTACGCTTTATTAATCAATTAGCAATTAACCCTTTACCAAAGCATATTTTTGGCACATGAAGTTGATTTATATTGACAATATCTACTTCAACAAATAGCTCCAGGGATCACTCCTGCATGCTTTGTGACCACGGAACGGCCGATTCCAACCAGCAACCTTCGGCACAATTTGAAGAATTGGACCAAGATGAAGGAATATCATATTTCGAAGAAAACCATTTAGGCCAAACTGGTGGAACGAAATGTGTTTCAAATTAAAAAGGCTTTTTTTTCACATGATGTCATAGTGTAAATCTGGGTGGCCGGATGACCTTGATTTTGATTATATAGGGTCACATGTGTGGGTGTTCACACTCCCGCCCTATCAGAGCAAAAACTAAAAAGCAGCAGAAAAAATTGTCCTCGACAAATATATGTATAAATCGACAGAACTGAAATTTTACATTTTTATAGTGTTTTCACAGCAACGTTTTAGTACGTATAAATTATCATTCTTATCAGTCAAATGCCGGAGCCACATGCATTAAGAAGGCATATCCTACAAATTTATTTCTGAAATATATATATATATATATATATATATATATATATATATATATATATATATATATATATATATATATATATATCAAATGGTCGCAAAGGGAAATGGGTAATGTATTTTTTTGCTTGTAGTTGCGATTTCAGCTCAGACTGAATTGGACTACATGGAGCTCATGTGCAAATCGTTAAAAGGTAAAAAGATAAAACTCTCCATTAAATACAACAAATATAGTACAAATAAGTTCTATTCATTATTCAAGTCAATTTGTGAACAAAACGTTTTATGGTCATGGCGGTATACGGTTATATGACTAAACTACATTCACCTTGAACCCGTACTGTCTTGTCAGCAAATACATCAGCAAAAGTTGCTGAATGAAAAAAAAAGGCTATTAAACTTCAGGACTGCAAATCCATGAAAAGTAATGACTGTATATACGATTGTTTCCAGTATAGAATTTATAATTGATAAAAGTCAAGGAAACGTTAAAATTATCAGGTGCACAGCTATGTTCAAAACATTTTATCAAAGTTTGATGGAAAAAATATACTAATGTACTTATGTTTTGTAAATTAAACGCAGAATTACAAAACTCGATTTTCTATTTAACGAAACATGTGACCTTGTCCCTAATATAATGAATGATATACAAAATCAATGTCTGTTGACAAACGTCAAAACAGTAAAGTTTAAGATTTCAGTTCCACTGCCAAGATGTAAAGTTGTGTCAGGTAATATATGTTGTTTTTCTTCTCAAATACAAAAATCTGTGGGTAATGTTTAGTTAATCGTACTGGATTTTGGACCTATATAAATGTAGGTCACCTTAGGATCAGTTTATCGTTTTGCGGTGTGGCTCAGGTTTGATGATGCATGTTGAGAACCAAAGATATAGTTACTCAAGTTTTTATATGCCTTGCTGCAACGAAAAAGGGGAAAGGATTAAAAAAATAGGGTGATAAATTTGTCACAGATATCGTGCGGGGCGACCTTGAACTATAGCAGAACTAAGGTGAAAATGCAGCATGACTGAAGGCATACACCATAATTATATAGCTATAGTTAATCTGCCAGTAGTCATTCATTCTGCTACACATTGAAGCACCAAAGAACTATCTATAACATGCTCCTTGGAACAAATTTCCTTAGCAATTGTTTGGCCAGTGCGCTCATTGTGCACCAAGGGACGTTCATGACTGAGCTATATTGTACCAGGGTTAAGCTGATTGGCTTAGTATAGTCAGGAACTCTTGGGCTACCGGCAAAATTGCACACTGACCGTCCTGTAAACTTTTCCAAGAAATATACACACAGGTAGGGCTTTATCCCCTACGTGGAACTTGCATGCAATCACTTACCTACGTAACAAAGTCTCGTGTATTTTCCACTGTAAGTGCAGTTTTCAAAGGGGCAGAGAGCTAAGTCTGCTTAGGAGGGAACACAAATGATGCCAGGAATGTCAATACTGATGCTGCGTTGGTGGCTTTGAACGCAATGAATCATATCATGTCAGAATGAGTAGATTTAGATGTTCAGGAAAATGCATGGTGTGTGATCTTTAGCAGATATTTTTGCTCATAGCAATTAATTGCAATAATGCGTATGCCGGACCTGGTGATGAACATCACACAAAAGACGATGATACATGTATTTACATTGACAGGTCGACAATAAAGAAACTGTAGTATAGTAAATACTTGAAAAAGGCTTGGAGTGCTGCCGCGCAATGCTAGTGTTACGACGAAAATTGGTTAATTTGGTATTCATTTCATATTGTTTAAAGTAATCTTCCTACATGTTCGTACTACCAGTTCCTGGCAATCTCTCGGAATGAGACTATTCCAGGCAACCACGCTTTGCAATTAAGCTGGTTACCATTTTACCTCATTGCGCTCCATACTATGTAATCTATCCAGTGTGCCAATTGAAGCTCGTAATGATTGGCTTTCAAATCATCCGAACAGGTAAAAATCAATTAGAAAGAATGTAACTTTCTTGTTTTACGCTGGCCTTAGTTTTTTCCTTGCGCGTCGAGGAAAGCTGTTTGCTCTGTCGTCTATTGAACACTGATCAGAATCTTTAGTCAATGTGAAAAGTGGCACAGAGCAGTGGTACAGCAAACTAAGTTACAACATAAGTGAACAACAAGTGATTGAGCTTGACACAAAGCTGCAGCCAGAACATGCAACGTTTAACATTTATTGACGTTTTCCATGGCGAAAACGGGACAGCCCAACGCGCAGCT
This sequence comes from Hermodice carunculata, assembly GCA_964020975.1. NCBI lineage: Eukaryota > Metazoa > Annelida > Polychaeta > Eunicida > Amphinomidae > Hermodice > Hermodice carunculata. The sequence continues at coordinate 57,588,937 of OZ026628.1, read as the reverse complement.
TGAGCAATCCTCAGAGAAGGCTTGTTAATTCATGCTCTTCAATATGTTTACATTCCGGAAATTGAAAATCAATATTTTGCAGAAGTTAAAATCAATAGACGAACGTGAACCTCCAAGTACAGCAGATTCATAACAACCTAGGTTAACTCTGAAGGAACTGGAAGGAACTGAAGTAGGATGGCGTTTCTTTTTTCGCTTTTTTTTTTTGCTCTCTTTTTTTTCCTTTGGCTTCCCCACATAAAATTACCTTAAACTGACCAATGTCGTGAATGCCTACTGTTTCTCATTTAGACTAAACTTTGACTAGAATTTCGTGAAAATTAAAATGCCATTGGGAACAACGTGCTTTGGCAACACTCGGCGCCCTCCCATGAAAACATCTCTGGAATAAAATGCAACGGGGCTGACTCATTCCACCCTGATAGAAGACCAAGTCAACAGCTTTCCTTAGCTCGCTTTGGGCACAATGCACCCAAAGGGCGCCAAGGAAAGCTGTTGACCACAGGTATATAATTCGGAATGACATTCCATGCAAGTTGCATACAATTTTTTTTAAATAATCCCAAAATTAGTGAAATACAATTAGCAGAAGACATTTAGATAATACTGGGCAAAAGCGTCATTAGGGTGGAATGAGTTAATATAGTACTAGTAGGCTCGCCAGAGTTATGGAATTTTCAACAACGATTATTACCACATTTGCACAACAGAGGCCGCTGTATGCTCATGTTTCGTTTTCGTTGACATTTATTGGTGACACCTAAAAGTGAGAAGGGTATTTGAATAGATTGGTCGATATGTCTCCAGTTTGCATCGTTTTAGCAGATGACATCTAGTAAACCACTCTTGAACAGCCATGAATAAGGTTCACGTTTGGCTTTCATTAATTAAGAGAAGGAATGCATAAAAGGGTATTAATATCATCACTAAGAATCAGTTGCTTGCAAAGTAAAGTATCTTAAAACAAAACAAAAACGCTATTTTCCTTTTTTCCTTTTTTAAAACTGGTGTTGGAATATAAGAATAAATAAAAATTCTAAGGATGATGTACTTGTCCGCAGTGTTCATTTCGGGCTACTTTGGTAGGACTTGGAATGAACATTTCGATCCAGCTGTAATTGGTAATTTTATTTTTTTTTCACTGCCCATATCAAACGACGTTGATACGCATTGAAAAAAAATGATGATACTAGATTCATATTATTTGTATTTGGACCATGCATTGAGGTACCCCAAACCTATAGCTGCAACAAGGAGGGTAGAGACCCTCCTTTGCCTTCCTTGGTTGCAAAGACCGGAAATTGTCAGCAGGTTTCTTTTACTCTCTTTCGGCGCATTGGTCTCCAAGAAATGCTTTCGACGACATCACACTGAGAGGCTAAACTTCCAAACTTTTTGCTGTATTTACGTCTTGATTATTTAGTTTTCTTATGTCTTCTAGGGAGTGAAGTTAAGCGGTTCATAAACAAACCAGTGCCTCCAGTTGAATATTGCACCTCATATTCAGTGAAGACCCACGCTACCAAAGCCAGCAGGATCGGTTGTATTGGATGTGGACGTGAAATTTTAGGTGCTGATCTGCTTAGTATTCATGAGATTAGCCTAAAAAATACTAGCCATTACATGGCGACACTGGTCAAGATGGATCTTTGGTATCTCGACAATAAGGTGTCACGTGATCCCCATCGCCTCCCGTGTCTTCTAATCTCCCATTGTGTTCCAGTTTTAATTGCCTTTACCTCACATTTTTTTTGCGTTTTGGAGCAGGCTGCAATCTAACCCCCCTTCCCGTTCCTGGCTGACCGACAGTCATGTAAATCTGACATGTTCCCTGGCTCTAGTTACGATATCATCTTTGGAAACGAAAATTGCACAGCCACACAAAGGAAGACGATATCAAAATAATTTAAGGATAACGGGAATATCGTGTTCTTGTCTTCGCCATGACTTGCTTGTCTATCTGATTTCCCTCTGGAAGCAAGTTTTGTTCATCTCTTCCTATCTGCTTTATATCAGCGACAGAAAGAGCATATCTCTTGTCAGTAATCCTTCCGTAGTTTCTGTCAATCATAGGCTTTATACTTCACAATGGCACAATTGCACTTGCTGTTTTCCCCCGTAACGCTGATGAGCAAGGGAGTTTCCGAGCCGTTTTCACACCTGCCACAGGAGATACGTGTGTGTAGCCGCCATGATTATATTTCCTGTGGGCGTTATTTTCATCGTTAAATAGCAGGAGGAATGTGATAAACAAAATGTCGCCCGATGTTATCAGTGCTATGAGTTTAGTAAGCGAACCAACTGATGATGCTACTGATGCTTGAACATTAAGCTCGGTTCATACCTGATGGCTTGAACCTGGCATTTGGGACTCTGACTTATTAATGACATTTCAGTCTTTGATCCGCGCTTTAAGGCGAATCTAGTATAGATTTATGCATGCCAAAACGTTGTGGTCTTTTAGAGACTGAAAGATTTCTATCAAGGCCCCTATGGATAAACTATTTCCTGGAAAGCTGAGGTAGGTATCTGTGTAGTTTCACAGATTACATGTTCAGAATGCCTTAGAGGCGTACCTGTCTGGTATGAATAGTCGCTGCAAGCCAATTGAAAGATACTTAGCTTGCTACTATGTGCTGTCCATAACACCCGGAGTGCCTTAATACACACACATGTATTATAGCACAGAATTTCGTTGATCCAGAACTGTATGATGTGCATTGTCTTAAAAATGCATAATAGAAACCATATCCACAAAATCGTATTTTGTAGATGTGAAATGAAAGAACCATGATCCTGAATGTCCAAATTTTATGATGAGACATACATTCACCTTTTAACTTATTTACACCTGGCGTATGTCCATTTATCCGTCTAACTCCTTGTGCTGTATTGTTATAACTTGTCTTAAGTTTCTCACTGTCGTGAATACGGTGAATCAACGCTAAATACGAGACCATCAGAATCTTTACTTTCTCACCAACGCAGTGGGATGGATTCCCGTCAGACTTCGTTCAGGATAAACTTTGGGCACCTCCTCCTCCTCCTCCTCCTCCTCCTCCTCCTCCTCCTCCTCCTCCTCCTCCTCCTCCTCCTCCTTCTCCTCCTTTTCCACCTTATTAAATCTTAAGTGGAATTTTAATGAACTTTTTCGGGAACTGCTGGCACACTGGTGCCCAATCAGGTTGCTGATATGACCAGCATCACAATATGTCAATTGTAGCATTATGCCAAGCCATAGCCTCGTTTCCTACTAATTCTTTGAATGTCACAACGTTGTGATTGGGCCAACCTTACCTCGGCGCGCTATACTTACAAAGCGGGCTGGGAAATGCTGTGTAGACCGTTCAAATGTTGCGAGCCGTATTCCTTTCGAACTTGGTGTTGGATATACATGTACTTTGCTACCACCACCAATGCCGCCGCCCTCCTCCTCCTCCTCCTCCTCCTCCTCCTCTCGTCGTCGTCGACGTTGTTAGACTCAACAGTTTAATGCACTCCATGTTTTCTGTGTACAATTTCTGTAACTCATCTTCAATATCAGCAATGCATTTGGAACTTACATTTAGTGGCCTACAGAGAGAGAGAGAGAGAGAGAGAGAGAGAGAGAGAGAGAGAGAGAGAGAGAGAGAGAGAGAGAGAGAGAGAGAGAGAGAGAGAGAGAGAGAGAGAGAGAGAGAGAGAGAGAGAGAGAGAGAGAGAGAGAGAGAGAGAGAGAGAGAGAGAGAGCATTTGCTTTAAAACCACACCTTTGCATGTAAGCTACTTATTGTACTAGGAAAGTATTATATATATAAACGTACCAACGTCTGTTTCGCAAAATAAAAGACCTGTCCAGCACTATTTACAGCTTTATTTACATATTCTTATAGAGACATAGTCTGTATAGGAGTATAAGTACCTGGCACGTAGCGGACCCAGGTTTTATCCATTAGATTTGAACCAGTAAACAGCATTCAATGAACGGTGATATGCTTACAATCTGTGGATGAGTAATCCATGATCCGTAACATCAAAGTCTTTGCGTTGTTTCTTATAGTATTCTTGGATTGCACATTGATGACCAGATGGCATAGGATGACAAAAGCATGTGTTTTTTCGCAAACAAAATTGACATTACTTGCCTTTCCACATAAAAAACGCAATGAAAGGGCTAATGTGTGTCACGTAGTTTTTTGTTGCACTATTTTGGGGACAGCTTTTGTAAGGATATTTAACAAAAAGTGAAGCGATTGCCCAAGCTCTCAGCTTTTCTAAATCCAAATCTAATTGTACAATGCGGTTTCCCATATACGTCTGTAGAAAAAGAATAAAACATTTAGGGAATCTCCTTCAGTGTACAAGTCTCTAATTGGACTGCTGCATGGCTACTTGAAGGATATGTTTAAATTTGTTGCCAGTATTTATAATTTACTTGTAAGTTTGAGATCTCCCACAACGAAAACTCTGTATTTGATTTAACCTTTGTCATCACTTTTTACCACATGTACAGGCTACTCTGGGGCAAAAAATGATCAGTTTGGCACTTAAAAGTATACGGAAGTGTGAACGTTTTCTTAAAGGAAATGCAAGAACTATATCATATCAGTGAGATACCATACCAATTGAAAACCTGTAATATTCTTTATGAATCTCCTGTCGTACCCACGTTGAATATACTGTTTCTGTTCACATAGAAACAACTTAATCACTATTTGTATTGGCGGCAGGGCTTCCCAGGGGCATAAACGTCCCTGACACTAACTGGGTTATTCCCCGAAAACACGTGCGTGCCCACACACACACACACACACACCCACTCACACACACACACACACACACACACACACACACACACACACACACACACTATATATATATATATATATATATATATATATATATATATATATATATAAATATACATATATATATATATACATATACATATATGTGTAGCTGACAATAAGATTCAGGATCTTATTGTGTGTACTCTCTTGTAGGCTCATCGGAAGCTGAATAAGCGTCGGTATACAAAACATATGAATCTGGTATCGCTATGCCAATTTGACTTTTGTGAAAATGAGCAATGAAAGAGTTAAAATGGCACATCTACATATACAAGCCTTAAAATGATGAACTAATAAGCTGCACCCCTGACATGACTTGGTTAGCTATGTAATTACCAACATGCATCTTGCAATTTTTTTTCTCTTTATTTTCCTAATAAAGACGCACTGCGACCGTATCTCCCGTATAGCACTTTCAATGGGTCACGCTTCGGGTGACACTTTGTTGGAGAGGCTACACGAACAAATTAGATGGGTCCTATTGATTTAAAGTCACGAATGGGCGCATCTTAGGGCTCTAATTGCAGGTTCATTTCTACGGAAGACACCGACATGATATTCAAGGCCAGAGAGCTAATTTTATTTCTGATTGGTAACTCAATAATTGTTCAGGTTAGGACTTTGATATTGCAAAGCAATGGTGGATGTCTGTAAGGGACGGGTTGGGATTGAACGTGTGGGAGTTTCACCTGATTTTTAAATCTCGAGGCATTGTTAGTAGCTCAAGTGTTGGATAAGTCAAGGACTATTTGATTTGTTAATTTGCGCATTATTACCGTATTCTGTAAAGGTTATTGGTTGTCATATGTTAATGACCTCGAGTTAATTGCAAGGTAATTCTTTTAAATATATTCTATAAATAATTCTGTGTTTGTTAAATTGGAGCTCTGGTGCTGTATCGAATGTCAGCTCGTTGCAACTTTTCAATTACAGGTGAAGGTGGTCTGTTACAGGGTGACAAATTGTGCTTCAGAAAACTCATTTTGTATTTTAGCAAGGACTTGGCATATGGCGATGGTCCTGTTAGAGACCTAACCTCAAGTTGTGTATGCGTTCATTTAATTTAAATGCACTTCAAAATTAGCCCTCTCAGTGCCAACTACAACTAAAATTAAATTACTTAAAAATAAACTGTTCTCGATTATAATAAGCATGCTAAATTCATATTCCTTATAAGACGACTTTTCATTGACGTTCCTGCATGCCTATGGTTGCAGAGAATATCATCGTCCGGGTCAATAGCTTCCCTCCTCACGCTTTGGGCGCAATGTGCTGAAAGAAAATGAAAACTGTTGTCTCAATCCAAAACCTGGCACTAAACGAGTTAAACGATGAAAGACATCCTTAATAGATTTCCTTTCCACTGGGGAAGTCAAGATGGGGTTGATCTGAAACTCCGGTATTTTACAGTAAAGTGGTCGTATACGGGAGTTACATACGAATTGCACATGGAGAATTTTGACTTAATTCTGAAGGTCTTGGGGCAGTAGAAACTCCCACTGAAGTTCTAATGTATTTGTAAAAAACGCATATCCCACAAGTACATATAAGGGTATGAGCAGTCATCTGTTTTTCCAAGGACCACAGAAAACCGAGAGGCTTACCGTTACTAATGCTCGGATGAATCAGTAAGCTCAACGGTCTACTCAGCACAGGACTTACTTCTTCTTGTTGCATTTTATGATGAGGTATGCAAAGGGTAGTTGGATACTGATGAGCCGATATGAAAAATCTAAATATAAAGAATATTAAGGTTTTTAATTATCGTGCTATGCGATGAATCCACGGCGTGACCTGGTCCGTTTATGGGTGTGTGTTAGTCAGGCGAGAGATAACTCTTTTGCACTTTGATGATTGCAGGGTCCTTTTTGCGTGGTCACAAATGTATTCCATTGGAATAGCTGCGTGCAGCAGTTTACTTTCATCTGTAAGATCAACTATTATGACAAAGGTCGAGCATATGTTGCATTTACGATAGAAAAGTGAGGCATGTTTGAGCACAGCGCAGTTAGCATTTGATTCCATCATTTGAAATTTGGCCATGCCCCTGACTGCAACACTGTACAGAATAGTGGCATCATTTTACCTTTGGGTTCTGGTCAACTCCGGACCTTTTGATTTAAAACTTGGCGTCGTAGTAAATTATGATAACTTTCCATGGGAAGGGCAGCTCCTGAGTCTATTGGGCCAACATGCCTGTGGCAGTGTCTCAGGGAACCAGCTAGTGCGCAAGTGATAATCAAATACACATACTAACGAATCTATCAGCTTATTTCCAAGAACGTGTTTCGTATCAAGTTTTAATACCAATTTTCAGTTAATTCAGAGACTCTTGTCAGCAAAATTAGTACACGCGTCTCTACTTGACAAGAGCTAAACATTATACGACGGCATCCTCCTTTGGGAGGAGTGGGTGATGGTGGAACTTTTCATGCATGTAGAGATCATGTATGCAAATAAAAGCTCCGTTTCATGCGAAATTGTGAAATCTTTTCAGTTGTTGACCTTGAACAACTCAGGAACGCTTAATTCAGCTTTTTGCATTCGGGGATTAAAATCAAGAATTTGGGAATCTTTGTCATAATTCAAGCCGAGCGTTTTTCTCTCTCTCTCTCTCAAAAAAAAAGGCAGGGAAAGGGTTAAGATACTTTGGTCACTTGCCAAACCCAGGTACCAGTCTAAGGGCGGACTAATTCAGGGCAAGCAATGTTAAGATGATATATGGATACCAACTCGCACTGCATATAGCACACCCCAAAATGGAATTATTATCTTTCGCCCGCTTATATTGAGAACAGATCTGCTTTGATGAATAAGCCATGTGTAGATGCACAAAGCATAAGTGTTAAAAATAATGCCATGTTTTAAATGCCAATGTTAATAAGTGCAATAAAAGACAGGTTTTCAAAAGAAGTTGAAGCTAGCACCGTCATGTGTCAAATATGCCCATATAGGACCACAGAGGGCAGCAGTTGAGGGTGATCATTTACAATAATTTTACTTATTTGCATAACAACAAATCCTTTGAAGTTTTAGCCAGTCAAATAGGCAAATTTATGCAATTGGACACCATCAGGTGCTGCCATCTAGGGTTCTTACATCCTTCATTTAAATTGAAGCTACCTGTTATTGGCCCTGTGCCTACATATGTTACAATCTAGTGCTAAGTGTAGAATATAATAGTTCACACACATGATCAGGCAGCTGAATTAAGATCGAAGAATATTGCAAAATTCCTCAATGACATATAGAGCGTGACCTTGTGTACCTGCACTGTTATATTTGATTGAAAAACAGACCGTGTGTATGTCATGTTACTGATTTTCGACTTTGCACTGGGGGAAGTAAAACTCCAAGAAAGGGCCATTTTTGCAGTGTTTTGCCGAAAATACTGAGACAAAATGTAGTCCGTCGTCATTTCTCACATTTTATGCCACGAAAGGCATAGTTGTAGTACTGTTTTTGGCGTTTCTTGGCCAAAACACCAATTTTAGTAAAAAAAATCATCTGAAATAATAAAATTGTACAGAGCCATGTTTTGGATGTTAAAGATGGTGGCCTCATGGCTAAACCGGAAGTTCACTTAAATGAGCATAACTCCTTTTAGACTTGAGATATTGCGATGAATTAAAAAAATTATCTGCTAAATTAACCCCAGATGCTAGTTTCGCTCTTATTTTTCCCTGTGGAATTTCCTGGTCATGAAATTGAAAATTAAATAGCGCTCTATGTCTAGCACTTTTTCCTCATATTTGGTCAAAATGTTCTGCAGACAATTTTTGACAACTTGACCATTTTAGTTTTTCAATTTGGACCAAAGTATCTGTCCAAAAAGGCAAGCAATAGCGCCAACGCGGCTTTCTTTGACTATTAGTGTTCAGTCAAGGTCATACCAAGGTCGTATTAAGTTCATCGGGTATAAGCAATTTTCACCCATCTCGTCAGTCCATAATTGTGGGAATTTACATTGAACAAAATGCTTTGCAACCAATCATTATATAGGTGCCCTTAGATGGCAATTTCGCCCCAGTGTAAGAAAGTCCCAATTCACGTGTACTGTATCAAAAGACAAAAAAATGGACACATCACGAACAAATGGAATCATCATCATGGTGAGCAGTCTCCCCATATGGCATTTTTGATGTAGCATCATATAATGACAACATGTATGTAACTTCTACATGGTGTAAAGAATACATGTTGCATTCATATCTTCAGCCGCAAATACAAGCTCGACTTTACATGTGTCAAGTTGATATGGTAAATTAAAGCACTTGGAAAACTAACTTCCTGAAACTATACATAATTCTTTGGTTGATTCCTTGGTAAGACTTTGATGGAATTTTTCAGTAATTTGGCCCAGGAGTGTAATCACGTTTTCCAAACTTTGAAATCATGGACTCCAATCTACTCGCTAAGGTTTTAACTGCCGGAGAATTGTAGAGAGCCGTCAGCTTGCATCGGTATGAATTCACTGGGGAATGCAGTGGCATCTAGTCACTGTTCCTCTCCTCGACCGAAATGATAAGAAAGTTCTCTCTCTTTTCCTTACTGTGGCATTTCTCGATAAAAATGCAAAGGTATTCGGAGGTATCTTTGCCTTTGTGCTCACGTCGGCGTTTCTCGGCGAAAACACCGAGATAAGCCAAGACAAGATTAAGAGGAGAAAAGACCTCGGCATTTCTTGGCTTTTTTTGCTGAGAAACGTCAAAGTCTTTTCACTGCCCATTCTATCTCGGGGTATTTTCAGGAAAATACCGAAATGTTTGTCCTGCCCATTCCTTCCTCGGCGCTTCTCGCCATTTTGCCTGGAAATACCAGCGTCCTTTCCGTGTCGATACTTACATTTGTCTTTCTCGCCGTTTTTGCCGGAAAACGCCGTATAGTCCTAGATATGTGCAAAGATATGAACGGCCTAACATCCCATTAGGTCTGTGTATGTGATCAAGTAACACTTTTATCAGATACAGCAACCTTTAATATACTTTTTCTTGAGCTGTTGCTGTTCCGAAGCAAAAGACGAAAAGCTTTATACTGACTGGGTGTACAGTAAAGATGTTTAATTTTGGACTTCCCCATAGATATATTTTTTTTAATGTGTTACAATTTGTTGTATTTTCGTAAACTTAATATTTAATGTAAAAGGAAGAACGATAAAATAATTCGTTTTTCCTGCGGAAAGTTAAAATGGAGTGGGTTTTTGTGATGATACCTGTTCCATCTCGAAGATAAACTGTCCGTCCTCTCCCTATACGCTAATGCTTCATAAATCCTTTATTTTGAACAAAAACGTATATACGCCTCTATAAACAATATTTAGTCCAGCAAATTTTAATCTATACAGTTTTCTTCTGTTTCTAAAGGAACCTTGCTTTAGATTCAACGCTATGTTGCGTATGAGTAATGATTTGGAGAAACTTTACGAAAAAAGATTAGACGTTTTGCCTTCTGCTTTGGATACACCGATACCTTTTCATTTACGCAATAATTTCGTTGACCTGTAGTATATCCACGATAGATGAAGTGTGTGTATCTTTTTTAAACAGGAAGTACTAGTCTAAAATAAAATGAATAGTTGCAAAAAGCTTTGCATTTTAATACAGCACCGGCCTGTGCCCTACCTCTTTGGTTAACAGTATATATATATATATATATATATATATATATATATATATATATATATATATATATATATATATATATATATATATATATATATATATATATATATACATATATATATACATACATATATATATACATACATATATATATATATACATATATATATATATATATATATATATATATATATATATATATATATATATATATATATATAAAATCTCTGTTTTGAGACATCGGGAGCGCAGTTCTTCTTCCAAATACAAATAGAAGATTCATAATTTGGATAAACACATACATCACGACAACACCTGAGTGCCAGTTGATGCCATAGCTATTTCACATCCAAATTTGTGGGGAAAATGGTTTCATCCAATATCAAAATAATTTGTAGTGTTTTGTCTGTTACGTTTAACTCCTTTTCAAAGCCTATGCGCGCATCCGAACACATAATTCGCGTCATGATCAATGGCAAGCAAGCGTTACCTTATTTTTTTCCTGGATTCTCACCAGAACACCTAGAATTGCCAGGGACCTATCTATTATTTTGAAGGGTTATCAGTAGTTTAATACTTTTTGGAGTAAGCAGACTCATTTGAATTTTTAAGGTTCTTTTGTTGTTAAACGCTAACAGGTGTCGTGCGCTTTTCTTTCTCACTTACGGCAATAGAATTTCTGTTTTCTGCAACTCCTAACACTCAGCAATGTTTGAACACTCAGGAGTCGTACAAGGTACATTTCACGGTTCTTTATAATACTCGATCGAAAAATTAGATTCACGGTGCACGATTTATTGAAAAGTCAGTTCACAGTTCGCGATATATGGAGAAGCTAAGCTGCATTTTACCATTTTATTGAAAACCTTCATCGCAGTTGAGCAAAAACATCTTCCCTATAGAAACGTGGTGACGTTATACCTAAAAGCAGGAAAAGAACTGTTCTGTGTGTTAGGTTGGCTTACTCAGGGAATTTACTAGTATTTCTTTATACAAATAGGGTGCACAGACTTACTTTGTATGCCAGCGGTCCAGGAACGTTTACAAGTTTCGGGGACCAGTGCAACTTGTCAAGTTGACTGGGTAAAGGTTATTCTCCGAGCTGAATCACCGCAATCAGACCTGAATCTGTGTTAGACTGGCTGCACTGAAATGTCATCTTGGCTTGACATCGCTGTGATTTCATATTCCTTCCACACACGCAGCATGCACAAGGATTAAATTGTGTATTCACAATTACCTTTTAACTAGGGCCTTCCAAGGCAAATACAGTTTTCCCAAAACACAGGAGCAACAGTGCCACATCTTCCGTTAGGTTCTGACAAAAATCCCATCTCTCTTTGCTCCATATCCAACCCAGCAACGGACAATGACGAAAGCTGTAAATTCATTAATCACAATTATTACGTTCGATGCCAACAGTATGAAAATTGAAAGCTTCAACTGCCACATGGATTTATGAATGGGTCATCAGCGGCAAACCGTCAAATATTTTTGACAGTCTTAACTTCTGGACATATTTCCCTGATTGCCTTTACACAACATTTGGTAAAAGCAAGTCTTTTGAAGCTAAAGAACGAATATACGTGAATTACATTAAAAGATAAATTACAAACATGCAAGCAGATAAGCAAACAGATACGTTATAAAACAAGTTCATTCTTACAATGACAAGACTTGGTGACCTTATATGAAGTACTACATGCATCAATGTAGAGAAAATAGCAAAATTCAGAATTCGATTTACTCCAACACTATATATATATATATATAAATATATATATTTATATATATATATATAATATATATATATATAAAATATGTATATATGAAAATATATATCTTCAACAATACTTTGCATATGTGCATAAATGATCTGCCTAATATTAACAAAATTTGCTCACATATATAAATCTGATACTCAACATAGGGGACACAAAAATGTTTGTTTTGAAGTTTATTTGTTAGGATTATACCAATTATACTAGGTACCTGTGTGTTTCCCCTTACTGCAATTTAGGCACTGGTTCACATCTTATTTTATATATATATATATATATATATATATATATATATATATATATATATATATATATATATATATATATATAGATATAGATATAGATATTAAACTTTTCAACAAGACGACACGATATAGCATTGACTCTCGGAACACTGAAGTACAAAATTACTGCCTTGAGATTGCAAATGTGTCACATATCAACTTGATCCCATGTATGAATTAGCAAAACAACTAATCAAATACTAATTTTATACTGTTGTTTTCCTCAAATTGATGGACGTACATGGTAACAGAACTAACAAAGTCATAGACCAGAAACACAAATAAAATTCCTGTCCATGTTGTTCGTGCATTCAAACATTGTTTAAATGACGTAAAGGTTTTTGATTAAAACAATGGTGACATGTTCGATTAAAGATGCATGCGTGTATGTATTTTTCCGTTCTTTTTATCCAAGCTGTATATTGGGTCAATCATAGTTTGGTGGAATAGACAATACTGACGTATTGTGGAACAGGGCTTACTCAAGTTCACCTGCAAGTCAATGAAGCCAGTGTGAGTGCGACGCGACCTGGCTGATGAAGAAGAGACTGTGATAAACCATGCGGGGGACGTACGTGCTGACAAGCAACTCCCCTGTCGGGCTCCAGCTCCACTTCACAATCCTTGATCAGAGGACTGAGGACAATCAGGTATGCACCTGCTTAGGTCTTTTGTGATACATACGCACCAACAGTATATGCAGTCATGCTAGTGCATACAGTTAGGCAAGTAACATAACAACTTTGACAGTTCTGAACTGTCAACCTCATTATCATGTCAGACAAAATTTATGTCAATTTTTTTAATGCAGAGCAACTCGAAGAGAGAATAGCAGGTATTGGCACAGTAAATGCAAAGCAATCGATTCAGATGGGTGATGCCCATGGTGGTAATTTCACAAAATTTGAAGATACGATTTCTGCAGAAATCCCATGATCTCTTTGGGAGCCATACTGAGACTCATTGGACTTTTAGCACTCAGCTCGTACACCAAAGAAGTTGATTCTAATTGGGAAGCACAGGTGCTTATAATGCTGAATGATTTGAGTGACGGGGTGGGAAAGCTACAAAATGAAAGACAGGAAACAATCAGCCCTGCTCGTGAAAGGAAAGGGAAGAAAAAGAATATTGACGTGGAATTTGAGGAGTTGGGTAAAGCAAGGAAAGCTACAAATAGCAAATGTGAGGAGATAGGGCTGTCTGATGATGAAAAAGAATGGGGTACCGGGGATTCAAATATTTCCTTTTCCTACCATGAGGCACCAAAGAAGGAGAAACCTCTTCTGTTCATTCCTCTCAAAAGCTTGCTTTCTCCCTGTGTTACACCTATAATTTTCATTTTGAACTTACAGAGTACTAGAGCACCACTTCGACCGAACATGTTGATATATATAATCAGAATAACAAGTTATGTCATAGATACAGAATAATAAATTGCGTCCAACATTTAAAAGCCAACAGAGTGAAATGCAGCAGTTTGTTAGCCCCTGCCAACAACGGGTCAAGGGTCACAGGTAAGGAAGATACATTTGGTGTTAGTATAATAGTGCCTGTCAATTTTTTAGGCAGACAATCTTCAGCAGTTATAGATTTTCTGGAGCTCTGATTACAGTGACCAATGAAACTCCTTTTGTGAATCTGAAGGGGGAGAGAAGGTGAAGTTATTGAAATCTGCTGCTAAAGATAGCTTCATGTTTGCCACAATAATAAAAATGTTAGCATCAGCATAGGAGGTATCGCTTTTCAGTGGGATGTTTTTGCTGCCCCAATTTCTGATCAAGTAATATATGGTTTGGATTTTCTGATAGCCAACAATTGCAAAGTGGAGTTTGAGAGAAGTTGCCTCACCATTGGGAAAGAGCCCACTCATGCTTCTTTGTACAGAAATGGAGAAGTACAGGTGGCTAGAGCTACAAGAAAGAATGTTAGTTCTTCCAATATTCTGTAAGGCAAATTATAGGTTCACTTGATGGACATTGTGATGGGGAATGTGCTGTTACATCTCAAACTGACTTACAGGTTTAGGTAGCCTTCATTTGTAGTTAAAGGTGGTAAAGAAGTTTTTCTGTCCTTTATGAATTTAATTTATAAGTTTATCACATTGAAACCAGGTTTTGTAGTTGGAACTGTCATGTGTGCCGCGAACAGACTTTGCAATTTTTCGGAAGTTATGGACATGTTAGTGGATGATAGTTGTCATAATGATGTTTAAATAAGAAGCTTTCCTGTCCATTCACTTGAAATTGACAACATTGTGTCAAAAATATGGGAGTGTCTAGATGATCTGTTTAAAGGTAAAGTACACATCTAGACACAGAGCAAAGTCTACCACTGGGAAAACCTTTGATTGAATTTGAGGATGTGTTTGCAAAAGGTGACGTGGATGTAGGATGTTTCAAGGAAATTCAACATAAAGTTCCTCCTACAGGAAATACAACTGCAATAAAGCAGTGCATGCGGGGGACTCCATTGGGTTTTGAGTCTGAAGAGGAAGATCACTTGAAGAAGCTGCTTTAGATCAAGGTTATTGAACCTTCTTGTTCTGAATGCACAGCCGACCCATGTCTTGTAAGAAAAAAAAATGGACGTGTAGGATGGTGCATTGATTATCACAAACTCAACAGAGGTACCACCAATGATGCATTTCGGTTGCCTATAATAGAAGAATGCCTTGATGCCGTAAGTTGTTTTTTTTCTACAACACTTTGGATATGGTGTAGGGCTATTATCAGTAGGAAATTGCTGCAGAACATCGCCAAAACCCCCCACGTGTATAACCAAAGACGGTCTTTTTGAACAAGTTTGAATTGCTTTTGGCTTGTATGGAGTGCTACAATCTTTTCAAAGAGCCATACAGTTAGCACTACCAGGTTGAACATAGATGTCAGTTCTTGCCTACCTCGTTCTGTAATTTTGCTTCGTAAAAGCCATAACAATCATCAGAAAAATCTTAGGGGGGTGTTGGAGAGGTTTGGCACCAAAATCTGAAATTGAAGCAAAAAAATGTAATCTTTTCCAAAAAGAAGTAAAGTTTCTAGGCAGAGTGTTTTTGAAAGAGGGGTTGGTGCAGACCCTGATAAAATTAAGTCAGTGCTAAATTGGCCAATACCCAAGACAGTAATGGAAGCAGAGTCCTATCTGTGGTTCATAAATAACCATAGAGATATTTTGTAAGATTATGCTGAGAAATATGCATGTCTCCATAGGTCAACTGCTGTAAATGCAGCTTTTGAAAGGACTGATGTTTACCAAGCTGCTTTTGGTGATCTGAAATATGCTCTAGTTAAACCTCCTGTCCTAGCATCTCCACAAAAAGAAGGAATGTTGATATTAGATTGTGATCCCATGTTCAAAATGGCATAGAACATCCAGGCTGTTTTGGTTCTTATGTCTTAACGTCCACTGAATGGAAGCATTGCACAATGAAGAAAGAACTGCAGCCAGTAGTTAGATTTACATGCCAGTTTTACCATAAGCTGTAAGAAAACAATTTCTTTTTAGAACTGACCATAACAGCCTTGCTTGTTTGATAAGATTCAAAACAATTACGGGTCAACTAGTTCGTTGGGTCAAGGAGCTAGCTCAATATGACTGCTAGACTTTATGCTGAGCTGGCAAGTTAGACAGCAATGCTGATGGTTGTCCTGCATCCCAGACAACTCGTCATTTTGTAACTGTTCCCATGCTGGTAGTGACTTTAAAACTCGCCCTTGTGGAAGTTTTTAACACTGCTTGAGAGCTCATGAACGATGGAGTTTATTGCAAAACGAGGTTGATGATGTAATATAATTGACAGTGCATGAAGTTGTGCAAAGTGATGATCCTGAGAATAGGAATTTTAATTTAGATTTATTGGAGGTTCTGACAAATGAAAGTCTGATGAAACTGTAGAGTATTGCAATGTATTACAAAAGCCGACAGATGTAGCAATGACCCATAGGTCCAGTTGGGTAAAAAGTTGTTCCCGTGAGCAACTGCAGGATTATCAGCTTCATGACACTGATTTGGCACTTGTAACAGGTGGTTAGAGTCTGAACAGGAACCAGAAACATCAGAATTATTGTTAACGGCACCAGCAGTAAAACACCTTTGGTTTGATAAAGCACCATTGGAATTGAAACAAGGTGTATTTTTTTTATAAACAGGAAGATTCTTTTGCACCAAATTTATGCCTTGCAGTCTAAAAATAATTTATCTCAGAGGTTCCTGTTCAGCACTATGATGCAAAATCTAAAGGCAATTTGTGTTTTGATAAAACCATAACCAAGTGTTGAGAGTGATTATACTGGTATGTTATGTCCAAAGATTTTCGCGAAATTGAGAGTACATGTGCTACTTGAATCGAAATAAAAAGCCATAGCAGTGGCCTAAATCACAACTTGGTGGTTTTCATACTGGGGTACCAATAGAAGAGTATATCTTGATAAACTTGGTCCTGTAACAAATAGTGGATGGAGAAATTAATATATTGTCATTGTGGATAAATTCACAAAATGGGTAGAGTTGTTCCAGATGCCAAATCAAATACCAGAAACCATAGTGGGTAAAGTAGTCGACGGTTTAATTTCTCATTTTAGAGCTCCTTTGCAATTACATACGGGTCAGGGTAAAAAGGTAAATGGTAATTTTATCCAATCCATTTGCAAATTGCTCAAAATTACAAAAACCTCAGAGTACAACATATAGACCCAAATGGGCAGGTTGAAAGATATTATAGACTTGTTTTACAGATGGTCTGTTGTCATATCGATAAGATTATAAAAACCTGGGATCAACATCTACAGAAAATCACAGGAGCAATATGCCCCATGGTTTAAAGGCAAACTGGCTATTCACCTAATCAATTGATGTTGGGGAGGGAAGTGAGAAAACAAGTTGATGTTATCATTTGAATTGCGGCTAAAAATCAATCCCAAGGAGAACTAATTTAATATGTCAAAAAGTTAAGGGATTATATGAACCATGCTGAGAGATTAGCGAGAGAACATTTGAAGGGTGCCCAAATAAGACAGAAAAGGGACTATGATCCTTAGTTGTCTATAATATTATAAAACTGGGTTTTTGGAGTATAAGTTGGAAGCAGTTACCAAAGCAGGTCAAAGTGAAAAATGAAAACCAGTATGGGTGGGTCCCTAATTGGTAGCAGAAGCCATTTCCCATGTATTATATATGATTGAAGGATGGTGTCAAAATGAGACAGTGATACATTATGGCTGCATAAATGTGTGCAATGATGCAGGGATTTCCATGTGGATGAGATGGATGAGACATGCATTCCTGAACTTAGATACTACCATCGCATATGCTGAACAAGAACAACAGGGAGAAACACAGATACAGGTTCGAATTGTCTTTTTGAAAATGCTGAATCTGCCATGGATCTGCATGAAGCAGCAGAGAACACAGACCAAACAATGAGAGATACACAAATAACACTTCTGATTCACTACCAGAACCAGAAGATCTATCATTCAACAATGAGGATTCTCAGCTTGAATCTGTTTCTTCAGACAGTGTAGGCTCATTGCTATAGTTAGTACAGGCCGGCAATGAAGACAGAGAAAATGTTGATTTATCTGCTCAGGAATCAGTGTCCATTACCTAGCAGGGCAGGAGAACTACGAAGCAGCCTTATCAAAAGGATTATGCTCATTTGTAGAGTAGAGTAGATTTAAAAGCTGGAGTACCTTTGGCTATTCAATGTGTGTAAATTAATAGCTGGAGTGCAGTAAGGCTATTCAATATTCATGAATATATATGATAATGGTAAATGTGGCCATTAATATGAAATGTGAATGTAAATAAATGGATAATTTGGGTTTCTAATTGATGGTCTTGTATATCAAGTGGTAATCGACTAAGTGTATGAATTCGTGAATAAGGAAATATACTGCTCTAGTGTGTTTGTGCTTTTTCATGTTTACATCATCATGAATGATTCCTTAGAGCGTCAATAAGCAGGAAGTGGTCACAGTGATATCTGGTGGTAAAAACCGAAGTGTTGTATTGGTCCCTTTCATGGATACAAAGAGTCATACATGTCCCACCAGGCATCAAAGAGTTAAAACGCATGCTTTTTTTTTTTATAAATCATTAACCCTGGTTTGTGGAAACCCACATGGCCGGATGGACCTGCTGTATAAAGCGTTTTTCAGTCTGGAAAGGTATTTACTGATTTGCAGGATTGCTTATCTCGACAGTGCCATTTCACGGATCAGAGATGTGTAGTATGGTCTAGCTACATGAAAGCATTATTGTTAATCCTCTGCAAGGAACTTAGTCTATGGAGTATGCTGGAGGTATCGGGATTTCTTTTGTGTGGGGAGAAGATTACATCCGACAGAGCATTATAAGATTGATGTGTTGTTGTGGGGGGGGGGGTAGTTTCAGGCCAGGTACTACGTAAGAAATTTCCAGGCTGCTGAGATCAAGATTCCTCCTGCCCATACAGTTATAACTTTGCTACCCTGCAGAGTTCTTGCTTGCACCATAAGGATTAGAGTTACACGTGTGGAAACACAATGGTGCCCAACATAAGTGTGGAACGATTTTATGACCGAAATGAAATAAAAGAGAGAATCCTATTGGTTGTTGTTTTCTTTGTGAGCCAATCAGATTACGTAAGATAAAAAGGAGTAACTGAAAGTTCTTTCTTGAGTGACGTACCTTAGCAATGCAATGTTGAAACTGAACAAAACGGCTGCAGCAAGCACGCTAAACTAAGAAGGTTTTTGACCAAAACACAGGATTTAAAGCTCTATGGGAGAAACAAAATTCCACATGGCCGCGTCATGGGGAATGGATTTAGACAGCACTTGTTTCAAACCGTTGACTGCTTGCCTAAGGCTCGCAGTGAACGGTTTTAAAACTCGTGCTGTCTAAATCCATTCCCCATGACAAGGCCATGTGGAATTCTATATTTCTAGCCTCAGAGGCTCAGCATCAGGTTAAGCATTTCCTTGGGGACATCGATTACATCTTTGGAATGTATTATTTTCTACCGTTGTAGACTCCCATTTTTCATTTTGATAGAATCCAGACAGAAGAGAAACTTTCATTTGCAAGGATAGCAGAGATATTATCATCAGAGAAAGCTCTAGTGACAACAATGGGTGCAACATTAGTTGGCTTTACTAACACATATTACTCAAGGCAGGGGTATATTAGGGTTTTACGATGGAAAAAAGTACATTTTTTTATCCTTATGTAAATATATATCATTATGTAATTAATTCTGATTTTCAATGTACACACATCATATTATGCACATACTGTGAGGGACAGACTGGTGAATGCATATCTTGGTATTTGGTCTTATGTATGGTGTGTCATCTTGAGAAACAGGTGTAATGCCTAATTGCATTCACTCACCACTCACTCTTATCACGCCTGTTGTACATTTAAAACTGTGAATATATGATGGGCAGAACCATTAACCCAATATTTTCTTTCTGCATGTTCCAGCACAGTCGAGAGAGCTGCAAGAGATCACCGTGTAAGGGAGAGCTG
The DNA here is from genome assembly GCA_964020975.1 of Hermodice carunculata. Classification (NCBI taxonomy): domain Eukaryota; kingdom Metazoa; phylum Annelida; class Polychaeta; order Eunicida; family Amphinomidae; genus Hermodice; species Hermodice carunculata. The sequence continues at coordinate 57,568,913 of OZ026628.1, read as the reverse complement.
CAAATTTTATTTAATTAAGCCTTGGACAATGGTGACACTTCATTTAAATGTTTTTATTTTTGGATTGTCACACGTCTGCCAAATTGGTGAAAGTGACATCTCATTACTATTAAACTGAGTAGGGGTGTGTGTGTGTGTGTTGTCTAATTAACAATACTGACATTGTGAACAGCTCTTGGTTCAGTTCACTTGCATGTAAACGAGGCCAGCATGAGAGTGAGGCGACCTGTGTGAAGAATGAGAGACTGTGACAAACCGTGCTGGAGACGGACATGCTGACAAGTAACTTCCCTATCGAGCCACAGCTCCACGTCACAGTGCGCGATTGGAGGACTGTGGGTAATGAGGTATGTGCCTGCTTAAGTCTTTTGTGCAAGCACAGACAAATACGCACCAACAGTATATGCAGCAATGCAACTTCATACAGTTAGGCAAATAGCGTAAATGGCATTCCTTTCAATAATGGCAATGAAGTGGTCCATGTAGCTGTGTACCAAGTATTATGAAAAATAAGAAGTAAAAGAGATGAAAAAAATTCAAGGTTTAAAGGTGCGTTCACATGGCTGATACCTCTTTGTGGCTTGGACTTCGCTTCAAGCATACTCGCAACCTGTATATAGTATCTGATTCACAGGATGAGGATCAGGAAAGCAATCGGTATAATTAACACTTTGCTGAGCAAAAAAGATTTAAACTGTACTTTCATTTAAACAAGCTTTTTATGAGACAATTATAAATATCAAAAATTCTGAGTGAAACAAGGCCAATGGAAATCAATAAAATTGAAGAATCCAATCTGAATGAACATGTCCAGATATTTGCAACATGATATATAAAATTACTTCATCACGTGTACTTCTTCATGTCCTCTTAACGTAAGTTTAAAATTGATTAATCTTGGAGTGAAAAGAAAATATGAGCACTTATAACAGATGAAACCACAATATAAAAAAACTTGTGACATATAGGGAAGGTAACCTAACAGACATCCCAATACTTCATATATTTCCAATTTTCTTCTCTAATTTGGCAACATGTTCCTTTATATATCCATATTTTTTAAGTATCGTGCCTATTGATATAAAAGGTGTTTCTTTTTCTGCAGAATACTTACAGCAGAACTTACAGAAGACATGCCTTCTGTAATTATGAAGTGCAAAGGATGTCATGTTGACCTGGTGTGTCGTGTTTATTTACCTTTGTCGTAATTATTCCACGTCCAGTGTGACGTATGACCAAACATCCCTCACGCACATTTGATTTTGCCTATATGTCAATGCACTACATCAGTGACAGAGGTGTGTCACAATTTAGTCGTGGTAATGTTAAGATCACGTGATCTAATGTGAGTTAATACTTTTTAAGTCCACGCTAGAAAATTATAACTTCACTCAAATAGTACAGAAACACATGATCAAACCCAACAATGACGGCAAAGAGATTTCAGACTTGCCAAAGCATCAACATTTCTTTTCCAATACCAATGTGAAGAAACAAATTTCACTCCTGACTTGAGACAGGCAGTCACCCATAAAAGGCAACTGGTGGTTTTAAACCGGTCCTCTCAACTTAGAAATATTCATCATTAACTGCAGACACTAGTTCTTTTTCCAAAATGTATAGGCCTAACCACCCAAAACATTTCATTTCTTCTGCCAAAAATAAAAATAAAAAGAGACCTGTTAGGCCTATCACCTTTTAGTTCTCCCGACTTGTTAGTCAGCTAAGTTTAAAGTAAAAGAGTAAAGTAGGCCTACATCGTTTTTGTGATATTTATGAATCTGGAACATTATAAACACACCCTGCCTCCACTATAACTATGAGTCGGAGAACAAAGCCCACAGCACAACATAGCCAATGAAGTAATTTTCAAATAGTACAGAAACACATGATCCATATTCATTAATTCCAAACCCAACAATGACGGCAAAGAGATTTCAGACTTGCCAAAGCATCAACATTTCTTTTCCAATACACATTGAATACATGTTTTTACATGTAGTTATCCCCCCTTAGATTATAATACGTATACAAGATATATGAATGTACGAATTATCTTTATGTCTGCATGTGAATACTCATGCATGCTGCCTAAAAGGTTTTAAGGTTCTCTGGAGTGAGCCACGCCCTGTTGTGGGCACATTTTCCTAGGAGACCAGTTTCCTGTGCGTCCATTATGGAAAGGTTTACTATATTAATTAAGCTTGGAATTGTGTGTGTATTTGAGTTTATTAAACTTCTGTTGATATCCAAGTTTTAAAATCCGAAATGCCTCCAATAAGAAAGACTTTAATATCAATATTTCATGTATTTAATGATTGCTTTTTCAGTGCAGGAACGTGTCGTTGTTTCACAGATGCATCCCTATAGTGCTAAATTGTCCAGTAGTCTCTTTTGTTGGAGGTGCATATTGTTTTTTCTATAAACCTGTTTCTAACCTTGCTCAATCGTCAATCATCTATCACCTCTTTAGTGACAAGACACAAGAATTTTGATGTAAATTGTAACACATTCATATGTCCAAACTTATTGTTCTTTTTTTCCGAAAAGTGAATATTTTCGTAGTTTTCCCACCTCTAGCACCAGAGAGTTACAAGATTATTTGGCACTGTAAGACCCATGTATGTTTATTAATTTTTGCAGAACCCTATTTTCCAGCAAAAAAAGATATAAATCAGCTTGTAGAGGTAAACAGTTACTATACATAAAGACACCTTCAAGTGGTCGAATACCAAGGACGCAAATTGTATAACACCATCGTCAAAAAAAAAATCAATTGTAATTTTTAAGAATTTTTGTGTGTGGTATGCGATTTCCATTGCTTTTAATATTATTATTATTATTATTATTATTATTATTATTATTATTATTATTATTATTATTATTATTATTATGCATCTGACATCATAGAGCGATTTCTGTAAATGTACTTGCATTAATATATGTTTAACCATTATAATAAAGCATTTTAATGGTGGCTTATTAATCAGATGCTTCTCTTACATTTAATTGATAAATTTGTATATAACATGGTAAAATCAGAGGAGTTCAAACTATTAATATTTTATGTTGAATCTCTGGACAAATTCCATTCAATTATCAGTATTTCAAAAATAATTTTAGTACATTTGCATATTGGTTTACAGTAAATGCGAAAATGGTATCTGATAGCAGTAAAGCACAAACTACCTCAATTGAAGTGTGTTTGGTGGTATATTTTGATGCGGCTGCGACTACTAACATTTTGATTCACCTGGTTATAGGTGGGGGCTCAATTGATCCTTTTCCTCTCACATGTAATACCTCTTTGTTATTCTAATTCTACTGATAAAACGCTCTCCCTGCACGTCTTCTGTATGGGCCTTCACATACTTTTAAACTACACCAGGAGTCCTTCAAGGGAGGCAAATAATTTGCTTGATGGAAAATTATAGAACAAAAGATGGTCGAGTTTCGCTTGGATGTCACTTGAATACAAAAGTGTATAGTTCTTTTGAAATATTATATTCCACAAACTGGTCAAGCAAATAGATCATGCAAACTTAAATTCAAGGCAAGAATAAAACAGGGTGTACGGCAATTGTTATATACACATCCTTGCAATATTGAACTCCCACTTAAAAGTAGTATAAGACAACGATGAAACGATAAAAGGGCAGGAAATAAGATATGGTTGCAGTATATAATACTTGACAGGTGTTATTTGAGAGATGAATGTAAACAACACTTGGTAATCCCATATAAAAACAAATTGTTCAGGAATATTTGTGTTCTCCTTGTAAGAAACAATATATATATATATATATATATATATATATATATATATATATATATATATATATATATATATATATATTAACTTTACATGTTTCCATCTGAATGACTCAAGGAGAGTCACAAACACATTTAGTTAATCATAAAAGTAACAGTATTAACTCTACATTGTTCATACTAGCCAATAAAAATATGAATAAGTCATTAAAAGTAGTACGATTAGTAGCGATAAAAATCTTATTTCAGTGTTTTTTCTGTGGATAAGAGCCGTAGTAATCAGAGAAATTGGATCGTCTTGATGCTGAGGAGATTACATTACACCTTCCTGACGTTTGTGCTTTCTTCACACTTTTTGAAGGGGAGGGGTGAGATCAACGATGTCTAAAAGGACTTCGGCAGTTTACTTTCAAAGGAATACATAAAAAAGAAAAATTTAAATTGATGAAGAGAATTTATGGTGATGAATGCGTATGCTCAATGCAAGGGTGGCCAGAAAGGTTTCAGTTTGTGCTCCAAAAGGACCTTCGACAAAAGTGGAATATATATTCTAAACATGTTCTTTAAGATCTTGATATATTTGACGATATAATGTAGATAATGTTCAGATAAAACAATACCACGAGTAAAATTGACAACACTTTTATAAACAAGTGTCAGATAAACGTTTCAATATCGGTTTTATATTTGATGGATAATTGCTTTTATGATGGTTATTTTAGGTTCAAACTAGTGTGAGATATATCAATACTGATGGCATATTTAGTCCCCCTCCCCCGAAAGAGACTCAATGACATACAAAATTGTTAGATTGATCCATCTGTCACAAAGCAAACGAGGCTATGATCTTGATTACTGTTGCAAGCGGTCACCTATGTACACATCTTTTTGAGCATTGGACTGATGAAAGTAAATCTGACAAAAATATCGCTCCAAATGAGGCTGAAGGGATTACAAATTTGATGTATGGTTACACAACATTTGCTTGATGTTTGCCCAGGAAAGCTGTTGATTACTAAATTAAATGACGATCTGCCACAAAGCAAAGGAGGCTATGATCTTGACTACTCTTGCGATCGGGCACCTATGTGCGCATTTCTTTCAGCATTGGATTGATGAAAGTAAATCTGACAAAACTATCGCTCCAAATGAGGCTGAAGGAATTACAAATTCGACGTATGGTTACACAACTTTTGCGTTATGCCAATCGAGTCTCTCAATTCATTGAAAACGAAGTAAAGGAAAGGGGATGTGATTTATCATGAAATCACTTGATGACAGTTTTATACCGCAATTACACAAGTAACAATAATTCAACAGACACTGGCCCAGGTGGTTTAGTTTTGTAGACATAGAAATTTTTCAAGATGGGCTCGACAATGACAGCAAATATGCTGTGAACCCCAAAAATGGGCGTATACTTGTGATGTACCAAACTCCGTATTTCGTGTTCTTTGTTGTCAGGCTTTAACGTTTTTGATGTTTGGTGCTGCATGCTTTTAGCTTCAAGGCGGCTGCATGTGAAGCACTATGACAATATCAGAATGATTGAAACACTCATGGTTACTGTTATATCTCTGCTGGCCTGCAAACAAATAAAATTATCCGACGGTTTTATCTGGGAGACCAATCTGCCAACAGACACATAGCAGCTACAAATATGTTTAAAGTTGGGCATGGAGGTTCCACTTAGTTTATAGTTTATTGCTCACCATGTAATAAATGGGCATTATTAGTAATGGAATGACATGTCAACTATCAAGTGTGATTGCCAGCGTGACAAAGGTACCCAATACATGCTTTAAATGACTGTGATTAGCCATCCAGGGTATCTGACACTTTTGTAATAAATCCACCAAGTAATACAGTACGAAAATGTTAACAATCTCGGCTGTCTAGATTTCAATGGTTAATTGGTCCGCAGAATGTGTGCGTCAAACCAACGGTATTTTCAGCAGACTGTGCAAGAAGCCAGCAAAAGGAATAAGAAGACTAAAAATGATTTGTGGAACGATTATTAAAGAAAGGCAAGGAAGACACATAAAGACAAAAGGACTTACAATTGAATAAGGTTTTTAATGTGAAGTACCTATTTCTATTACTTTACGATATATGCATTTGGCCAAACAAGTAATTTTTCATGCTTTCGTGTCCGAATATGACCTTCATGTCAATATTTAATTTAATGGTACAATTTGATAATTTGTACTGGTGACGGACAAAAGTTGAGTGTCATCACACCAACCTACAGAATGTGGTTCAGATTTGTGTGTTCAATTTCGAGCCTGTCTTTTCCTTTTTTCAGCTTTCACATTTCAGCTCGTGAAATTGAAATAAATGAATGAGTGGATGGGCGAGGATATAACAAAAGGGGAAAAAAGAGAAAAAGAGTGAGAAGGCTATCGGTATCTAATATCAAATTGCAGTGTAGTTACATACTCTCAACCTTTGAAATGTTCCTCATTAACTGCAAACTTTTTATTTCATTCCACAAATATAAAGGCCTTACCAGGTTAAACCCAAACTTTATCACTTATGCCAAAGATAAAAAAGGCATGGCAGGCCTGCCACATTTTAGTTCCCCCGACTTGTCCGTCAGTTCAGTTGCCGGCAAAAGAAAATAGTATACCTTAATTGTATTTGGGCTTTGGACGGCAGGTAATGGCAACGTGTTCCTGCCTACAGCTGTCTAAAGCCATGTCTTTCTATCTCGATCTCTCTACTGCTGGTTACCTGTGGCGACTGCTGAGCTGCAAAAGTTTCAGATTCAGGGGAAGCAGAAATCACATAGACAATAATTTACATGAGTTAAAATAAATCGATAAGTATATATGGAAGAACAGACGAACAGGCAAATAGATACATAGATGGGAAAACACGTAGTGACATGGAAACCCAAAACATACAGGCAGATAAAAGTGGGATGAATTCATATGTGAAAAATATACCCGCAAAAACCAAGCAAGCAAACAAACAAACAAACAAACAAACAAACAAACAAACGAACAAACAATAAAAATAAAAACATAAAAGGCCAAAAAGGGGTTAAAAAAAAGGGAGGGGGGTCTGTAAAACAACTGCATGTAAACATATGCCCTGACAATTATAAACATATGGCCAGATAACAAATTTTCAAATTAGAATCATCCTTCAGGATGTGCGAGCTCAGTGCATTTACAGATGTTTGCACAGCAAAAAAAGTCCGACAGGCTCAATACCTGAGCATTTCCACAAACATAGTTGACACTAGAAAATCATACATGTTCATAATCTGAGCAGGCCATAAAATCTGTACGATCTCCCTCTTTTTGATCACTTGATTACACATGGAGATTTGGTACTCGGATACAGCATGTTGTCCCCTGTAGATTGTTTTGATTGGCTTTACTGCATCTCTATTAGTCAGAAATAATGTGTCTGCATTTGTATTTTCACTCACTAGATGCCACACTAAGGAAAATACCGCTACCGTAAAATAACAGTGTTAATTTTATGGCTTTCCAGAAAATTGCTAAAATTCGGATTTTCCATTTGACCCCCTCCCCTCCCCCATTCCGAGGATTTCTCGGAATTTTGAAAAGGTTCTTCTCGAACATGATCCCTAAGTCTTGTAGAACCTGCCTGCATCTCCTCCTCACTCAGCCGCTGGTGACCTGCTATTTTGAAGTATGTCTCCAAGAGTCTGTTCAGTTTCAACACGGGAGGGTGGGGGTGGGGATGGGGGTTCAGGCTGAAACATCTGCTCATGTTTCGCTTTGGGCATCTTGTGCTCATTTAGCACATGCAATAGTTCACTTGCTGTTTTTGGGCAGTTGTTGGTACCCATACATTTTCTGCAATTATGTGTACAGAGATACGATATGGAGTTCATGTCACTGAAACTGATTGCCTTCTCGTCGTGGTCATCTGTGCCTTTCTTCTGCTATAATGTCTGATGCTTTCATGCCATCGATACCACACTGCAATGGGATTTACTGTATCTTGAGTCTAGCTGACTGATGATAAGACGTGCTTCTTAAAACTCTAGTAATTTGCTTGCTGCTGTCTAGAGTGAGACATGGTATTGGTTAGGACAACTATCTGGGTATCTGCATTTACACTTCTGGTAAAGATGCTCTCAGCATAAACCAAGGCTTCCGCATCAGCACTGTATTTTGTGCAGTAAATGGAATGTTCAATGTTTAATCCTGTGCTCCTTCTCTTCACTGTTTGTGTGGCAGGTTCATCTATCAGGGCACAGCCCATGCCTCCTTAATGCATTGTTCCTCGAGCATGGCTAACGTTAATGTCTACTGGCATTCCTATGCCTACCCTGGCTGGAGAGGTGTGAGGTTTTGTACTCTTAAGCCTGCCTTGGTTCGATTTTTCCTGTTCCCTTCTTCAATAGACGGTCCTTCTAGGACTGGATATTTGGATGCTGGATCAGGACTTCGTACCTTTTATAAACACTCATTTGGAGAATGTCTTGTCTCATGCATCTGCTGAATATGACCTGATTTCATTACCCCGTGGTGATGTACAGCACATGGTTCTGAATTTCAGATGAATCAGAGATTTGCACCTTCTTGACCACTTATTCTGTTGCATCACGTGGTACTGATCTCTGTTCCCTGTTCTCTTTATCGCTGTCAAAGGTGTGATGGGATGGCTGACCTGTCGTCCAGCTGTTGGATCGAAACTCCACATGTGGTCACACTGCAGGTTGATACACATATCCAACCTGCTATCCAGTGAGTTCTTGCCAACAAGTGTATGCTGTCAAGTTTCTATCTAACCTTTGCATTTTTATTCTTGATGTGTAGTTTCTAGGCCAACCTCTTACTGAACCTTACTCTCAGGTGCATTTGTTGCTCTTGGTATTTCATGGTAGTGTCAGTCAGGATCAGGTTTCCTGTATCTATTATGGTTGAATGAGGGAATGGGTAGTAGATGAATTCTTTTTGTTTACTGATGTGCGCATATCTCAAGTTGGGACTTTTGGAGAGATGGTTGAGGTGTTACTAAAATTTTAGAAATTAGAGTGAGGGATTCCCAATTTCCAGAATTTCTCATATTTGGAATATCGCTTGTATTTTGTGTAACGCGCATTTTACCGTTTCACTAGCCCACCCCCTGAAAAACCCTTGGCCATATACATCTATATACATAGATTATATAGCTTGTTGGATCTATCCTAATCCTTTGGCCTCGGGGCCTAAGATTTGGTATTTTCAATTTGAGCAAACCTGTGGCATAACATACTTAGGAATGGTTTAAGCCCACGTTGTAATATTGCAACACAAAGACGAAAACTAAATATTAACCTTGAACAACAGAAGAAGGGGATCAAAGGAATCCCACCAAGACCCCCCCCACCCTCAAAAACCCCACCAACTCCCAGAAAAATAGGCTGCAGACCCTAAAAAATGAGGACACCTTTGATGCAAGCAAACGTTGCTCTTTCCCCACAGAAATACATTGAGTCCATAAGCTTGACGTGACTCCCTCTCCTGGACCCCAACTGGAGCACTGAGCAAGCCCATAGCCTCCTGCTCACTCCCCTGACACAAGAGATACAGGTTCCGCCCCTGCAACAGAAGCCTACCCCCATGCTTGAAAGTCAAGTCCCTTGACATCCATTCGGGGTGGACCTGGGCGGAAATTCTGGTTCTATCCCTTCAACAAAACTCTTTCCCCTTGCCTTAAAGGGGCCATGTCACTTGTCGCGCTTGACGGCATTTGACCTTAAGGGGGTGGGGGTTGTGGTCATTACCTACAGACGTCAATTTGCCCAAAGCGTGACAAAGAAATTGAAAGTAAAAAGAGAAACAAAAAACAAAAGGAAAAAAAAAACCCGGAAAACAAAGCAAGTTCCAGGCCAACCTTTATCGCAATATGCTCTCAAAGTATGCCTACAATTATTGCCACATTACCATACATATATATATATATATATATATATATATATATATATATATATATATATATATATATATATATATATATATATATATATATATATATATATATATATATATATATATATATATATAACTTTATTACAGATATGTGCCAATTTTATCATTGAAACCGGGACAGGGCCTCTTATCCTGAACTTTTAAGAAAACAATTCGAATGAATGTTGCAAAGAGGTTTTAAGAGAATAATTTAACCCTGGTCAACAGCTTTCCTTGGTGCACTCTGAGCATTAAACATCCTGCCTTTGCCAAGGAAAGCTGTTGATTCATAAATAAAATGATAATTTAAGGTTAAAGCAATAAACACTTCTTAAACACCCTTTGACAAGTATTTCCAACTTTTATTTGTTTCATTCTAGCTAGGGTAAATGATCATGGACTCGCGCACTCTATGCAAGCTACACACTTACACACAAGCCAAGATTTCAAAGAGGAGTGTAGGTGTATTTTCTCCAGGTCGAAATGCTCAGTGTAAAAATATTAAATAATAAGGTATAAAAGTTAATTTTCAATACAGTACCACAACTGTTTATCAGATCTCTTCCGCTCTATAAGTGACTTTAGTAGTGAAGATTATTTATATCCATGAGCTAATTCGATATTCAAATTCTACGTGAAAAAACATTTCATTCGAGTACAGCATGCCTAGTCTAAATTCAACAGCTTTTCTCGGTTCACTTTGCGTGCAGTGCGCAAAATGTGCTAGGACAAGCTGTTGATTCAGTCCAAAATGAAAGAAAACTTCCATTTTTGTTCTTGTGAGTAAACTATAAATAAGGTTTTCCTTTCTGGTAAAGTGTCTTTGCCTGTAAATGTTTATATGGCCAGCTGCAAATTGATGCATTTGAAGTTGCTTGATGGTTTTGAATGACTCATTGCTGTCATTAAATCTACATTAATATTTTTAGTAGGCTTACTTGTAGTCAGCTATTTAAAGCACGACTACATGCTCAACATTTGCTTTCTGGGTAGGCTATTGCATCATAAAGATCAACGGTGAAAACTGCTCAATATAAATTGATAAACAATGATTATTAGAGTATATATATGAACTCGAAGTCGGGCTCCATGATAAATAAGCGTAATAACAAGCTTAATAAGAGAAGATCAGTCCTACGCCTGTGTGTTAATAGGTCAACTGTAATGGTCTAGAGTAGACTCATGATGCACAAGGAAAATGTGTGTTGCGTGTCACGCATACGGGGTTGACCAGGGAATTGCATATTTATGCTGATGCTACTGATAACATAGGTCCATGGTAAAGGACCTGATGCCTAGAAACACTGAAACCCGGTATCAGCAACACTGGCATTTGTATTTGCTTTGAGAACACAAGTCCCCAATTTATTAAATTTCCCAGTCTTGAGTCTTGACAAAAAAAACAAACAAAAAAAAAAAAAAAATCAGCAAAAGCAAGTGTATCTATTATAATATGATGATGATGATGATGATGGTGATGATGATGATGATGATGATGATGATGATGATGATGATGATGATGATGATGATGATGATGATGATGATGATGATGATGATGATAATGAACAGATGCTATGTCATCCATTAAAAAAATCATAGGACTGGGCTGGGCGTCCTCGGTCAATCTCAAATGTTCGTGTTGGGTGGCCAAATTATATTCACCTCTGTTTTATTTTCCTGAAATGAGAAGAAATTTTATATCTTCCAATAGAAATGTCAAACAAGGATAGTTAACAAAATTTGATCAATGACTTTAATATCGGGATATGAGCAAGTAGATCAAGTAATTGATTTGCATCCCACTTGAATTGTTGGTATACATAGCAGGACCTCCAATCTATTTCGTTGCAGACTAGGAGACCGGCCGCTCAAATTACTTAGACAGTGATTCAGTTGAATAATGATAATATATGCAAAGACCAAAGGCATGAGTGTTTCATAGAAAATCTTACATGAGAGTGAGTTCCCATTTTTCTCTCAAAAGTGATCGCTGTTAGTGGGAAAATACGAGTGACCGAAGGTCATGAGTCATTTTATCCACCAACAACGATCGCGAGTCTCATTTTACATCATCACTACTTTGTTTGGTATGATATATGGGCTTTTGAGTGTTTAAAAGTATTAGGTAGTCAAGTTATGCTTAAATGTGTTGTAAAAATGCAAAACTCAAAGATGGCGGCGGTGCCACGTGACCTTAAGTGACCTTGACTTACTTTTGGTAGCGGAAATGTAGAGGACTGATATGCTCCTTGTAGTAATAGCTTGAGACCATGCTGTCTCATGTTTGTTGCAGGAATAGCTATGATCTTCCTGGCAGATATTTTCAAGGATATGCCAGGAAAACAAATAAGCATTATTGGAAGATTACAATGGTTTCTTTTGCTGACAATATGGATGTTGATTCCCTGAATAAAACATGTCATAAGCTGACATGGTATAAATTGGTCCCACAATGTCCTATTGTATATATCTAATGTCGTCTTGGGCACTGTAAATGGGTTTCAGGGTGAATGAAATTATCAAACAGTGCTAAAATTTGCTGAAAAAATCCAAGATGGAGGCTCGGTCACGTGACCTTAATTGACTTAGAGCTATTTTTAGAGACAAAAATCCAGTGACCCGAACCTAAAACCTCTATGGTAAAAGTTTTATATCAGAAGACTACTGGCTTATGGGATAGCTTTGCACATGCAAAGTCATGCAATTTTATGTTAAGCTTGCTGAATAAAAGTGGCAATGGTAAAGTATTGGTCGGTTTTCCGGACATAAAATTACTGGATCCTTCTCTACAAATAGATCTTGTCACTATGTACATGAAAAGATGTTCACCTGGGGACATTCTTACACATCACTCTCCATTTTTAGCTAATTAAACTCCTGCTGCCGTTAAGTCACATCTGTGAGGGTATTAGCTACTAATGTAAGGGTATTAAACATTAAGCTCTCACGCCTTGCCAATAAAAGCCTTCCCCTTTTAGCAGGAGTATGCCCAGTGGTCGTAGAACAAATAATCTGAAAATTATTTGCCATCGATGCCGCGGAAATGCAAAATGGGTTACCATGTTAACGGCTGTGTTGAGTGTTTGTTTTGTCAACAGAGGAAACCAAGTCTCCAAATTTCGCACCGGATCTTATGTCCCAAACGAAGTATTTTATGAAGTCGGGGCAAGCGACTTTCACTGCTTTGGTTCATTTCATTTAAACTTGCTACAAACGGACTTATTCAGCAAAAAATGCAGTAATGTAACAAGCTTTGTGGATCCGTTACTTACAATCTTTTTTCTTCCTTGCTTTCTTTCTTTCTTTCTTTTTTCTTTCTTTCTTTTTCTTTCTTTCTTTGTTTCTTTGTTTCTTTTCTCCCTGTCTTTTTTATTGTCGAAGACTATCCATTCATTGTTGATAGTTTGTTTTTTTCCAAAGAACAACCACAAGCTGCTGATTTTACATTGATCCACTGGTCGGAAAATCCACGGCATAGAACTGTTTGATGGGGTGGATCTACCATAGTTTGATTGTACACGCCAGTCAACACTCCTGCAGCACTATGTATTTCTAGCGCTGAACCCCAATGAAATTTTACTGCATTTAATGATTGTAGTTTCACTATATATAATAGAACAATTTGGTGAAGGGCATTGAATTTAGCACATGGTTACAGACGTAGTTCTGTCACCTTCAAACTTACTTCATCCAAGGGTGATGACCAATATATGCACGCTTTTTACATTGTTCAAATTTGTACTATAATTATGTTTATGTGTGACAGTCGTCCAGAAAAGCCATTGCCAAAACTGGGTTGTATCTCATGAGTGCAAATATGATATGGTGTTAAATAATTTAAAGAATCACTGCACAGATGTATACCATTGTAAGCAACTGGTTTGCACAAGGACAATATATGAAGGCTACAAATGATATTTTCCTGTGATGAACAGAGTTCTTGCACGCATCGATATTGCCTGTTGATCTGTGAACCTCGAGCAGGGCACGTGCTTTATGTGGCCGTCATAGAACCGTTAACCACTGCATTTCTTTCAAATTTCACAAGATACAAACAGGATTGGATGACAAATTTATTTCACCTATTTAGAAGCCAGGAGGTATATCTTATGCAGAAAAATGTACATGTGATCACTTTCATTTAAGCCTAAACAGGGGTACACAACCTTCACCTCCGTATATATTTCTATGTCCTTCGTCTCATAAAAAGTAGTTGCCAATTATACTTGCGAAGAAGTAAGATAGTAATATGCTCCACAGAGAAGGGTATATGATTATAAACTTAACCCATGGACTCTCTCTTGGCCTTATTATTTGTATGATTACAATATATATATATATATATATATATATATATATATATATATATATATATACAGTAAAACCTCAGTATAATGACACTCAGATATCCGACATATTCAATATAACGACACAAATTGTCCTGGGAAAAGGTTAATTTCTTTGTTATTTGTGTCTGTGTGTGTGTGTGTGTCTGTCTGTCTATCTGTATATGTCTGGGTGTCTGTCTGTCTTCTAAGCTACCTTCGGAGTGTTATTTCACCTATTTGTCTCTAGACACCGCTACCTCATATAGGCTTGTTTCTTGGCTTGCAAACAGAACAGCGTCGTTGAACTCAGGTGCGCCAGATCCATGTGATGATTTGTGCCAAAATGCGCTGATCTAATTGGTTGGGGTTCACATGACTTTGAAAACGAGTATAATGTACGGAGCTATCACTTTTTCTCCAGGTATTGAATTATTGAAATGTGGTCAGATGCCGGGAAATAAGGCCCGCAGCAAAGAGAAAGAGACTTTAACTTTTATGAAAAGCCTAATGAATCATGGATAGGCTGGCTGTGGGTATATCCACGTAAAGCACAGCTTGTCGTAGCAATCTGCTTTTTCTGCTTTTGTCACTTCACCATACATTTGAGGGTAGGTCGAGCGTTTAGACTTTTAAAATGCGATTGCTACGGGAACAGATACAGTCTCACTGTGGTAGAATTAGGGCATGGCTACTGAATATGCGATGCAAAGGCTACCACTTGTGGGCAGCATAAAAAAAACTGTCACAAAAGACTGACTCTTTGTACGTATACACGTTTGTAGAAAATAACCGAACTTTCTAGCCACATATAAGAGATAAAGAATTATATAATACTTATATAGATGACACATATCTTTCCTCAATCCGGTTAGGCAGTTTTGAGGTGCGGTATCTAAAACTTCGTATAGGGATGGACAGACGAAACCTGCGCAATAGGAAATGCATTAACTTAATCTAGCCCTTATATAGGGCTATAATCCTGTGCAATTTTGAAGCCCTGCCTCAAAAATCTCTCATGTTAGCACGTGGAAGCCAAATTTACCACTGTGACTCATTGACCTCTGCAATTGGGTCAAGGTCATTACATCTTTGAACTTGATCTAACCCTTATGGAGGAATATAATTCTGTGCAATATGAAAACCCCAGCTTTAAAATATGCCGGTTATCACAGAGAAATCAAATTGGCTAATGTGGCTCTGTTACCTCGCCAACAGGGCTTTGAAGTGGATCTAGCCCTTATAGAGTAAGCGCCCTAGCTAAAAAAGTGCTAATGGTATGGTCAGAAACGTCAATGGACAGATGGACGGATAAAGTGATTGCCATAGGCCTTCTCCGCCTGAGGGGAAAGGCGTAGTAATTCTTGCATTGTGTAGCATTAAGCCCGCAAAAAAGGTCTCCACAGACAAGGCAAACCACTTGTTAAATGGACTTATATAGGCCTTTTGGTCGAATGTATGTCAACCAAAGAGCAAATTGCTTTAGTGTGTGTGGTGTTTTCATTTTACGAAGCGTACATTGGAACACTCATGTAGATAGGCGACGGAAGCTGACCACCTTCATCATAAAAGATCTAAGGATGCCTAGATACTATCCCTCCCTTCCAAGTTGTGATAAGTACCTGGAACACCAAGGGAAATAACACTTTTCAAGGGCGCGTGCGAGGCAATTTATTTGTTCTCTTCTGCTCCTTGTAAAATCCGTGTCATACAATCCCCATCAGCTGCTTATTATCAAAACGAGACAAAAGAAAAATAGAGCAAAACAAAACAAAATCAAAAGAAAAAAAATGTTTTAAGCATAGCTGTGAAAGACCTGGAGAAAGTCGATGTTTTTTGTTTATTTCTCTATATAGTCCCCTTTCAGGCTTACACACTGTTACCACCGATGTTGCAAGGCCTGAATGCCGGTCAAGAAGCGATTTTCTTCAGAAACCCTAAAACATTCACAGCTAAAATGACGTCATTATAACTAGGGGGATGGTCAATTAGTTCGAGGCCACAATCACGGATCGCTGACGTGATAACCCACTTGTGAATAGGAGCATTGTCTTGGTGGAACAGCATTTTTTTTAGTGAATACTCCCCGTTGCTTAGCTTTGATAGCCTCACACAACTGTCTTAGTAGGTCAGCATAATATCTGCCATTGATAGTCTGGCCTCTTTACAGATAGTAAATCAGCAGAATACCCTTGGAATCCCAAAAGACTGATGCCATCACCCTTTCAGCAGAAGGAACCGACTTAGCTTTTTTGAGGGTGGGTGGGTGGTCGTGATCCCAGATGCTTCCATTGTTTAGACTGAATTTTGATTTTTGGCTTAAAGGTATGAATCCTCTCATCCATGGTTACAAATTGGGCAAACAAATAATTGGGATCCGCTTCAAGACGGTTTAAATTGTCACGGGACGCCAGGAATCTGACAGGTTTCTGATCCGCAGTCAAGAGCTTTGGCACCCATCTTGCAGAAACTTTTGTCATTCCCAACTCTTTGTGATCATGTACTCAACCCTCTCATGAAAGATCCTCACAACACTGGCAATATGTCGATTGGTCAAACGTTGATCAGCCATCACTATGTCGTGCACCCGGGTAATGTTTTTGGGAGTGGTGGCTGTTGACACCATTCCTGAACGTGCGCCATCTTCAATGCTCTCTCTGCCACGCTTGAATTCCGCAGCCTACTTCTTAACAGTGGAATGGAAGGGGCAATAAAGTGGAGAACATGTCGCCATGTATCTGAGTTGGAGTTAGCCCATTCAGTTGCAGGTACTTGATGACTGCCCTCCAGCCAGTTTTGTCAATGTCTGATGATTTCAATGTGTAGGTTCACAAGATGGTCTGGACCAGAGACATCAATCACACCACAGTTGCAGGGTTTATGTCTATGATCCATAAAATTATTGTACTTGGTGGCAAAAGTTTGTTTCATTCCGATTGTGATATACCGCTTAGGCTTAGAACTTTTCAGCCAGCCCTCGTATTGTGTTTTGAAAGAACAGCTGCCTTCAAAAGTTGCAAGGCAGAGAGGCTTTATTGATGACGTTACATTACGGTTTCAAAGAATAACCAAATTTAAATAACAAAATGATGACCGTGCACATCTATAGGAAGCTTGTCTGAGTGTCTGGTGTCAGCCTATATACATCTATGTACATTGTATGAGTATTTTGTATGAGTCTATATATCTAAAAGTAGCATGTATGAGTATCTGGCATAAGCCTATATATCTATAAATAGCCTGTTTGAGGATCTGGTATCAACCTATACATCTATAAGTAGCTTGTCTGGGCATCTGGCACCAACCTATATATGTTGTATTTGACAATGTGTCTTTTAGCCAAGAACCACTTCCTAGTAGTCATTACCCTATTCCGCAGTCCGAACTCTTTACTCTCCATCAGCTAGCCTGTCCCTATCTTTTTTTATATATATGGGAGTACTATTGTCCATATTGCACACGTTCCTCTGTAAAATTTTGACATAGGCTGTATTAGCCCAAATACATTAAAGGTTTTTCAGTGGGTAACTACTCAGAACATGTTTCGGAGCCTATTGTAACTAGCCTGTATGAGTATCTCAAATCAGCCTATATATGTAGAAGTAGGCTGTCTGAGTATCTGGTATTTAAGGATAGGACAGCTGAGACTGAAAATCAAGAAGATGGTGAACTGCCGATATTATCTCATTAACATACTGCGTAACAATGATACAATGTCACAAGGTGTACTCATCATTGTGATGATCCCGGGCTCATTCTGATGACGTCATACAGTGATCGTACTTTCAACAGTAAGAGAGTTAACACCGCATAAAAGCGACTTTTACAAGAAATCTTTCCAGTGTAGAAAGCTGCTGATTATACGTGGATTAGTGTCTCCTTTGAAACCTTCAAATATTTTGTTAAACTTCTGTTACTGCAGCCACAATGAACTGTGCCATTACCAGATACATTTTACAACTTCAATCCTCAATGCTTGACTGTCGAGAACTAGAACTAACAAATCTTTAATTTGCTGTATGCGCATATTAAAGATAGATTTTTCTGATCTTGTCAAGCTTGAAGGGGAAATAAATGAGCGTAACATACAAGCAGAGGATTCTGTGATGGCTTAGGCTGCCAAACGAACAGGCGATTAAAAAGACCCTTGTTTTGCACTGCCTAAGGCTCCATTGGCAAACAGATTGCTAGACCTGTCGGTTGTTATTGTGAACTCCTATAAACTGATACTCTAAATAAAAAATGGCAATATGGTATGTCAATGGACAGCGGGCATGCAGGATGTACTTTGGTGATTGGAATGCACTAATGAAATTTGGTGGCTTCAGTCAGTCAATGTGAAATGTGAAGCCCGATTACTCAGAGTCGTTGCCAACGGAAAGAGAAAGGAAGTCATGGCCAGAGATGGCTTTATTATAAATCTATCTCAGGCAGACTTGCGACGTTTCTGCTATTTAATCACAAAATGATGTAAGCACGGTAGCTCTCAAATTTGTATCCCGCTCCGCGACACTTATAAAGCGCACGACATCCGCTTGCCGCATTTTCTGAGGCGCGCCTTTGTCCAGTCCGCCACATTATAGAAAAGGTAACAGGGCTCAATTTTGTGATCATAGTTTTTCACTTCCACTGACTTTAAATTTAATATTTTTGTCATTGAGAGCTGAAACGTGCATGTTCGTGAAATGTCACGTGGTATTTGAATGGAAATTTGTACCGTGAATTCATTTATACTGAATGCATAATCAGTGGGGAGACCTCTTTCACCCCCTTGAGGTTCAGTTCAGCATTCAGCTTTAAGAAAACAGCGGTAAAGGGTGAAACAAGGATTGTGTTCCATGGAAACGTCACCCCGCTGATCAGATTCATTTCCTTTCATCAATTTGCTCTGCCATTTCCTAGTCGTGAAATTAAAAGACAGCCATAGTTGAAAATTAGACGAGGTGTTCTTTACTGGTAGTAGTTATCAATGTCACGAAGCTGCGGCACGGATTGCTGGTATTTTATACCACTTTGTCTTGTAAGATCAAGAAGCCTTTGATCAGCCGACTTTAGCGGCTCCCTCTAGCGGTTCTAACATAATTCGTTTAACGCGTTGCAAGTATCTTAAGGTGAATGGTCGTTCACCATGTTGTAAAATTGATCTCAAAGATTGCTGGTGAGAACTGGGTGCATAATGGAAACAAATAAAACATATGTATGAATAGAATATTAAGAAACAAACAAATAAATAAATTTGAATTCGTGAAATTCAAGTTTTGAGAGCCTTATCTTAAATGCAACATTTCATACCATCTTGTTATGTTATGTTAGATCCCGAATGATGATTAATATAATTTGCAAAGCCCATTAAGAATCTCAGAATCAGACCATGGTATAAACAGAATACAAACAATATATATATTATTGAATATTACTTGATGGGGATTATATTTTTAAAATAAAATGACCAATAAAGATTGTTAGAAAGTACGCATTGACTGGCTATACTTTGTGTTAAATTTTACCTTAATTACATGAAATGATTTGATGATTTTTTTCTTCATGGTGTATACCATTATATTTAAATTGAGAAATATGCAAGGCAAAAAAGTGGATTATAATGGTTTAATATATCACCAGGCTTAATTTTTTTCTTGCTTTCAATGGTTTATAGTAGGTCGAAAGATATCTGAGGTTTTTTGTGTTTTTTTTTTTGGGGGGGGGGGGACTTCCCAGTACGACATATAGCATTGACATCATTCTAACCTTGCTTAGCGGATTTGGAAAATCAGGTTGAAGTACTTTTTTAACAGCCCTTATTGTCACAGACATTGGCGTTTTCACTCAAATTTGTGTCGGCGGTGGGAAGTATTTTGCATGAGAAATACAATTGCACATAAGATCTGTCGATATAATATGCCCAATATCAATAAAATCTGCTAGTATGACAAACCGACCGCTGTTCGTCACTCAGCAAACCGTATACACTGCGAGTTATCTGAAGAAAGTTCAGGCACTTTTGTATAAGCAATTTGTATTTGTCAAATGTTCTAGAAAATAATTTGACCTAAAGAGCTGTAATATTTGCGTCACCCAGGAATAATTCTCGATTGAATCCTTTCATCACAGTAAATAGTACAGTCTAGACCACTTTTAACTACAATCTTTTTAAAAATTCTACTGCGACTGAGAAAATAGAAAGGACAAGTGTGTCGCCTTTATCAACCCAAAATGAGTCGACCCTGTGTATTATCTTTTTTAGGAAAATGAACCAAACTGCACCACAACCTCCCCTGTTTGCTTAGATTTATGTGGTTATTTTGTGTTTCCTCTCTTATCGAGACACTAATTGAAGTTTAATACTTATATTGTGTTATCATGATCTCTGTAGAACAACATATTAGTCTCAGGGGGAAATTGGTATCCATTGCAACAAGTTTTGCCAAGTTTTGAATTACACTGGTTGAGCGTGTATGGTTTGACCTTTTCATTGCCATTAACCTTTTCATTGCCAATATCGACAAAAGTCGATGTGCTATGAAATGACACGAGGACGTTAAAATTTATTTTCTTTGTCAGAAAATATTTCAGGTAGCTCCTTCGGTGCCAAGGTTTGCACTGAGTCAACAGGCTCTCTCTCTGTGTTTCAACGCAATGCATCCAAAGCACGCCGGCGAAAGCTGTTCGGCTGGGCTATTATATTCTCTGCTACTATAGACATGCTGGTACTTGAATGAAAAGTCTTGTCACAACAAGCACGAATCTGGCATTCTAATCATCATTTAGAGAAGTGCCCCTTAAGTAGTTCGACTTAAGTTGCAGATAGTACAGTAAAGAGTTAAGTATCTGCATGGTCACAGTTGCACAGACTAAGAGAATAATCCAGGCAAACGAACAGCTTTCCACAGCGTGTTGTGGGCTCGTTGCGCTGACAGCACGCCGGCTAAAGAAATGTGTTGCTTCTGACAAAACGTGGCGCTGAAATGCTTAATGTGTCGATCAACTAAAGCTTGACAAGAGATATCATGATTCAATAATAAAATGTTGGCAATGTGTGATTTAACATTGCCCATTACACTACATTTTATAAAAGAGGCGCAGGAAATAATATGTTTTAGTCAGTCAGCTCATGTTTTTGGATGGTACTCCTTCCTTCGGCTGTCGTCACTTATTTAGTATTTTCAACTTCTCCAAAGCCATCAGCCACACTCACTTCAAATTTTGATGGGAAGCTATCTTGGGTGGGTCTCTACCACGGTTCTTTTTTCAAATGGTCACGCTTCAATGATTTCTGACTTTCTAATGAAAGGGGGGGGGGGGGTAAAATCTAAAAAAAAAAAAACCTTCTGACCTGCCATACCTATAGCTGGGAAGTTATAAATTGACACTTCTGCGGACCCCAGACCTCAATTTGTTCAACATATGGCACTACGATTTTCTATTTTTTCAAATTTTTGTGTATTAAAGCCATTGTGGACTTTTGTCTCCAAAACCATTATTCAGATTGGTCTAAAACGTAGTAGAAATATGATAAATGGATATATATTTTCTGAATATCTTATTTTTAACGTTTTTTTTCAATTATGTTTAATGCATGCACATGCGTTCCGTTAGATCGCCAGGTAAATGGAACTTGCAATGGAGAGTCACACATTCACTCCCTCACTAAAATCCACATCCCTTATGTCAGAATGGGACTTATTTTGGGTTGAATGTCAAGGTCAACTGGGGAAAGGCTGTTCACACAGTCCTCTCGTTTAGATTTAAGTTGGACATTTGTTTGAGAAAAGATATGACAAAAAAAACCGACTTTAGGCTACGCTTGTCGATATCAAAGATAATTATTAATTGGGCATTGCATGCCATTGGTCAAAGGCCAATACAGCACAATAATATGAGCTGCGGGACTGTTGGATCCCATATTTCTCAGCAAGGGAGTGTCCAGATCCTGGTACCAGTTGAAGAAAAAAAGGTGTTGCTCTTGAAACGTGCGATCCAGAGACGTTAAATCTTTAATGAAAAATCAGTAACATTCCCCAAAAGGGGCAGTGAACCTATGTAAAAGCAAATGTCATGTGTGTTGATTAAGCATTCTTTATTCTGGAAATGTAAATACTCTTCAGTACACCCTTATCACCACAGTTCGCCGTCGACCACGTGATGGACATTGCAACGAAATTAATATGAATGTCCCCTGTTCCAAATCATCCTTCAACCACAAATCGATTTTCATTTAATAACGCATTCTTTCTTCTTCCTTGGTAATTAATGGATACAAAAATAATGACTTTCGATAGATTCTACAAGTTTTCCCCTTTAGTAAACATTAAGATTTATATGTGTTTAGTACGACCTCTTTAATGAATTTAAGAACCTTAAAAAGTGAGTCCGTTTATTCGATCACAACTTTCGTTTTAATAAAACTGCATGGTTTGATTAAATCCCAATGCTCGTTGCATTTGTCTGTATTAGTGACGCCATTGACACAATAGCATAAAATTTTCATGGCGTCTCCAAGTGGCTTTGGCTTTGAAACTCCCTATTTTCTTCCATTGATAAATTATTCTGCTGTAGTTAGTGATGGGCTCTTAATGTTTATGTCTGTGTTTAGTGTTTTCTTTTTTTTTTACTATTTCATATGCCCGCAACAAACATATATTTCGCAATTTACACTGTATGTAATAGAACGTCACCCTTAGTGGGGATTCACATATTGAATTCTGCCTATTCTACATCTGGCCTATTCTGCAACATCAAAACCCGACAAGTCACAAATGTTTGGTTCCTCGAGCTTATGAATCCCAAGGTTTTGTGACCTCACCATTACCAGGCACTTGTAAGATTTTAAAACCCTGGAATTTGCTCTGTTATTTCAAAATTCACAAAATTTATATTGAAAGCCTAATCCAGGGTTGATGGAAGTAATCACTTAGATTCACAAAACCCAGAGGTTTGGATGAGCATGCAGATGGATGATTTACACAGTCATTCATATTCTGTATAAATTCCAGGGATTTGTGACAAAACTGAGCAAAAAGGTTTTAACATCCATATTTGTTAGTAACGCTTACCACAAGTTCCATTTCACTCGGTATACTCTCTATGAGATTGTATCCTGCTCCATACTTCATCCCATCAGAAAACGTTCTTCTGATACGTTCGTTTGGCCTAGAGGCTATAACATGCCTTCCAGAGGCTGACCCGGGATTTCGTTCAGTGTACTGTGAAGTTGTGTGAAATAGACCTTTTCACCATGAATTGTGAAATTGCACTTATCTTCTGAATCGTGATTCGTCATAAGGATCTCCCTGACCCCTTTAGCGTTATAGAACTCTTGGTACAAAAACGACCTACGCAAAGACATTTAATTTAAGAATTGAAGGAATTGAGCTTCGGTTGTATTTGTTTTCACTTTCTGAACAGGTATTTTTCACGACGTCACGATAGCGACACCTTTACGAAAGTGCCTGTCAAAAAGTGAAACCGAACGTTGATGAATGCAATTAAAAGGCAGATTAATTTTTATATTTACATTTAGCATGGATTCCCATCAATATTGCACGTAAAACAATCATTTACGTTTGATTATCGATTGTTTGAAGTGCATGCTGCTGCCCACATGTACAGAGATCCTGATCCTGAAGATATTTTGTACCGAAAACTGTTATAGCTCTACACAGATGCACTACTGCTAAGCCAACCACACTACACTACCCATACACATACACAAGAGCACAACTGACTGGTAATGGGTCCTCCATGAGGCCAATTCTCAAGAAATTGAACCCTGCAATGTACAAGCAAGCACAAAGTGTTGATATATGTGACAGGCTGCAGATCTCAAAGGAGCCTTATGTTGACAACTGCACCCCTGACAATTTTATTTTAATTATTTCTGCCTGATACTAGCGTTTCCCAGCGTTAGAGGACTGCAAACGCTGGCTAACGTTCGTAAACGCTGGCAAACGGCAGCTAACGCTAGCGTCGAGGCCCCTATACTGACGTTGGAGCAACCCAAGGTATTTCTACAAACTGTCCCTGAAAAGGTTGTGTACTGCTGACACTTGGGAGTTTGTGAAACACGCGTCGTTCACTGAGTCTCTTGTGAAGTCGAGATCGAGATATTTGGTCGATTTGCATTTTTTTTCTGGTAACTTTGTGCTTTTTGTCTAGACATTTCACTCAAATCAACCTTAGTTTTTCCATTGTCTTATCTTTAGTTTCATTTGTTGTCATATCAATTTGACCGTAAATAGGATTTGCTTCATTTTGCTGATAACTTTACCTCTTTTGACGATTTTTGAGTTTTGTTATACTTTGAAAAGTGATGTTTAACTTACCGACGTCAGAGTATCTACTAACTGTTAGAAATATATGGAAAGTCAAACTCACCCTTTAAGCTTGTATCTTTAGATGTCCAAACGTATGACGGATCTGCGCCCTCGCGTAATGTGCGAGATGTAATAAATTGCAGTCTTTATTGTAACAAATCAGGTTCAGGAAAATGATTGCCGAACTCCAACGAATCAAATGGAAATCTGTTGCACCTTTTTGCCTTTCTCAGCTGTCTTGGCGACAGAGCTTTGTTTTCTCTTTTGTGTTACTTCTTTACATTTTTAATGGGCTTGTTTGCGATGTATAAAGTACCATGTCGGTATCAGATGGACTTGTCAATTGTGTCCGAGACTGTTCGTGCTGTTATTTAGTGATAAAATTGAAGTTTTAGACATATTTTTGTTTTCCAAGCCGACTTTATTTTAAGATTAGTGATTCCAATGAGGACGATAATAGCACGGGATGGGATGGTTGACATTTGGGAGAAGGAGCAAAAGAGGAAAAATACATTACATGAAAATCAAGGGGAAGCCAGTGGATATTATTTTGGTGTATCTGGTATTAGTCAATTGTGCTTTCACCTTTCAATATCATAGTTGTACTGGTAGAGGATTGACATAGGCACAGTCCATCTGCGCGAGGGTCTAGCAGAGTCAGTTCATCCCGGATGGACCTTTAAAGAAAACAGATGTCCACAACAATCAGCTGTGCCTTCTTATGAAGAACTCACCCAAATAAGTTATTCATATACATTTGAAGATTCTATTTCAGAGGGGAGAGGATCGATTTAAACGGCTGTTAATCATAATAGGTTGACACTTGTCTCAGCTCAGGGATGAATCAGATTTTGTCACATAGTGTTTGTAATCAATTGTGCTTTGCCCACCAGCTCACGAAGAAAAAAACCTTGCTTTGCTGGTCAGTGAAAGCAATGAAGTGACCTGGTAACTTGACCAGCATCTAATAACATGGACGCGTCGTGGCGCAATTTCGGATATTACGTAAATACAATGAAAACATCAATATCTGATTTATAAGCATATATTATGTTTCCAGCTGATGTAACACATTTTATTCCACTGAGCTAGCATTGGCATTGCTTTGTTTGAACCCACGTGTGGGCCCGGTTAACACCTATTAGAATTGTATGCAACAGTTTTTCCTGATTCCTGCCGGACGATGCACCCTTGAACACTCAATGACCTTCATTTCATTTGCAACTTGTGAACAAAGTATTTTGCTACATTTGAATACAATCTATGCATCTTTTTCGGGTGTCTGGGACAAAACTACTTCATCAACACCACAATGGACGGTATTGCAGCAGCAAATATGCTGTGGTTTATTTTTGTGACGTGATCTTGGGCATGTAAATATTTTGTTCAGCCTGAATTTTTTGTTTCAATATCTTTTGACAACATGGGAATTCTGTAAATCCATTTTTGGCAGAATGCTTTGACATGTCACTTTTATATCCACCATACTTAGAAAGGAACTTTGTTATGGCAAATTTGTTCAGCATGCTACAAAATGCAATTTTTTTGGCAATAAAGGCAACATTGTGCTCATTTTGAAGGGAATGTGGTGCTGCCCGTTAGTCGGCTGATCGGGGCTGAATATTACTTTCGCAGCAAGGAAGATAGTACCTAATTCAAAGAGCCCTAGCACCAAGAGAATTTATTGTTTCACTCACTGGAATTTTCCGTTTCTCATCTGCACTTTCGGCCTCTGTTGTATGTAACTCTTGTTTTGCAGTTACGGCATCCCAGTATGCTCTTTGCAATATTTTGATACTCTGCTGGCAGATAAACAACGATTTTGGTCACATGAAACCCTCACAAATCTGGTAAATTCCGCTTGCCCATCAGCAAAGGAAACCGGTCGAAGTGACAATCAATTGCGACCAGCCAGTTTTTTTTTATTTAAATCGGAATATCGTCATCTGGTGGCCACTTTTCATTGTTTTTGACCTTAAGAAGAGGTATCTGCGAACAGTTATTTCAAGGTGTACAGCATACCACGTAACACAAATTTCCATAAAATAAATTGGTGATTAAATTGAATTGAATTAAATTTTATGTTCAAACAACAAATGCAAATTTATATGCCAGTACGAGACACGAGGGCTTCCAGCGGGGTTACAAAATCATCGAGCCGGGGACTTGTCATCTGTTTGAGACACCTTGAATTGGATGAAAAATGAAAATCGTCATGTTTGCACATTGATATTCTTGTAGTGAAATGAAATTGGTACAATATATATACATATATATATATATATGAGTGTTTGTTTTTCAAATTTTGACACAAGGTACATATTTTGTTCTAAGATACTGATTCTGCTGGAAACTACCAAATGCCAGATTTGCCGTTAGTCAATATTTACCCTTTAACTAACAACGAAAGACAGAAACGGGAACTTTGATTATTTCAGTTGTTATAAAGTATACCCATTGTAGTTTAAGACTACCCTGCTCCTTAATTGATGCAATATGAGTATGTTTGATGTGAAATAAAAGTAGTCTGATAACAAAGAATCAATAAATTTTAGCTCAATGAAGCACATTTGTGGTACGAAACAAAAAGCCTCGATATGAATATGCTAATGTGAATGGCGAACTTGGAGACATTTCTCTTTATGTAGCTTATTACACGTGCGAAGTAAAACTAGAAAAGAAGATTTGCTTCACAGCAAATCTCTCTGGGTGCTTGCATTATTTGAATCATAGAAATGCTTTGAAAAATATTTATAGCTGTGATTCTAAAGCAGAATAACACACCTCTCTGTAGTATGTTGGAAGTGTTCAAATTTAATGTCTAAGGTTAGTGACACAAAATATACCAAAATCATTTTTGAGGGACTGCAACCTGCTGGTCCAGATAGACAGAAGAATATTGGTTTAAATGTATGAAAAGTATTTTTGCTGGAAAGCTAATGACTACCGCCTGTTTGGGGCACATCATAAATAAGAGCTACCTTTTGAAATATTGCATATCACGGTTCAGTATAGGAAACCGCCACTCCATGTTCTTTTAAATCATTCATCACTAAAAATTACAGAGTGCCTCTAGTTAGGATCTGTAAGAATTTTATGACAAGTAAATGGTGTCTCCAAGTATATCATGAAAAGTTTTTTCCAGTGTGGAAATAAAAGTGAGAGTTAGTGGTGAGTAAAATGAAAACATGCAACTGCAACCACAACTACACCTCAGAAGGAAAGGGTCTGCAATGATGCTGTGTGTCACGTGCTTTGGAGCGATCCATAACGGAAGAGGGGTAAATGGATCTGCATAGTGAGACAAAACAAAAATTTATATACAGCTTTATAGTGGAAAATTATGTGGAAACATTGTAATTGTATTTGTAGTGCCACCTCTTATTGGATTTCTAATATATGAACTTCTGACATATATATATATATATATATATAATCCAGCAAAACCCATCAGCCCGATGGGGTCCAGTGGTAATGTTATAGCCATAAGGCAGCACCTGTGTTCTCTACATGCTCACAGTTTTGGTGTGTAATATTTGAGGCATTTCACTCAATTTTAAAATTCGTCATTTTGGAGAAAAAAAATCCATTAAACCTAAGTCAAAATGCTTTTCTCACAGCGGTTTTTTCTTTTTATAGATTTGTTTCATAAGTGAAACAAGCGAATAAAACATGTAGCACAACAGCAAAATAAAGTCAGTTTACTAAATATGTCAAAATTTATGTTGAAGGTCAAGGTTAAAGAACCAATGCAGTAATACAGGATTTGCTAGAACCTTATCTAAAGGACAAATGATAATGACATTTGCTGAAATGTTCATAAATTGTTCCCAAAGCTAAAACTATTAAGATCTTCATAAACATGAGAGAGAGAGAGAGAGAGAGAGAGAGAGAGAGAGAGAGAGAGAGAGAGAGAGAGAGCAGCATAACCCATTTCAAAATTTTATATTAGAATAATTCTTCACATGTAGGTCCCTGTTCAAGGTGATGCTATTGTTGCCTGTTTAGGAGCCCAAAGGCCGGGCAGGGACCCTGAGTCACCAGCCACATACACATTCAAAAATGGCATGACAGCGAGCAGGAAAATGCAGTTGTGACCAACCTGCCTTCCCCCCGCTACACACACACAGCTGTGAAAACATGCATGCCCAGTGCTGAGGAGCGCTCTCCAGTGCCCCATGGGGCTCAATCCACAACCGTGAAGCAGGCTTGCATATTCAGTGAACCCTGTCTAAAACCTGATCTCCAGGCAATCAGCAGTGAGCAGACCTATTCTGTAGCCACACTGAACCCAAACATGCATTTCACTCAACAGGTTTTGCATGGTGATTATGACCGTCTTACATAAAAATTATTGAGTGATGATTGTTCCATTAAATACTTCAACATGTGAATCTGACTTGATATCATATATTATTCATGATTACTGTCTGACATATTTTGTATCAATGTAACAAACCATTTTATATTCAACACTATGTGACCCCTTTTCTCTCTTCCACAGCAACGGCGCTTTGAGCACAATGTATCTCAGGTCCACAGCTGAAAGCTTTAGTTAACTTCGATCATTCTAATTTTAAATAGAAAGTCTTTTAAGAAGAATGGAGGATATCTTGCAACAGGCACCACTGACAAATGAGGTTTGGTATACAGCCTGTTACAAGGAGAGCCACCTGGTGGATACACAAATCAAGCCTAGCTGACTGGCTACTGGTTGTCCACCGGAAGTGGCATCATATGTATTTTAGTTTAACAGAAAGTTACTGCAGAATCACATAAAATTTACCTCCTCATGCATCCTCCTGTGACCAAGATATAATTATAATAATTCAGGTGAGCACAACGTGTTGCGATTGTTGCTGCAAGAGTTCATATTGCCCCTGCCAGGAAGTGTCTTGATCCAGCTCCCCCCTCCCCACCTCCATCGCGTGGAAAATTTATATTGCTGTCGAAAAACGCAAGGAAATATTAAGCTTTCTCTTCTGCATGAAAAGTCTCCACCGCAAGTTTATGACTTGGCAAATACGTAAGGTCCTGGAAGGCTGCTGGAATGAAGACACCTCAATGTGTTTCATCCCCAAGGGATTGAGCTAAGATAATGACCCGATGCATTTGTGCACGTCATGGTTTGCTCTTTCGGTGCCAAGTGTTTGACTGGGTCAAAAGCTTTCTAATATCAATGCGCCCAAAAGCGCGCCGAGGAAAGTTGTTGACCTGGACTATTATATTCTATGTAACTGTAAGTATGATGTTCTGCAATGTGAATAAAATATTTTTTTTCTTTTCTTTTTAACAAGGAACATGGACATAAAACTCATTATAATTCTGAGCAGTTTGTTTCAAGTAATTTAACTTTAGTCACAGTTGGCACTAGAAGAGTTAAAAAATGGCTATGATGCATTTGTGTCTTGCCGTGGTTAATATTCTCGGCAAGTCCTGTCTAGATGTCTCCTTCCGTTTCATTGAGCATGCGATTCTTTTCATAAATTGAATTATATATACTTTTACCAAAATATATGTTGGTTGTTTTGGTGACATTGGGAATTACAGATCTAATTCTTTATATAGTGTACTTTTGAACTTATAATGATACCGTGCATAATTCTTCAAAATACTTAATTCATAAAACTTTATAGCATGAACATAAAAATCTAAATAAAAAGCGAAAACAGTTTTGAAAAATCATAGCGATATATCACGGATTATGCTTATAAGGTGGCCGAGGGTGTCATTAGTGCATTTTTTGCCGACTAAATTTTAAAATAAATATATGAATAAATAAATGAATGAATGAATAAATAAATAAATAAATAAATAAACAAATAAATAAATAAATAAATAAATAAATAAATAAATAAATAAATAAATAAATAAATAAAAAAAAAATAAATAAATAAATAAATTTCATGAAATCCCACAAATAGGCTGCTACCATTTAGGGGGGGGGGGGGCGATTCCGATCAATCAATTTTACTTGTATATTTTGTTACTATTTATCTGACTTGTTCACTTTTTCGTTTTTATAGATCTGTCGCCTTATTACCTCACGGTGTGTTTACAGCAATGCATCTATGGGGATCGCTGGGGACCAATTCAGCCAGCAGTTCAGACTCACAGTGGAGTAGTACGTCAGATGCAGTGTTGACTCTTGCCAGTGTGACACACGTATGTTCAAGTTCCGATCAGAGAAAGTTAGAAAATGCTGAAAGCTAACTGTTGCGTGCCGAGGTGCACAAGTTCTAAGGGGAAGACACATGGACTCAGCTTTTACCAGTTGCCGCGCGACAAGACACAGGGAGAAACCTGGATCAAACTATTCAGTTCAAGTTCAAGTTCAACATAAGCTTTATTTCGAGTCGGTATATTTCACAAATCACATTACCTCTGATGAGCTCTTTTCCCGCATCGTATAAAAAGTATAATCAATAGGAAATATCTATACTACAAAAAACAAACAAAAAAAACAAGCAAAAAAAAAAAAAAAAAAAAAAAAAAAAGGCGCACACACACACACACACAAACAAACACCCCCCCCCCACAATAAAAACCAGGGAGTTGTTCCTGTGTAGACAAAAGAGTTAAATCTTGTGGCTAAGAAAGGCAAGTCTTAACATTGAGCAAGGGTATAGATCAAAACACCGCGGCCTCCCTGGCAGGCAAGACCAGTCCAAGGGCCAAATATCTAATAGTGAGCCCTTCAGCTTGTCTTCTGCCCTGTAGGAGGCCGTGGTGCAGGACAACCACACCGCTACTCACAAACAGATCAGTCATAAGGTCGAAGAACGGTACAGATAGAAACACCACGGCCTCCTGGGCATGCGTCACCAGCCCAGGGGCCAAGTATTTTGGGCACCCCTCAGCTGGTCTCTCGCCCTGTAGGAAACCGCACCGCCATTCGCACATTGACAAATCGCAAGATCGAACAGCGGTAGAGAGAAAAACACCGCGACCTCCCCGGGAAACGAAAACTTAACCCCCGACAGCGCAGTCATCGTTGTAGCTATTCCTTAGAGTTGTCTTCTGCTATCACAGATGGTAGTTTTGCACCAGGGACGATGTTTTCATGTATTATTACAAGGACATCTGCCATATTTTGACCACAACCGTGTTACACTATATGCGCTGATTTGACCTCGTCGCCGGCGATCCCCCAAGATGCACTTCGGTAAACACGATGTAACGTAATGAGTTTTCAAGGTAATTTCGGCATGACGTTATCAATTTTATTGTGCAGCTTGCCTTATAACATTAATTTAATTTTGGTTGTTGATTTGTTCCCGCGTTCGTTGTTCTCGCAAATATTGAAGTATCCATTTCTCTGTCGACGTATTAACTTGTTCACTTCATCACAATCATCAAATCATTTAGTAATTATCCATTTCCTCTGTTTACAACTTTGGCTATCACTACTGTGCTCAGGCAATAAAATTATTTACATTGTATGTAATAATTAGGAAATGTGATTAATGTATGTGTCGTATTGTGAAAACGTGATCTTGTCAAATAATTCCATATTCAATTTGTTATCGAACCTGTCTGTGTTATGCTGCAAATCATTCATTTCGTGTATATAAATCCCTTTACTAATATATGTTATTTGATCACGTATTTATGTCCGTCCTTGATAAAACGTGACACGTCTGTGGTACATGCGTTGGTGTGACAGGCTTGTCGATTTGTAACACAGTCCTGTGCTTCAGTATGTTTGTTCATCCCCTTCTCACAAATACTCTGCACACCTCGGTCTCTGCTCCTGAAGGGTAACTCAACGAAAACCACGGTAGCGACTTCTAAACTCATCAAGGTCGTTTTTGTTTATGCATGTTTGTATTGTTGCTTGTCATATATATTGCCTTAAGATTACATTGGGCATTCCCTGTTATTTGCATACTGTTGACATCAAAGTAAGAATTAAAAAAAAAATCAAAACGGAAAAGTAAATAAATGCAAATACTAACAAGGGAGAAACATAAATATAAAAATATATTACTTTTTAAGCACGCCTTAATGGTGCCGGATATTGAAGCAGATGTCTGGGATATCCGGGTTCATCTTATGATAAATGACAGATCACAAAGCAACCTCCCCGTCTACTCGCAGTTCCATACCAAAGCTTATCATAAGTTTGCACTCATATTGAATCTTGTGCGAAAAATCCGATGTAAGTCTAGTCTGACGTGCGGGACTTAATGTGGATTGAACAAATTAATAGGCAGTAGGCAGGTGAAGTGTCCATCGCGAATGTGTCCTATCTATAACTGGCTCGATGTGTTCTTACATTCCAACGACTTGAATACATTGAACGAAATTATTTGGAATTTCGTTGTATTATTGCTACTGTCGCCGCTCAGCTAGAAGAGAATCATGTCGCTCAGCAAGAAGAGAATCATTTCGCTCAGCTGGAAGAGAATCATGTCGCTCGGCTCGAAGAGAATCATGTGGACTCAAAGAGTTTACAACAGAGGTTTTCCTAGCACACCTTTGATGTACCTGGTCAAATTAAAATACCTGGTTATATTCTTAATTTCAGATGTTGATTATTCGACTAAGGTAAACATTATCTGCACGTACATAAGCTGGAGGTATTAAATCGATGGGTGGCGTGTGTGATAGTCAAATGGGACATCAACATACATACGTACATGTATATATGTTTATATAATATATATATTTCCCATTTCAGCTAAGCGACTGGAGCCAAAGGTTGCAGGTTCGAGTCCCGCTCGTTCCGAACATAAAATATATATTTTCGGCATTACCTTAATGCTGGTGGACTTAAGTCCCCGGTTCTGGAAATAAATGGCGACTAAGTAAATATACTGCATAACCGTGTTGATATGGCACTCGCACATAACTACCTCCACTGAATCATTCTTTTTAAGAATGGGGATTTGGTCGAGTGGACAGGTGCGTTTCCCATTTCAGCTAGGCGACTGGTGCCAAAGGTTGCAGGCTCGAGTCCCGCTCGTTCCGAACATAATGTATATACAAATATGCAGACATTTATTTTTAAGGGTTCTAGTTTTGGTGCTTGTTGCATTCTGGTCCTTTTCCTGAAGCGTTTAATTCAATAATTTTGTCATAATTCCTACCCATACCATGTCAAAATTTGTTCTGCTCGGTGCTTATTTTGGCGGTTTGGAAGCATCAGCGCAATAAGCTAAAAATGAAAACAGTGAAATTAAGTGAATTCACAGTAAATAATATTCACACACACACACACACACACACATATATATATATATATATATATATATATATATATATATATATATATATATATATATATATATATATATATACAGTGTGTAACAGTATCTATATATGCGTCGACCAAAGTACCGTATTACTGTTATATACTGATAGATTGCGTAAATTGATTAAATAAAACAAACCTGTCCAGGTTCAGGATTATTTTATTTCTTATATCATATTTAAATAGCGTATTAGAAGGTGATTTTAATTTTACATGTTATACGCGTTAAACTGTAGTACCAGGATCCTTTATGACAATAATTCTCTTTTGTCTGTTCCATCTTTTGTGCAGTATGTTGTATTATACCAAGGTACAAATCCAATGTTTTGATTTGGGGAAGCAAGCAGTTAACAAGTTTCTTTTTCTTTTTTTTCTGTTAGCGGCTAGCGTTTGTAGTGTAAACCGCCACACATTTTGTCGTTTGGGACGCTTTATATGTGACCGGACCTTGACCCACAAAAGTAGACGACCGGATTGTTTGTACTCAAGGCAAGCCGGCACAACCAAGAATGTTTGACGAAACAATCATTTTATCGATTTCTTGTTCTTTGATATGATAGACATTCTGATTCCACCTTGCCGTTGCGTGTACTGTCTTTCCCCGTTCAAACGATATTCCTAATTCGCGGATGCAAGGCTAAATGCAATGGGTTTCAGGAAATATTCATCCCAGTTTCTGAGAGAATTGAGTGTTCCATCTATTACTTACGACCAACTTATCTGGGTTTAATTTGCATACTGGAAAAAAATCTTCCTTTCTTTTAAGATGCATGTCTAAGCTCAAACTTTACTTGGTTGGGATTTCTCCTGTGAAGTCCTTTTCTGCGAAAAAAGCATAAATGCCAGAAAGAGAAACACGACAACGTGTTTCCTACTACGGGAATGTAAATAAATGAGTCACCCCTCTTTCGGTAGTACCATCCACCGGAGACTCACTGGAGTAATTTAATTTGGAAAGTAACTGTACTGTATCCAAAATTGAGTTATCTTCTTCAAATATTAATTTTCCTTTCTGCACCTCATATTGGGTTGATTGCTGGTAAGTATATGTATGTTTGAGATTTAACGACACGGCTTTAGTCCTGTTTCCAATATTTTACCTCGTGTATATAAATGCGATTATGGACTCTTAATTCTTGACATACGTGAATGACAAGAGAAACCATATATATAAATAAATAAATATATATATATACATGTATATATATATATATATATATATATATATATATATATATATATATATATACAAATCTCTCTCTCTCTCTCTCTCTCTCTCTATATATATATATATATATATATATATATGTATATACATTTATTTATTTATATTGGGTAGAAAGTGAGACCTGAAAGGCGGATGCGACACTGTTGCAACAGATTGTAAAATTACGATTAATAATATACTACATGTACCTTTTTTGCATTGGTATTGTCATAGCATAATGTACCAGTGCATGACACTGTGTTTGTTATTCACGTATACTTTTGCTGACAAACGCAGCGGCAATCGTCACGTGTGTCTTTTAAGAGATGAAAGAAATACATGGTTCCCGGTATCATCTGTCTGGAGTTAAGGTTTCCTATTGTGAAGGTATATATGTATAACCCTTTTTAATCTTCAGAAATAACTTTTTAGGATAAGAAATAAGATGCACAGTCATTCCAAGTTGTCCTCGCTCAATAGGTATCAGTCTAAACTCTCAATTTTCTTATTGTCTGAAGTTCCAGATGTGCGATCTATAGCGTACACAAGGCTATTTCAGAGCGTAAATTTCCTGTCCATTTGATTCATGTTCTGACATAAGGCACCATGATGATCTTAGGAAACCATTAAACCACAGCCGTGCCATCCTGTTGGTTGACTCGCAATTTTAGGCCATGTTCGTAGTGAAAGAACCCTCAAATGACCAAAATTGCACCATGCAACCTGAACTGATTATTTCTGCGGATAAATTAATGGTACCATGTTAGAACGTAGAAGTGGACCGCGACGTGCGACACGCGCAATAGGATATGACGATATGACGTCAACAAACAGATGATGTCACGAAAGACCCCGGATGCTGTTGCCGCAGACAGCAGTTTATGGCTTCAGCCACCTGTGACGCGGCATATGAACAAATACTGGAATTTCAACATTCAATAAATATGACTGCACACCTGGTCAACCATAATGCCTGTGGCATTTAAGATTATAAGAGCCGGCACCCAGAAAGCGTTGACTACGTTTTTCCGTGGGTGGCAACGGTTTATTGGTGCCGAATAGCATTGAATGAAGAACATTCAATGCATGCCGCTCCATAAGCGTAGCCTAGCAATGAATGGAGGAGAATGAGATATTACATTGCTTAGATATCCATAACAAGATTAGACAGTGTCTGTATCCATTTGTTGGAACAAATATGATTAATTTGTGTCATGCAAACAAAAAACCTCCAATGAAAGAACACATGTGCATATGGCTCCAAAAAGACTTTGGCAATATTGATGCAAATGAAGTTTGTTTTAAGTTGCGTCAATCTGGCATGAAAATATCCGTTGATTATGTGAGTAGAGAAACAGCAGTTTATCATCCGTATCAAAGGGAACGTACATCAGTGAATCTTCTTCACCTTTCAGGATTTAGATCACCTCTTCGGTCTGTCTTCAATGTACGTTTTTTTTTTTTTTTTCGTTTTTTGTGTTTTTTGAAAGCTGCAGGGAAGAACGAGCAGATGTTTAACACCTTTAGATCATGCATTCAGTTCTATCATGCTTTATGCCTTGTTCTTTTAACAGGCACATTTTTTTCATAGAACTCAGCGTGTGCATATAAGATAACTAAACCATGGTACCACAATTCACTTGGTGTCCCTTTTTGATGGAGTTAATTTACACTTGGAACTGAATTTTGAAGATCTAAAAACGTCATATGGTGGCGAGATAATGTATTGTGTCTGTGTAGGGATGTGTCTACCAAATTATATTATTTGAGAAAGGATGGCCGTTTGGAACTTACATATTTTGTTTTACTGTTACGGTACTTGAGAGTTTGAAACTAAAGCGTGAGAGACAGTTAATTATATGAAATTATATCAGTGTTTATGACAATTTAGCTCTCTTTCCAGCAACATCATTCAAATGTAGCCTCAATTTTAAATAAATACATAAACACGTAAATGAATCGCAATATCCAAAACTATATTACTTGTCATGCCATTGCGTAACGGAATATATGATACCTTTGGTTGTGACATTCCTTCGCAGACGTGTATTGGAATGCAACTCGTTCCTCGTGGGATTTGTCTGGCCGATTATTGTAGGAACCTACCCTCAAAATCCCTACTTTACTTGGGAAAATATGAGAAGCCAAACGACATATATAATCATAACATATCCAAAATGTTTTAACTTTTTTACTTATAATGACAGGCTGAATGTCTTACCTTAACCACTACAAAGATACCAGACTATTGTTTCTCGTAAAACTGCATTTCGTTGGGGTAACAGCGGACATATACTTCTAAAGGGAAAAAAGTGGCCCAAGTCTCCAGGTTTTCGTAACGTGTTTTGAGCGCATTTAGCCAGAAACAACCCGGGGAATGCTCTTGACTTAGTCTGCAGCCTAGCTCTACATGGAATAATTACCAATATATTTAATGGAGCAAGTTCGCCAATTTCCTTTGAAATCTTTCAAAGAAGACATCTATTTGAGTAAAACATTGCTTGCGATAACGTGTCTGTGTAAAAAATCCACAGCATGAGAAAGCCGCTTCCTCTTATTACCAAACAAGTGCACTATGTTTAATTGTAGACGTCAAATATAAACACAGCATTAATGTACAACCCTGAGCACAAAGCAGCACAAATACCTACATCAGACAGGAAAAGGCCCCGTGTGTACAAAATGCCAGACAAGAACGTTTACTGGATTCTTCCAAAAGGTACATGTTTGCTGACAATGACAGAACTAATGGCCTGAGCCGCCGAATATTTCCTGCCCCAATACGGCATTAGAGCGCTATGTGTCATCGAGCGATCAAATCATGTGAAGGATCCTGTAACGTGGTTCACTTATTACACAATAACTTGACAACAACTAGAAGCAACAGATCTATCGGGGAAATTAGCCCACGCTAATGGAGTTTGGCCGAACATATAGCGAGAACTCAGCAAATATTATTGGAGACTACCACGCCGCAAATTGGTTTCTCAGCCACAAACGAGCAACCATCTGCCATGGGAATCTAAAGCAATATGCCCACAATGCATAAATCATCCATTATTAATACTTTCCCCCCAAAACTGGTCGACAGCGGTTGGCATTTTGTCCTGATATATGCCTTTCAGGTTTTTTATTTATTGCTGTCCTTCCGTCAAAAGTTTTGGACGGAGGTGCGACAGAAAGCACATTGTCGTTAATTGGCTGGATATGATCTTTACTGGGCTCGCTTTTGGCGCTTAACGCCTGGAGCGCGCCCGATGAAGATGCTCAGTCTTATAGCCAGACTGGTTTGGCGATGAATGCACTCTGCTGCCACAAGCTGGATTAACGCACAGTATCTGCATCACTTCGTTAAATGGAAGTCACTTTCA
Source organism: Hermodice carunculata (assembly GCA_964020975.1). NCBI lineage: Eukaryota > Metazoa > Annelida > Polychaeta > Eunicida > Amphinomidae > Hermodice > Hermodice carunculata. The sequence goes on along the minus strand of OZ026628.1, from coordinate 57,530,734 downwards.
TGAGTAAAGCGAGGAATGTATACAGTTCCTTTCCGATATTCCTTTTATCATGATAAAGTACATACGCACACACAGAATGTGCACTGTATATGTTCCTATGTGTTCTGCTATATGTGTTTTATTTTATTTGATTTTATAAAAGCGTTGGGGCGGCTTTGGATGCCATTTTTATGTCAAGGTGTTTATATGCCCTAAATGAAATTTAATAATCATTATATTTCTGTGTTAACAGTTGCAAATATGAAAAGAATGATGTACCGGTTTAGGCGAATAATGTAATGTTAACTATGTGTATTCCGTAAAATTTCCACATACTTTAACTCACGTTTCTCACGTAATAGTTGATAATCAGCAATCAAACGTCGGTTATCAACAATATATACAATACATATGTACTCATTTCAACAACAGTAGCTTGGTACGCCTCGGAAATATCGTCTATTGCACGTGCTTCCTTGAATAGCAGAACAACCCATTGGATGCTCTCGGTGTCAAAAGTGCATTTGTACAAGTCAGTCCGTTAACTCTTTTATGGCCACTTTGACCAAAGTTGAGGCAGTCTGATCTGACATAAAGTACTTGATTCGGGTGTTTTTGTAAACTAAACTGGTGTTCAATTTTAAGGGCTCGCATGCAGTTGCAGAGACATTGATAATTGTCAGGGCGAAGTGCTTCCAATGCTGACACAGGAAACATGTTGATTAAGTCAAACAAGCTGTTCACTTATTTAAAAATTAGCATTGAAAAAGTTAATATAACCATGTAAAAGTTAAAGTAACGGAAAGGGTGTCAGACTGCTGTAAATATGTCTGTAGGTACACGTCAGACTTATACACATAGATGTCAGACTGCTATGCATAGGTATATAGGTGTCAGACTGCCTCAAACAGGTGTATAGGTGTCAGGCTGCAACACTTAGGTGTGTAGGCACACGTGAGAATTCAACACATAGATGTCAGACTGTTGTGCATAGGTGTATAGGTATCATTATACTACACACAGGTGTATACGTACCAGACCAGAACACATAGGTGTCAGACTGCTATGCATAGGTGTAAACATGTCAGACTACTACACATAGGTGTCAGAATACTACACATGGGTGCAAGGTGTCACACTACAACACACTACTACACATAGTTACCAGACTACCGCACATGGGTGTATAGGCATGAGACTACTGAACAATGATGTCAGTCTACTGCACATCGGTGAACATTGATTCGCCTGCAGTCCGTTCCTTTAGTTTATTCGCATATGGCACAAAATATTGACTGTTTCCGTCCGTTTGGTTGTTTGGTCTCCAAAATTCTATTTACAAAAGAAAATTCACATTAGGATTTGACAAGGTTCGCAAAAAGCGCCAGCTACTTTCCATACTCCTTGGCATTAAGCTAAATCAGCGAACTTGACTTAAATGAACTGTGATGGTATAAGCTGTGGTAGGGCGGGGATGGGAGCGTGGGGGATTAAGAGATGAAATAGGGTGCGATTGATGACGATATGACGCAAATAAATAAATAAATAAATAAATAAATAAATAAATATATAAACAAACAAACAAACAAACGAACGAACATACAAACAAACAAACAAACAAATAAACAAACAAACAAACAAACAAACAAACAAATAAATAAATAAATAAATAAAGTACAGAGGAAGAAAAACTACAACACCCCCAATCGACATTGGCATGCTACCAGGAACCGCTAGGTGGTTTTTTGATCCATCCTTCTGGCTTGCGCTTCAAAGAACCAGCGAGGCAGTTGGAGGTGTGAAGAAGACCCTCCCTCAAGTGACGTCACATGAAGTCTCTTATGTTTCCTGGTTTATCTCATTGCATAATGAGTTAGAGGTGTGAACAAGACTTTGCCCTAATTAGGGCGAAACCTGATCTCCCCTGCTTGCCAGTTTATCTCATTGCATAATGAGTTAGAGGTGTGAACAAGACCCTCCCCCAAGTGTCGCCACCTGATGTCTCTTATGCTTCCTAGTTTATCTCATTGCATAAAAAAAATGGATATTGGCACAGTGAAATGTCTTTGTTGTTACTAAAAATTAGGAATACTAATAGACGAAAGAGTCAAAGAAACAATGTACATCCACTTTTTTGAAAGGTCTCATTGAAGAAGACTATTGACCAGAAGTATAAATTGAGGTATTTTGTCCGACGCTCCAGCAAAATCTTGGAAGCGCCAAGTGCATACACGTAAAGCTCTGAAGCAGATTAAAACCAAAATTGTGAATCAATTTGGACTCAGTTGCACAGAGAGATGCTAATCCAATCATGCATATAAATAGAAAGCCTGCTGAAGCTCCCTGTATCTCCTTAATTCAATAGAAGCTAAAGTCTGTTGCATGAACCGTCCACATCTGCCTATTAAGATATTGTTGACATACACCTGAGACAGTCAGGCCGTCTTGTTTCATGTTACGATAATCAAAGTCATGTACAATCAGGCACCTTATCCTCGATGGGATACCCGGTTCCTTGTTTGACCAGTACCGCCAGGCAGGTATAGGCCCCTAACCCTTCTGCCTCACGCAGCCGGTATTTACAAATGATGATGACAGAGTTACATCCATCGCAGCCGATCAATGAAAACATGATTAAAGTAAAGGCTACTGTAAACGGCACTGAGTCGCTTGCCTTCTGAGCGGGCCAAACTCCGTATCATCACCACTACACTTGGCCTGCTCCGGGACTACAGGATTTTATTTGTAGTGAAGGCTAATAAGAAAAACCGCATTGTCACCCATCTCATGGACTGATAGATCAGCCAGGAGGTTGATCGCTGTCACCTTGGTAATTGGCAGCATGTGTGTCCTGTTACACGGTAGTCTGCTACCAGAGTGACCATATGGTCAAAAGGTAGACCGAGCGGAGCGTAGGGCACTTGAATGGCGGTCTGCTTAGCAGAAGAGCTTAGAGTGTCATCAAAAGGAATGTTTGTAATATGTAAGAATAAATAATCAAACTTTCTGGTATTTTCAGCCACAACATATTTCTTGTATTATTAGTTTAAACCGGGGAAAAAATCATGATAAAACAAGAAAGGTTAACATATGTATAATTAAGCATCAGTCAATGGTAAAGGCAGCGAGGTCAGTAGTGGCACATGAATCGTAGGTTTTGTCTTATATGGGAAGAAAAAAAATGACAATATGTGCTGTAACGTTCGTTCAATATCGATACATCTATAGAATATTTACGTTCTTTTGAAGTGTTTAGCACATTAAAACATAAGAAGTCACATAGACACACACACACAGCCAAACACACACACTCACACACACATACATACATACATACACACACACAGATATATATGTATATATATATATATATATATATATATATATATATATATATATATATATATATATATATATATGTGTGTGTGTGTGTGTGTGTGTGTGTGAAGTGCACGTGTAAATGTAGAAAAGTCTGGACATGGAAATCAAATTATAGAAGGGAATAGGGATTTATGCGGAAGCTTATAGCCAACAAAAGGCATCTTTCGTAATAATGCTGTTGAATTTTCCCTTTTGAAGTGTCTCAATTTAGTTCCGTAATTACATATAACGATTTCTCAGTCTTAACATTGTGCTTCAATAAGCTGTAAATCTGGAAGATAACAGATATTATTCCATGTTTAGGGTGAGCCGCTCACTCTCGGCCACATAAGATTCTCTATTTATTCAATTCTTCATTCGAAAAAAGAACCTCATCTGCCCCCCCCCCCCCCCCGCCTTCATATGCTTGGCCAGATCGTGCGGCTAGTCCATAATTGAGAAATGCTACACTGAGAGAAACTGTAAAAATCCCGCATGCCATGCGTTGCCAAATTTAGCATTGGCTAAAAAGAACTTACATAACAGTTATTTTATGATGTGTGACAATGTTGCTCAATTTGGTTATAATATTTCGGCAGTTGTCACTTTTTTTAAATTCACAAAATTTGATTATTTTGTATCTAACAATTATCGTTGATGTTCGCCGTTTCTGATTTCAAATATTGCCAAATATTTTTTCTGGCCCATTGTACAACGTGTTCCGAATGCTATAGTTAATTACAAGCTATGTGCAACATATATGTATGTATTTGTACTACGGAACCTCCGACAGGCGAGTCACCGTTCCTAGGGTTCTTCTCACGACAAAAAAGGCGTCCATTTTTTGCACTAGCAAGAGTTAACTATGTTTGTTCTCTTCAAACCACGTACAGGGAACAAAATGTGGGCTGTCGTTCTGCTTAGGTCTTTATTGATGAACACGTTTGAGATTTTTGTTTTGTTTTGTTTTCTTTGGTCGCGTGGTCCTTTTTTTCTGTCTGATTCTGCATGACACAGAGTTGATAATTGTAGCTCCCGGCTTGTCGCCCCAGGCTTGCCCACACGATGTGAGCGACTTATATCCTTTCTATCAACAGTGATCAACGTTTACGCCGAGCTCTCGTACTTTCTCCAGCACATAATGTGCATATCCGCACCTGTCTTCGTTTTTAGACCATATGCTGAGCTCATTTCGCCTCTCGCACTGTTGCTGCTGTCTGTATGTCTGTCTGTCTGTCTGTCTGTCTGTCTCTGTCTCTCTCTCTTTCTCTCCTGGGATTGATCCTTTTGTGATAGTGGTTTACCTTACTACATATTTTATCAAACTCAAGTTGTTCAGTGTCGAAATCTGCTTATTTGCCCTCAGGTTTATCAATTTTTTGTGAGTTTGACTCAAGCTCGCTGACTTTGGATTCAGGAACTGCAATCTTGTTTTCATAGGCACTTACCTAAGCTTTGGCAGATTCACTTATGCCCTTTCCAAACCACATTTCGGCACGTGGGTTAGTTAAGGCACAAAAGAAATCGCCATTGTCCTTTTGCAAGTGTTTCAGCCGGTGGCGAATAACCAGCAGATAGAGGTTGGGGAAGTCCGAGGCCAGTCGATGCCAACAGCAGTTGACTGGTCTTCCAAAGATCAATCAGAAATGGCATTCTGCAATTAGGCTATCCACACCTGATTCACGTCTGTACGCCATTATGACCGATAGGCACCGTGTTGTGGGGCGGGTAATTCAAACAAAGGTCATAGAAACAATTGTCTAAAGGACTGATACAATTCAAGTTGGCGATTCCAGATGTGCCATGTATTCTTCCGTTAGTTTACATGTCCATCAAACTTCAAATAAGAAAACTATGGTTCCAATATGAAGGGAAAAAGCGATAACTTTGCAGCCTGCTTAATGAAGTCAACGAAATCAGTTTTAAAGTCACCTCTCTGTATCTTTTACACTTCACAATTATGTTGGCACAAACTTTCTTCTCTACTAGTTTCTTTTCTATGGCACTTGATGAAAAAGCTGTTGTAAGCTTTATCTTGGATATAATTACACCGCGGTTTATCCAGAGGCGACTCGGTTTCAAAGGTGGTATATAGATGGAAACATGATGAAGCCCATGTCCGCCAGAATTAAACTATCACAAAACTGAATAAATGGCCAATAAAAGTTATGTCCTAAAGCTGTTAGGAGACATCGGCCATAAATTCGGCAAATTCATTGTATGAAATGGTGAAACCTGAGATAATTTTACCACATAAGTCCGTCTATATTTCAGAAGTTGTCCGACATAAATGAACCACTGCAAATGTTCTATTTCTTATCACACTGCTACAGGTCTTAATAATTGTCGCTTGTGTCCACTTAAAAGGACACATGTCTACACGAATTATGTTTGGAATATTTGTCTTGTCTGTCGTGATATATTATCTATATTACTTATAGGACGTTGTAGGGTCCCAATACCCCATAGACATGTAAGGTTTATGATGTTCAAAATTAGTTACTCGCACGGAACAACCAGGGACTTATTTGAGCAATGCCCAGTCCATGCCAAGCAGTATGCTACTGCTACATAAAAACATAGCTATTAAAGGAGGATTTGCGATACTGGACAGATGATAGTAAGCACGCGTCTCATCTATATGATTAGTGTTTGTGTATTGAAAATTATTGCATTGAGTTGTGAAGACTTAGACTGTGGCAACAGTGTTTGCCACGCGTGCGCTTTCCTTTACCTTAATGCATCATGTGTGTGTGTGTGTGTGTGTGTGTGTGTGTGTGTGTGTGTGTGTGACAGAGAGAGAGAGAGAGAGAGAGAGAGAGAGAGAGAGAGAGAGAGAGAGAGAGAGAGAGAGAGAGAGAGAGAGAGAGAGAGAGAGAGAGAGAGAGAGAGAGAGAGAGAGAGAGAGAGAGAGAGAGAGAGAGTCTCAGCAAACCCGGGCATCGAGTGGTTGGATGCATATATGATTTTCATTTGCGTAAAAGAACCAAATATAGTGAAACCTGTCTTAAAAGACCATCGACAGGACCTGTGGAAAATGGTCCTTTGTGACCGGTAGTCCTTTAAGGCAGGAAAAATTAAACTAAAATATGCTAATGGGGATGTTGAGACTGCTCCTTTAGCAGAGGTGATCGCTTGGCAGAGGTGGGCTCACAGGCAGGTTCTACTGTACTTCTTTTGTTTCGGATGTAAAAGGTTATCCGGCAAAAACAGAGTTGGTCTCGTTGTCAATTATAGGCTTTTTCTGATACCTATGCTTTATTGCTAGCTAGTCATTATTCTTCTTTTTTTTTAGGGGGGTGTCCTTTCGGATCTTAAACGACTATAGCAGTAGTGAGTCCATCAGCAAGAAACAGAAACTCATAATAGAGAAATTATTAAAAGAGAAATTTATACTTCAATGGCAGAATGACTTCCTTAAACAAGCCTATCCAGATAAAAAGTTGAGAACCTATTCGAAATTTAAATCAGATTTCAAAATAGAAAAGTACCTAACTGTATTAAAGAATTTGAACGAAAGGAAAAACTTGACCAGATTACGAATAAGCGCACATAATTCGAACATTGAAAAAAGTAGACATAGTTGGCCAGTTAAGGTTCCCATTGATGAGAGAATTTGTGATTCGTGTTTGGAAGTCGAAGATGAATTTCATTACGTTGTAAATTGCCGAAAGTTTAGAGAAGCCAGAAATAGATTATTTGATACTCTGAGTAAATTTATCGTAGATTTTGACCATTTATCGTCCGAAAACAAATTCATGAAACTTATGAAATGTGACGAAATTGAAATTATATGGCAATTTACAAAATTTATATCGGAAACAGTGAAAATCAGGGGTACACTATAGTACTCTGAAGTCATTTAAAACCTACGATACTTTGAGCTGGGGTTTTTTTTTGGGGGGGGGGGGGAGCTGCCCCTAAGGCATACGTATCAGGAATTGTTGTAATGTATTGTGTTGTATTGTACTGTTGTGGTATAGTGTATTGTTTAGTGTATTGAGTTACAGATTACCATTTATTGTATTTATGGTGCAGTAATAAAGTCATTCATTCATTCATTAATTACAGTGCTGCTCTGACTAGTTTCATTAAACCAAAGGACTATCAGTACATATGGAAAGACATAAAGAGAAACAGATGAAAATTAGAAGATATTGAAAAAAGCCACAAAAGTTCGAAAACCCTTGCCTTTTACACCAGTATGCCCGTGTTATGGCAACTGATTGTCACCGCTCCTCAGTGACTGAGTTCGTAATTTTGACGAGAAATTAATATGCAAGTCTCTTAAAACAAAAGGTCTGTATTGACTTAAGCTTGTCGACTTGCTTTGTGAACTTTCCAGTGTCGGGCACGTAGAAAGAAATAAACTGTTTCGAAGTCATCAACTTGGTGATAAAAATGAAACGAAAGCAATTAAATTTGCATCATGAGACACTATTGCTCTGTTTGAGCACTAATATTGTGTATGGATGTGATTTACCCGGTTTGCAAAGATCATTTTGTCATTGCCGTTATTACTTTGGCATAGACTATCAGCAGGCTATATCTACATACATGCTGAACGAAGATGAGCTCAGAAAATATCTAATGCGCGAGCGGTGTTGATAAAACTGGAAAGCAAACATTTCATCCATATCATGGCATATCTTCAAATTAGATCTTACGAGATGTTCTGGTAATCACTTCCAAGGCAGACAGCAGGTTTGCGTTAACGAAAGTAATGTAATGCATTTAGTTTAAGCCCCATTGAGCTTTTCATAGATAGTGTGAGAAGATTCGGGTTAATTCGTAGATCAGGGTAAATCTTCACTCTGTATCAGCTTAATGCATTTTTAATCCGAGTATCTGACGCAAATTGTACATACAGGTACTAAATCCTGGGACATCAAGCAAATGTCTTGTCTTAAGCCGTTTTGATCAGCGTACTCTAATTATCCAGATATAAAAAAAAATAGTGGGAAGTTTAAATATGAAACTACCAGTCTAAACTTTCTATCCCTGTACTGAAAATAAAATGAGCATTCTATAGCTTAGGTATCTCAATGCAGAATGCTAGGCTCCCATTCTGCACTTCATGTGGGAGACAAAACAGATAAACGACGAATGACAATGAAATAAATAAATAAATAAATAAATAAATAAATAAATAAATAAATAAATAAATAAATAAATAAAAAAAAATAAAATAAAATAAATAAATAAATAAATAAATAAATAAGTAAATAAATAAATAAATAAATAAATCGACCCAGCGCGGTAGGTGTGCGTTCAAATGGGGCGCCAATCCAATCGGCGGTAACGCAACACAGCAACGCTCACGTTCCATCATTCCATTTTCCTGTAGCGGAGAGCAAGCATTCGCAAACAATCAATGTATGCGGAAACACTCTCTCATGTGTCTCATGTAAGTTGATGAAGTCCGCTTTCTTCATGGCAACCAAACAAGGGCGAAAACATCGGAGTGCATTCTATGTGGTGTAAACATGAGTGGGACTCGTTGTGGATGCGATGAATTGTTCTTTTACGCTGTCATCCATACATTCTGTCCAAAACGCGCACAGACTCGGCAAATCAAACAGTCTTCGGTGTATCGGACGCTAGCAACACTTGTAAAAAAGTTGTTGATTTAGTGTTATGTCATGCAACAATGGGTAAACTCTGAAAACCCCTTACCAGATGACATGGCGGAAAAGACATCGAAATTTCATACACTCTCTCTCTCTCTCTCTCTCTCTCTCTCTCTCTCTCTCACACACACACACACACACTTGCATACATACATACCTGCATACATACATACATACATACATACATACATACATACATACATACATACATACATACACGTGTGTGCTTAGAGGAGTCATCAATTGATAATTCCACCAAGGTGTGTATGTGTGTAATTAACGCTAGTGGGTCAATTTTGTGGCATGGAGTTCATACAAAAGAGAGCGATGGCACATTATCGTAATTCCATACTGGATTGCGCACGCCCGTGAGATACTGCGTTTGTGTGCGGTACAGCGCTGGCTGCAAGATTATCTCTAAATCGATACGGAGAGTGACACCCCCTGTGTTTCCACGGACGCCAAATAAGAGGCGGACAACGCGCGTGTTGAAACGTGACACAGAAGCGGATTGTCCACGGCAGACAAATGAAAACAATTCGTGTAAACATCCGGTGTGTTGGCTGCTTATATAGTTGCAATTTGAGAGGTTAACGAGAAAAACGTTTCTGGCGGGAAGCTATTCAACACAGCAGACGATATATCTTGTGGAATACAGAAACAAGCTCGAAGGTTAGTTACTCTATCGGCATTATCAAACCGTTCCTTTGGACTAACAAAACATTCTTTTTTTGCAGAAAGCCAAATGTAACAGGACAGGACATTTCATCGTATACAGATGACCCTTTCTGCTGAAAACCTCTTGGCAGATAAAATTTTGGACTGAAATTTTACCTTGACATTTTACCTTTTGTAAAGACATACTGTTTTCTTGCAAAACTAATTGCAGCAATTTCCCAGAGGAAGTGTAATTCCTGATTTAAAAGGGCTTATCCATCGTTTGGTGGAAAATTGCAATGGAAACAAGTGATGATATGTTTTACCGGCGGAGGCCGGGGAGGGGTAATTAGAGTCAAGGCAATCCCGTATACAGCTGGCAAGTCTTTGCGACATAGAAAACCCATTCTTTTAATGATGCGTTAGCACAGTGAAACCCAATTTAGGTATTGGATACACTTGCAAGTCCGACGAACCAGTATTGCAACGCTAACGCCAGCCGTAAAAAGCCAGAGGAGAATTTACCGACTGAGGGGGTTATTGATCGGTTTCGCCTGGTCTTCTTCGTTTTCCAGGACATTTAATTCGACAAAATAACTTTTTAAAATGAACAGCGTTCAGTTATTGAATTTGTCAGCATCCGCCTCAATGTCATGTCCCTGCTAAGTAATAACGCTCGAAAAACCTGGCGACCTTGGAGGGAATAAATTGTGAGTTTTAAGTGGGCGGCAAGATTTTCTGAATAAACACGAGAGGTGTTCTGTTCTAAATATGTAGTCCACAGAAGCTCACAGTATAAAGACGCCAGAAAATATAGGTTTAGCTATCTCATTTGCAGCTTTTTGTGGTTTTATCAGGCGCATAAGCCGGATGGAATTTAGCACGTATTAGTTTCCTGCACAACGTGCCGAGAAGTTGAAATGTCGAGCAGCAGAAGTGCAGTTTTCCCGTTATCGGAAAAAAAGGAGACTCCTCGTGGGATGTCTTAAGACTTTATCCCTCGCATTTTGATTGATCAAACGTTTTATCGCAAAACGTGTGGATATCAATAAGTATATGACCTTAAATGCCTGCTTTATATTCGTTTTGAAAATTTAATCAGAAGTAAGTCCATGGCGTGCATGGTTTGAATGAATATGTAATCCTGTGCAGTCATATGTCTCAAGAAAACTGCTTTTCTAGTTCGGTTTGGAATACGGGTATCGATGAAATGTGTTGACTAATTATGAGTCGTTTACCTGCCAAAAGGATGAGATCCAATCAATAAATTCCTTTTTGTGTGCTCTCGCCGATAGAGGAATGGCGTGTCGAGGGAAACCGTCGAGAACAGGCACATTAACCAGGTATGTTTTCCGTGTTACTTCAAGTTAAAGAGAAAAGGTTGACCGATAGGGTAAGAGACAAAGAAGACGACATTTGCATTAGCTGGTCGCTCCCAAACGGATTGGCTATAGCAATCTGGGAAACCTAAAGGATTAAACACCCAATACATGTTACGGTCGCATTATTGCTCACGACGAAAGTCTAATTTTCTGCAGCGCTAATGTAGTTCCATTTGATGTCTTTTCCGCGATCTGCGCAATTCTATGTCCGTCATAAACTCGTATGAGATGGAGATGATTTTGCAGATTAAAATGGGAGACCACAAGCCATAGGCGAAACTCGTAGGGGGGGGGGGATACTCATCCTAACACCAAATAATGAGCAAAATGACTTTCCATAAAACGATCGTTTTATTCTCTGAATATGAACTGTGTAATTCTTGCCGCTATCACAATTTACATGGCGAGGTGACAGCGGATTTGAAAAGCTTGATTTCGGAAGCGAATCGTACCTTCAGTTGTTGTATCATTCTTTTTCTCCTAGTTTGTATCCTGTAAATATATCAGTCCCGCTAATTTAAACGATATTAAGAGCCAACATGAAATCCCATCATCAATAATTATAATAGGAGTCGTACTAACGCAATATAAACCCTATGATGTTGGCTACAAGGTACGTTGACTCAAGGCTATACTAAAAAGCAACAGAACATATTGCTAACTGTGGTTGCCATGGACGCTGAGCCAATGTGATGATGTCAACTAGATTTTTGTTTTCTTCGTGATCTGATTCCCAATTCCATCTTATTTTCCTGAATGAACCATTCCACTTCCCTGTACACTCAACGCATCATCTCCGTAACCTTTTTTGGTGGTTCACTTTTTAGTACTCTTTAAGTGCAACATAATTTGTCTGTTTACAGTTTTCATTCGGTTTATTTCCCAGCACTGCAATTTTGTGCTTTGTCCCTCTGCAAATTTTATCATGTCAGTCACATCCTCGTTTTATTATTTTTCAATCGATGATTTGTTTCTTGGCACTGTTGATCTGTTTGAGACCCATTCCCTTTCTATCTTGATATCATACCTTAAAAATCTTACCCTATCACCACTTTTCCATGTGTCACCTTCTTTCCTAAGTTTGTTTTCCTTCTTTAATTTCAACTTGGACCCCCACCCCATCACCCCGTGCCTTGTCAATTAACGGATCTGATCCACAATTTTAGAAAAAAAACGTATGTGCGTGAATAAACAGTTGTACATCTGAGCAGGGTTGTAGCATCCAATGCCAAACATTTCCCGGCAGAGATCACCTCCTTTTATTTTTTCTCTTCATTTCATCCTATCTTTTTCCACGTGGTCATTTCATTTTAATTACACTGCGATTCCCAGGAAGTTTTTTTTGACTGTCATGCATTGTTGCTCTATTTGTCCATGATGTAGTTACCGGATGTTAAATTTAATGCTTTTCTTCCAATTTAACGTAAGATGCAATTCTTCATTTTGAATCACTTTGTTTTGAACAGCAATTTTGCCCTTTGACCATAACAATTTTTCTGGAGCTTCGTTTCTCACACAAATATACATATGTGTAGTATGGTGTCTGGAAAGTGAAAGTGTCACAAAGCAAGGGTAAATTTTGATTTAGAGATCAGTTAGGCTTTTGCTGGACGTTTCAATCGCGAAAATACTCTAAAATGTAGCTAATCAATGTTCTCGTTTCTAAGCCACTTACCGATATTTCTCGAAAGAAAGCATTTCTGTATCAGGCGTAAATACTTTGTGACTCTCTTGCTGTGGTGTTATAATGTAAGTTGCAGATGTAAGACACGTGCAAATCATGCAGACGATTTCTCGCTCAGATTCTTGTTTTAGCATTAGGAGTCGGCTTTAAGTGAAATTGGTTGGTCACAACATAACTTCACTCGGGATTTACTGCAAGTGTGTGGTTGCAGACTATAGAAAATCCCTCCCGTGCTATCTTGGTTCAGCAGCTGCGTCTTCAATCAGAAACCGTGAACATTAGATCTTCTGACCTGGACAGACCAAGTCTTGCCTCCAAACCAGGCCAAAGCTGCGTGTTTTTCCCACTCCGCTGGGCTCTGCCCTACTTTTACATGGTCACTATTTTAGCTCTGGAAAAGTGACTTAGTTTGTTATTGGCCGAGTATGGTTACTATGGTAACAGGCTTCATTGTGCACCAGGGAACAGAGGCTGCTACTGGCCCCAAGGTGATAATGATCAACTTACTGACTGGGATCTCAGCCTCGGGGGAGGGTCACAATAAAGTTTTTGTTTCCCTCGCCAACATCCTGTCAAAGAAGGGCAGACCAAGTGTTGTAGAGACAACACGGAACCTGGTCTGCTTTGGAGTGAAACCCAGTCCCCATGCCTAAAGGTATAGCTCAATGAGAGCAGTAACGTGAATGTCTTTTTGTACATGGTTTCCCACTTCGTCTCAAACCACTGGTGTTAACCTTCGAGTATCGCAGTCCCTGCAAACCGTTGATGATCAGAAATCTCAAGAGCCTAACTTGATAACAGCGTCCTTTTTACTCTGTAACTGCCTCCGTAATACCTTGAAATGGCGCTCTAGCAGACTAGTTGGTCTGGTTTTCATACCACATTGCTACTACCTCTGCTGTTTCTGAAAGGTTGTTGAAATAATATACATGTACTGCCTAGGGTTTTTTTTCCACACTAGCCTACTTTGTAACATTAAACCCAACGCAGGTTTTGTAACTATGTTTAACAGTGTTAATCAGCTTTGGGTTGTTAATGTGAACTTTAATAAAAAATATACCGAACAGTAATAAATCCAAATCTATATGCTGTCACCACGCCTTTGCTTCAGGAGAGCATCATCAAACTTAGATTATAAGATAGGACAGGTAATAAAAGGTATCATCTTATCAAGCCTAGACTAGCTCCATGCTTCACTATGTGCAAGGCAGGTAGGTTTATAGACCTAGCAAGCAAGCAGCATCCTGCTTTCGTCCAAAACAAATCAGCAAATAAGGCCCAGAGTAGTAAAAAGGGGGCTCCTTATTTTCACCAGGTACATCCTACCCAATAGTACCAGGGATCGCCCCTTGACACCTTTTGAGTATAAAGTATAACGAAAACTCTCCTCTGCAGAGTCTTCAGTGACGTCCTCACCGCCAGTGATTACGTTTTGAAGTGCAACCTCATTAAGACATGTTAGAAGTGCCTAAATTCATGCGCGAGTAGCGCTCAGTGTCTGCTGCAGAACGAAAGAACATTTTAAAAGCATATCGGGTAGCTTTGTTGTTGAAATATGAAAATATGAGTTTATTGTTCCTTTCATGCATGGAAGAAAGGATGAAACCAAGCGCCCATGTCATCTGATCCATCCGACTACCTCCATCATGGTGCCATACCCTGCAGGCATTCGATCTCATTAAAGGCCCTCAGCTCCGGTAGTCTGATGGGTCCGATGGCCATCTTGGCCGGTTTTATTATTCTATCATGGATAGTGGATAACAGCCAATCGGGTGCTGCTCCTTGATCTTTAATCAGTTTTCGTATCAGCACAAACCACGGCTCCATCAAGCAATTTATAATAAACTTTTATGTTGTTTTGTTTTATGACAGTGAAACACATTTATCTATCCAAAAGAAACTATTATTTTGTGTTTCCGTGCATTAAATTTGAAGCATGCTTTAAATTTGAAGCGAACAGTTTGGGGTGTTAACATTTTTCGAGGTAGGCCGGAAAGCTTTGTTTACATACATGCAGCGCCATCTGTTGACAGAATTGCAAACTTCTATTGGAAACAGTTACCGTTTCCAATGTTTGGCATCCACTATCGATTGCAAATATGATGTTAAAATTGAACGCAGCGCTCGCTCATACTAGTCCAACAATGTTGTTTGTGTGTGTGTGATGAAATAAGAATGGAAGAATCAATTGAACTCTTTGCTTGCGTTCCCTTAGAAACACTTGAATTCAGGCCGATAATTCGCCAATACGCGTAGTGATTGCAATTAAGTGCCACTTTACTCGGGGATCCGCAATGTGGCTGCTGGAACTATATATACTTTGCAAAAGGTGCTGCATAGTGGGCAATTATTAGAGTTATTTAAGTCTGGCTGTGAAGAAAAGACTTATAATACTCTTCATCTTGTGATTGTGTGGATTCTATGACCTCTGTCGGATATCATGACCGGAGCGCTAGGCGCTTTAGTCATGATATCCGACGTCGGTGACAAAATATACACAATCACTGGATGGAGAGTATTAAAGTCTCTTTTTCACTTCATGCGATGGCCTAATGCTCTGGGACTGGGACAAAACCCTTTCGGAGGTTTGGCCTAATATGGAGTAAGGATGTTATTCCACAGAAATAATAGAGTGTCCAGAGAACCTATGTATGGGTTGTCTTAATGTACTAAAGGGTCATTCAGTAGAAATAGCTAAATTATACTATTTTCCCGCTGGCATGACATTATGTTTATGATAAGGAGCATCATAAATGTGAGCCTTTTATCCTGTGTAAACTTGTGTGCATACATTACGATATACACAATTTATAACATTAATTTTTAATAAAGAGAATCTGTGGTGTATAGCTTATTCTCTCTTGCAAAAACGACATAATCTTCTGCACAGTTTTATGATAATGGCTTGAAAGCATATCAGAGTCAAAAATGTTCTTTTTTCTTACCTGCTAGGCACATCTGTTACAGGTAAATAATTATTCACTGTGACAAAGTTCACACAAATTTTATTTCAAGGAAAGTGTTTCTCATTGTTAAGAATTGGCAGTGAGATGGTAATTACGCCAATCGACCAATGGCTATTTAATTTATGCAGAGGGGTCAAATACTAAGGGACCCGTGAACACAAATACAAACGGTTTGAAAATGTATGAGAGACGCTGACCAAGTGACATACATGCCATCCTGCATTAGCCCTTCATATACCTCAATGGGATAAAATATAGAGAAGGTTGGCACGTAATGGCACAAATCGATGCTAGCATGTTCATGTCAGCTGACCTCCGTATTTTTCTTTATTTATTTGTGGCATTTACTGGTATGCTTGTTTCGCCTTGGCCCAAAGACATTCTATTAAGATTCACTTTATATCTGTCGAGATTCATGTACGATGGATGCTTGGCAGTCAGTCTGATGAGTATGGTACGGGCACCAGATAATATACGACCGTTGGAGATATTATTCTATGCACCATACATACACGTACAACACTGGGTGACACGGACACATACATTCATACACACCTACACACACATGCATATGTACATGCGTGGCATGTATGTAACGCCATGCACAGATGAGCGTAATGCAGAATTATATAAATATGTCACGCCGTGCACGGAAATGTGTCAGAAAGAATGAAATAATTGTTTAATGACCCATGTGCACGGGGCAGAAAGGTCTGCAATCAAGATATCAATTCAGATCACATTTGGTGTCAAGCATCATCTTGCAAAGCAAGAGCAAGTGGTGAAATTCGAAAGCTGCGGCAGGAACTTGCCAGAATAATTACTCAAATATACGTATATTATGGAATCTACTAAATTTCGACATTTTGGCTGCCGTGCACACTTGGAATTCTCAACTCTTGCCCATTTTAATAGGTCAACACCACGCGTAGTCAGATACGTCCATCAGTTTCAGCGAAAGAGGTGAATATTTGTATGAATTTCACATCAAATTTCTTTCAGTTAAATTTTAATGTAAAAAATGTGACAATTGTGGACACTTTTTTTGCTTACGTGGATTCGTAAAACACACACATACGCACTAACTTTTATTACTTTATTAAGACGAATCAAAAGTGAAAAAAGAAGACAATGCTTCATTCCCTATGACCATACCTTCAATAATAATGATTAGCATACTTTCTATTTTCATCTGGTGCTGATCGATACCGCCCCGAATCCATCGTATATATGAGATTCCTGAAAAGGATAAGAATTCCGTAGACATAACACACATCACAGCTTCGAGTTGTCTGGGGATTGTGTAAAGAGTTTAACATGTACCCGCCTGAGAAAAGGTGATGAAAAACAGTTGTCGCTTGCCTGAAGTCTTTCCTAAAGTTGATAATGTCTTACGAAGCTTTTATTATTTTTTTCTGAATATATACAAATATGGTGTCCCACCAGCATCGGGAAATGGGACAAGTCGCCCTTTAATTTGACACAAAGCACCGCAAATAGTATCGATCGCAATTTCATCTTTGCGACAGAAGAGTTAAAAGCCGTGTGCAAAAAATTGTACTCTTCTGATATTCGCAGATCGTGCCAGCCCTCTCAATTTACCGTATGATGTGAAAGTCACTTGGCTGCTTGTAGCCAACGTATACATGTTTGGTAATATTTGAATGATCACACCATAAAATATTCTGCACTGGACGTAAATTTGACACACACGCACACACACACACACACGCACGCGCGCGCGCGCGCGTGTGTGTGTGTGATTTACAATTAATAAACTTAATGTAATACAGGTGTTCCGGAAACGTAGCTTATTAACTGTAATGTATATATATCACATATATATATATATATATATATATATATATATATATTGTATTTGTGTCTTTTTGCCCAGATCCACTTCCTAGTAGTCAATATCCTATTCCGCAGTTCGAACTCTCTAACTCTCCATAAGCTAAACTGTCCCTGTCTAACCTGTATATATATGGAATTACTATTGTCTATATTGCACACGTTCCTCTGTAAAATTTTGACATAGGCTGTATCAGCCCAAATAAATTAAAGGGTCTTCAGCGGGTAACTACTCAACATGTTTCGGAGCCTTTTACCCGTACACGTCTCTCTGAGTAGCGGCTCCTTGCCTAAGCTAAATATTCAGCAAAGACAACCCACATAATAATGAATAAATATGAACGTGACAATTGATGAATTAGCTAAATATGTGAAGTTTTGCTTGTAAATGCAGAGCTTCATATCAAAGAAGAATACCTGTCAAACAAACCATAATTACCAAATTTTCATAGTACAGGTTCAGATAAGAACAATTTGACTTACCCCTGAACCAAAATGTACCCTGTCTAGCTGGACAGCTTTTCCTAGTTAAACCATCCGCCAATGTTTAACTGAAGTGGAAACAAGCTGGGGCATTATATTCAGTCCCAGTGATTGTAAAATAAACAGTTGCAGCTAGACCACCTGTACAGACCAAGGAAAATCTTAATATATATATATATATATATATATATATATATATATATATATATATATATATATATATATATATATATATATATATATATATTACAGTTAATAAGCTACATTTCCGGAGCATCTGCATTACATTAAATTTTTATTAGGTACGTTACATTTTGAAAGGTTTAATGTAACCAAATTTAAACGCTAACAAAGTCACAATTTCCAAGCTTGTTCCTTTTTTTTTTGGAGACAGACTTATGAGTAAATATACAACCTTCCTTATTGACCATCATTAAACAGTAAATGGTTCCATATTGAACTATTTTTGCAAGGTTTACGTTCACTAAGGTAAAATTGCTTTTGGCACACTTTTGAAGGAACATTTACAAGAAACAGATAAGGCAAACTGGACTTTGAATATTTGACCTGATTAACATGAGTTTTTATGGAGAACTTGGGAATTATAAGAAAGTGCACTACGAAACTAATCATGAATCATTTTCATAAACCGTATCAGAAGCTTCGCCGGGACGTGCGTCTCTGACAATAAGCACCAGAATTTACACTTTAACTCAAAACGTTTGCTGAAAAGGCAAATATAGAGAGCAAGAAAGCCAGGGCACACTTGAACGTATTGGGTGCTGAGGACCGATTTCAGCAGGCAAGTACAAACACACTAGGGTGGTTAAATTCCGCTGACGAAAAGTTCCTGAACACAACCCATTCACGAGCAGCAGGTTACTTGCATGAGGATACAGTTGTCTCAGGCGACCCCTAACAGTAAATGCTGGCGATTTAGTTACAGTTTACGACAACTAAGGAACCATGTTTTTGCGGTAGAACATAATTTGAATAGGTCCCTTCTCAGTGCACGTGCAACGATGGGTGACAAATGACCCTGACACAGCCTGTACAGGAACAACAGATCAAGCCAAATTATATGCAACAATCCACAGCAGGATGTGAACCGCTTATCATTGGAGACCGGAAGTGACGTTTTACTTGGGTTTAGACTTGTCGTCAGGTGGCACAGGGAGTTTTGAGGTGACAAGGACAGGCATGGAAGACCAACGGTACGAGGCATCGAGGCAGCAAGGTGACAAAACCGACACAAGGAATAGTTCTTTAATGCAACAAGTATTTGAGTGATTTCTTTCAGCATCCTCCCTTTGCGGGTGGTGGTGGTGATGGTGTCAAGTGCCTCAGTTAAAAACATTATTATTATTAGTTCTTTATTTTGTACACATGAGGTACACTGTTACATGTAACATGTACAAGAAGAAAAGAAGGCAAACACGCGTAAATCTCTATCTATCTATCTATCTATCTATCTATCTATCTATCTATCTATCTATCTATCTATCTATCTATCTATCTGTCTGTCTGTCTGTCTGTCTGTCTGTCTGTCTGTCTGTCTGTCTGTCTGTCTGTCTGTCTGTCTATCTATCTATCTATCTATCTCTCTCTCTCTCTCTATATATATATATATATATATATACATACATATATAGAGATAATCACTTAAGTATGTCGGTGAACTGGTGGATAGAATACGTTCACATGTGAGAATTGTTCCTTTTTATGATACACAAAGAAAAAATATTGTCTCACATATTTCTTGTCGGGTTAGTCCAGTTTGAAACTTCATGTCCCGAGCCAAACATAGCTCTCATAGAAAAATACCTATTTGAACGTCATAGTTTTCAGGCATTGCTGAAAGTGACATTACATGAATGATATAATGCAAACAAGAATCTTTCACTGTATATTTGTCTGACGTATATTTTGACATAATGAAGTTCAAAGAATTACAAGTAGCAGAACAACTACCATGGAGAGACAGAAGTGCGCAATTGCGCACTATCACATTATCACTGTTTATGGCTTTGTGGAAGAATCTAATGAATCTCCTATGCAGCTGTACTTCTATCGGGAGTTCATCAGAAATTAATGGAAGCAATATACTGTGACTTCTGCGAGGAAGACACAAAAGAAAGCTAACGGCCTTGCGCCAGCCAGTATTAAAACTTTCAACCTCTCGTTTGGAATAATCCCACAGCTGGCACCTGTAAAGGGGCATACACAAAGTTTTGAAAATATTGTATCTTGTATAAGAAAGGCATTGCCAAATTGTTCCATTAACATATTAACTCGGTTTGAAATCGTTGTATACATTGTGATACACCTTCCTGCAAATAATTTAACCCATCCATATGGCCAAGATGCTTAAAGCTGTCAATTTTGGGGATTGATAAATTGTCCAAAAATAAAAAAAAATCACTGCTACCACAAGTCATGTGTTTAGATTTGTCAAAATTAAATTTTGCATGATGTTCTTTAGAAAACATTGAACACCTATATAATAATTTAGACATCAAAACTGCAGTGGGAGCAATAAGGACTACATCATCAACATAAGCCAACGCACCTATAAATTGATGGCCAATGTGACATCCAAACCCATAAAATTTTAAGGGTTTCAAAAATTCATCTATATAGATGCAGAGTAATATGGGGGAGATTACTCCCCCTTGTTCGACACCATTTGTGCAACTGAATGGCTGAGAAGTAGCATTACCCGAGACGACGCTTACGGCTTTTTGTACATATTCCATAATAGTCTAGCTGTGACTGGACACAATCCTTTTGTCAGTAAGAGTTTAGATAATTTAGTATGCTAACCCGATCGAATGCTTTCGTAGCATCGAAAAATACTAGTTGCACTTCGGTATCACGTGAATTATAATAATTTATACTTTAAGGTAGCAAACAAGTAATACGTTATTATTTTGCGCCTACACATTAATTTCCAAAACTCATGACTGGGCGGGAGTGCATACACCTGAGTGATTCACACGCAGTCCCCGCAACGGCATCATCATAGACAAGTGTTACTGACCTAGTTGCAGGTCATTTTATCCCGCATGGCGATTAGCTTGCATATTTTGTGAATATAAAGCATTTGCAATGAAGAAGAAGGTTCCTATACTTGTAATATCAAAAGCTGGCCCGAATATCCCCGGATGCTAATTTACAAACACAACGTGGCTACGGCTGGAAATTAGATGATCTGTAACGTTCTACATTAATTCATACATGATGGAGGACGCCATAAAAGTCTAAAACACGCTCAAACATATAGCTGAGGAAATACGTAACGCTGAAGACAGGTCGCCTAAAGAATACATATGTATTTAAGTGTGTAGTTGATCTGGGATTCGATCAAGCTGTTGCTGTGGCTGGCATCTGTTTGTCTGAACTACCAGTTCCTAGTCCTTTATTCTAAATGGCCAATCACTATTTACTAAGAATATTTCATTTTTGATTTTACCTATCAATACTGGCAAAACATTATTCCTAAACCTTTCTGACGTCATAATCAACTCTCAATTATTTTCCTACTCCTACTTCTGGCGCTGCGAGTTCTCTCACTGTTATTTTGAATTCTAATAGCTACCAAATTTACTTTTGCACCCGGAGCCTGCCGGGTGTCTGTCAGCTAAGACTGGTCATTTATCTGCAGCTGCAAATTGCCATTTAGAAGTGAATTTTCTGTATTGGCTGCCAGTCACCTCCCTGCACTGCCATCTTTTGCTTGGTCTTACCCCCCCCCCCCCCCCCCGCACAAACTGACCCAAATCGCCTGGTGGTCACATGTCGTCTGCTTCAGTGTTTTCATCTAATTCCAACAACAATAAAAAGACCATTTGACTGAGAATTGCAGATGAAATTTTCCAAGATCACATGCTCAAGGCCAACAGCTTTCTTTATTCAGAGGAAAAGAGTTATAAGCGCAGTGCAATTTACTAAGGGCGCAAATCAGCAAGTCCGTTAAAGGTGCATTTCTCTTTTTTTCTCTCACTCTCTGTCTTTATATATATATATATATATATATATATATATATATATATATATATATATATATATATATATATATATATATATATATATATATATATATATATATATATAAATGTTCTAGTTCCTGCGTACTTGTCACATTTTGTAAAAGAAATGTTCACAATCCTTTTTATCATAGATGCCAGTTCCAGGTTACTTCAGGCCAGTCAATTATTCTAAAGGAAACACTCAATATTCTATGATCTTCTCGTGAGTAACCAATTTCCACTCACTGCCCATTTCCCAGTTCCTTGCTACCAATTACTTTGTCTAAAGGCTCTACTCATCTTTCTCTCTTACCTGCCGGTTTCCAGTTCCTAATTGCTAATTAATAATTTTAAAGGAAATGATCGTTATTCCTACACCATAGATGCCATTTGGCAGTTCCTAGTTCCCAGTTTCTTCTTACCGGTTTGTTATTCTGAAAGAGAAGGTCATTATGCTCTTATTTTAGGTGTCACTACACGGTTACTGGTTCGTACGTGTTAGTTACGTATTTCAAGGCGTACATTCAGTATTCTCCTATTTTTGCTGCCAATTAAACGTTCCCAGTTTTCCTTTCCTACTTGTCAGTTACTTATTTTGATATATATATATATATATATATATATATATATATATATATATATATATATATATATCCTGTAGTTCTAGAAATTTTCGCGCTCGATTTAATTTCGCGCTTTTCGCGCTACCACCTAAAGCGCGAAATTAAAATGCGCGAAAATAAGTTGCATTGTATTTCACTACATTGTTTGGCATTGGATTGCGCGAAACTAAAATGCGCGAAATTAAACACGCGCGAAAATTTCTACAACTACAGTATATATATATATATATATATATATATATATATATATATATATATATATATATATATATATATATATATATATATATATATATATATATATATATATATATATATATATGTATATATATATATTATTTGTCCTTTTATTTTCGACGCCGTTTACCAGTTCCTACATGCCAGTTACTTATACTAAAAGATACGCCCAGCCACCATGTCCTGGATCCTACTTGCCACTTTCTCATACCTAAAAATAATGCTCAGTTACCTGCTCAATTCATAATTGCCAGTCTCATATTCTGAAAAAAATGCATTTTATCTCTAAGATTTGCTGCTAATCACAAATTACAAGTTTCTACTTGCCAAATTTGGTTTCGAGTTAAGCTCTTGCCTCGACTGGTCTAACCACATAACAAAATGCTGTACGAAAGCCAATCGTGCACTTGGGATCATCAAACGTACATGTGGATACCAAGCACCTCCTGAAACTACCAAGAGGTTATATATTTCAATGGTACGAAGCCATTTAGAGTACGGCAGTGTTGTGTGGAGTGTCGGCACTAAGAAAAACCTAAAGGCTTTAGAATCGATCCAGCGTAGGGCAACTAAGTATATTTTGGGAGTACATTGCGATGACACCTACAAAGCACGACTTATTAAGTGTAATCTTCATCCTCTATCCTATAGGCGTGAAATTCTGGATTTAGTATTCTTATACAAATGTCTACATGGATACTATTCAGTAAATTTACAAGATTTATTTCCACTCCAAACCTATACTTCCGAGCTACGAAATTCCAACAATACTATCCGTTTTGAGGCCACCCGTTGCGGCACAGAAACATTCAGACACTCATATGTCAATCGCACAATCTACAGGTGGAACAACTTGCCACATAACATAAAAGCTTCCACTACAATTGGCATGTTCAAATCCAGACTAAAGCAGCATTACAATAATTTGAGAAACAATTATTTTGATGATTCTAATACATGCACATGGAGAAGTAAATGCTTCTGTGCTAAATGCGGAGGGTAATTTGTGACAGCTTTATGTACAGTGACAGTATGTATCTGGTGCTACTACAGTGTGCCTATCCAAATATGTGTTTTATTTTGTAACCAATATGTTATCAACTGTGGAGTAAAACCAGCAGAGCCGGTGTCTGCTGCGGTGTTCAAGGAACACCTGCGCGGCTTTGTCCCCCGTCACTCTGCTGGGGGTCCCCAATCTAACCCACTCCACTAGTTGTAATCTGACACACCATCCAAATGATATTAATTGACTATTTTAAGTGGTGCTTTTCTATATATTGTAAAGTTCAGATTTTATCATGCCTTTCCAGACATTTTATACATCATTCTAGTGTAGTAAATTGGTTTTATCTCCATGAACATCGTTATTATACAGCACTAGCTGTACTCATTTCATTCATCAGATCACCAACGGGGAGTCAACTTGTATAGGTGTGTTCACCTGTTTGACTCTTCCTAATTGGCAGTATGTTTTATGCAGCAAACATTTTATTGTATCTTATGTCATTTTATGTACTACTGCTGATTGAAGCTTAATAAATAAATAAAAAATAAATAAATCATTATGATTCTGATGAAAATACTGACTCTTCTGTTTGATTATCCTAAATAATTTTATAGCTTACGTAAATTTCTAGTAACTCCCGTTAGCTCTCTTGAAGATAGGCTATCGGTTAATAGTTTTAACCTAATGAGGCTGACAGGGATGGTGCCGTGATCTAACTTTGAATAAAACTTAAAGAAAATACATCGGGCAACTCCAAGTTGAGTATGAGTTACATTTTTTCAGCTATTATTTGTGAAACCTTTTACAGAGACATACATTAAAATGCAAGTGAAGAAAAAATTCAATTGACTTTCATTTCCGATATATCATTTTATCAGAGATACGTTTTTTCAATAAAGTCAATTTTTTTGTCAAAGTTAAATTTGATATTTTTAAGCGTTTTTTGTCCTGATAAAAACTGTAAAGCAAGAAGTAGGAATTGAATAAAGGACTTACTAAATTGTTAGATTCTTGTGCCAAAGAAGAATTCAGGGATTTTAGAAACACTATAATCTGTAGTTAATGAAGAATATTTCAAAGGTTGAGTGGACCGATTTAAAACCACCAGTTGCCTTTTATGGGTGACTGCTTGTCTAAAGTCAGGAGTGAAATTTGTTTCTTCACATTGGTATTGGAAGACGAATCTCTTTGCTGTCATTCTTGGGTTTGGAATTTGTTAAAATGGTTCATGTTTTTCTGCACTATTTGGTATATACTTGACTGGCTATGTTGTGCTGTGGGCTGTGTTCTGCGACTCATGGTTATAATGGCGGTAGAGTGTCTTTATAATGTTCTATATTCATTAATATCACACAAACGATGTAGGCCTACTTTAATCTTTTGCAACAAACTCAGCCACAAGTCAGGAGGAAAAAAGTGATAGGCCTACCAGGTCTCTTTTTTAGTTTGGCAGAAGCAACGAAATTTTGGTTTTGAGTGGTTAGGCCTATACATTTTGGAAAAACCATAGTCCGTAGTTAATGAAGAATGTTTCAAAGGTTCAAAATACCAGTTTAAAACCAACAGTTGCCTTTTGTTGGTGACAGCCTATCTCACATTGGTATTGGAAGACGAATGTTGATGCTTTGGTAACTCTGGAATCTCTGTGCTGTCACTGTTGGGTTTGGAATTTATGAAAATGGTTTATGTTTTTCTGCATTTTATCCCTCAGAAATCCGTGTACTTCGTTTTCATTTTTGGGTTTTGTACGATGGTACAAATCCTTCAAGCCTGATTATAAGAACTATTTGTCTTTATATGTCTTGGATGACAGTAAATGAACGGTAGGTACTGGTATGTATCAGTTTTCTTGTGGTATATATCTGTTGAAGTATTCTCATCCCTTTGGTGACTTTTCAAATCCAGAAATTTTATTTCTGTTTTGCAATTGTTCATTTCAAACTGCATATTTGAACCCAATTCGTTTCACTCTTCGTGAAATATATGTAACTCTTTCAATGACCCTGTCTAAGTAAAAGATACGGGCATCAAGGAAACATTTCCAACTGGATTTGAATTTGTTCATATATGCACATCCATGTATACTGCTTATTCTATGTTGTAGCTGTATCTCCAGATATCCTAATGTTACGTTTGCATATGTCAGGGCACATATTGTGCCCATTGCGCATCCTCTCTTTTGGATTTAACATTGTCTGTTAAAGTTTAGGGTATACTTTCACAGAATAAACGTTAACGCTGCCAAGATGAATTCGTTTCTGAACCTTTGTATCCAAGTCCTTTGGTACTTATTAAGCCAATAAGTAATTGCTCGTTTCCCCAGCTCATGGTGAATATTACTATGGAGGCTTGCAATATCAAAAGTAACTAAGAATCTATCTTTCAATTGTTGTCTTTGGACTTGGGGAAAAAGTCAATATCATAACGGGTATAACTGTTTGCAGGGGGTTAAAAATGGTTTCAGAATTTCATCAAGTCACTTAATCTGCTTGTGATGCATCCGGGACCTGCAACAATCGGTCTGAAGTTAGGGTCTTCCGGTTGAGTCACGTGTATGTACTCATCATTGTGCTGCTCGATTGCTTTTTTTTTTTTTAATATTAGATTGATGTACTTTTGACAGTGGATAAAATGTGCTAGTGTTTGGGGTTCCTATTTTGCAGGTATGATTTTTCCTTTTTTTCGTTTAGATATCTCTATATTTAGAGAATAATCTATGTAATTTTGCACTGATGTCTTTTATTGTCGATCTATATTTTCACACTTCTCATAATGTTCCTTATCATTAAGCATGTTTTGTATTTTATTTTCATAGTAACTTTTGTCCATTACAACCACTGCTCCTCGTTTATCTGCTTCTTTTATAATGGTCCACTTATCATTACGAAGTTCTGTAAGTGGTGCTACCTCTTCTGTAGATAAACTTTTCTTAATCGTCGAAGAAGGTGACTTGTCTAATGTATTTGCTGTTTCATTAAGGTTGTTCACCTATCTGTCTAGAGTTTCATTTCGATATTTAGGCGGGTTGAATTTTTTTTTACCTTTACTAGTGATTCATCAATTCTGTCTACCATATTAAAAAATATTCCCATAGTCGAAGATTACGACAAAAGTCTAGGATGTCACGTTTGTTCTTTTTTATTTTTTCTCGGAGTAAGCGTTTATTTCAAACCCCCTTTCAGTAGTGTTATATACCCGTTAGTTAGTTGTTTTCAGATAGATTGATTACCTTTGGTATAAACTTCTTATCGGTATTTTTCTTATGTGCGGGTGGGGTTAACACCTGGTGTAACCCTCCCCTCTGGACATTAGTTAATTCTGATAACCTTTGTATTTGATTTGTCTGTTTCTTGTCTGTGGCTTGCGTTTGGGACCCTTGTGTCTCTCCTTGGTGGAGCACACATTTGTTTGTTTTTGTGGGGTTGTCCTAAAATGGAACGTCGTCGTCACTGTCTAATTCGTAGTCTGTTTTGTCATCGATTTTTCTTGATCTTTATCCCTCTGGTCATATCCTTGTTGTAGTGTTTCATATCTGTTATACACTGGTATGTCGTCATTTCTGCTGTTTCCAGAAAATCTTGTTTTTCTGTTAATTTGAACCTGCCTATTTCTTCTTGGTTCCTGTCATTCAGATATAGGTCTGTTTATCAAATCTCCCGGATTGTCATTTTCTTCTGCATTCCTTTGGTTTTCTTGCATTTCTTGGGCTTTCTTCGCAACTTTCCTTTTTTTCCTTCCATATTTTCGGTTGATTTTCTTTCTGCCTTTCCAAAATCATTTTCCCATAATTTGTATAGTAGAGGTTCTAACTCCCCCTTCGTATGTTTGCGTATTTCTTCCGACATTCTTTTGTCAATGTGTGTGAAATTTCTTGTGTGTTTCTTTGCGTGATGTCTCTCAATTTCCACATCTGCCTTCATTTTTTCAATTGAAAAACCAGTTTTATCTGTAGTTCTCCTTTTGTCTCTTTTGCAATTCGTTTTGCCTGGAATTCATTTGGGATAATTGGAGGGTCTTCTTTTATTCATCCAGTGTATAGGTGTGTGAAGTATCTTTTCCCTCAAATAGCGTTGTAATATTCCATCTTTCGTTTGTTTAGTGTGTTGCACCATATTTCTGACACACATATATGTATATATATATACATATATGAAATAAAGGGCATCGTTAATTAAGAGCAAAGAAAAGTAACTGGAAGCAAACAGAGACATTTGTCAACCAGTTTTGACAGTTTGCAGCCTTAGCCCAAAGACTGCCCCTGGCTGAGAAATCACTTTTCCCTATGACAATCTGGTAGCCAAAAGAATTAAGAATAAAAGTAGGAACAAGTGCAAGGCGTGAGATAATTGAGAGCTGATAAAGAGATTGTAATGTTTCGCTAACACTAATTTGTCAAAACTTGATGAAATAAAATAGGGAATAACTTGGGTATAAAATGATTGACCCCTTTAGAATAGGGAACTGGGAACTAGGAACTGCTAGCTTAGATAGGAGACATGTACAGCAATAGTGTTTAAACTGTCGACAGGAAGTGTGTGAGGCAAGAATTTCAGGCACTCTTCTCGGAGGACAGAATGGAGAGCGGCAGAACATGTCACAGATTCCAGGTTGTACTTCATGCAGAATGCGATGGAAGTTTTCTGTTGCATTAGATCATTAGTACGTGTGCCAGGAGGGAAAGCCTGTTTGATGTGTTTGTGACAGGATGCTTTGAGTGAAGTCAGTTCTGAACGCAGCCCTGCAAGGAAAATTGGAATGGGATTTAGCATACTGGTGACACTGTGCCATATATGCATAGGTACATATATAAATTTCACGTCAGGCTACATAGAATGTGAATGTTCAAAGTGCAACATTTCAAACGCTGTGCATAAAGAACAATGTAATATATGGCCGCTAATTAAAAAAAAAAACAAAAAACAAAAAAACTAGACTCAATATTGATACAGCCTGAATGGAGAGGATGCTGAATTTTTCTGTCGAAGAATGTCTGCCCTGCTGAATGCATCAGGTATCAAAAAATTTTCTGCTGGCTCTGAACAGGCTAAAGCAATAAAGTCATTGAGTGATGAAAACAATCCCTTGTCATGTGCACAAGCTAGCAAAAAGTGATTTGTGCCAAGGCCGGCTGAAACGTGGAAGATTGTTATACCTTTCCCCATCCAACGATGTGCACATGCTTTGTCGTTGACGACAATGTTGACCATTTCAAGGCAAGCAGTGTCTGGGATTGTTCTTGAACTGAAGCTGGGAGACGTGGTGTGGAAGTGTTTCGCAGCTGGTTATACCTTAATGCACCGTAGCCCGATAGGCATGCATCAAGGCGAGCGGTGTGGTCGATGTGAGGGTGGCATATCATCGTTTTTCCATAATAGTGAACATCCTCCCCCCCAAAAAAATGTCCAAGAACCAACAAAAGCCTTTTAAAACTGTGGTTTGAGAGGTATATGGTAACAGTGCCTCACGTAAAGCATCCAACATGCAGTTTACGAACAAATTAACGTGCAGGTTTACAGCTACTGCCGACATGATGGTGCCTGCCCAGTACCTATGGTAAGTTGTTAAGAGAGCAGGGTGTTTTTTACTGCCATGGGTGCACAAGATGTAACATTTCGTTCACAAGATCAGATGGCAGCCAATTTCTATTTTCTCAATGTTGATTTCAATCCCCAGCCATGTAACCTTTGTGCTGGGGTTGGAGGTTGTGGGCGATTGGTAATCTCAGATTTCGTGTAACTTTAATCAAAATTTTCAATAGCATCCTGCCCGCATACGCCACATAAATTTGCACTGAAATTGTACAAGCGTATTACATAATTATGTTCTATAATCCATGCGACACTGTCTATTACGGCCTGGCAGAATAAACGATCACGGTAAATGATCATAACGACATATAGGAGAGTGACTTTGTGAAAATCTCCAATCCGAGAGGGAGCAAACGTGCCTACTAGGAGTCAAAATGGGGCACAGACCAAACCGAACAGCAGACGTTCCTGGCACCGCCACAAATAATTCACTGTTAAGCAGGTGAGTAACCAAATTCTTATTTGGAACAGTAACGAAACTCAGAAATGATCGGGAGAAATTTAAAGACACCATGTGCAGATTCAATATCATTTTACAAACGAGCAAAGTAGGCAAGTTAATCTCGCATAACCTTTGACAGCAAGCAGAACTGAAAATTTAAGCCCTATATTGTATTCTGAGAGGTTGGTTATGTTTATATTTGTAAGCACATTTGTTAGTTTTAACACATTGGGGAATTTTATATATAGAAGCCTTTAAAGGTACTTTAAAACGGTGTTTTCCGGGTCACATGACCTCCCTAAATTTTCTTACGAGGGGTACGGCACCTCACTGTGTAACTCATAAAAGGAACACGTACATACTGTGAGTTAACAAGGCGTTTCAAAGAGTACGATCACATGAAATAATTGGCTAGTTAAGGTTTAATGATGCTACGGTATTACGATGGTAGTGATCATCACTACTTTGTCCCTAACAATAAAGACATGTTATGAGAAATTTTCAGGTAGTTCTTTTCTTGCCCTGACAGCCCAAGAACAACACATGTCAACAACGGTCACATTTGACAGTGTCAATCAGAAGTCCCATAAATTGTTTCAGCAGCAACTTTATGAAGATTTTATTATAGTAATTATGCCAGTAAAAATATTAACTCTTTGTAACACATCGTAGATTTGAATGGCTGGAAACACTGTTCTTGTGTGGAAATAGGTACATACAGAAGTGAATTGTATTTTTCGAATTCGGATGCTAAATGGTCAGATCCAGATGTTTTTATCTTGAAGGAAATCATTTATTTTGTTAATTTGCAATGAATGGGTTTTTTTCTCTCTTTTTCATTTGCCGGGATCAATTCTTTGGTTCTTCCGCCAGGAGATGGCTAAAAAGAAGGAAGAAGAAACCTAATGATGGAGCACCAGCAAGGGGTGTGTTACCAGTTAGACAACGTCATCATAGGGATAAATGCACAAATTTACCAACTACACGTCTTACAGTTAGACTTTGACTTTTCATTAAAATTCATTTTCAGTGACCACACGTTTTAAATGAGTTTGTTGGAAACCTTATGTGACTTATACACACTTATCAGTTACGGGACATTCCTGTGTGATATATAGACTGGTTGAGGCAGATTCTGACTTAACACACCACACCCTACTCTGAGCAGGGAACCAGATAGTTATTGTGGAGAACGGGTATTTGAAAATGTGTTGTCTACAGCCTTTGTTCAGCAACATGAAATTCTTGAAATGGTGAACTTTTGACTTGGATTTGCACATACATTCGTCATGACAGTGTCTGTGATGATAAAAATTATATTGCAGTGGTGCTAAAGTAATTGGCCATTGTGTTGTATTGTTTTCTTTTAACATGCTGATAGCCTATCTAAAAGTTCAACTTACCATAAAACTGGTGCAACATATTTTAAGAAACATGCAGGAAACAAATAAAAAAAATGAATAGTGTTATCCATGTTAAATTTAAAATGGACTGGACATGTATACTCCGTACTGTGACCAGCTATTAACCTATGCTATGACTTCAATGTTTAAATCAAGAACACTGGAGCAGATGTACCTGTTTGTGTCTTGGAAAATGTTATGTATAACTGTAAGAGGGTATATATAATGACTGTTTCATTCATGTAAATAGCCTATAATATCATGATGTACATTCTTTCTTCTGTGTGTATCGATAACAGGGTATGTCAGTGATATGAGGAGAAACATACAGGGAAGCAGACAATAATGAAAAATATGAGATGAAATATGAGGGGGACCAGACCATATGAGAAATTTTGAAGTGACAATCTTACCCATGTTTAAATCATAAGCAATATCACACGTATACATGTATCTGTTTGTGTCTCGGAATATTTTATCTACTACTCAGTGTGAGTATGGTGATTGTTTTATTCATGTAAATATCTTATACAGTGGTACCTGCCATTAATCACTGCCGGCTCAGCTCACACAAAGTGGTCTTAAATTAAAGGAATGTATATAAATCTCACAAAGGGTCTTAAAAGAGCAGTCTTAAAAAGACAAGTGGTCTTAAATCAGAGATTGCCTTTAGTTTATATAATTATCATTTATTTATTTATTTATTGAAATTAATCAGCAGTGAATACATCGAGATATGATTCAAAAGAATATATATATATATATATATATATATATATATATATATATATATATATATATATATATATATATATATATATATATATATATGCATATTCACTCACTCATACAGATAAACAAGTGATAAAAAAGCGTAAAAGATCTGCAGATTGGGAAGAGTCAAACAGGTGAGACACCTATGAGAGTCGACTCCCAGATGAAGTAGGTGACAAATATGAACACAGCTAACGGTGTAAATTGATGGTGATGAAATTAAAACAAAGTAGCATATGTACTAACATATAGCAAGGGATATTACAAAACATGTCTAATTGAACAATACATGTCAGATGGGTGTCCATTCTAAACTCGGCAATAATATACAACTAACAGACAGAATAATATTGCACAGTACAAGTGAGGAGTCTTTATATAGTTTCTCCTGCATTTCGTACAAAAGTATTTGCTAGTCGAACTGCATGTGTTGAGGGAATCAAAGTACTCGGTACTCAAACTATTGTAATGCCAGCCAACTCTGGTTTTGAACATAATAACTGTTGTGGAGGCTTTGATTTTGGATTGTATGTTGTTCCAAGTGACTATTGTACGATTTGTATAGGAGTAGCAAAATGCTTCAGGACGACAACGAGAAGGCTTAAAATGATGTTATTGCTTGAGTTGCGCAGGTGGAAATTATTTGTTAAAACTGGAAATAAAGTATCAAGTTTTACTGAATAGTACCCATTTAAGCATTTGTACGAAAACACCAAATCCAACAACTGACGCGCTGCACTTAACAGGACAGGCTCTGTAATTATCGCCACAAGAAAACCCCAAAATATATTTCGTGGCCCTTCGCTGGACTGTTTCCAGAGCCGCTAAGTTTTTCTTTGTAATGACGCTCCCAAAACACTTCCATCTTTTAGGTGGCTTTAGAGCAGGTATCACTGTATTATCAAGATGTACATTCTGCTTCCTGTGTGTGTCAGTAACGGGACAGGTCCGTAGCATGAAGGGAAGCAGAATACATGAAAACTATTAAATGGTGACAATGTTTAAATTATTATCATTTGTACAATTGGTGATTGTTTGATTCATGTAAACACCTCATAACAAGGTGTAAAGTCTTCTCCTTTGTGTCTCACTGACAGGACATATCAGTAACTGGATACTTTCCGTATAATACTAGTATTGAAGTCATTATAAAGGCAGATGAGCCGAGACTGAATTCCTCGTGTACATGTATATGCACTTAGCATTGCAGACGAACTGTTAACAAAATATGACAAGTAGATGTCTCAAGTTAATTTCCGAAACGTGAAAAACCCTGTCAACAACAGGACAGTGTAGGTCAAATACAAATATTTAAACAAATTATTTTGCCATATTTCTGTTTCAGTTCCAGTATGTATCATGTTGTATAATTATATGTTACATGTATCAATAAATTTGTCTTCACCAAATTTAGTATGATACATAATTTCCTTCACAAACACATTCAATGAAAAGTTCAATTATGCACACAGACACGTGTTTGAGATACTTTTATCAAATTGAAAAGTTTTATTTCTTTGGTCAAAGCAAAGGCAAAATACCAGAATTCAGGTAAAATCCTAAAAAGTGGCATTTCTGATGTTTATCGGTAGAATGACAACTGATGCAACATAATCTATGGATATAAATACTAATTTCTTTTTCAATTTCATAATAAAGAGACAAAATTTTGAGGTTTACAATGTAAAAATCAACTTATTCATCAATTTGTTCATAACGATATTGGCACCATAGGTTAATAGTATCAAGAAATTTATCTGAAATGATACTGCATAAACCTGTATATACATTTCAGTCCCCAAGTATTCGTCCAAGGGGGGGGGGGAGTAAGCTCCAGGTTATATACATTATGATCATATCACAAATTGTCACAATAACCAAGAGTCCATCTTGGGCAAGGATCTTGCTCAGAAATTAAAAACTGCGTCTATGTACAATCATAAATTACTGCGTCTATGTCATGTGTAATAAATTATTCTGTGTGACCAGCCAAAACTGCAAAAGGCTTGTCTTTGTCACCATTTCTGTAAATGGACCGAATAATTATTCTGAATTATTGTATTAATATTTACTTATGTCAACACGCTCCTCCTCCCATTGAAAGCTAGACAAAACCAGTGACAATCCTCCCAAAACGGCCCGGCCTTCCCTCATTGAAATGCGTCACTACCCTCAAGGAACTGCTGTGCTCCCTCTCTCTGAGAGGCCGTGCCCTGTCCAAATCCAAATGAGAGGTCACCTGACCTCAAAAAGTAGTTTTTTCCCGAGTGTAAAGAGTCTTTGGACAATTTTACATCTGGAAATAATTTCCAATAGATATGCAGATAACTTGTGATGAAAACTTATGCTAAATGACATTGGTTTACAGCAGAAAATCGAAACAATGCTCCCATGGTGCAATCGACTGTTCTTTACACAGAAGATAATTTGCTTTGGTATTATATATCATTTTGAGGTCATACCCGACCACTTTATCTTTGCAGATCTACTCCTTGGCATCTTAATTGTTCCATAAAACTACAAAAAGCCAGTATCTAACAGTCAAACAATGTTTTTGTGTCAGTGGTTCCTTGATAATCGTCCCACTCAAGCATTTTGACTCTTGGAACGGTCGTTTCCTCCCTCTCAGATTGGAGATTTCTGCAAATTCACTCTCATATATGCTGTTACGATCATCTACCCTGGAGATATAGAAGATGATATGTAGTCTCTGCTTAACACTCATCCCTTTGAGAGTATCCAACATGTCTACGATGTGCATTCTTGGGTGACGGTCTCAAATAATTCTCGTGGCAGGATTATGGATGCACTGAAACCTGGTCAATCACATTTTTAAAGAGAATTGGTCCAGACTGTACTGCAGTAACACGAATTGGAAGGAATCAGGGAATTGTACAGCATAATTTTTGAATGGTCAGGTTTTTGCGACTCTAGAAAAGATACAGATGGCTTTATTATACTTCTTCCAACATGTTCGCCAAGCTTCAGTTGATTACCCAGGATAACGCCAAGGCATTTAAAACTTTGTATTCGTTGGATTTTTATCATCATCCAAAGTGAGATATAGTTCAGAATGTAAATTTTTCTTAACATCAATGAGCATGCTGTTGGTCTTGCCTACATGCAGGGTAAGTTTGCTGGCTTGGAGACAAATAGAAACATGTCGGAGGTCATTTTCGAGTGGGTTGGTATAATGGCAACCTGAGCCGGAAAATGAAAGGGTGTGTCATCAGCATACATGCTAACAGTTGAATGCTGAAAGCATGTGCAGATATCATTCATATAGAGAATGGAGAACAGCGGCCCAAGAATAGACCCCTGGGGGACGCCAGTTATAATCAGTATTGGTTCAATGACATTCCTGTTAATGCAGACAACTTACCTCCCGTCTTTGAGCTAGCCTCTGAGCCAAAGCTGAGTTGTGGTTTTGAAGCCATAATAGTTTGGCTTGGACAGCAGAATTCCATGATCAACAGTGTAAAAGGCTTTTTTTTAAACAAGGGCAATAAGGCCAACATGATTGCCTTGGTGAATCTTCCTGTATACAGATTCCGTTAAACAGGGTAAACTTGTATGGGTGGGGTGTAGAGGTCTGAAGCCAGATTGTTGTAAACATAAAATATTATGTCTTAAGCAGTAGCCATACACCTTGTTGTGAATAATACGTTCAAGAACTTTGGAGATTACTGGGGGAAAAGAGATTGGTGGGTAATTACCACGGTGGGTTGTTTTAGGTTTCTTTAAGATGGCTAAAATCTTAGCCATTTCCATTATTTGGGAATTGAGCGAGTGTCCATAGTCATGTTAAAGAGGTAAGCTAGACTTACCGGCAATCTCCAATAATCTGGATTGAATCTTGCCCAAGCCTGTCACCTTGTTGCGAAGCAAGCTAGCAAGTAACTTAGAGACATCATGTTCAGACTGCTTATTGTGGTAAAACAGAGTGTTTTGGAACACTCGGATTCGAGTACTTTAGTATATTGTCATTTAATTACTGGCCATACGGCCAAAACAATACCGCAGTTCATCATTATTCGGGCTAAGACCGCTCAGGGTGTATCATAAGGGTACTATATTTTCGGGAGGGTTAAGAGATTGTCCGTACAAGTGTACTGGGCATTTTTATTTGCTGTACTTGCGTACTGGAATCTCTTTTATTTTTCGTACTTCGTACCAACAATTTTTTGTACATTTTCTTATTTTCTGTACCTCGTCTTAGGGCAAAATTATTATTTATGCCAGCATACCAGGGACCCACCTTACCCC
Source organism: Hermodice carunculata (assembly GCA_964020975.1). Lineage (NCBI taxonomy): Eukaryota > Metazoa > Annelida > Polychaeta > Eunicida > Amphinomidae > Hermodice > Hermodice carunculata. The sequence continues at coordinate 57,494,372 of OZ026628.1, read as the reverse complement.
CCTCCTGTACATCATAGCCAAATTTTCTAATCTTGAACGGGCCGATCGCTGCTTTGTGTTCCAGCTGAAGTGAAATGTAATGTTTGTTGGCTGCTGATATATCCCATAGCAAAGCAAAACTTTTGCGGAAAGTTGACAAAACCAGTATTTTGTTAAGCTTGCATGCAATATCTGGAATGTTCAAATGCTGAGGCAACGCAATTCTGGCCAGCAAGAAGCTGTCAACATCCATGACTCTCACTATGTCAAGAGTTTTTAGGTAGTGCTGAGTTTTGACAAGTTCCTGATGCGTCGAAGTGTCGTACGTTGAAACCCTTATATTATTACCAACTGCATCAGGGGAGATGGTAACAGTTGGGGTACTACACCATGTGTCATGGCTACCCGCGGGAGCTGTGTCAGCTGTAGAAACACTGGTCTGACAGTCGTCGCCGGAAGCCAGTAAGGTGTGAGCTGGTGGATGCTTGTTGACGTTGCAGAGGGATGGCGAGTAAAATGGAAAGGGGGGGGGGTGAACAATAAAGTACACTAAACACTTATAAAGTGTCAGATAAACTAAAAAGAAGCACATGTTAGGATGATTCAAACTTTTGTTTGAAAGTAGGGTGGGGGTTATCAACCTGGAGAAGAGATGTCAGAACTGGACACAGGGTAATAATGGGAAATGTAGGGTTTGTACACAGGAGGCAGATGAGACAGTAGATCAATAGCTACTGTGGTGTGGTGCATACACAGAAATGGGGGAAATGTATAAAGGGTTGGCAGAATAAGGACTACATCTGTGAGAGCTTAGAGGAAATAAGGGGACTAGAAAAGGTGGACCGTATTGCTTGGTTTCTGGGCTTGAAAGGAGATTTTCCAGGGTGTAAGGAGGGTATTAAAACTGTACATAACTACCTGGTACGGCGGGATAAAAGGAGGAAAATGCTACAATGGTTAAAAGGGGGAATGGATGGGAAGGTTGGTAGCCATTTTTAGGGCTGCCATGACTGTAACGGCAGCTAGCTGCATGTGCAGGCCATGGAATGCCTGACCTTTGAGGCAGGGATAAGGACAAAGGACAGGGCTTACTGTAATATGGGGAATTCCACTGCTGGGGAAATTGCCTGGAACAGGGGGCTCCCACTGCTGTGAGAGAGCATGTAGGGACCTTACACCTTGCCTCTGTTCCCGGGAATCAGTTTTTAGCAGGCCATCTGTTGTTTACAGGACCACCTGTAAGTGGAGGGCAGCAGTGACGTCGTTATGTTACGTTGAAGAGCCTATGTGAGGGAACTCTCTCAGCATAGTCAGTTTGAAGGGTCATCCTCACATGAAGTCAGTCTTTCCTGCGACAGTCATCTTCTGCAGGACAAACTCTTGGGTGACTGTCTTCAGGCAATAGGCACACATTAGCTGAAGTGCAATAAGTGGGGTGATCCCACTATTCGGTGCATGTGTTTTTTTTTGAACTCTTTCAGTGCCACATTTTGGACTGAGTCAACAGCTTTCCTTGGTGCAATGCGCCCAAAGCACTCTGACGAAAGCTGTTGACCAAGACAATCACATTCTGTGGAACTATAGGCATGCTGCTACCTGAATGAAGGCCACTTTACGAAGAATATTCATAAGGCATCCATTTGATAATTCAGATAGACTGATCTTAAGTTATTAGACTTAAGTTAAAGTTGGAAGCGAAAGAGTTAATAGGGGATAAAACAGCTGGACCTTTTGTGGTGGTTATGGGTGTGAAGTCGCTGATGCTGACGCCAAATCACGTTCGCAGCAGGCGGTGGCCCAGGAAAAGTTCTGAATTGTGAGAACTTCATGCAGGTCTTGTTGAAAATTCTGTACAGATGCCAATATTTTGGACCAGGTCCTCTGCTGAAGCTGCTGCTTTCTGTATCTTTCAGTTTGGGCAACAAAAACTGAATAGCATACCTGTCTCCTGGAGTCAATGAGAGCCGCAACTGTCTTGATGCTGAGGCAGGCAAGAACTTGGTGAAAACGCCATCACTTCACCTAACTTGACATACAATAAAGATGCAGGACGTATGTCCATCTTGTTCAATGCAATGAGATTTAAGTACATTTGTACACGGTTTGAGGTATGTATTCTTGGCAGACCGAATAGAGAGTGATAGAAACTCTGAATTGTAGTACTGCAGCTGATTATGGAGAGTTAAGTATTTCGTGCCTGGGGTATCAAATAGTCTCTGGCTTGGGACATTGTAGCTTTTTCAGATTTTTTCCTAATACTTAAAAGGATTACGGGGATTTGCAGCAAGAGTATGGAGTAGTCATGACATGATGAACACTAAGAGCCACATTTTGATAGAATGAACAGCCTGCACATACAGAGAGTGTGGCTTTTATGTTTGTAGGTTTGAATTGTCAGAGCAAGAGCTTACTAAATATCAAAGCCATGCTAAAATAGTAACAAGCAACTCAACACAATGTTCACATACATGAGACGAGCAGCATGTATCCTTGGAATTATCGTGAGATAACCATACAGTCTCATGAGAATATGCAATGAAAGAGGATCGAAACGGATGAAGCAACACTTTCAGCTCAAACTAACGGCATGCCTGCAGAGTATAATCAGAAAGATGACAAATACTTATGTCATCCAGCAGCCATAAATTTGATAGCTTATATCCTGTTAACATCTTTGCCTACATTATAAAATAAAGCGATTCTTGTTTTTTTATGAGGCAGAAGTGTGTCTAAATCCTCAACATGTAAATATGAAACAAGTTAATGGAAGGAGAACGAAGCATGGTGCTAGCTGAAAAAAACATAAACGTTATATAGTGCCTAACATAGGTTGTCATCTGAGCAGAAAACTTTCCATATTATCTTGGGTGCCTTACAGCACAATCAGCACGAGAAATTTCACTTTTGCAGAAATAGTTATTGCTTTTATAGGAAAAAAGATACCTCTGTGGAATCTTCATCTGGGCTATTCATACTGATTACGTGACCACATGCCCTCATGTGTTTGCATGTCAATAAAAATCATTTTTTCCAACGTAATATTGACTGTATGGATATTTTGTAAAATGCAAGTGTCTGCGTTCTAAGCCCACGTGTCAGAGTGACCAACGTCATCGCTTCCCGCTTTCCGATAAGGTAGTTCTTTAGCAATTTAGCCAAACAGAAGGCCTAATACGATAAGAGGATTGTATCAATGGCAGCGTAATATCAGTACGGATAAATGCTTGGGTTTTCCGTTCGATAAGTACGGAATTCGATATCGCATAAACCAAATGGGACTTCTTTTTGGAAATTTAACGCATAAGGCTGTCATTACTGGGACCAATCCCACGTGACATGGAGCAGTCCTGCTGAAATGAAATATATGTGGTCACGTTGAAGGCAGGGTAGAAGTCCACTAAGATGTACGGTTTAAAAGCTAATCAAACACCCACATGAGGAACTGTAGAATAGACATCGAATTTTCTGTATCCCACAATCTCGTGCAAGATTTTGATCTCATCAATATCTGGAATAGATCTTGGTGAAAATACCATGAAAAGAAATGAACACATTAAGGTCTAATCCGTCTCAACAGTGGATTTAAGCACACAGATAGAAGTGTCTTCTAGTTACATGATGGAATTAAATTATCGGCTTATTTCCGCGCGTTCCGCCGGTAATTAAAGGGCATACTTTAAGAAAGAATGCTTACGTGAACAGAAGCTCTATCTACGCGCCGGTTTGACTCAGGTCAGTTGCCCAACTCTCTGCAAGGAAACTCAGTTAACAAATTCGACGGCCCGGGACTCTCTAAGTTTTTGCTTTCTCATCTCTGTGCGTTAAATGAGCATATAAAGGAATAAATAAGAGGAAGAATAGATCGTTTAGGTACCCACCCAGTGGTGGTCAGCTTCGTCAGCAAAGCCACAGCGCAATATTCCCAGTATATATTATCATATTTTCAGCTAGATAACTGAAAAAAATGTGGTATGTAGAAACAACAAGCATTTCCGAGAAAATGCGCATGCAGGGTACACACTACAACGGAAGTGTTCATACTACCCTGACATTTCTTCCAAACTAATCGGCTTATCAGACATTACATTAAGGTGGAATTCTTTGAATCTCCAGCCCAGCACGATTGTGTACAATGGGTTATGTATTCAGTTGAATACACATAAAATTGCTACTTGTGAATCCTGCTATTTACGGGTAAATCAGATGGAAACATTAACATATTCATACAATGGCAATTGATAAAGGGGATTATACTCATTTTGACATGCAACGGTATATGTGTTTTTTTCTGCCCCCCCCCCCCCACACACACACAAACGCAGAGCACAAAAAGGGTCTACACAGCTATAATGTAGTGGTGGATCGCCACGGAATTCCGAACCTCAAACAGGAAACGCCACATACTGTGATAGTTGACATGCGAGTAAAAAAAAAAACTGCTGACCCCCCCCTCAAAAAAAAAATACAATACCGGCAGTTTTTTTTTTTAATGAAATTTGTGACACTGTTGATACCAAACGCTTCTCCTGGGTGCAACATGATCACTTGGTGAACATGCAGTTTCTTCATCGTTGCTCCTTCAGTTGTAATAACAGGACACACAGGTCAACAAAATGATATCAAATTGGGTCCATTAGAGCCACTTTGTCCAGTAAAGCACTCGTGATACTTTTCTGTGCTGCTGAGCACATTTAGGTAGCGCAACCCATGTCTCATCATTAACGTTTCTGTTGTCCGGTACATATTTTGGAGCAAAAACATATTGCTGTCTGCATCGCTCATTACGTTTACTGTGAATTTTACTTCATGCAAAATAATTAAAAGTTAGAGGCAGAATTGTGTGTGGTAATATTTGGGTGGTCTGCCACCATCATTTTGACACATTAATGTACAGACGATTTTCATGGTTACACTGGTACGGAGGAAAAAGAGTTAATGTGTAACTGTTCTTGTCACAAATGACTAGTTAATAGGTCCGCCACTTACTGTCGTTTCTGGCTGCTCGTCAAACAGTAACGCCACTTGGCTGAAACAACTGAGGGAACATTTTATGCACTTGCATGAGCCTGCCATCTGTCTCGTTCTGTGCTTTAAGTTACCTTCTAACTTACCTAAAAAGCCATCTATTTTTATGCTATAAAAACCTTAAGAGACGACCCCAAAACTTCCACGCTGGCCATTAGTGTTCAAACTTAACAAGGTAAAACACGAACCAACCTTGTCCATTTACTGGGGTAACTCTTATATAGTGTCTCCAAAGTTCACGTTATTATGTCAGTGGCATGTCTAACAAAGTTTTAACCCTCTGTTCCATGCACTTCTGATGGCGTGCACGTTTTCTTCCCGCACTTGAAATGACTATTTCATTCCAAAAGTTAAGATCCAATAGATGATCAGTCATGACCAAGGGACATGACAGGCAACAAACAGCGGCGGCTCAGCTGCTATGAAATGTTGGAGAATATTCATGACACGGTTAGCTTTATCCCGCTTATACTTTCTTGAAAAAGGCCAGCCTGTTTCTCACCAAAATCGTCCGAAGGTGCCCGGATGTACAGTGTCGTCCGTTTAAGTGTTTCTGCGTAAGTGCGTCATTATTTCCAATCACTTTGAATAGGAACTGTTGATGACGTCAGGATAATGTGACACAAGTCAACGGCTTTCCTGTGTGCCAACTGTTTAAACTGAGTTGGTGCCAAAGATAACACTGTCCCATTTTAACCAGAGTAGGGTTATAAATGTAAGATGGACTCAGTTTACGGTCGCCTGTTATCTACCAGGGGCAGCTGATCTGTATATCAAGATAAAGGTTTTTTGGTGGTATCTTTAATCCAGTTATTGGTCACAAATATCAGTTGTTTTTCTGCTGATACTAGAAACGCGCATGTGCACTCTGTGCGGGCACCCACTGCCACGAAGTGACAGTTGACAGAGGACCCGAATAGTGGTTCTTCATTCTGAAGGTAGCAAATATCAGTCAAATTTGCCTATTCAAAGTTGCAATGCAATCCAAACCCAGACTCACCAATTTATTATCGTGCAAAGATGTGAAAAATGGCTGCTCTCTCAAACAATGTCATGATCTTGAAAATTTAGAAAATGAGCTTTTAGGAATTGAAAACACTCAAGTTTTCTTTAATTCCACACCAGACCTCCACGATAAAAAATACTAATGTCTATGGAGAGTAAATGGACATATTTCTAGGCAATCCTTGTCAGGAAGCATGACAACTAGTTGCACAGTTTGTTGGAGAAAGGCAATATATCGTGATGCAGTTAAGCATAATGAGCTGATTCGAAATACCGCCTTGTTGACATTGACATGGCGTAGAGGCGAGTGGTCAAGCCAGCAGATATGCACAGATATGAGAGAGCAGTTGCAGAAAGTCACTTTACACTTAACTAGCATGACTGAAAAAATATTGTAATCCAGAAATAGAATCTAAAGCTCATGAAATTGAAATTAGGGCAGACTTTGCACAGTGTTTATAGTGATACATAGTTAAACAAGCAGGTGTTGTACCATGTGGACAAAACATCGATCACCCGCGTTCTTACTATCTTTTTGTCACTGACTGTGACAACTTACCCCAAAACACGAAAAATGTATTGTATCTTAAACCGTCAGTGAAGCTGAAAAACCAGCAGTAATTCAAAGGCATATAATAAAGACATCCAATGAGGCACGTGCGGTTAATCTTGGAAAACTGCAATGAATTGTATTTTCAAACAATTACATAAATGCCAGAAAATTGTTCAGATAACACAAGGACTGCCCTTGTCAATAGCTTGCGAGGGTTGTATAGTCAAAACTGTTTTTGTACTCCATAATCTCCAGGAGACTTGTGCAAACTGGCAAATATACTGATAAAAAAATTTAAAAGTACTGATAACGGAGGAGGAGGAGGAGGAGGAGGAGGAGGAGGAGGAGGAGGAGGAGGAGGAGGAGGAGGAGGAGGAGGAGGAGGAGGAGGAGGAGTAGAGAATCTTCATGGTAAGACATGTTTCACTTAGGTGCTCAGTGTGCATTTTAAGGAAGATATTCAAGGGCATCACTGTCTGCTCAGGTAATTGTACATATGCATAGTTCACACTAAAAATTGAGAATGTCACATACATTTATCACTACAGAAATTCCATGTTTTTTTTTAAATGTAAATGCCTAGTACAAGAAAGTTTGCTTGCACCGATTGTTTTGTTGTCGTCTCTCCGTCACCGCTCCGTTGTTGCTTTCCCGTAGAAGCGGGTCTTGAATGCAATATTGGGTCTGGGTTTCCTGCGTAGCAGACTCTTATGTTCCTTTTAATGTGTATTGGGCGGCTTCGCATGCAAGGGTTTAGGCAATTTAGGGAAATCTGATTTCTGTACATGCTGCTTTGTCTTGTACCGATACTGTCGAACAGCTTTTTTTTATTTGTTTGTTTGTTTTTTTAAATATTTTTCTTAATCGTTACACCTATTATCACCAAATATTTACATTGAATACTTTTACCACTGGGGCTAACCATGGTTTTGGGTGGATAAACGGACAATACAGGTTAAAGTATATACTATTTTGTTGTGTTCGTGACACCGCCTGCAAGGGTACGGGCTCGTCACATGCCTGAACTTTGCACGCAATTTGCATCGTTACAATAGCTATCTAAAAAGAATATGTATAAGGTGCCTTTTCCACTTTATACCGTGTTCTGCAACTTACTTTGTTAAGAACTGTCAACAGTACCAAACGTCCCAAGCGTTTTCAAACGAACACCAAACAGGGTCTCAATCCTGTTACTTGGGTATATTGGACTTAGAAGTTGGTCAGCAGCAAGGTTCAGACACCCATACAAATTATTCTGCGGTACTCATCATCCTTTCTCACTGTAAAGATAACGTGATAAAATTGTCCCACGATGGTATGACCTCCATATCATCCAGAATTTGTCAGCAAAAACATAGTGAAGAAAGGTAGTGAGGTCCAAGTATGTAAGATGAAAGAAGACATTTGTTTACACCTATAGGTAAATTATTAAGGTTACTAGAAAATATGCTTTTGGTTAAAAAAGAAAGAAAAAGAAATTTAATGCTTCCCTTGATTTTACTTGAAACACGATAAACACGAAGACGGAGATACATTCTTACCTAAAGTAAAGTATTAAAGCAACCAAAAATATACTGCTGGTCAAAAAAGAAGGAAAAAGAAAAAAAACCTGCTCCCATCTATTTAATATGAAATACGGTAAACACGTTTTTGCATGTTGGATTTGATTTACCGCTGTAATTTTATGCTATATGGTCGAGAAACACCAGTTCTTGCCTGATGGAGCGCCGTACAAACGATTGCGCTGAGAATGGAATCAAGTCCCAAAATTTGCTAATCGTTGTGTTTGGTATTGAGGTTCACAGGTGTTTTGTAATGAAATCACTGGCCACCTGTTGATGCACCTCGAAGCCAACATACCTTGACGTGCGGATCACTGGAAGCAGACCTTGTAGTTTGACCGGTAAAGAATCATCCAAAAAGAGTGGTCAAATCAATTGGTATCACACACCGAACTCAATCCCTACATTAGCCTTCTATATTCTGTCTAAATGCGATACCTTTAGGAGCTCTGTCTCTCTCTCTGTCTCTCTCTCTCTCTCACTCTCTCTCTCTCTCTCTCAGCAGCATATTCTCTTCATGGATTAGAAAAAAACTTGAAGTTCACAAATTCAGGGGATTGTTGTTGAACATCGAAAGAATTTTGAGAACTATATCTATTGATATTTAGAAAAAAATGTACTTTAGCAGAAAAACCTTACACAATTTGTTATTTCCCCAAAAATGGAGAATATGCAGTTTGATTTTATTGAAGATAGATTAACCTGATAATAATTTTGGATTAATTTTCAAAAGGTTTCTTTGATGATTTGAAAACAAAAGAAAAAGAAAGGAAAAGAAAACTCTTGAAAATAAATAACACCTCATATATATATATACAAAGACATAGCGTTGACGTGCTACATGATGAATCTATTTGTAAAATAACTCTCACATCAAGACTGAATGCATAAAACATAAAATTCATAAATCTGAGGGTGGCTGTGCTATTCTTTGTTGGGTTGGATTCCTAAAGTACACAAAAGACATTTCCAAGTCAAGATTTATTGCCCATGTACTTTAAAATTAAAAAAACTATACGGCTGTCTGTTAATTTTACACAATGTAAGACTACTTTTAGGGACATTCTATACAAAAAAATGTAAAATTGTTTCAAACAAACTCACACGACCTGTTTTCAAATGCAGTAATTCAATAGAATCTAAATTGAAAATTCTAAGTGCAAATACTAAAGTAGTAAGTATTTTGATTTTCCTCTTGTGCAAATCTATCAATAAATATTTTGAACAAGGTGTTTCAAAAAGTTGTCATCAAAGTATTTAATGAGAAATATCATAGCTCTGTCTATATTAATACATACCCCACAGCTTCATTCGGCATGAAATGTGCTTTATGACAGATAGTTTACATTTATATACCATTTGCATGGTGATAAATGACAATATTTTGCTGTCATTCAGGTTTGATCACCAGTGTCGTTAGCAAATTTAGGACATGTCCAAGGAAACTAACTGCTTATTCACTCACGTTAGCGAATTTTGATCTAATGTGGACAGGCGTATGTATGAATTTTGGCACAATTTGGCGTAAATTAATGAGGCAAGATTTTTCTTTGGCTGTATAGCTAACATTCATTGTCAGGTAAACAAACAACATTTTTTATCAATGTGATTAATCAATGTGAATGTATAAAAATGAGTCAAACGCGCATTTAGCCAATGAAGCTTATCCTGACAGAATTCCTTTGGAGCATAATAATTCTGGAATCAATTAAGACGCTTTTCCTTACTTTAATAGATGTCCTTGTTTTAATGATATATTTTAATGAAATTTTACCACAAAATTAATTATCTAAATTTTGACGTCGTAAGACATCCATTTCGTGATAGATATACCTCTGAATTCATCAAATATTGAACACTCCTGTCACAAATTTTGTGCTTTGTGCACGTCTATTGATATATTTTACCGAGTAGTATTCCAGAATTGTATCCAATTTTAATAAACTGAAATTGGGAGGTTGTCAACAGGTATATTATGAGACAACGAGTGTGTTGTAAAGTTTCATTTATTGCCATGAAGTTACAATTGCACAATTTCAAGGATTTGTGGTTGGTGTGTGTCAATTGTATTTAATTACACAACTAAAATATTTGTATTTTTATTCTTTTCACATCTCGTTTAAATAACAAACAGACATACATAGCAAGGAAATAAACATTCTGTTTATGGTGATTTTGCGCTGTGCAGTTGCGATCGCATAAGTAATATTTACTACCTGTATCGTTCGTTTTTGTGAAAACAGGTTTGGTTTCTTTGTTGGGAGTATTCGACTACCTACGGTTTGGGAGTGGTTCATGGGTCACAGATGCCAAACATATAAGACTTATAAAATTATTTAATATAAACAAAATAAATATATTCAATCAATTTGAATTGATGTAATTAAGTAAGTAACAAGGTAACCAATGAGTCTAGTATGAGTAGTCTACATTTTTGTCTGGAAAATATATTATGTTTATTCCATTTATATTGCGCAAAGTTCATGAATGCTATATGTGCAAAGGCGCATGACAAACGGGGACATAAAATAATACAATAATAAAAGAATAATATTGAAGTTAAGTATGATATTAAGTTCCATGATCCGTTTTATGAATGATGTGTAAATGCGCCTGCACGGCCACACAAGTACATTGCACATCCTTTTCGTTGTATAACGTACAAGCGACCTCAGTCCACAAAAATATAATTGAATCTTCAGGCTGGCGGCATAAGCAATATATCACATTTATACTCGTATTCCCATGTTTTTTCAAATGCATATGATACCTGTATCAGCATTTTATTTATGAAGTCCTGTGTTAACAACCAGGTGCCAACATAAATTTAAAACTTGGCGTGGTATCACAGTATCATTTTATGTCCATATATTCTTCAATTCAGGTGAGCTTTCGTAGCTCAAAGACGTGTACTGATAGTTATCCGCTGAAGATCCGCTGTTATCTTCCAGGCCAATGTAGCCTTTTTAAAAAAGACGTCGTGTTTTGGAAAGTTTACAAATGAAAACATAGAAAAAAAACACTTCGGAATAAAATCTGTTTCTGTATACATATTTTACAGGTAGGCAGTGGGCAGGAAAGGAAATTCACAGAATATAACTTGAGCAGCAGATATCAGTTATTGGTGTTGCAGACCACTTTGTATATATATATATATATATATATATATATATATATATATATATATATATATATATATATATATATATATATATATATATATATATATATATATATATATATATACATACATACATATATACATACATACACACACACACACACACACACACATATATATATATATATATATTTATATATATATATATATATATATATATATATATACATATATATATATATATATGTGCATGCATATACGCTTGTAAAATTTTGCCACTGATACTGGCGCTTCTGGGGCACAATGTACATGTCAGAAGACACAGGGCTGGACAATTATAAGAGCAATTTTTTAAGTAAATGACCTTTTTGCATCTGAATCACGTGCGTTAATATCATTTACCATAACAACAATTTTTTGAGAGTGGATTTATTAGACTGTTATTCGAAGAGAGCCGACACATGTTTAAATAGCGTTGCTTAAACGTTGATAACCCATACGTGAAACCGACTTCAGTGGAAAGGTAAGCTAACTCAGGGCAAGTTTTTTGTTTGAAGGTCTTGTGATTTCTTGTATGTACTTTGGAGTTATAAATTTGAATGAGCTTACAGCAATAGTTGCAAAATAACTTGATTTTATACAACATTCAGGGTACAAAAATTATAGCTAAGTAAACGAGCCGCCCCTATATTACATTATAAGGTTTCCTACGACTTATTTTGAGGGTTCTAGCGTAGACGAATCTATTGTGAATCATGCCACAGGTTGAAATTAGACCCATTGCACGTGTGCCTCTCAAGTCTCCCAAGCTCAGCACTTGCTATTTAAATTTATAGGCGAAAAATGTTCCTGTCACGACATTTTTTTACATGTACGGTTCCTAATACATAAATTATGATACGGCTGCGAGCATAAGTGGCACATTGACGGAGACGGGGGGGGGGGGGGGGCGGCAGAGCCATTAGTTGAAAAAGGCATAAAGGGTTAGTCTCGCGGAATGTATGCATTAAAATCTGTTTTACATAGTGAAATCATTTTACCCTTATTACAAGCTATTCACAGGGTCCCGTATTTCCAAAACATATTATGTATATACTCTGTGTATTTCTCCCTCCCTCCTTCTCTGTCTGTCTGTCTGACTGTCTGTCTGTCTGTCTGTCTGTCTGTCTCTCTCTCTCTCTCTCTCTCTCTCTCTCTCTCTCTCTCTCTCTATATATATATATATATCATTATTATTTGCTTGGCATTGGCAAATCTGTATAATCTGTACTGCAAACATTGGTTAAAGACGAGATATTTATTTGCAGCTCAATAGAAAAATCCAGCTGGGCTGAAAAAAATCATTGATAGCAGCTCACGCTTGCATGCTGAACAAAGATCAGCATAGTGAAAGATCAACACATACTAACTGGATGTAATTAACAATTTGATGTGCACGCGACACAGAAATAGATATATTAGTATTATAGTGACATGTAATACATCGTTTATTAGGGCCAGATGGTGTCGCATCGCAATAGATGATTGAGTGTAACGGCTGACCGCATGATCTCTAATGCGTTATTTGACCTTCTGTTGTTGCATGTGTGTATAGTAATCGATACTGGCATTGACTCCTTGAATTTTTTGGAACCCAAAGTCACTTGTGAGAGAAGAATAATGAAATCACCATCTCCTTTGTTAGTTTGAGTGATTTGGTTTTTCACTGAAATACATTCAAATGAAAAACCTAAAGATGCCTTTAAAGATTCAATATGCTTGCTGTGATCAACTTTTAGCGACTAATTTTACGACAATACTAAAACAATTGTAATTTCTACGCTCAGATTACAGTTTTCTGTACTCATTTGATGCTTCTTCTCGTTTGCACAAGAACTCATTTCTTTCTTCCTGTCTTACACCGGATTAATGTTGAGCTAATATCACGGGCATTTAATCAACGGTGTGCCGACGTTAGCTTCGTTGACTCAACTCTTGATCCAAAGTTGTGTGCAAGCCGGGTCTGCTTTCAGTATCTATATCATTGAGATCCGTGTTCTGTAAAAGTCCACTTACATTTTTTTTGTCTTGTTACAATATAAACTTTCATGTATATCTTATACTAACCTTACTCGGCCATGCTGTACGATTGGGTGAAAAGCAATACAAATGTATCCCCACTGTAACTGGGATAAATCGACATTAAAATGATCCCTTTTTGTCATGCCCTCTTTGACGATAATAAAGTATCGAAGTTAACTTGTCAATGGTTGCCAAACAGATGGGTGGAGAAAATGATAAGTCATATGCCAAATATCTTTTAGCACTTTACTGGTTTATTTTATAAAAGGACGATCCTGCAACGCCTAGTTGTTTCCCTCGATCTTACAAACTTGAGAATAAGAGTGAGAGAAACATGCCACAAGGTTGGTGACACTAAATCTGCCCCGAAGGTGGTTATCTGCTTAATTATGGATCGTCAGAAGCCTTGAAAGTGAAAGTGTCTCTCAAATTGTCTCAAAAGGCATGATGTCGCTCAATGTGGCAAAGATGTAATTCATATGGATAGAGTGATTGGCCATATTGCAATCTTATAGACAGTATGAGACCCGGGGACGTGAGCGTCAAAATTTGAAATGATGTGCTCATGCCTCTTGCAGATGAAAATTTGTGTTGTGTACCCCGTGTCCCGAAAGAATACACTTAATCATCGATTTAGCTGTCGCTTGCTGACTTTTGGTGATCAGATGTCCCAAATGTGTTTTGACTAGTGCTGCATCAACTTGAACTTTTTGTCCTTTCCCACTCAAAGCGCCCAGATGAGTGCCCTTTTTCCCGCCAATGCTTTACACTTCCAAGTTTATATTCATAGTTTTTTAAAAAGACAGTGTAGCTGTGACATCTCGGGGGTTCGGATGCACGAGGAATACAGTTTTTCCTTGGTTCGGAGTTGGCTTTTTAAGCGACCACACCTGCAGCAAAGAAAACCGTTCACTTTCTCAATCTCACAATGGAATACAGCAGATATTCTGATCAGGGATTTTCTTTGGTGCGGGCCAAAAAGGTGAATGAGCGCAATTTTATTAATGTCGTCGCAATAAGCAATTCGTATCTGGAAACGTGATAAAAGTACGCCAGAGAGATAGAGGCAGTCAGACAGCAGAGGTTCAGGTAAGCTTGCATTGGAAAGATAAACTGTTACTGCTTCATAAAATTTACTTTTGCAGAGAATATATTCTAGTGGAGATGCCTTCTAATAGGTCTTGTGGGCAGAAATTACCTGAATGCCAACTATCTAGGAAATTATTTAGCGCAAAAAAGCACACAGACAGATATTGAAGCACAAAATCAATACAACAAGATAGGGCAACCCACCATGGTACTGCCTTATAAAGTAAAACCACGGCTTAGCTGTGCCCTCGCAGAAATTCCAGGATGAATGAAAATACGGAAACGAAACGTATATCATCCTCATCGCCATCCTGCTGGCCTACTTCCTTCTTAGATTGTTGTGCCTTATAATTCTTGATGACATAACAGTACTCTCTTAACGCTTGGCTAAGCTATAGTCATCAGTACTAGCATACGTCAGAATATTATATGGAGCATTCAAGTGCTAGAGTTTGCAGACGTGGAGAAAATAAAGCCCACGGCAGTTCGCATTACATATGGGAGGAGGTAAAAATATGCGAGACATACACAAAGAAAGCGTGACACGATGGCAACTCGCCATCACGACTTCTACTGTAAACCAATGGCCAGTTCAAATATATTAGCAAAGACGGGTAATGTCGACGATTTGGGGGGACGTTTCGTTTTAAGTTAATTTTGCACAGAGGCAAACATAACTCTCCAATGCCAATCACGTGTTAAGTCGATCTTCTTAAGTCAAACTAGTCTGAATTATCATTAGGATCCCAGATTCATATTCCTCGTAAAAAGTCCTTTCATTCAAGAACCAGTATGTTTATAGTTCCAGAGAGAATACCCCAGGTCGGCCGTTTTTCCTCGGTGCGTTTTGGACGCACTGCCCCCAATACGCGCCGAGATAAGCTGTTGCCTCAAACCAAAATTTGGCACTGAAAGGGTTTAATATACTGGGAAAGGTAAGAGAGCAGCATGTCACTGGTCAGCAGCAAGTTGAAACGGAGCGCATTCTTTTCATATAGAGTGCTTTCTGTCAACATCATCATGGCAGGGAGCACTTGTAGTCAATATCATCATTGAATGGAGCACTTTCAGTCTAATCACCATTGCAGGGAATATTTAAAGTCAACAAACTCATCGCACCAAGGATCTGTAGTGAGCATCTCCGTGACAGGAAGCATCTTTATTCATCGTCATCTTAAGGAAGCATCTTTAACTGACACTATTATGGGAAGGATCACATTTAGTTAATATAATGACGGGAGCACCTTTGGCCAGCGATATGTTGACAAAAAACACCTTTGGGTTAGAGTTTACTTTGTTTATGAGAGGTTGGCATGTACGTGTTCTCAGCAGTTTTGTTTATATTCTTACACATACAATATAATCTCGTATTTAGACCACAATCCATAAAGAACCCATTTCTACATAAACAGCATACATTTAGAGTCCCATGTTTTTTTCATCCTAAATTAAATCATATACCTCTTCAGGCCACCCCGCTGTCAAGACTGCATTTTTATTAATGTTTTATGTAGTCAATAGGTAGATTCTACTCTACACGGCACAGGGACTTTGGGGTGGATACATTGGATAGTAGAAAACGAACCATTGTTTCAATCCGGTGAAAGGATTCAGTTTTTTTTTGACAAAATATTAGGTACTCTATAGAAAAATTGATATCATCATATTATATCTAGTGGGTCCACATCTCTGTTTTTGATAAAACAAAGAATCTAATCATGCGGGTATCTTTGGCTTTCACTTTAATTTTAGGGCTTTAGACGCGGTTTCTGATGTCCCAGTGACCATTTTGCAACAGTTTCACACCAGATGTATAGAAATGTTTTACACTATGACGTTTGCCACAAGCCTTTAATAGCGGCTTCCTTGAAAAAGATCCGTAATACTTGCATTTTACGTAAAAGTGTAAAACACAGCTAGCCAAATTACATCATGCCCTACGCATTCTCATTTTCCTTTTGTTTGTAAATGGGAGATCGGGAACTGCACATTGTCCTGGACAGATTTTAGAAATACTTTTTGTTAATTATAAGGAGGAGTGTAGTTTTGTTTTGCCACGGAAAAAATCGTAGTGATTTTGCTGTCGCTCTTCACTTTTAGATACCCTCCCCAACTGCAGTTTTGAGAAACACATGTTGTGAATTTATTATGTGGTTTCCGTGGCTTATTAGGCTGTACATCCATGGACACCATTCGGTATGGTGATTAAGTGTGAAATGCATAGTGTTGTATGTATTTTCCTAAGCTGTACAGAATAAGGTGAGATGTGCACGCCAGTTAGCTCTGTGAAAGGTTGATTCAAGCTATAGCACGTCCTTGATTCAAGGCTTGTTTATGGGTGGCTGTGGTGGTGGTGTGTTTGTGTGTGTTTGTTGGGGGTGGGGGAGTATATAACATGGTTGTTGTATAAGTAATCATATGAACAAGATGATCAGATATGTGATCCGATGCAACAAAGAAATATGAAAGTACCTTGGTATGATGTATGATCCGTTTACTGATCGAAGCTGAACGGCTGACCCTTTCGACTGCAGTAACACTTGTATTTATATTGGGGAATTTATTGGCTGTAAATCGCTTGGAAATTTCAATAAAACCTGTTTCACGGATGCATCCTTTGTATGGTTTGAAAGAAGTAACATTTGTACTGTTTTCGTTATCATTGTCATTTATTTTTAAAAAAATAACATTACGTATGACATTGCAATGTCGTGCATCCAGGATCTACGATTAGCCAAATTTCTGGGAATTTTCTGCATCATTACGATCGCAAATTTAATTCAGTTTTGATTAAGAAAAGAAAGGCAAATTCTGAAGTAATATTCGCCGCAAAGCACGGTATTATGTTTTAGTCTTAGAACATGCAGGGCACTTTATCGAACATTACATGTAAATTCCTCAATTTGTGATATGTGCTGGCACACAGAAGATTGAAACAGCTTTCAAAGACCTTAAAACGTAATCTAAAATACAGACACATGTAATATGTAAGAACACATTTACATTAAATTGATGTCCACAAAAGAGATCAAATATAAAAAATTAGAGGACCGTAAATCAAATTAATTCAATACATGCATAAAATTGGTGCGCTATCCAATTAGCTTTGGAAAAAACGCTTAAGTATAGGATATATTCTTATTAAATCGGTCCCAATCTGCTTACATAAAATGAAGAAATGCTGTGTAGCTGAATTCAAAGGTAGATTAGTCGACCGCCCTTCCCGGAACACTAAGAATCGTGCTGATGGTTGGTTTTTCTAATGCAGGTACTACGCTTTGCCAATGGGAGTATACAATCAGCTTCGAGCATGGCTTGTTAATTGTGCATTTGGAGAACGTCTGAATGGATATTTTTTGGGGGACAGAAGGACTGTGCTGGAATATATATATATATATATATATATATATATATATATATATATATATATATATATATATATATATATATATATATATATATATATATATATATATATATATATATATATAAGAATTATTCGATCCAGGGAAATGGGTTATCATATATAGGGAATGACATCCCTTCTTTATGAGTTAAGCAAATTCTTGCAACGAAAAATGACGTCGAAAATCCAATACAATCTATTTTATTCCTTTGTTGCTCAGCTGACTCTGAGACTTTGCATCCGTTTGTAATCGGTTGCTCCCAGTTGAAGAGTCTAACGCCCTAGGCCTGTGCAATTTGTTCCCGCCATTATGTGATTAACTTATTGAAAAGAAAATATCTCCCTTCTAGTGATACGGCGTAACACACATCATTCCTATATCATTAGCACTAATTAACTGCCCCGTTCCAGTTAATCTTTAACATTGGTGTTTCTGGTAAAGACCACCCTTCATAAAACCCTAATGTTCCTTTCTCGGATTGTCGAAACTCTTTCAATGGAAAGTTGTGACTCGGTGAACGGCTTTCTGCCGCCTAATTTGGAGCGAAATACTGAAAGCGCGCTCATAATATGCTTTGAATTGACAGAACGATATGCGATATGACCTTAATTCAGAAAATACTTGATCCATATGCTTTGTGAACCGCACTTTTGCTCAAGTCCCAGTGTGCCTACAGTTACTACAGGCACAAGAGAGCAAAATCATAATTTAAGTCAACAGCTTTCTACGGCGGCTTTACAATTTGCGAACATTGCATAACCTGTTGAAGTAGCCAAGACTTGTCAGTGAAACAGTTAAATTGGTCTCATGGGCAAAACCTGAGGGTGACACGTGAACGAGTAGCTGATCGCGTGAGCACTACCTGATAATTGACCACTCAAGGAGCCCCTTAATGGTTTCATTTCGATAGCGCCAATAAGTTTACTCTCCTTTTTCATTAAGAGTTTTGCTCCCAGAATTACTCTTGGAACGTGTTTGAAAGTATTTGACAAAGGATTTCACACACGTTGAATAAGAAAGGCTCCTTAAGATCATTTTTCAGGAATCCACTAAACCACTCCAGCTGCATTTTATTTTATCTAGATGATTCCATCTACTCGCAAGCCAGGTTCTGTCTGCCTACGAGCTCTGCAGCGATAGGAACCTTATGAATTAGTCTCAGGTCTACAAGTTTTACACAATATTGCGCTTACTCGGATATCCTGACGCCTTTAAGATTGAAGTGTCAAGTCTGTTTTTGTTTCTGTGAATAGGGGTTTTAATGGTGCTGTATTACTCATTAGCTATAGAATTATAAAGTGTCTGTTCCCTTCGTAATCTTATGATAGGAATGCTGTTCAGACTTTCTTCTATCATTATGATATACTCCTTTGGTGCCTAGCAAATTATCAAAGGTTCACAGGAAGGGATATCCGATATAAAAGTCCATGCAATACCTTGATATATATGCAGGCAGACACGCCACCATGCTAACTCTAGGTCAGAGTTCAAAACAAAGCTGGTTGAATTATGTGACGAATGAGTGGCTGAGGCCAAGTGACAGTTATGACGCGCGTCTCATTCGTCACAAAAATCCTCTAGCAGTGTGTATTTTCCATATAGGGAAGATAAATTAAATCTAGCTGCATCTGACCCAAAGCTGCACGAATGCTTACACGATCATGGACATTACAAATCAAGTGGGATCTCGCTGCTAACTGCTTGACCTTTTCCGCGCCAGTTTCAAGCCATGATGGAACTGTCGTCTGCCAATTTGAATAGAAATATTGTCTATAAGTACTAAATACTTCCACTGAACATTGTACATCATTGGATGGCTTATTTGCAAGTAATTAGGTGAAGCCAGAAGTCAGTGTTTTCATTTATAACTTTATTTTCATGTTATTCTTGAATCTGTGCGATCTCATTACTGGGAATGAATCAAACCGGGAGGATAGGCTTTTATTGGTAGCTTCTGTTAGCATGATGAAGCTGTTAAAACACAAGCACATGAATGAAGGCTATTGCGCCACCGGACTTTAAAATGGGGAAATGCAGGGTAAATGCCAGAGAGGTGCATACAGACTCTGTGTATACCTGCAACGTTTGGAGTTGACTGATGTCGAAAAAGGCTGAACATCATCCTCAAATAGTCATTTCTTATACAGTTATCACCAGAATTTTATGGTTTGTGACTTGTATTGTCAATTCTCACTCCCTCGCTCCATGATTAATATCCTCCATGTAAAAAGAGCCTATATATATATATATATATATATCATCTCCTTTCCTTTTGACTTAAATTCGTCGATAAAAAATCATGCCCCAGTCAACATCTTTCTTTGACACACTGGCTAACTTATGTTATAGAAAGCTGTAGATTCAATTTTACAGGAACCAGAAAGCAGCTAAATATGTCAAATTTTGGACTTTGTTATTTCGAAGGTTGCATTATGTTGAAACTGGGCAAGTAAACCTAGGCCTTTTCTGGCATTGGTAAGTCAGTGCATAATGGTTAAACTTCTTAAAAAATACAAATTCCTTTTTAAGAATTTTTGAGCCTATTCACTTCGCAAAGAATCGCCAAAGAGTCCACAAGGTGAGAAAAATGGATGTAAGCTTTGGGAGCGACACGCTCCAAATTAAGTATGGACGTTGTTCACAGAAAATTACATTGACTAAACACAAAACCGATCACTCAAATTAAATTTCTGCTTCTTTCGTCTGAAAGACATGCAGTGTATTCCACTAAGTATGGGTTTTAGTGCTAGTAATGAGATAAACGTCACTCAAGCCTCGAACTCATTTTTGTCGATGTTTTACAGAGTTATGTTTTACGCATGCCATGTGAAGTTTGTAGTTGATGAATGTTATTGATAAATGGATAGAGAATTGACATAGCTACGAGTACCCCATACATCACCCCACGATCCCTTGATGCATGTTTGTAGTGCGGATAATGCCAACATCTGCATGCGCAGTCAATTTTATTTCCCTGTCATTTTTTCTTAAATGCTGCACGGCTGGTGACACTAAGATACTGTCGCACGGAAACTGGCTAATGATAAAGAGACATTGTCCCGTTGCAACATCCCGGATTTAGCGGTTATGGTGGCTTCACATTGGATGTCAAATGGCGCCATGTTTTGTGGCGCTCTCCGTCTTTGGCAGGTTTACAGTCCCCAATAATCCTGATAGAGTTCCGTCTATTACCTTGTCTCATCTCGGGTCTGCTTGGAGTGATATTTCCAATTGACATTGCTGAACATTATAAACGCGGCACTCGAACCACGTTGAGAATGGGATATCCACCTTGGGACCAATCATTGTTCAGATTGTTGTAAAAGACGCGCGATTTATATTACAAACTTCTTTGCGGGCGGAAGAGGCATCGTGTCTTACTGATCATTTCTCCCAAGCATTTAATTAGATCCCTGTTCGCTTACTGAAATGTAAGAATAATAGCACGGAACATTCATATAGTGTGCACGATTTCTGGTAAAGCCATTGTGAGCGTTCTGGGTCTGGATCACATATTTGTGTTCATTTGTTTCAAGAGTAAATGTTCCTCAGAATACCTGTTATGCCATGCAAAATCATAGATTAAATTATACGCATGCAAGCATGGGGAATTTTGTATTCTGTAATAAGATGACTACCGATTGATAGGTCTCATACTGAGGCTACTCCGTATTGAATCTGGGCAGACACAGTGATTATGACAGTACGGACCAATCTCTTGTGTGGGGTGGGAATACTGTGAGGTTTACTGTCTTCTTCTGCTCTGCAGAGACAAACGCAACAAGTCAATTTATTACGTATCTAGGAATCTGCTTGGTGTGCCCACAGACTTATTTGTGCCATCTGTACCGTGCAAAAGGTTTTCATACATCGGTAACAAACGATTATGTAAGTAAACCATATGTTTTATTCTAGGTTCAACAGAAACAAGATTCTTCATGACCACTGTGAAGTCATTTTTACAAAGTACATGGGATTCAAAGGGTTTTATAATGGACCGTGAATAGACTTTTAAGGTGAGCTTACTTCTTGACCAGCAGTTTTTAAAATTCTTAGTTGACCCTGCATTGCTTGTCCATCCACTATCACACTTTTGAATTGTCCAAAATTGTATGCCATATCTCTTTGAAACTTTTGGTGAGTCTTTCCAAGCTTATGTCGAATGATCACGCTCTAGTTATTATTATTATTATTATTATTATTATTATTATTATTATTATTATTATTATTATTATTATTATTATTATTATTATTATTATTATTATTATTATTGTTGTTGTTGTTATCGTTATCGTTATTATTATTATTATTATTATTATTATTATTGTTGTTATCATTATCGTTATCGTTATTACTATTATTATTATTATTATTATTATTATTATTATTATTATTATTATTATTATTATTATTATTATTATCATCATTATTCAGTGATATCTTTTTTCAGTTTTATTATATAATTTTTTTTTATCTAGTCTTTTTTTTAAAAAACCTTCACTTTCAGTATAAATGAAAAAAAAGTTTTGGTTTCTATATTTGAACCTTTAAACGTGTACCGGCATGCCTGCCTAGCCCTTAAAGCATCACACCGAGTAAAAGATTCTCTCTTTTACTTTTTAATGATCAGCATAAAGGTGATAATATTAGATTTTTTTCCAGTTTTACCATTATTCACTACATTTGTATATTCTAAATATCTTAGGAAATCGTTGCTGTCTTTGATAGGGGGATCGGATATTTTCCGCCTCTTCCCTTTCTCATATCAAAGGTACAGCAGGATAGAGTTACCCTATTCATACCTATTTTTCCTAATGTTTTAACGCAGCTGCATGGCCCCTGTCGATCCTAACAGTAAAAGCTGCAAACTGTATTTTGACACTTTTTACAATATAACACAAGGTACTAGCCAGAGACCATGCTGGATTTCCAGACAATTTTATTGATGAGAGAAAAAAGGATGGTAGGATATTTTTAGCATCTGGTATGAACAGGCTTACAGTTAAATACAATGAAAGAAATTATGTCATGTAAAAAGCAGATAATTTGATTCAATTCAATGGCTTTATTGGGGGCTCTGGGGTCATATTGAAAAAAAACAAAAAAAACAAAAAAACAAAAAAACAAAAAAACAATTTAACGGTTTCTTCCACGATTGTAAATATCCCACAAAAAATAAGTTTCATAATGTTTCCCGCAGGGCGAGGTCCCTTTTTTACCCTAGACCATTGTATTGTATGGAACAAAAATGAAAAAAAGACAACGAGCATAGTTTTCTTCATACTTTTCAGACTACTATAAAAGTGTAAATCCTTCATATAAGCACAGAGACAGGAATAGGCGGAAAGAAAATGTAACTTATCTCTTTCAAAGTTGATAGTTCTCCTTGTTACAAAACAGAATAATTCCCTCAACAAGGTATGTGTATCATTCTGTAAAAAACGACAAGTAACTAATCACACAATAACACATTTTAAGGTCTCAAGAGACTGGAGCATCATCCAGCAGTGGGTCTATAATCGGGAGGTGTCAACAGCGTGCACTAGGGAATGACCATTTCAGAGAAACTGGTTAGTGCGCTGACTACACAACAGGAGCTTGGTTGTTACTGTACATGGTGAATGCATTCCTAAGTGTACTGCCTATCAATGATATCATCACTAGCTATGCTTATGCATTATGTACCTGAACTTATTGTAAACTCATAGTATGTCTAAAAATGAAAGACACAGTACAAAAGATTTAATGGTCTGGCAGCCTCCCTCAGGTGATCCAGTAGAACCTCCGCTGATGATCTTCAGAACTTTAAATCACAAACGTCCCAACCTATTCTGACACCTGGCACGATTAATATATTTTTTTCTTGCCCACGGAGAAGCTGTTTATTGTACTTCTTGGTTTTTGCCCATATTGGAAAGAAATATGGTCCATCCATCCATCCACATAATTGTTATAGCAGGTTCCTGATCCGTGTAATAGAGCATGCTAATCCATAGCCACAACACCTGTCGGGATCCAAAAGCCATCTGGTTGCCAAACTGGCCATTTCACATCATTCATGACGAAAAAAATCGATCACGCTATATGCACATTGTAGTAATGTTTCAACAGAGGTAGCACTTGTCTCTCATATATGCTGATATCTTGGTAATAGTATTTCCTAGGCCTGTAGTTACTTCGGCTCACCAATGGGGAAGTACCTGTGAGGTTTCTTTTGGTGTTGTTAATATTAACTTAGAGTGACCATGAAAGGTCCATCTCACGCACTCACTTCCATCTTAATACTGCTGAATCCTAGACTCATTGTTACTATTAAACATTAATAGAAAGGTACCAATGGGTCTTTTTTGATGTTGTTGATAATTTTAATTTGTGTTATCTTGCATATCAAACTAACATTTTGTTTTAAATATCAAAAAAATGCTGGATCTCCCGAGCCCATAGAAACTATTGAAAAATAGCAAGAAAGTAATTGTTTTGGTGTCGATGAATGTGACCTTGAGTGATCGTGACAGGTAAAACGGACATATTGGTTGATATGTTGGTAACATTGGGTTTTGTCACTTTTCATTTAAGATATTATCACGGCTTTAACTATAAACGTGAGGATTAATATTGCAAGCAGTTATAATGATTTTAAACAAAGGTGACCTTGGTGTTGTTCTGATGGTAGCAGGATAACGACAGTTTGTGCAAACAAGGCCAGCTGTGTACAGGACTGCTACATTCATCTTGCTTGTATACTGGGAAGCAAAGTGACATATTTGTTATGGAGCCATTCCACCGAGGGCTCATTATTTTTTCAGGCTACCCATCCGTCCATTTTTCATTTCCATTCAGCCATCATTGCTGTGACCACTATATTCCCAAGACATACTGGCATGTGAAATATAAAAAATTATCTTATTTGTAACTTGATACATTTCTTCCCTTGATTATAGTTTGATGACCTTATATTTACTTTCAAGGGCACAGGACCTATGCATGTACAAAGATGGACCAATCAGTCAATGCTTTGCATTGAGTGCATATATTTTTGTGAACAAGATACAACAAATAACACGTATTCGTATTTTGTGGAACTTAACAATTCTTATACTTAATTTTGCACATGATCAGCATGTCAGCATCGATGATTTTTAATTGAAATTGAAAAATGGCTCTCCTTGAAAAAAAATATATGGAATAATTATGATAATGATCTTTTACATATTACATTGGTGCTAAAATGAATAAATATCTGCCCGCTGTCTTTGTGTTATTCATCTTACTCTTTGTATCGACATCTTCATCATCATCGTCAACATCACCTCTACCACCATCATCGTCGTCATCGTCATCATCATCATGTCTACTTGCAATTTTCGGCTCAGTGCACCGGGTTCTTTTATTCTTTTAGTACGTCTATGGCTCCATTAACACCACTACACGTCTAAAATCCAGCACTCGACGCATGTACCATGTAAGCTGTTTACAGTAAAATTGGACAAGTAGATTGGCAATGAGAAATAGAAAGGAATCATGGCCCTAAACCCATTCTTGTCCATGGTGGCACTGGCTTTTCTTTCCTCATGCCCAAAACCTTTGTCGTGAAAAGCTGTTGGAGAGGATCATGTCTCCATGACTAAGCTGATCAGATATATTCAAACCAAATGACCAGGTGACCTCAAGATCAGGAAGCAGGCATTTGGAAGACTAAGGTTTACAAGCTGGACGCAAAGCCACCACAGGCGATCGGGTCGTGATAAAAAATACTTACTCTATCGAACATGTCACTTTCACACAGTACAGCATTAGACAATGTTGCCGTGTATTCTTTGCCCACCTCGCTGATTGATAGTAGACTGTGACTATTTTACCCTGTATAATTGAAGGCGTGATTTGTGTCATGTTTTTGCCTGCAAAGTGTGCCTGTATACTAGTTTTTGCACATTTATTAGTCTAAAGATACCCAAGCGCTGCAACGATACATATATGGTTTGACAAGTGAAATAAACATGTCGCTGCTTTAACATACAACATGTAATGTTTTGTACAAAAAGGCAAACATTTAGAAATAGATACCTTACATTAGTATACAATCACTGGTACCGCAGGCACGACTTGAAGTGTCATAAGCATATTATAAATTTATCAAACATTGAAAATAATCAGAAATAATCGATGATGAGCCACAGCAGTGTACCACATTTTATGAAATGAACATCATTGGCAGTTTCAGTGAATACAATTAACATTTTTGCCAAACGCCTAGAAAAAATAAATGTAGAATATATGGAAGACACCTATACACAAATAATAAATAAATAAGATAAAATAAATATATAAAGAGAGAAAGAAATAAAGAAATATATAAACAAATCAATAGATAAAAAAATGAATGATAAAATGAAACAAATAAATAAATTAACAAAACAAACAAACAACTAATTGAATAAATAACTAACTAGCTAACTAAATAACTGACTAACTAAATAAATAGATAAATAAATAAAAAGATAAACACTGTGAATCATGTCAGCGTCCTCTAATATAAGTTTTTCTGTATTCGAAACTGACCAAAATAGGGAAATTTTAATAAGATGGTCAAATACTGCCAATTTTGGGCCAAACGATTTTTGCAATTAATTTGAATTATATATGTGGCATTCAATGGATCTGTGGTAGGCGGGTGATACACGGATGTTCCACAGATGTTATAGGAGCCATATAACTTGGTCGCCACACCTATTGCCACCACTTGCATAACTCAGTGTATATGTGCCTCAAAGCCGCGCGATATTATGTGTCTCTTCTTCTAAAATTATTGACGGAGGTACCACTTACACCACACTATACAAGCTTATTTTATGTGCATCATCAACCTTTTCCAGAAAACAGAAGAGACACATCTAAATAAGAAAATTTGTATGGTCAAATTCAATCCCTTCACAACTTGTGGCATGCATTGGCAGAAAAACTATCGGGTTTTAAATCGCTCCACTAAAGCTTTGCATTGAAACTTCCCAAGCAGACTTACAACCAGAATCGAAAGATTAGAGGCTTAACATTCCAAATTAATTTACCTTCAGCCAAGTATCAATCTATTTTGAAAAGTGTAAGACTCTGCGAACGCTGTGATGCAATGCATAGAAATATACCCCGATAATATAACCACAGCCTCAGAGCTCATAGCCAGAGAAGTTCTCATTAAATATTTAAAGTCCATTGCATGACCACTGTTCACAGATAACAGGGTTATTGTATGTTTAAAATGCATTTCAAGCTTAAAATATGACACATTATTAACAGTCTTTTCTCTCCGACCCGGAAATAAACTTTATACAGCTCTTCTTCCTGTACTTTGGGCTGTACTTTACAGACAAAAAGGAAACAAATTGTATGTCGTTCTTCTAAATCACATGTGTAGGAACTATATATAGGTTGAAATTCAAACTGACAGATACACCTTGGTGCTAGATGTATGAATTAGACTTGGTCCATAACTAGAATTTATTAGGAAAGTTCCAAGTATTATGATAGTGGTCGTTCTATTTTAGAAGGATTCAAAATTATTAAAGACAGCAAGATTATGGGCCATTCTAGTTCATGTCCAATTATTCAAATGTAAAAAAAAAAAAAAAACAAACAAAAAAAACCAAACAAACAAAAAAAAAGTGGTAAGTGTGATGATGGATAAAAAATCTATTTAAGTTCAATGAAAAAACACGTGTTGTATCAGAAACAGTACCTCCCATGTAAAAATAAAAGTAAGCCAAAGGCGCAAATTCATTTGGCCTCTAGTCCAAGGCCTAATCGAACATGCACAGTTACTTTAAACCAAAATAAGGTTTGATGAGGCATCATTCTTGCCAATGTCAGAGGTGCTGGCATACGGCCAATGCAACGAACCCAAGACTCTCATTTTCCTCCTAACATACTGGCTGGTAAGCTGGCTGGATCCACAGTCAAAAAGAAGCACAGGCACTGCAGGCATTTCCAGCAGGATTGAGGTTCACATCACTCCTCAGAGCATTCAGACTCCGTGCATCGCTTGCTCTGCTATCTTCGATCCTTTAAGGAAATGCAGTGAATCCCAGCTCAATATTCTGCCGATGATCTCGCTGCTTTCTAGGGGAAGAATCAAGAGGAATAGAGCAACCAGGAAGTTGCCACTTATCTCTGAGCTGGAGGTTTCGACTCCCAAGTCAGGTAACCAGGCTAAGAAGAAGCTTCCCTTTTTTTACCCTGCAACAGAGTCATAAGAAACCAACCCTGGGAACTCAGGGTCTATCACAAGTATACCTCCTGTTCTTTCACCATGGCCCTGTGTAGCCATCAGGACCCTGGGCAATTTCCTAGCAACCCAGCCTCTGCATCAGGTGGATTGACTGGTCCTCAGCTGCAAGCCTCTGACTTCCTGATAATTAAAGCTTTTTGATGTTGCTCTCAGAAGGACTGTTGCCACATTTAGATCCAAAGATTTTTTAAATTCCAAAGCTTTTGATGAAGTATTGGCTGATTCAGATTGAGGCTGGACCTAGCTGGAGTATCATTATGCCCCCCCTAAATCATGTACTTCTGCTGGCCAGAGCCTATGGGATCCCATGGATTTCCTGACATTCCCACTGCTGATGGACACTTCATCTGCTCCACCATAAGAATTTTAGTGGGTCAAGTCCATCACCCTATGGGATCCCATGGATTTCCTGACATTCCCACTGCTGATGGACACTTCATCTGCTCCACCATAAGAATTTTAGTGGGTCAAGTCCATCACCCATGGTCTATTAGGCTACCACGCTATTCTAGGCCAGCAGTTAGACGACGCTATTGCTTTCTGCTGCTGTAGTCTGTCCTTTAACAATGGCAGCAATTGGTGATCCTGTTCTTGCCCTTTGTGTAACTGAGTACTATTACTGTTTGTTAACAAAATGTCAGTGTGTTTGATCTCATGTTGACCAGCCTGCTGCTTCCTTCAAAAAGCAGGGTCACCTTTTTCGGCACACATATCCCCATTATCACTGGTACCAAGTACCAGAGGAAATGAAAAATATGATAAATTTATGTCGACCTGTATGGGATTCGAACCCACTACCTTCGGCACACTCGCCTAGCCAAATGTAAAGTCACAAGCTGACCTCTAAACCATCGGGACAACCCCAAAAAGGTTGACCGAAGACCCAGGGTGATGTTATAGCAGGTGTGGCATGTTCATTGACATGGTAGGGCACTTCCACAGACCGACAATTTATGAAATACACTGTACAAAAAGTACACACCCAGCCAATCCTGGTCACATAGTTAAGGAGTTAGCTCTTCCAGTGCTGAAGACTATCAGCACCTCTATGGAGGCCCATAGAAAGCTGGATTAGGAAATCAGAGCAGCTGTGCTCACAGTGTCTTACTGGGATGTTACAAGGATGGCCTTGTGGTCTATCTCATGAGATTTACATCACAGAGTTCATATTATCAAGGGATATCATGACTGGCTTGGTGAAGCTCATGTCCCTTTCAAGTCTTAGAGCCAATCCATAGACCACCAAGGTCAGGTGGCCTGTATGCTGGATGCAAACCTCTGCTTTTTTCAGTGGGATGCTATGGTCATGCTTTGCAAGAACAAGTTCACCACTCGCCTGTTCTGAAGCAGAAGGAATACGGCAAACTGTTTCATTGCCTCAAAATCAATGTCAACCCTGTCACATGCTCCAGGACAAGCTCACGTTGGAGCAATTCCACAATTTCCCCCACCTGGCGACATGGCCAGTCAAAGTATGCTGGGAAGAAGAAAGCAGCTAAAAGTCTTTCCACATGGGTGAGAAACCCTTCCAAGTAGGGCATGCCTGCCCCCCCCCCCCCTGTACTAAACAGTCTGGCAACTCTCCATTGCTAGAGGTAGGACCACCACAAAAAATATTCACTTTGGGGAACAAAGAACAATAAGTTGGTCATATTAATGTGTTACAATTTATGCCATAATTAACTTATCTTGTCTCTAAAGAGGTAATAAATGACTGGTAATTGCTCAATTTATAGGTATCAAGGTTACAAACAGATTTATACAAATATTGTCATGCACCTCTGACACACGAGAGTACCAAACAATTTAGCACTGTGGGGCACATGTAGGGTGACAGGAAAAAGGACTGGGAAGACTTGGCCTCAAGCATATCCTGTTGCACTGATTGTGGCACCCCCAGAGGGTAGGTAGGTAGTCGCCTTTTCAGTTATCTGTGTTTAAGCAGGAGTATATTACATAATATGTGTTCTTTCTGTCTACGCTGAGGCATGATTGCTCAAAGCCATTCTGTTGGACAGGCCTCTGCCACACTCAAAGACGTAATGTGGACACCCGGGAAGTTTCTTGCATCCTACAAGCATCCAATGTTGTTGACATTCTCCCACGTGGTCCAGAAACTTCAAGATAGTGACACCATAAAACTGGTAACAGATCAGCAGTCCCCTGGTTCTGCAATCTTCTGTTTTTGCTATCCAAGAAAAATGGGGGCTAGGCCACTGTTCATAGCAAGCTTATAGTCAACACATACTGTGGGCAAATGGACTGCTTAGTTGGTCTTGGTGGCTCTCAGACCCCTAGAGTATGCTACATCCCTGATTTTGAAGGATGCCTTCTTTTAAGTATATCATGGAGGCTTCACATGAGTATCTCTGATATACTTTTGCAGAAAAATTCTACTATTCCAAAGCTCTTCGCCTCAATCTTCTGATGGCTCTCTTGGTCTTCTTCCACATAGCTCCTGCATCTGTGGCATATTACCACAATACAGCCTTTCACATTCATATGTATCTGGATGACAGGTTGATCAAGGCACTTTGCTAACTAGACCTCACGTATCAGACACCAACCATTCTGGAGTTACCTCACTGCTGGGTCTTGTGATGAGTCTTCCAAATTTTACTGTACAGCCTTAACAGATTTTTGTCTTTCTGGGACTTCAGTTCAACCTGAATTTTGAGGGATTGCCTATCTGAGAAGAGGGGAACAGGCTTCACACATTACTCTTGGTCTCCTCTCTGACTTGCCATTCACTATCAGCCCAGACACTGATGGCTCTCATAGGCTTCTGTACCTTGACGAAATCCCAGGTGCTGCTTAAAAGACTTTGCCAAAGCCTGCTCCTATTCACCCTCTAAGTGAAATGGTCCAAGGACCAGAGTTTCAGTGTCCCTCCTCCACACACGCACATGGTTTCAAAACGAGTAATTCAATTAAAAATCCTTGTGAATTTGAAGATAAGATATCAGTGTCCTCTGACTCCCCTGTCATTCATATGGGCAATTTGACAAACTTAAGTTTTTGTTAGATGAATTAAAACATGAAAATATTGGATTTAAGGCTATTTGTCAGCAAGAGGCCTGGTCTGAAGGAACACATCTTGACATTAGCTTTTATGGATTGGATAATTATGTTGTACATTTCTCTTGGGGCGCCATCTGTAGCTCACATGGCAGACCAACAATTCACCTGCATCAATGGATATATGTCAATATGTTGTTAGGGACTTCTATACTCTAGATGCCTTGTGGGAGGACAGTTAATTGACATATTTGGAAATGGTTCGAGGCAAAAGATTTTGTAATATTCATAGATCTTCTCCTCACAGAAATGACAATTTACCTGCATCAAGATTTTCAATTGTTTAATGGAGACTTATATTTTCAAGATACCGTATAAAATGACAGTATACTGACATATTTAGAAACGGTTTGAGGCAAAAAAGTAGAGTTTTGATATTTATAGACATCTTCACGATAGAAAAAAAAACAAAGAAACTGAGTCATCTGCTAGTAACTAAACACCTATTTTTGCACTTTTTTCTCAGCAGAGGTCCGATAAATTGTTTCTCGGTGACTTCCATGTTGATTTGTTTTCCCAAATGCAAAATAATAGGAAAATATCATTATTTTTTAGATAAAATGATGAATAGTGATTTTTCTTCAAAACTAGATTCCACTTTAATAGACAGGTTTTTGCAGTGGTTCATATGGTAATAAGATCTGCCAATGAGGTATAGTGTTGACAAGTTTGTCTGATTACTTACCTTGTTTCACATGTTTAGACCGTAAAGTAAATGTCTATGTATCTCGAGAATCACACGCATGTTGGTCACATGACATTTTATAACTAACACTTATTTAACAGGCAGAGAAGGAGCCGTGACATAGCTCCAGGTAACATTGCGAGTTACACCCCATTCCAGCACACCCCATCCTACCCCATTCCACAGTGCCCCACGTGAGTGGAAGATAAAGTTGTATTGGGTTTCACTCTGTTTCGCAAGTGCTTGTTTGATAATAAATGTGTTTAAACCAAGCAATTATAGTTATCAGTTTGAAACATGTTCAATTAGAGAAGTGAAAAAATATACATAAGAATTGAGAGGATCAGTGGGCATGTCTTGCTACATGTACACCATGAAAGAAGGAAGAAACTCGTCTTTCCTTCATATGTTAACACAAAGATAAATACAGCGCTAATGCTCCTCTTTTGCTGACAGAGTAAAGATCTGGTCATCTGTGATTACAATACTTCCGCAATCTGTCCATTGGTTTAAGCATATATCAGTAATTGCAGAGAGCTGGTCTTAAAGTTTTGACCTTTGTCATATTTTTCAGCATGAAGCAAATAAATATTTATTCATTTGTTGAGTAGTACCTGGCGGATGATTTTTTTTTTACATGCCATTGCGCAAATTAATTAGCTGTATAATTGGGATGAGAGCAGCCCGCAAGGATACATTTTTACATTTTGAAATGTAACACATACATCAGGTATCATTGGGTTTGATAGTTCTACTATGTGTGATTATACTCTTTCCGTAAGGATCAGTTCGTTTGTGCACTGCACACTACTGACACTTATTCTTGGTCCCATGTCTGTCACCTCCAAGGTAAACAAGATCAGATCACGTCAAGCGTAATAGTTGGAGGGTCCATTATGTAATATGGCACAGACAGACTCAGTTTCACTCTCATTGTATAGTCTGCTGACCCCCACCACTATACGTAGGGCTTTGTGAATGCGCAGACCAACTACTGCCTTCTCACCAGAGTAAGCTCCATGTTAGAGTCCACTGTGGAGGGTACATTTCCTGCTTAACAGGCATGGGGCCCTGAAGTTTTGAACTCGCATCAACCAAGAACAAAATTGGCATGGGAGTCAGTTAGCCAGGCAACTACTTAGCAAGCAAACAACTACGACCAGATAACAGTACATGTCTTGCGTATTTAAGTTGACTCAAGGGCTGTGCCACAGTATAACAGCTGGAACATAGCAACAAAAGTGTCTCTTTGCAGGAGTGCATGCAAAGTGATACCAACTGTCCTTGATCACCAAGTCCCTGAAAGTAGCAGAAACGTTTGACCATGCTCGTCATTTCTCCATCATTAGAATTTAAAGTGTATTCTAAGTTTCCTATTTTCTCTCCCTAAAGGATTAAAACGATTGTTCTTGAAACGGATTTTGGAAAGTTGGCATCTCTGCATGTATAAACCAGCAAGCGCCTTTACCAATGTATTTCCATGTATCCTGGTTTTATCCTAGAACGCATTAAACTAAAAAGCAAGGGCTGGAAATTATTTCTTCTTACTCAAACAAAGCGTTTCTGTAAAGAGTTGTCTGTTCACCTGGCAAAAAATGAAGATAACGGCTGGGGGGGGGGTGAAGGGAACACCCCTATAACTGACCACTATGGCTATGTGCTGCTGAGAAGGTCATATTTTGGGCAGAATTTCCCCCTTAAATATCACATTTTGCTGAATATTCCCCAAGAAGATATTTATTTGACTCTGATGGCTCAAAACTGTAGTAACTTTCCCTTTAAAACCTTCTTGACACCAAATGCTGCCGTATGTTTGGAAATTTTGATTTTCCTACTATGAAAGCCCCCTCCCCCCAAACAAAATGCGTACCTTCATCAAAAGCAGAAGTGGCGCTGCATTATCTCATCACAGAAGTGGAATGGAGAAAACACAGAGACTTGCCTGTTCAGCAGGTAGCTTACATAATCACACAAGAAAATGCAATAAAGTGCTTGGTTACTACTGTTAATTCACTTAGTTCGGTTCTACTTTGAATTTCGCTAAGTTCGTGGATGGGAACAAAATGTGCTGTGTAAATATTTTTGGATTGGCAGAAATGTATTTATTGAGCAAATAAAGTCCAAACTTAGGTCAGAGTTATACTTTTTATGTAAGCATTGAAACGTGTGCACTCAGTTTCCCAATAATTCACTGTTTAGCAATGATCTTTCAATAGTCTATTTAATGTCTGTATGTTAAGGGGATTTACGTGGTGCACTGCATTAATAGGTGTTCCAGATGACAAATCTTTCACGATTGAATATTTAAAGCAGTGAAACTGTAATAAGATTAAAGTATTTTAACAGGGTAGGGATGACCATATTCTAGAGTTTATTAAATAAAGTCAAGGCTCACCTCTGTGTGGACACTGAATGCTGAAAATGGTAAACTAAAAGTTATGACTCAAGAAATTGAAGACTTGCGTGTTTCTCAAAATATCATGTTCACATCGCACAAATCAAAAACAAAATCGGCAATGTCGGCACCCATGTGCTTCACTGTTTTACATATTGAATCATAAAAATGTTTCAAATCACTCTAAAGGTCGATCCCCACACCAAGCCATACGTTATAATGTGTGACGGCTCAGAGGTTATAGTGTTGGACTTTACATTTGGCTAGGCAATGGTGTAAAGGTCGAGGGTTCAACTCCCACAGCAAGTTGATGAAAAACTGGTATTTTCATTTTTTGTTTTTTATAATACTTTATTGGTTCGATTTCTTTGTATTTCGTGGCCTAATGTTTACTCGACTTCGAAATTATTTCAGAGGCGTATTTACTTATAGTGCAGGATTTAGTCGATCTAAGGCGCGAAAGTTCCAGTGTTCAAATCCCACACGAGACTGTACAAATTGTGATGTTCATTTTTTTTCTACCATACTCTATTGGTTTCTTCCTGCTGTGAGCTATTGCTTCAAATTTGAAAGTTTATCAGGAGTGTATTAATTCAAACTTTTTAAAATGAATAAAATCAGTTTATGGAAATACCCTTTTGTGTGAAAGCACAAGCGCCACCTACTATAAAAACACCCTGGGTCATCGGTCACCCTTTTGGCGCTGCCCAGATGGCTGAGAGGTCAGGGTGTAGGACTTTACATTTGGCTAGTAGATCTATGGTGCCAAAGGTCCAGGGTTCAAATCTTACAGGAAGCTCACAACAAATTAAGGTATTTTCATTCTTTGATCATACTGTTTTAGCTTTTTTGTGCCAGTTGACCATTGCTCCTACTTTAATATTATATCGGAGATGGATTTACTTAAACATAATGAGAATGTCATTCTATGGAAATATATTTTTCTATACGAGTAAAAGGGATTGGCGTTTTGTATTCAGTTTGGGACAAATTCAACCAAAAAATCATTTTTAATGTTAGTGAAGTATCTAAGGTTAGAATGTAGAACATCGAAAACTGTAATGCTACTGTGTTGACCATCTAAGGCTTGGTGAAGGAGTTAATCTGGAACGTGCGTATGTTCAAACTCAGCATTAAAACATATACTATTTATGAAACCCAAAACCGGAGCTCAACTACTGCAATTGATGGACAATGAACAAGAAGATCCAGGGGCTTGAAGGACAGGTCCCTGGCAACAATAAACTGCCGGATAGAGATCAGTCTCAAGTCTTAGAGTTGCAGCGAATTGGGAAGAATCTAATCCAAATGGGCATGAAAGCAAATATTCCAAATATGCCTTTCTGGAACTGAAAATCACGGGTAAATCGTGTACATGATCAAGATTATTAATGTGCAGGGGTCTGATGTGGAACTGCATGCTATGGAAAGGTCTGGTGCAAGGCATGCATTCAAAGACACTGGATTTACCGGGATAGAGTACGTCTTATATAACACTTTTAGGGGCAAGCTGTTCACCTGGACCATTAAATTCTCTGGAACTATAGACTAACTGGTATTTGAATGAAGTGCCTTTGCGCAAGGAATAGGAATCCAGCTTCCTTATGATTGAGAGCAGTTTCTTTGAAGTAGTTCAACCTTAGTCCCACTTGGCATTGACAGAGTTAAGTGTGAGCCACCTAATGTGGCAAGTCGATCAGGGTCACATATTGGAACATATCGAACTCCAGACTGATAGGGTGGATTCTCAAATGAACTGATTCTGTATGGCATAAAATACCATTAGCCTGCATTCAACCCACATTAAAAGCTTGTACCATCCGCCCCTTTCCCCCATATTGGTGACCATCACCTTTAAGCCTATTGCGTCAAAACTGTGGCTACAAAAGTCTTGATATTTTTGCAGAGCAGGATCGTTACTTGTTAGAATACCAGGAACAATTAATTCAATCCCTTCTGTGTGAAACCTGGGCTGAATGATAAAAGGTTAAAACATTAAAAACAATTATAAAAGGCATCTTTTGGTGAGAAAAAACTATATTAACAGGTAAAAACAAACGGAAAATTGTAATCTGCATTATATCCGTGAATAATGGTGGTATGACGCCCCCTCCCCCTTGATGTTACTAGATAACTTGTTTGTTTTTTTGAAAAATGTCACCAATAATCTGTCGAGAATAATATTTTTTGAAAATTTCGTATCTTTTCATACTTAGAAAAGCACACGTCCAGCAACATAAAGACTCTGATATTTCAATCTTAATACTGAAACATGTGGGCCATTTAACTTGAAACATGCCATTTGTAGTATATGTGACCATTGTTAAGTAAACAAAGCTAACCTCGTTTCAATGATCAATGATCACACGAGCTCATCGGGTTAAAAAAACTACTTGAAATCCTACATTTTGGTCAAAAACAATCAGCTGAGAATTGATATGTATGGATCTGGTGGAGTGCTACAAATATGAACTTTGTTCATGAGTACGTTCTACATTTTGTGCAGGCAACCTCTTGACTTCAGGAAGTGTACATGGTGAAACACATGGCTTCGCATGTACACAAGCTTGGTTGTATCATTATCTTAATCACAGGAGATGATTACCCGCTTGGGATACGCTAGGATCTCTTACCTCTGCAGTCACACAAACCGCGACCCACAGAAAGGTGAAGGTGCTTAGGCAAGAATGTACATTTACGGTCTACCTGGCTGATCGCACGCGTGGGTTATCTTCTTTTTTCTGATTTGGCTCCCCCTCAGGTCCAGTCCCTAATTAAACCCTAAAAGAAAATTGCAGGCACTTGAAGGTCTAGCACAGCTGACAACTTTGTATCAATCAATAGCATACAACATTTCTCGCATGCACCATACACTTGTATCATGACATATTTTATCATGGTTTAATGGCTGTAGTTTTATTGGATTCTTTCTCCACTGGTATACATACGGTAGCTGATCCCTCATCCATTGGTCCAGTATCTATAAATATGTTCAGATGGTTTAATTACCGTAGTTTTACGGGATTCTCCACTGGTATACATACTTATGTTAGCTGATCGTTTATCGATTGGTCCAGTATCTATATAATGTGCACATAATCACATGCTGATGGATACAAGTGCTTAGAAGGCACCCTTTCCCGCAGACAATATGGAGTAATACTTAAAAGATAATAAAAACTTTTCTGAGAAAAGCACTGTAGCCAGCCTTGGGGATCATAAGGTGACAAGATGATTTAACAAACGTGTAAAATTTTATAATGGTATCTGATGTGGTTTGAAAAATATTTATTAGTATAGGCAATGGAAACACTACACTTACAAGTGTTCATGTTTGTTTCATATTCGCAACGTACGTGGTATTGGGTTAACTTGGTTCCTGATACTGCTGGGGAAAACACGATTGCAGCGAGGCCCAGATCTGTGATCATATATATATATGTATATATATATATATATATATATATATATATATATATATATATATATATATATATATATATATATATATATATATATATATATATATATGTATATATATTTTTTTTTTTTTATGTATATGTACGACAGGCTGACTTCTGGTGTTTCTCCTGATGGCGTTGGTTGGTTTTAGCGAACATCAATACATTGCTATTATAAAGCTCTTAGCCGGCTGCTTTTGTAAGTGTGGTAAACAGTCTGGTGGGGTGCTCAGATCTCCTCCAGTCTCCCTTTTGGCGAAGCAAGAACGGTTGATCAGCAAGCACGATATATTCACGCATTTACGGTGCCATATATGCTTATACCCTTCCGTTTCACGACCTCTGCAGCATACAAAAAATGCTAATTTCATTGAAAATGAATTGTTTTGTGAAAGTGCTGAACTCACATGGGAAATATACACATGCAACGTATAAACTTAACCCACCGTTGCACGAATGAAGGTATCGTATATACAAGGCATTCAATGTTCACTGCCACACTAACACTGTAACATGAAATATTCGCACATATTCAAATGAGAAAATCAAGTCGTTATTGTGTTCATGTTGCCATAGAAGAAGGGAGAGAGTTTGCAAAAGCAACAGTGGCAGTAATGGATAGGAAACTCGTTTGGTTTGCCCAATGCAGCTAAGGCAGAATCCCATCAAGCATGGAGCTATTATCATACCTTTGTGCCCCAAGTCACACAACGAGAGAACATTGGGGCAAGCTGCCCAGTAATCCCGACTGGTGTGACGTCACGGGACGCATCGAACCACGCCGCCAACGGACAAAAGAAACGAATAAGTGTGACTTGAGCATACCGTCCCAGAACCTGCCTAGGCCTATTGGCAGTGTAGACAAACTAACTCGGCCTGCTGTAAATCTTACTTGTTCAAGTGATCTTAAACTAGTGTTACTGTAATGTCAGAAAGGAAAGAAAATGGAAAGACAGAAAGAAAGAACAAAGAATGAAAACAGAATGAAATAAGGAACAAGGAAAGAAAGAAGAACAGAAAGGAAGGAAGGAAGGAAGGAAGGAAGGAAGGAAGGAAGGAAGGAAAAGAGCTACCTGGTAAGCTGACCATGCGTTTTTGTTTCGATGTTTATATTCTGAAGGTCAGAAGGCCTGCTTCTCACACAAGGTCTATTTTCGTAGGCAGCAGCAGACCGCGCAGAACCAGTATTCACAGGCTAGAGACCAGGTTATCTGTGGGTAGTATTTAATGCATAGAGGAGTTAGCATTCCTAAAATGATTCAGACAGTTGTTTTGGGTAAGATTCTATGAGCCAATTTTGAATTCGACTGGTAAACCTATTTGTCAAATACATATGGTTAAATAATTATATGTTAGTGCAATGTAACTAATTCATATTTAATTGGTTTTGTAGTATTCACTGGAAAGCAAAGTTTTCCAGAAATGCATGCAAGTGAGACCTTTAATAAGTGCAATATGGACAACAATGCTTCCATATTTATTCAGGTTAGACAGTGCCAGACAAGCTTATGAATCGCGAGTTCGGACTGCGGAATAGGGTAATAACTATCAGGAAGTGGTTCTGGACGAAAAGACACAATTACAAATATGTTTTTGATATTGATGTTTTGATTAAATTTACCGGTGTACTGTAAAATTCAGAGGGATTAACTATTATGCTATATGTTGGTTACCAGTGTATAATATCCTCACTTATACCACAGTTAAACCGTGAATGGTACGGAGAAAATGTTAATAAGAAACTGTGATTTGAATATATCAGTTATTCTCTTTTCATGACAGATATATGCATATAGAATCTAATCTTTCACGTGCAAGAAATTGTATTCTGGGCGATAAATCTTCAGGTAAGAAATAATTAAAAAAAAATAAAGAACAGGATGGAAGGCCCAGCGGGGTATTTTAAAAGGATTTTGTAACTTTGTTCTTCATTGTAAAAGTTCACGTCCAGATATGTTACATTTTATTAACTCCCTTAAGAGCAGATCTTTTGACATTGCTGGGGAAGTAAATCAGCATTTGTTCCATATTGGAATCAATTACTTGAATGGCAGTAAAGGTATCTCTTTTTTTTTTTTCATTTCTAATTCGTATTGAGGATGAACTGTGGCAAAGATGGGACGTTAATGACACTATCGCCGCCTGGTGATAATCATATTAAGCAAAAGCCGCCTTACTGGCACGTTCTTCTGTATAATTCGATACGTGCTTCTTTCATTTTCTCTGTCAGAAGTATGCCCATCGTAAACTTCCAGTGTGTTAACGTTTGCCGCATACCATCGTTTAACCCCGTATAATCTGGTCGTCTAACTCTGTATACACCACGCTACCTGTCTTGAAATACCGCTGCTATCTCTCTCAGAATCGCGGTTTACATCGCATACTGTCCTTTTACGGAGGCCACGAAACGCCGACTCTCCCGCATGACAAGTGTTTTGTCCAGTATTTGAATGTGTACATAAAAGAGGGAACAATTTTACAGTTATTATTTGTTGTTTAGTTTTATTGTTCGAAACCAATATCCATATATCTGTGCTAGGATTTTAAGAATCAAAGAAAAAACAAATTGGCTCAGTTCATTTATTACGGCGAAATTACTTGGGGTTTTTCGTTTACTCCAACACCGAATTTCAACTACTACTACTACTACTACTACTACTACTACTACTACTACCACTACTACTACTACTACTACTACTACTACTACTACTACTCTACTACTACTCCTGATGATGATGATGATGATGATGATGATGATGATGATGATGATGATGATGATGATGATGATGATGATGATGATGATGATGATGATGATGATGGTGATGATGATAATATATATTTTTTATCAATGTCATATGGTGTCCGCAGACCATGCATGTCAGCCTTAATGGATAAAAAGTGCTCTCGAGAGATACATGACTAGCGACTATTTTAAAGACTCACAACATATATAAGGAAAATAAAGAGTCACTTTTTTACAATTTTCGAAAAAAAAATTCTGCTACTTTAAACTTTTGCGTATCATCCCGATTCATGAAAAATACAATTTTTTTTTTCATGTCAAGGTTGATAAGTTCATTATGTGTATTGCATATCCTATGACAAATTTCACAAACTCTATCGTTCAGTGTCTTTTGAGGTTTCCTCTATCAGCTCTGAAGTAACACGTATGCGTTTGCCACCGATTTGCGATTTTTTCTGATATTTTTTCTACATTTGGGAGTTACAAACTGGTGAGGTTACAGACCAATATTGTCCGTAATCGGCGTAAAACCAAGTTAACATGGCGTGTCTCTAACGCTCCTTATTCAAAGGCATGTCGTTATATTAATATTTTTCAATCATATAGAAGAAGGTTGTAGAGTAGTGAATCTGCTTACGTGTGTACAGCCAATTTTACAAATGGAGTTTCATATTTTAGCATATTTTTTTCAGCAAGTAATTCTTCGGTGAACACTGCCTTATCCTGATTTCTTATGTACCTTATGCAAAAAAATAGAGCCTGGCCGAACCCGAACAACCAAACCCGAGCTTACCAGGTTTCAGGATTGAAGCCCGCATCGGGTTCGGCTTTTACAGTCACTAAACGTTCGGGTTCGGTTATTATTATCAATGTTGGCAATAAAGTTAAATAAAAAAATCACTGAGGTTACTTTGCGTACTTGTATACACTTTAATTGCAATTAAGTGCGTCACATGGGTTGCATGAATCGTCTTAATTACATTAACAATTGTAGTGCCCCGGTGCAAAGGGGTAACAACTATAAACCCCTGTTTAAATAAAGCTACAAATGAGCATTGTAAGGTGTATAAGTTTATTCATGTCATGTTTGAATTCCATATACCGGACCCGAACAGTTCCCGGTTCGGAATCGGCAATATGCACCGAGTACCGAGTACCCGGTTCGGTTTCAAAATGCATGTTCTGTTAGGTTCTACAAAAAAATATAAACAAAATACAGTTGCGACGGGGATCCCGTTACTAAACAAGCATTTGTTATTCGACAGTTCGTATAGTCGCAAACATCACTTGCGTGCAACATTCTGGGTGATATTTAAATATACAATAGACGTAATCATACAGTACACTCTTTTGTGTCTTAGAATAACTTTTGCAGCCTACCAAGAGCTTTCATTTCTTTTTTTACTGAGACTTTTTTATAGTCCGTATAGGAACAATCTGTGTTCATTTCAGTGCATTGAATGATTACATGTCTGGGTTATATGGAGCGTATTGTTTCTTATGGAGTTTGTTGTTGTACCCGATGTAAATATTGCATCATACTTGACTATAATGCTGTCACTCCGCAGATGGCGCTCGCATTCATGATCATGAATTTTACGATTATTACCACGGGCTCAAACATTGACACATCACACACACACACACACACACTCACACACACACACACACACACACACACACACACACACAAGCCCCTCCCCTTTCAGACGTTTCATTCGCTCAAAGGTCCAAGTTTATATCAGCTAAATACAATTCCGGCCGTTCGCACAAGCAGACCTGAAGTATCGTCCGGTCAACAATGCTGAATGTTGATTATTCATTCGATGGTCTGGAGCACCAAACATCAAACAACAGATGGGAATCTACACGAGGGGAACAATTTTCCAATACTCAGTTTTTTCTAACTTTTTATTCTTTATTGCTTCTGTTTACTTATCATTGCCCACCCCCAATCAAGTTGCTGGTGATTATACAAAGGTGATTCAAAATACTGCAATGGCAGCGTAAAAGAGACCTTGAGGAATCAATTTCAATTTGTATCAATAACACGAACCCTCTCTTGCACAAGAGGATTTCCTGGTCGTCCCTCCTATATCCAGACCATTGTGCTACTGAAAGCTTTAGTAGGCGGTCGCTATAATGATGCCCAACGGGAGCCATACATGAACAAAATGCACTTTCATCATTATGCTCCTAATAATACCGATCCCTTCTTCTGATCGAGAATTACACAAGCAACTCATTTGCTGTGTGAGGCACACAGGCAGTGTAATATTTTCATCCGTGTTTAACACTTTTCTGCTCACAATTTTTCAATATGTCTGGACACAAAATACCGCCTGCTTCAATGCTCCTTCTTAAACATCCTGCTCGTGAAAGCTATTTTCAATGATAACAGGAGGTAATATTTATGTTGACAAGATGCCCTAGGTTAAAAACTTTACTTAGTGAGGATTTTGTGGTGCGCCAAGGTACAACAAGGAAAGCTGTTGACCCAAAATGATTCTATCATTTTGCCACGTACATGGGAATGCCTCTCGCCCGATCCAAATTCAATAATCTTGCTACACAATCCTAGGAAATGCTTAGTCCCTCCCACAAGGCAGACGAGGATTACATATATGCCCTTTATTTTCCTGGGGGGAACAAAACATGGATTTGCAAAGATGCCCAGGAAGCTAGTGCTTAAGATAAATTGTAATTTGAAAAGGTCAAAGAAAGACCACCGGCTGTTCTTTTAGAACATAACAGTAGGTAAGCTAATGGTACAAATACCATCCAGGAAACAATTCAAAACGTTGGTCATTGACTCGTGCAAATGGCTTCACTTTTTGTGGAAATTGAGATATCGATCTGAAATTAAGTGGAAAGGGGCACTCTTGATTTAATTTTGGGACAACTTCTGGTAT
This sequence comes from Hermodice carunculata, assembly GCA_964020975.1. Taxonomy (NCBI): domain Eukaryota; kingdom Metazoa; phylum Annelida; class Polychaeta; order Eunicida; family Amphinomidae; genus Hermodice; species Hermodice carunculata. The sequence continues at coordinate 57,451,017 of OZ026628.1, read as the reverse complement.
TAGTGACTGGCAGAGATATAGAAGAACATGATTCTTGATGATATAGCTGGTGTGTTCCTGTTCTTGGATTGTCCCAGAGGCCCTAGACAGAATATTAAGCGAGACAGGCTATGCCACAAATATACGCATATATAACCTAAGGCCTTATCTTGGAAAAATGTGGGGGAAATTCCAAACTTTGTTTTCGAAAATTAACCCTTTACAGCGGGGGCACACTCGAGCATCAGCTGCATACAGGCAATAGGTGAGACAAAACCTTTTTAGTCATTACAAAAACAAACTAATCTGTGATCTGCCGTTATGTTTTCCTCCAGGTTCAGGAAGCAGATCCCTTTCGGTTTGCCATATATCCATCAAAGGCGATTTACATGTGGGGCAAATAAATCTCCAATCTTTCGAACGCAAACGTAACCATAATAACTGTTTTCAAAAAAAAAAAAAAAAAAAAATACGAATGACACAGACAGCAATTAATTTTGGCCATATTTCCATGCTGTTCCTATTTTCTTAACGTTCTTCCAAACACGTAAAACATTTAATTCTTACACTGTTCCAACTAGGCAAAATTAGAAGTACATGGACTAAGTCTTGCTATTTTTCCAGATAATAACGCATCCTATGTCCGGCAAAATTCAACCTTCCTTGTCTTTTCCGAGGCCTAAGCATCGCGTGCAAGGTGCAATGTTTAATATCGAAATGGAAAAAACAGGTCAATGTGCAAGTTAACGTGTAAACTTGTCGATGAAAAACTAAGTCTTCTTTATACTTATCAGCAAATGAAAAATGGCATCAAATAAATTACATGAATTTGTTGCGTTCCACTCGGAACTTGTGAAGCTGATGACTCCTACGCGGTGGTGCGGCACTATAAACTCGTTAGGGGAAGGGGGCACTACCCACTGATCTGCGTGACACGACGATCGGCGAAACTTGAGATTCAACATAGTTTAGGAACTTCATAGGAAATCTGAAGTTCATAAAATAGTTAACATCACTCTCTGAATACACCTGCTTGAAATTCCTGTAAAGACGAGCAGCTGTTGTTACTTTGAACACAGTGAAGTAATACAGCCACGGATTCCCATAATATAGACAAGATGTACCCAACCTGTTTGTGTACAGCAAATGTGTGCTGAGTCCGACCCCATCACCGATAAGCATGTGAAGAACACTATTACTTAAATGTGGTCAGTCAAAATGGAATTTCACAGTTCCATGAGTCCGCTGTTGAACACATTGGTCCCGGAAGTTCAAGCAATCACTAGAAAATTGACTGTTTGTCACAATTTCATAGCATTACCTTTCACTGTTTTAGAGGGCACGGTAAGGTGTCATAGAATTGACAATAAACTAACTAGTTTTTCCTTAAGATAAAAAATGACACTTTTACCTGGCTCATTGAGAATATAGAAAAAGAGTCAGGGTGGTGAACTGGAGATACAGTTCATGGTGTTGAAGAAAATAGTGTTCCCGGTACTGCCAGTTAAAACATCATGATATATGAGATTTTCCTGTCAGTTACTTTAATTGGCCAGTATCTTGGTGTATTTTGGTATACAATCGACTTGTAGACGCGTGTTTGCATGCACAAAGACCAGAGTCAAACCTGCCCAGATTCCACCTCAACTTGTTGGCAGGGCAGCCGTCAATCAAACTTGAATTGAAAGAGGAGTTCTTTTAGTCCAATTTCGGGTCTTCAAATCAATCAAGCTGTCTCGGCTGGAATATTGTCATATTATATTCATTGTGATAATAACAGTGGAAACGTGCCTAATTACGTGGTGAGGGATATTTTTGAATCAGCTTGCAGGTTTTTCCAGTGAATAATGGTCCACAATTGCTTGCAATGATGCATTTTATCGACATGATTATATTGTGTTGACGTCTTTGAAAGATGGACGCAGAAGCCAAATATGTGTGAAATGATTATATCTCAATTGTCTTCTCTGGTTCAAAGCAGTTTGCAACAAAAAAAAATATCTTAAGTTTCAACCCGTCACAAAATGTGTACTTGTTGAAAGTTTCTCAATGAGATGCAATTTGCATAGCGGCAGACCTAAGCCTTTCTTATCCTTATGATACGGGGATATTCACATAAGCTCCGTTGTTGCTTTGGCCTGCATGATTAAACTACGACATCCATACGTACGGACAGATCTCAATGTGGCGCGTGTGACTAGCAAGCCCATATCGGGAAACTTGTTGATTCGGGGTATGTGACGGAGGTAGGGCTCATCTCCAATACTTAATCAATGTTCTTCACATTGATTAGGATAACTGATTTCCTAATGATTTTCCATTAAGAAAAACAGCATTCCATATTTACAGCACTGGACCATTTATGGAAATTTATAACGAAAGAGTTGCATGTAAATATGTCGGCGTAAGCCCCCGAGGGTTAAACGGAGAAACAGTGATCAGTCTCTTCTGATCGAGTTTAGAAAGAACGGATAAAAATAGCACAAAATAATGAATGTTTGTTCAGCGTTAGCTGAAGCCATTTTACCTGACCTGCTTTTGGGCTTGCAAATGCAAATAAGCCAAACATTGGTTGTTATAGCACACAATATGTACTTGGCAAGCGGATGTGAGAAGGGGTTGACTTGGCATGGAAAAACGCGAGAACCCATCAGGGAACGTGTCCAACTTTTGTTCGTCCTGGAATAAATTGGCTGGCCCATTCACCGCAGTACTATAGATATTCCTGTATTATACACAGTAAATTATCGGATTGACAGGCCGAGTTTGAATACGGCAGGTTTTGAGAAGCTCTACATTATATATTTTTTCTTAGGCCCGGTTTGTTTTTGTTTAACGTGTCGTATCGCAGTGGCAGACGCAGACGCAGACGCACTGCTTTCAGGGCTCCGAGAAAGGTATATGCAACACAGGTACTATTTGCAATATCGACAGACTTTGTGCGGGGTGTTGCAAGCGCTGAGATGTCGCTCAAACAGATATCATACGAAATCATGGCATGTGTACCGAGGCCATATGCATAAATATATTGCCTGCGGTTCAGTGGTAATTTCTCTTTTCATCCACGAGATCCGTTGTTGTACACACTACACGATACTCACTGAACCCCCCCTTTTTTTTACAGAGATCAAGCTTAATTTCTGTACAGCTGTAGCAGACGACAGTTTTATCGTTTTCCCGCCAATCACAGGAAGCTTTCGTGTTCGACAAAATTAATCTTTGATTGGTTCGCCTCAGTTCACCTGACTGATCGTAACAGCCAGCCAGATGCTACGGCAAGATTGAGGTGGTCCAGTAATTTTGCCTTATTGTGGTATGATTCATTCATTCAGAGGGCCATTGACTAATCAATTGAGCATTCATAAACCCAGGGTCGTATAGATGTATATACGTTTCTTGAAAAGCAGGGGAATACGAGAACGAAGACATTTGCAAAGAGAGCGCGGGGATTGTGCCCATCTCCCCACACCTTTAAAATAGAGACAGAGATGGAGAGAGAGAAAATGAAAGGACAATTTTGATGTTTGAAACACTATTCTTAGTCCTAAAAATGCGCAAAACGCACAAGCTGCCTCTCGCCTCCCGAGCCTTCACTGGGGGCCCTTATTTGGATGCCCTTGGATCCCGTGGACGCCCTTTGGGACTTAGGCGGCCTCCAAACTCACCGCGTGCTATTTCACCTCTCCTTTCACAAAAACCCTGATCCCCTTGTGTTGCGTCCTTCCTGGACAAAAATGTAATGTACCCAACGTGGTCTGGCTGCGTGACAGTTGTTAAATTACGAAATGCACAGTTGCAGTCTCACATTACCTACTTGAAGACTTTCAAGATGTGTTGAGAAAGTTCCATGGGAACCATGAAAGATTGAACTTTGATTTTTATAGTATATGCCCGCAATCGGAGATGATACTATTTTCGTCAATATTGCCATTATACTTAATTTCGCTAAGGCTGTATAAAACTGCAAAGTAGATTACGAATTCCTCAAGAAACAGATGCTGTCCAATACACCAAAGGGAATTTTATTTTGCTCTTGATTTCTAGAAAAAAAAATGTTCCGGTCATTCTCTTCGGGCTAATAAAATACGCCGACTTATTCGTAGAACTGACGGTTTATCTGACATTTCAAGCCCAGTCACAATCCCCGAGGCCCAGCTGAGCATGTGGCGAGGGCCAAGAATATACATTTTCTATAATAAGTGAAAATATCGTTGATTGTGTAAGTTTAGCTTCCCATTCATAACGTTAGAATTCGTTAGATGCTAAAAGAAAAAGGGGCCCATGCTGTGTGCGGGGTTGATACAGAACCTTCAACTTCGTGAGATAATCAGAATGCACTGCCTGTTACATGTCAGCTATTTGTTATTAAATGTTAATTATCTGTGCTGGACAGCAGTGCCTTGTGACCACTGGACAGCCTGGTCTCGAACCAGCAACCTTCGGCACCAATCACCCGGCCGAAAATGGGAAGCGCGGATACCAGCTGCACCAATTCCCCATTCCTATGCGTATTTGCCATAATGGACACGCGCCAGTTGATTTTTTATTTAAGGCCGCACAAGTACTGTATTTGGACTTGTCCCTGATCGGGTACTGTGCATATGTCCACGTGCAGTGTGTGGTGGACAATGGTGACAGTACGGCAGAATCTCCACTCAGGACAACCTCCATAAAGAGACCATTTTATACTAAGACCACTAATTTACAGACCTGTCTTTGTTAATCCTTAGTTAAATGATATCCCCGTTAAGATCACTCCGTATCAAGACGACATTTTTCAGTCCCTTAGGTAGTTTCGCCAGGGAGATTTCTCTGCACATTGTTAAGCGCATGCGTTCATCATCCGCTTCGAGATTTGCATCTTTATGAATAGAGGTAATAACACCTTTTTGGTTGCAGAGTATCGTAAAAGTCGATCTTGCCTTCCTTACTGACAAGCTTTTCAGATTATTTTGGGCTTCCTGACATTGGAGGGCGACCTCCTTCAAATAACATTTTCAAACCCACAAACAATTAAAATCGAGGAAAATGAAATGAAGAAAGGAAGGAAGGAATTAAGGGGAGTGGGAGAGAAGAAAGGAGAAGAAGACAAGCGGTGCGGCATGCATGCATACGGTAAAGTGTGACGTGGCCAATGTACGCTGCTTCGAAACTTGGGTTTCCAGAGACTTGACATTTAGTATGGAAATTGCAATAACACAATTTTCAGTCCCATTTGGTTTTTGTTTGTTTCCTGGGTCTGTTCTGCCCCCCCCCCCCCCCCTTTTTTTTTTTTTTTTTTTTATTTTGTTTTGTTTCTTCACAAACAGAGGAGGGGGTACAATTAAGATTAACGTACTGCAGTATGTGTCTACCTTCATGTTTTGTGGCGAGAGCTAGTACCTTGTGGCAGTATTTCCCAACTGTTAGGCATTTCTGCCAATGATATTCAGCCATATGTGCTACATGCAACAACATGGTAACACAAGCGTTCAAGTGTAAAATATATATGGAATTATATATCTGAAAATAAGCTTCTTTGGGGGTGTTTCTTTGTCCATGTGTATTGAAAAGTTGAGTTGAGCTCGAAACATAATGTAAGAAGTTTCACAAAGGTGCACTTGATTGGCTATATGGACTATTTTGCAGACAGGGACATGTTCGGGTGGCAGCTGATTGGCAGATTTATTGCAGCAGTGATAATGCCAACAGGTATAACCATATCTTATTGACGGATGACAAATTTAGAGACGACACTGGTTGCCCGTGTATACAACGGCTGTTCAAAGGGAAAGACAGAAGTAATGAGACGTACTGTGACAAATGACTGATCTAACATGGCATAATCGACTACAATGTGTACTTTAAATTCATTGGGATTTGCGAAACGTGACTCCAGGGACGTGCATCAATGTAAAATGCGATGCGCTTTCCGGTTTCTTATCCCGCTACAACGTCAATGATAATTTGAAAATGTGAATCTGCAGGGTCGTAGCAAAAAAAAAATGGAGAATAGTAAGAAGATTCATGCATATTTATGAAACTGGAATTAAGATCAATTTTGTATGACACAGCTGACGATGAGAGGGGCACAAGCGAATCGAACGAATTTTTTGCATGCGGGGCGAACATTATTTTTACTAATACTAAACCGCGAAATAAAAAACACCACAAAGCGGTATTTTAACGTGAATTTATACATAAACTATGGCCCCCAGATAGTGACATAAAAAAATTCAGTTAACCGATGTGCAAAAACAATGAAAATTTATGCACGTCCAAATAAGTACATTTACAGTTTACAAAAGACTAATTAAGTGTCCTTCATGACTAAGGCACAATTGTGCATGGTGCTAACAATAATATTTTAAGATCCAAAACAAGGTTAACTTACTTAAAAGTTTGCATCTTTTATTTTTCGCGAAGACAAGATGTGAAGATTTGCATCAGTATTCTTTCCAATGAGAATTGAACCAAATGGGATTGATTGAATTGGCTTCATGGGCTTAATAAGGGGCATCCCTTGAATATGTGTCGCACTTTTATCTGATCGTTTAACGACACAAAATCATTGACCTGTTTATGCTCCTATAAAAGGTTTGAAGGCTTACTTATTTACCCGTCAAAACGGTTAGATGCCAAATGTCCTCCGATTTGGTCTTTGGTATTTTACATCCATTCTGTTGCTGACAAGTATGTGGATAATACACCATTTTTCAACAGCTTTCCTTTTTTGTGTGTCGACCATTAAGACTGAAGTAAAGTTGTGTAGTCAGTATCAACTTTTGATTCTAATTTGGATAAAAGTTGAGGTGTTTGAATTAAAGTAACACTTCCATATTTATATTCTTTATAATGCGACATGTCATTCAAGTACCACCATGTCTGCATGTTATAGACCACATCAGAGGATACCAGAGCTTTTCTCGGCACGCCCGAGATGTAGACAAAACGAGCCGAGAAACTGTTGTCTTGGTCAAAACTTGGCTCTAAAAGAGTCAATTCAAAGGGTAAAAACAAGATATCAACAGAGGTTCGATTCTTTATGAGAAATATCCGAGATCTCCAGGCAAGATAATAATGGCGTGTTGTATCGAGTAACACACCATGTACATTAAGTGCAGGGCAGGCAGTTGATCAAATGGAGAAGACCTGGTAATGCAGATAATCTGGATAATTATTTTCCGCTCAATGCAGCCTGCGACTGACGCCGGATTCTTTTTGGCGTCTGCTTCGTTCTGTTTCCTTGACTATTGTGCGTGTTCATTGCACGTTTTGAAACAAAATCTGGAGGTAAACATTTTAAGACATCCATCTTCCAATATTTTGTTTTTGGATTGTTCAAGTGCGTCCATGGTCCATTAAGGAAAGCGGTGAACTCGATTTATCGTGTCAGGTGTCATGTTCATTGTTAGGCAGTGGATAGCTAGCGTCATTTGAATTCGCCGTCTGGGTGTATAATCACCGGTCTTCCATGACAATCGGTAATATCGCTAATATGGAAATACAACTGCGTCAATGGCTTTCCTCGATATACGAGGCGCAATGCACTCGTAGTGCCCCGATGAAAGCTATTGACCTGGACTATCATTTTTATGTACCTACAGGCATACTGGTACTTGAATAAATGGCTTTTTTTACGAGGAACATGTATGTAGCACTCTCATTACAGTTCAGAGCAGCTCACTTTAATTAGTTCGACTTCAGTAGCAGTTGGCGCTGAAAGAGTGTAATATCTCAAAGAAACGTGCGTGCAGCCGCGCACTCAGATGTGAGTCTGTGGCCCTCTTTGGCGCGGATTGAGTGCAATATCACGACAATAATGACCTCGGGATATACTTTCGTGATAAGTCTTATGTGGAGTTTTTTTTAGCAGAATATCGTCTATTAATGATAAACTAATTTAAATAGAACATTGAGGGACATGGCAATTTACATTGGGGTGCTCTTGTTCAAGCGGGAAAGCAATAACTCATGGCTCTGTCTTTACGTATCACTGACAAAGCAAAAATACCGTGCTCTATGCATATCATAGAGTCCAACCTGGCCATGCTGGTGCCAGACGCTCTCGCAGAACAAATGACTTGGGATATACTTTTACTGTCTTGTTATGTCTTCTTTGTAACTACCACTCAAGATAATTCCTCAAGTCAAGAAATCATTCATCCAATGGCAGGCAGTTTAGCGTATGCATTGACTTGTTACGCCGTGAAGTTTTAAACTTGCGTTCCTTATCGCTCAAAATAGTGTAGTCACTAGTGTCCCGCTTAGCACACCTAATGTATGTGTATATATATATATATATATATATATATATATATATATATATATATATATATATATATATATATATATATATATATATATATATATATATATATATAGCGAGAGAGAGAGACAGAGAGAGAGAGAGAGAGAGAGAGAGAGGAGAGAAAAATCTTCCAATGACGACCTCCTAATGGACTCAGATACGGTTTTAATAGGGAATATGATTCAATTAAGGGCATATGAAAACGGGAAAGTAACTTGTTAGGCTTAAATTGAAAATGGTGTTGGGGGAGGGAGTCCCAATTGCAGATTATGAAGATATGTGTTATATACAATGGATATGCGCGTTTCCTATTTTTTGGCTGCGCGGTTGGTGCCAAAGGTTACTGGTTCGAGACCCAGACGTTCCGTGGTAAAAAAAAAAAAAAGGAAAAAACGAACAAAAACAAAAAACAAAAAAAACAAAAGAAAATAAAAAACAAAAAACAAAAAAAAGGAAAAAACGAAAAAAAAAACAAACAAAAAAAACAAAAACAAAAAAACCAAAAGGAAAATAAGAAACAAAAAACAAAACAAAACAAAACAAAACAGCCCAACCCAAAGTGATTTCAAGTTTTCTATATTACTTTGACAATGGTGGACTTACAGTATATACAGTCCCCGATCTGGGACAACTTGGAATACAGTAATGGCACTGATTAAATCAGATGAACTGGGTCCAGTCCATTAAGGCGTTCAAACAAACGTACCCACATTGACCAACTTTTTTTTTCTTGTAGAATGGAATGGTGATTGGGCACATTAGTATGTGCTTCCATTTTTATGGCTAGGTGGTTGTTGCAGGCTGTTGCTGGTTCAAAGCACGGTCTCTCTGTGGTGAAAAAATATATATATTCGGTGCTCCTTTGATCCTGGTGGATTTACACATGTACAACTCCGAGTACAGTAATTATACTGGATTAAACATTTCCCGGTCTGGGACGACAATGTATGCGGTTATGGATTGAATTTGGGCCGTGTCCATTATGATATATACGCATACCTATTTCCATTAAGCCATTCTTTTATTTTTGCTTTTACATGATTGGGATTTGGTGCAGTGGGTATTATCGCTTCCCATTTTCAGTATCAGAGTGTGCTCAAGAAAATAAATGGTATATTATAAACAGCGAATTCCTCACTTCGTGTTTCAGTCACGCATTTAGGACGGGCTTGATTAATCCACAAAATCCAAAGGTCTGAATTGTGATTATAATTTGCGTGCTTATTCTCAGGCCAAAAACGTTTCGTGTTGAAGATGCCAGTCAAAACATTAAGAAAAAGTCTGCCTTGCAGATACATTCAGAACAGACTGATATAGAGTAAATGCATGAGCGATTGAAAATCTAGGATAGAAATGAGATCATGTATACCTCTGCTTCTAAAAATCACGTCAACGCGAGAATACTTTTAGAAGGTGTGAAAGCAGACGATAGTTTGCATGACCGTTTCCTCTCAGTCAGTTTGACTGGAAAAATATTAATGCCGGTAGTGAAACTACACATGGATGCCACTACTTGACACCGATGTCGGTTAGGTTGGCGCTAAACGTGGACCAGCAAGAATATCAATTATGGTCGTGTTTTGTACAGCAAGCAATTTCACAAGCTTATCAAACATGATCATCGGCTATACTGTTCTACTGTCTCACAATATCGAGCGCGTTCCACAGGATTTACGCAAAGGCTTGGTCGGCTTGGTCCTCTGCATAAATAACACGGGATTAGAAAATAAAATCAATTTGGCTGCATCGGTACATCATTGTGGTTTGATCGTTAAATGAAGCCTTGGAATGTTAGTGCATTTAATCGCACGTATTGCTGGACAATTGTAGATAAACATGATGGCTTGACCAGAAGAGTAAATGAGTAACCTGCGTATTAATCTACGGATCGGGGGATGAGCCGAGAATTTACCTTTACACTGGATTCAAGAGACACGCATTGAAAGACAATTTGTTTCGTCACTATAATACCATGAAGTTATGTGGCCCGCGCCCCGTCATATACACTCCGATACAGGAGAATTAGCGTTCCTAAGCCAAATTAAAATTAATTGCATTGTTGGGACAGGAAAAGAAATCTCACTGCTTCAAGTTGGACAATACCACAATCCCTACATGTTGTAATGTCATTTCGGGTCCTGTGCCACGACATTATACATTCACTCAGCATCATTTTGCCATCAAGTCCTAATTTGATTGTTGTTTAATTGAAGCTCCTGGGGCAGTAAAGTGTTGTTAATGGACGGCAGAAAAAAAAGAAGACTTAACTCTTTTATGTTAAGACTAGGAGTTAGCTAATAAACTTACTCCAAAGAGATCAGAAGTCTGAGTCAAAATCTTTCTGCTTGCAATTTTGTCGCCGAAGGAAGTTGATGTCTGTTGATAATGAGTTGTCCATGATTTTGGTTAAAGGCAGCTCAGGAAAGCTTAGATCTGACAAGAAATGGAGAAGCAGATGACAGGTGGGGGCCACCAAGCCATGTATTGATTTGATCTGAGAACGAAAGAACAGTAGCGCCTTGAGCACACTTTGTGTTGTGCTACAAAGTGATTCATTGCTCCAACTTTTTTTAATAAGTAGGAAAATTGTTTCGAATTATGGTGCATTGAAATCAAAAGAATAAGAAACAAAAGAAGAAAGTGGTACACATTATTGAAAATGACTCCTCGCTGTGCTGGGGTTTAGCGCGAAAGAGTTAATTTTGGCTTCTGTGCAAAGGGCCTTTTGTAGTGGATGACAGAAACATGTCAATCCTTAAACTTGTTTTGTATTTGTCCATTGCCAGTGAAATCTTATTAGCTCAACCTTTTGATTTCCCATAATACAGTACTAATCCTAGCCTTAAATGAAGTAATCTACTTATAATCAGTAATGAACATATTAATTTTGCAATCAGCAGTGTAGGAATATTGCCATTTTTCCCACCCATTCTGACAAAACACTTTTTTCCTCCAATGAAGATTAATAATAATTAAAATGCCGTCTTCCTTGCACCAACAACTGAGGCCAGTTACAAACGTAAGCTGCCAATTAGAATAACTGCTTTCTCCAAAGAAACTTTTAAGCCATTTTAAACCATTACGGGCTTTCGTTTGAAATACTAACTCTTCAGGTACCACATTTTAGACTGAGTCAACAGCTTTCTGACTGGCTTGGGCTCCCAAATCGTGCCGAGGAAAGCTTTTGACCAGGACAATTATTTCAGTAAATCCAATTGCATTCCTGCTTGAAAGAGAGGCCTTTTTTCACGTCGAAAGTGAATCTAGCACCCTTATTCTAATTTAGAGGTGTTCGTTTTTAGTAGTTCGACTGACGTCACAGTTGGCACTGACAGAGTTAAGGTATGTATTTATGCAGCGATATACCATTCAGGCGTTAGGCTGTGATGTTCTGTCAAGATCTGTACAATTTAGCGCTGGTGCTTTAGAGTGTGTTGGCTTTACCCTGGTACAAATTTACAGCATTTTCAAACCGCTAACCAGATGCTGCAGTTGCTTTGAGATTACTCGACCAGAGTCGCCAAAGAGGGTAATGCCTCGCGTAGATACCGATTGGACACCATCATAAGTCTCAAGGATAGACAAAAGAAAACATGCAGATAGATAAAGGTATGCTGCTTGCCACAATGCCACCACACATTTGATAAATGTTGGGTCGATATCAATCAACATTGTATCATCGATACATTAGCGGTGACCCAACGTCGACCCAACATAGTGTGGCAGGAGGATTTTGACTTATTTATACCATGGATAAGGATGTGACATTTTCCATGTCATTACTTGTGCGGCCCTTTCCATATCATTACTTGTGCAGAGTAGGTTTTTAACTCAGCTGAATTGTCAGTCAGCTGAGCTTATAAGATGGTCGGTCGTCGGACGTTCCGTCGTCCTTCCATTCACGATTTGCATTTTGACTGCGTCTAGCAGAGCCCTTAGTTTAATCCACTTCAACAAGTGGATCTGTACCACATTTATTCAAATTGCCATCCATTGGTATTTCTGGATTTTTCTAATTGATTTTCGTTCCTTTCTTTGCAAAATGTGAAAACAAAATCTGCTCCAAACCCGCTTGTCCAATTGCTCCGAAATTGCAAAGGAGAAATGGAGTTTTTACAACATATATTTAATTAATTTTTTGAGGGGTACGGGGTCTTTTTTTTCTTTGTTTTAGTTTTCTTTTTCTGGCGCACTTTCTGAAAAATCCTTTTAGAGAGCCCTAGATCTTTTCAAAAAGTTGTTCACTAGGTGACATTATTGTGGATTACTGGATTTTAATGAAACTTTTATTTCGTTACCTATCGCTTAATGCTTACGCTGCTTAGTTGTAAATCAATGGGGATTGCAATCATGTCTCTCGTTTTAATTTCTTCTTTGGAGACGTCAGCCTGATTAAGTTCAAACGTAGTTGGGGATTGTGTTGGGAGGGTCTTTGCTCACTGTGTTAAGATGGCAAACGTCCAGTGATTTTAGGCTTTTTTATGATTATTTTTGTTGATCTTTTGGGAAAATCTTTTCAAAGTAAATTTCTGTGAAACTCCGTAGTCATTTGCTTTGAAATTACATGGGGAGACTTCTGGGTATGAGGGCAAGATCAACGTACACAGTACTTGGGTGACGTAAATCGCAAAGTCACAGAGTCACTTAAGGGATTTTGCTGCACACTTGATAATTTGAGAACTATTTGAGCCAGCACTTTGATGCTGCTGATCCTTCGTGTAATCCAGATAGATACTGTGCCTGCGTGACCTTGTCTTCGTTCCGAAGGTTACAGGGACACCAGAATGCGTTTTACTGTGCACTTATTAACTTGAAAACAATTTGAACTAGGACCTATTAGACCTAGGACATTGACTTGAGCCAGTACTTTGATATCCATGCAGTCTTCGGGAAATGTAACCTTGACCTAATTCCAAAGGTAACACGACCACTACCCATGGACCTATTATCGGATAATAGGTCCATGCACTACCATAGGCGCTAAAAATACATGACTGGCTCAAAACCGACAAATTGTCTTTATCATTATCATTATATGACTGTATTGAAAACCAAAGACCACAGAAATGTTCGTTTTTTTTTTCTTTTTGCAGAACCGAAAATTGACTTTAAAGAAATATTTATCTTAATATGGATAATACTTCAATCGAAAGAACCGAAGATTTTGATCCGCTGGGACTTGTGATTAATGAAAATGGTGATTGGAATTCCCATGAGAACTAAATAGCTGACAAACTTCCCTGCATTATGAATATGTAGACGAAGTTACAGCAGCGTTTGCCCACACAGGGTCTTCCACTCATTTATAATTCACTATCTTGCCGTTATCAAATCAGGCTATCCTTCTATGGGTTCAGTCGTATCCTGGAATCGAAAAAAAAAAATGTTATCCAAGTTTTTACCGGCTCAAGTTTCTATGCATATAATTAGCTTCTGTTCACGGGAAACAAGCTACTTACAATTCCGGATCTGTTGCATGTAATAGGTCCAAATTTTTTTCCGCTATAGTAAAAAACAGCTACGTAGTTCCTTTGAAATTACGTTCTCTGCATTACCAATCAGCCACACATACCACACAAGATATCACGACGTCACATACCACACAAGGTATCACGACGTCACAGACCACACAAGGTATCACGACGTCACATATCACACAAGGTATCGAGACTTTCCTCGGTAGCCGTTACCCTCACGGCACACTACTCAAAACTGCATTAAATATTTTATTCCCTCGTTAATATATGAAATGCGTGTCAGTAATAACGAAATGATCAAGCCGTATTCCTGTTCTGGTTCTACTAAAGACCTGAAATTATTACTTTGAAGCTATTATTCGGACAGCTGTACCAATACAAACTGTTATATCTACGATATACTTTTTTTTTACTAATGTAAAATGTATTGCGAAAGCCCAGCAATTTTATCACGGTGCCGTATAGCTATGATCTACGTTTATTTGTACCCATACCATAGACAACCCCCACGATAGCGGATTTTAAATCCTTAGTGAGGTTTCCCTGATTATGAGTAAATATATGTACTATCTCTAACTCATGTACAATTATATGAATCAATGTCTTTAATTTTTGGAAAGGAATAGCTTTCGTATCGTATTATATTTAATTTATTACTTTTATAACGTCGAATATTGAGTGCGAGTTATGAGCCTGAGTCTCAAACTACAACGCATCGGCATTGTGATGTCCATGCAGTTTGCCGTTATATCTGTATTGCATTTGAAAGGTAGCAAACTGCTCTCTGTGGGAATATGGTGATTCCCCAATGTGCCAAAAAGAGAACAGTATTCTTTGTGGGTGGTGAATAATACATCACTGTCCACATTCATGGAAGGGCATTGTGTCATTGCTTATGTCATACCTGTCTGCACCCGTCAGCTGCCATAGTGCCAGAATAATGGCGCCCATTTGTTTGGCGTTCGCGTTGCCGCCTGCAGTTTACATTTAAAATTCATACAAATAGGAAAAGCAGACGATATTTTGTAAGGCGGGCATTTCCAAGCGTTTTTAATTGGGAGGACATTTAAAGTGGCTGATGCCCCTTGCCATAGCCGCCAGAAGCTCGTTACTGAACTCTGCAAAAGCAATTGTACAGTCACCAGCGAGACTCCCCCTCGTCGACCGATAAAACATTTGGCACGTATTAACCATTTTGCGTGATCCGCATGAAAAATCAGTATGAAGTATGTACTGTAATGGGCCTTATTATGTGGCTTCCATCAGTAAGATTAATTCTGTCAAACCTGGCCAATAGAGTTGGTAAAAACAAGACAAGAAAGCAGAGAATGTGGTCAGCAGAATTGCGTGCCGTGTGTCTTATTTAAAGCCACCTTGTGCATCACATGTGTATGGTGCAAATACATGAAATGATCGGCCAAGTGTAGGCAATAGCATACCAGAAATCACTTTCCCCGTATTTTTAAGATTTATAAACGTCAGAATGAGGACGTTTCCTCGAATATGTTTTCTCTTCTTTGAAAGGCTACACACACTGCCCCGATGCGCCAAAAGTAGGCTTAGATCACACTCTCCGGATCGAAATGCGCTTATATCGGGTATTAGGTTTTCTCACGCGAGTTGCTTAGATGCTTGACTACTCCTACGTAATTGCGTGCATTTTATGCATCATTTTGTGTAATTATGAAATCTACCGCTTTCATCACCAGGATATCTGCCTTAAGTCTGCTGTCATTGCTCTTGTTTCGGGCCTGTATCTTTTCTTGTTTTCTGCTATCATCATTAAAGAGATATGCATTCAGAATTGATTTGTTAAAGTGAGCACTGTCCAGCTCAAATTGCTTAACTCCTTCAATGCCACGTTTTGGGATGAGAAAGTACTTTGAGGGGGGGGCAAGGGGGGGTATTGATCACAGTTCACAGGAAAAAATTGTTTTCACAGTTCACAGGAAAAATTATTCAGCTTATATGCATATTCACGATTCACGAGCAATGCCTTAATCACAAATCCCGAAAATTAATTTTATTGTTTCACAGATCACGGAAAATAAAAAGATAGGATCACGAGTCACGAAAATACCCTTGCCCCCCCCCCCCCACCTCTACTTTGAGTGAGAAGTGCAGACGAGATTCCATATCCCAGTTCAACAACTTCGTGCCATCTCGGCACAGGAACGGACACAAGCAAGCATTTTATTCTGTGTTGTTACAATCAGGACAGGGCTATCAAAAAGCTTTAGTTTTGTCTTAGCTGAAGAACGAGTTTCACTAACGACATCAAATACAATCGCTACTATTAGTGCGTTTGATGAACATGCATACAAAATTGTAATAATTAAGAAAATTACATTTCCAGAGTGAAGCGAATTTTCAATGTTAATGGTACATCGATCTGCCACAGTGGTTATAACCTGTCTCTTAATTTTTTATTGATAACACGGCATATATAGTTGGATATTTATTGTTCTTGTTCCGATGCCAGATTTCTCGATATACATGGCAGTTTTTAAAGGAGCATGCGTTCCTGTTTCTTACCCTTCCGAAGGGTACCTGTGCAATTTTTACTCATGCGCTTCCGAAATACCAAATTTTGACCTTGGTAATTTTTATACAGCATCGCAAAATCTTAGTTCGCCACCTTCTTACGTCACCAAGTGGTCGGGTCAGGCAAAAAAGAGAAAAAAAATCAACTGAATTCCATTGCTCTACAAACCGTTAGGCAGTATAGATCCATATCTTGATTAAGGATAGGAGACAGTATGAATACGAAATTGTCTTCATTTTTCTGTATTCCCGAATGTGTATGTTGAGGCACGTGTGATGAATATCCATATCGATACTTATCATCTACTGACCAATAGAAATACGCAAATTTTCTCAATCTGCATATAGTGGTCTGCAAATTAGGTTTCTTAAATGAAGTTTTCGTGGATATGGCATGCGAGTTCGGGGGTCGGGGGTCGGAAAAGGGCGTAGGGATGCTTGGTTATTTAAATTGAGTTGGAGCCAATAAATCATATCTGAGCCCCTGGGATAATCTAAAACTACCGTTGAGTCACACATTAGACCTACGAGCAATAATGCGTCATTTCGCTTTCTGAAATCCCGATGACAATAATCTAATGTGAAAAGAAAATATGTGTCTAGTATGTGTGCATCGTGTAAAAGTAAAAGAAGAATGAAAGCAAATCTGCGGCTGGAAAACTGCTTGCACCTACACTTCAGGGAACGAAGATGAACTGGACTTCTTTAAATCCCATTTTAAGTTCACTTTCTATAATGTCTATATATTTTGCATGCAATCAGACACTACAAAAAAATCATCGTAAGGGCGAGCATAGCGTCGACGAAGACAGAGTCCGCCCTAGCGGCTGGGTGAGTCGTCAAAGAAAATGACCTTGCGCAACACCAATCCTCGTGCAAACTGTAGGTGGTACGTGTTTGACATGTCAAATCGGTGGTAGATTATTTGGTTTGGGGAAGAGTGTCAAACAAGCGGTATAAGCAACGCCATGTTGCCAAACCTCATGAATAATTAAGTACCTTTGAATTAAAAAAAAAAGTGGTCTGAGAAGTGGAGACCTCTACGGGCTAGAATATAAGGATCACTCTTGGGAAAAGTCCTTTTCTTCGAGCAATCGTCCGGCAGGGAAACGGTCGAGCTCGCTGTGGCTTGGAAAAATAGTGACAAGAAAAATTATCGTATTCTGAATAAGCTATTGGTCCGGTTTGATTTATAATGTGAGTAATTTTATAATTTACAGTACATACTTGATAAATTACAACGGGTTTTCACTTTCTCTACTTTAGAGGCGACTGACATAAATTTTTAAATAGGTACAGTAACTGATTCATTGCTTCTTCTATGCTCAGAATATAAAAATACTGTAAGCACTGCCACTAGCATTGCATTAGACAGTGAACCACTGTGCTTTCCTACAGACTTTAGTGTAGTTATTTTGAGCATATAACAAATATGTGCCTCTATGCTACGAACATAAATTGTCAAAACAGTATAACAAATAACAGTAAAAATAACACACTGACTTTTTGGTGCTTTGTGGCTTCAAAGGCCCATTTCATTTAACACCAGCGCCCATAAGTGCACCTTTTTTCTTTCTACAGCGTGAACAGCAGAAATGTCTTGCTCTCATCGGAGACCAGGAATTTGCCATTTGTTTGGGCGAGGCAGGATGACAGGAACACTCCCAGATGTCTGCTTGGCGGTGTTGCTGATATCAAAATCGTATTTGCATGTGTCTCAGAGGGGAAAAAATGGAAACTCGTCCTGCTTTCAATTGTGATGAAATAGAAATGGGGCCCCCGGCAAAGGCCTTTCCGCAAAGGTCAACCCTGTATCATGTCCGCATCGGATAAACAAGTAGAAGAAATTAACCGCCCATTGCATCAGTGACATTTCAAGCAGTGTTTGCCAAAATGCGCTTGGCCCATTTTCCCAGTTGATAGAATTCTGTTTTTTTATCGTAAAAATGACATGAAATTTCGTAACAGAAGAGGTTACAGAACAAATATTAAATCTAAATGTATTAATTGAAATATTTCTGAGTATCTCATATATCGTATTGTAAATTCCTTTCAAGTTTTGCATAAGAATGCACGGAACCGTTACTTTATATATATATATATATATATATATATATATATATCCTTTCTGCGTTTGTAATGTACGAAACCGTACCAAAAATAACCAGCGGTCTGAAAGCCAGTATGATGTAGCTAGCCCCGCCCCTGAGGTACAAAAACATACCAAAACTAGAAAAGAAGATTTGCTTCAAAGCAAATCTGCCTGTGTGCCTTCAAAAGTTGTAAATTTGGCTAGTTGAAAATTTCAAAGATCCAAATGACCTTGACCTTTACAAGTCACATGTTAATCACACACACACACACACACACACACATACATATATATATAAACATATATATATATTTATATATATATATATATATATATATATATATATATATATATATATATATATATATATATATATATATATATATATATATATATATATATGTATCCTTTCTGCGTTTGTAACGCACGGAACCGTACCAAAAATAACCAGGGGTCTGAAAGCTGGTATGATGTAGCTATCCCCGCTCCTAACGTACAAAAACATACCAAAACTATTAAGATTTTCTTCAAAGCAAATATGTCTGTATGCCTTCTAAAGATGTAAATATGGCTAGCTGAAAATTTCAAAGATCTAAATGACCTTGACTTTTGATCTGTAGAGGTCACATGTAAATTATAAAAAATACAGTGTTACAATATTTATAATTTAAGCCCATCATGAACCAAATCAGATGAACATTGACAACGTTATGGCTAGGTGAAACTTTCAAGCTTCCAAATGACCTTGACCTTTGACCTTTAGAGGTCACATGAAACTTGCATAAAATGTGCAGTGTTACAAACCTATAAAATGAAGTTGGATTGGTTGCATTGCACCTATAATAGTTTTGAAGATATTCAAGATTTAAATTTTCAAATGGCCCTAATACACATCATTCTCATAATCATCACACCTTTTCATACAAAGACATGACTTCTTGTCTGGAGCTATAATCATGGCAAGTTTGGAATTTTCAAATGTAATAGTGTCCATTAATATTGTCAGACAAAATTGCTGGTAAAGAAAGAAAGAAAAAGAGAGAGAAAGAAAGAAGGAAAGAAAGAAAGAAAGAAAGAAAGAAAGAAAGAAAGGAAGGAAGGAAGGAAGGAAGGAAGGAGGAGGAAGGAAGGAAGGAAGGGAGGAAGGAGGGAAGCAAGCAAGCAAGCAAGAAAGAAAGAAAGAAAGAAAGAAAGAAAGAAAGAAAGAAAGAAAGAAAGAAAGAAAGAAAGAAAGAAAGAAAGAAAGAAAGAAAAACACAATGTGTCTGTGTTGGCACCAGTCATAGAAAACAGATGGTTTAAGGGCAGGCCGACGTTTGTAAAGGAAGAAAACCTACAAAAATTTTGCACTTTCTGAAAACCGAATCGCAAAATCCGCAGTTTAATGAATTGCTAAGCCATTTGTCCTATTTCTGTGCGCTATGGTCGAGCTATGTGCACTTGGGTTTATGTTAACATTTACGTGTCTATACGCAAAAACTAGTGTAATTTAGTAAAGTTCTGCGCCACTTCAGTGGAGGCCAAATTATTTCTTCACTTTGCAAAATGAATATTACCGGTTCAGGAAATTTCATTTGCGGGAGCCAATACGTAAAAGACGGCATACTGAAATTATAATTAATTTTCTGTGGAAATTTTTCATTATTTGAGAAAATGTGAAGCAGTATGCGGAGAGATGCACTTTTCACGGCATGGCTGCAAAAAGTTGTATTTTTTTAATTCCGAAGTGCTTTGTATGCGCGTTATAGTTGCAATAACATTTACCTGTTTGTCAAATAGCTTGAAACCTGATATTTACAAACTGATTAACATTAATCAGCAGTAAACAGGATCCGAAAAATTTGTAAACATAATGGACAGGTTAGTGATAAACATAAACTCTTGCAATTTGTTTTATTCTCGGATAATAAGTGAGATATTCAAGCACAAAATTATGAATTTGTGAATTCCACGGACCTCCAATGACAAACGATATCCCAATTAGGCAGCTCTCGGACCCCCTCTTTTTTGGTACGATTTTGCACTTTGTGGACGTGGGTGGCTAAAAGATACCGGGCCTCAGACTCCTTGTTATTACAGGCATGTTACGGTAAATCATACCGTACGCCCTAAGGATATATATTAATATAATTTATTCAGTGCGTAGCCGTGTGTGTAAATATAATATTGTTTTAATAATGATTTCAGGTACATTTCATGCTGACTTATCAATTAACATGATTCACAAAAAACGCTTTTCACACAGACAAGTTATTACTTTTCCATCACTACATCTGCTATCTAAAACTTGCGCGATTTTCAATTTCAGATAAATCATTTTGTGAAAAATGATACGTATTCTCTTTTAGAATGTACAAACAGAACATTTCAAGATTGGCTGTTTTTAGAAATTAAAACACATGTCTTTTTGTACTCTGAAAGACCAGTCACACTGTGAAGTATACTTGATCAAATAGGATTTTGTTTGCAAGTACGTTGTAACAGCATGCTGTTACATAACACTGCTTTGCAGTGCTTTACATTGAGGTAACCACATACTGACAAAGTACAGTATCAAACGTCTTGACGAATTGAAGTAAATTCACGACAAATCCCTCCAATTCACTCCCAATAAATGGGACGGAATCCTTCAATAACTTGATGGCGGCCTGTTGAGCAGAGAAACATTCCGAGCAAGCAAAATAACATCATGATTTGTCGCATACATGAAAACTCAGCGCCGGAAAGGGCATGATCAAGTTAAAAACAAATTTTCATTTGACATGAAGCAAGGGATACCAAGCATTCCTAGTCTCAGATTTTACACAAAAAATGAATCAGAAAGACCACTGGGCTGGTAATGGGGATTACTGATGATTGGTACGAAATGAACCCAATGTGGGAACACATACATGCTTATATGCCGTCCAAAACGGTGGTCCTGTTGCCAAGCAACAGTAAAAATCACTTCCCATAACGTCGGAGAGCCGAGGGTGTTCACAACAGTTGTTGGAATCAAAATTTAAAAAAAAATCAGAGACATGGCCATTTGCAATATCAAGCAAGCTAGAGCTTTCCTAGGAAAATGTTATGATTTTTTTCAGACAGTAATTTCAGTAAGGTTGCAAGTATAGGGCAAAAGCAAAATATTTTGCCATTTCCTACATAGGCATCTGCCTGCGCATATACGGATAATGAATGGTGCGGGCCAAAGAAGAGCAAAGCAGCTAATATGAATGTCAGACGACAATAAACTGTTCTTCCATTACTGTGTATCCCCCCACCCACCCACCCAAAATCACGATGCTCACCGCTCCCATTGTAGATAGCTTGATTGAATTTTGATGATGTACGTCTCTTGTCTGAATAGTGCAAAAAGAACAGTAATCTGTCTGTCCAAAACTTATTATCAAGATTAAGTGGCAAACGACGTTCAAACCAGTTCAGAGACTGTTACTGAAGGCTAATATGAAGAAATGATTGGCGGCCATGGAACAATGAATAACACAGTACGTGCCATGTACAGGGTCATGGGTTGACATGGGAAATTAGGCAATTCCCATACCCCTGTGGACGAATCCAGCTTCGTGTCCCTTGCAGAATGGTTGGTGGTGACATGCACACGCGATCTCCGTGTCAGTATGTTTTTCATACGTATTGGGTGAAGGCACGGGTTGGGCATTGATTTTTCACGGTTAAATGTGATGGCGGAGGTAAAGTATTTGATCAGCACACGGTTTAGTTACATTTCAAACTTATATCTTTTGGAGGCAAACATAACTGATGAAGACCCTGCAGAGGAGAATATTTCTAGAGATTTGGTATTGGCATTCGTTGAATACATTTCAAACGAAAATAAAGAGACTAGGCTTCGTTGCATATGAACAGTTATAATTTGAACTTTTGCCGAGAATCAGAAAAAAGCCCACAAAGAACTCTATCAATCTCTCCACTCATTTGATTAGAGATACCGTCTCCGGTGACTAGGGATCGCACAAAAAGTTGAATTGAAATTAGATGAAATAATGAAATAAAATTAAATTAAAAAGTAGCATGCGAATAAAAAACTGTGTTTACCTTTGATCACAACGGCTGATATATGTACTGATTTTCAGAGGACTCTTCGAAAGCGAATGATGATGATGATGATGATGATGATGATGATGATGATGATGATGATGATGATGATGATGATGATGATGATGATGATGAATTGAATTGGTCATTTTGGTGGGAATGGCTGAACTCACAGCCCACTCCCACCGTCAAACCAGGAATTTAATTTGAATTAATCGGTTTGCGCGGTGACTTTTATTCAAACTCTATACTTTTACCAGCAGAATTGATAAAATTGTTGAACGAGAGGCCCGTAAAATTTTATATACTTCGACCTGTTGTCTGACGCATATTTGTTGTAAATTTGTAACTTTATGTCAACTTATCAACACATGTTTTTAATACATACAACGTTCCAATTAATATTACCAGTGGCACCACCATGACCGTGCATTCATATAGTTTTGTTTATTTATTGTTCCCGTCATGTTGTATGGATATGTGTTCACAACTGAACATGCAATAAACATTACAAAAACAAAAACACCCTCCCCCCCACAAAAAAAATAAAATAAAAAT